>CM066332.1:29526713-30126713 GCA_033807585.1 Hydrophis major | reverse complement strand
TCTGCTGCGCCATGGTCATAAGTGCGGGAAATGGTCATAAGTTACTTTTTTCAGTGATGTTGTAACTTCAAGCAGCCACCAAGCAAACTGTTGTAAGTCAGCACCTGTTGGAATTGATTCCGAGGAGGAGGCCCAGCAGCTGATAGGAAGTGGGAGTGTCGCTCTGGTGGCTGTGGAGGAAAATGGGGAAGGGCACAGTCCAGCTGGGTATTCAGAGGAAGACCCAGGCCCACCCCCTCTTCATCCTAGGGCACGCAGAGAGGAACTGAGAAGGGAGCAACATGAGTTATATGGGTTACAGGGGAGAAAAGGGCCCTGATTCCCTTCATTGGCTGCAGCTGGGAAAACAGGATTTTAAAAGGGTGTTTGCACACAGCACCTTGCTGGAACCAAAGCGTGAATTATTTTGGTTTGTCAAGTCTTATCTGGGTTCTGGCATCCTCCCAACTGTGTGTGTTTGTTATCTTTTGAAGTCTTCAATTCCTTATCCTGCCCTGTCTCATTAATTGCTGCAGCTGTTTTGTGTTGGTTTTTATTTATAATTTATATGTACTTTGGGTTCGGACTGAATTTCTCCCCTTTAAAAACTGTTCTTGGGGGAGTTTTTTCTCCAGGCAATGGTAACTGGACATTGGGAACCAAGTTGGAGGTATTAAAGGGACTTTATCTACTTTTGTGACTTTGTTGCTTTTGTGCCACGCCTTGGGTCATCACAGTCAGTGACTCCCTATATTAATTTTTTACTGAATTGCACCATTATTCCAATGATTACTTGGGGGGGGGGGTGTTAAGCAAAAAAAAAACTCCAGAGAGACCACACTGAATTCACATTCAATGAAAAATTTAGTGCTATTGTTTTTATAGCTTATGTATCATTTCTACAACCTCTTTATTTAAAAAAATGGAACATTCTGTGCATCTCATAACACAAAGGAATACTTCTTATGATTCATTCAACCACTATGTCCGATGTATAAATATCAGAACAAAACATGGGAATACTGCAGTTACTGAGGACGAAGGTTGATCATAATTTTAAAAAGTCTCAATTTCTTTTAAAAAGTATTGCACAGAGAATATGTTTTATTTTCTTAAATATCTGCAAGTACAGTACATCATCCCTAAACCAGTGCCTTCCCAATGTGTTAGATTACAGCCCCAGCTAAGAGCTACCTGCAAGGAGGACATCAAAGAAAGATCAAGATAGTAATTCTGATCACCTAATCAAAGGCTTGCCCATTTTTAACATGTTGCAATGCACAGCATTCATATTATAAAAGGGTGATGCTACAATTGCATTCCCATAACTGTCATCTTGCCCATTTAGCCAGCCAGGAGATAGCCCTGTTCTGACAAAAAATGGAAGTTGTGGTTCAAAAACTGTTGGATATCGGGATGAGAAAGGCAAAAAAAGAGTTATTTTGAATTATCGGTTTTGCTAAAATTAAATCCAGAAGGAAGAACTTCAGTTCATGATTTCTATACCTAGATATCTTTTTAATATTATCATACATTATAACTAGCTCTATACCCGTGCTTCACTACAAAACTATGTGATTGGGCTTAGTTTTTTGGGGGGGAAATAAGGGGGGGGGGAATTGTGCCTCTGCCTACCAGCATCCATCAGTATTCATCTGGCTAGCATCCTGTCAGTTTGTGAGAGAGTTGAAGACTGTTTGGAAACTGAAACGGTATTTGCTGTGTCAGCAAGAAGGAGGCAGCAAAGAGCCTGGGCGTGGCTTAGCTCAACTGTTCTGTACTAAAGCTGGTTGCTGCTATGAAACTTAAATTGAAACTCCTCTCCTGTGCTTGTGTTTTGCATTTGGAAGAGATTTCTTTTCAGGTGGGGAGGGGGAGTAGAACTCCTTAGCATCAGAGTGTGTTAATAATAATATAGGAAATACTAATGCTCTGATGATCATGCTTTCTTAGTGAGTACCTAGAAGCCAATAGGAACATACGTGCCAAATTTCAAGTTTATAGACTTTACGGTTCTGGAGATTTTGTGAAGATGCATGAGTGGTATTTCACTTTTATACATAGATAGATTATTATTCGCCACCTAGAGTAGCCCCATGACAAGATAGGCAGCAAATAAATGTAAAAAATAAAATAAGTATCAGAAATAAAACAATACTGCCACAGCTCTCTTAATTTTTTCCCCAGATAATTTTATTGTAGTTTTCAACTAACTAATTAAGAAAAACTGATTCAAACCAAAATAAAAGAAAAAAAAGGAAAATAAAATTTCAGACAGTGCAGAAAAAAGAAAGAAAAAAGGAGAAGAGGAAAGCAAAGAACAAGACAATAATGAAAGGTTGACTTCAGGGGTGGGATTCAATTTTTTTAACAACTAGTTCTGTGGGCATGGCTTAGTTGGTGGGCGTGGCTTGGTGGTCATGTAACTGGCTGGGCGTGGCCAACTCAACATCATTCACATCGAGGCACACATCTCCTCACCTGGCCTCTCGTGACTGTAGGGATGCTGCAATAGTCATAAGTGTGAAAAATGGTTATAAGTCTCTTTTTTCAGGGTCATTGTAAGTTTGAATGGTCACTCCACACAAGCAAAGTACCAGTAAAGAAAGGGAAAAAAAACTCCAGAGAAATTCCAGAGACAGGAAGTCTAGCCCTGCCAAGAATGTAATAAGGGTTAATGGAGAGGCAGTTTCTGTAAGCAACACCAGAATGTTTCCTTCCTACCTTCCTTACAGGATTAGGCCAGTAATTTCTTCTAACAACCGGTTCTCCGAACTGCTTAGAATTTTAATAACAGGTTCTAGCGCAGGGGTCTCCAACCTTGGCTCCTGGAAGCCTGGCGGACTTCAACTCCCAGAGTTCCACAGCCAGCAAAGCTGGCTGTGGAATTCTGGGAGTTGAAGTCCGCCAGGCTTCCAGGAGCCAAGGTTGGAGACCCCTGTTCTAGCGGATAGGTGCGAACTGGTAGAATCCCACCCCTGGTTGGCTTCCAACTTTCATTGCATCAGGCATATGTTAATATAGTAACTTTTCACCCTCCTTTAAAGTTACAGGTTAAAAAAAATTCTTCTCCCCATAGCCTAATTTTTATTTGTATGCAATCAAAAAAATGTTATGTTTTCAGGTCTGGTGCAACAAGTCTATTAGCAGTTACCAGAAATATCAATCGTATAATTTAATCCTTATATTTAAAGTGTTTTGTGTAAAGAACATAAACCATCACAAAACAAATGCATGTCAGTTGTCTGTTTTAGCCTCCATTCATTTCATTGGGCCTTATGTGCAATTAATAGAAGGGGATATGATTTCTCTGTGTTGGCATTTAACATAGATATTGAAAAGTATACATGACATAAGGCCTGGTCCTGGTTACTTGAGGAATTGCCCATCTCCCATCACATCTGCCTGACTGATTCAATCCTGCAGGGCTGGAATCAGGGGTGGGATTCAAAAATCCCAACAATCAGTTCTCTGCCTGGTTGCTGGGTGAGCGTGGCTGCCGGAACTTCCGGGTGGGCTGTTTTTCACTTTCCCCAGAGTCTGGAGGATTCCCTTGGGGCTCTGGGAGGGTAAAAACAGCCTCCCCCGGGCTCTGGAAACCCTTCAGAAGCTGAAAACAGGCCTGTTTCTGGACTTCCAGAACTTCTGGGTGTTAAGTCTGAAGCATGGGTGCGAATAATGGAGACGAGCCAGTAGAAACAGTGAACTTCAAACTCTTTATTTACATGTTGTGACAGCTCAAACTGGAGGGCTGCTATAGCTATATTGCTTATATAGGCAACTTATTAACTATTCAACCAATAGCAATCCGGGAGCACTAGCTCCGTTAACCAATGAGACTGGCCTGTTAATGGCCAATCAGATGCTCCTGAACGGACCAATCCGATCCTGCCATTAACAGCCAATCAGAAGTGCAGAGCCAGAACCCTGCACTTGACTTCAAGCTCAAGATAACTTTATTTGATATTATTCATTCACAACACCCCTTTTCCCCGGCTTCTGCTTACAGGGCACGGTTACATAGTCCTTGAGGTAGGATGGTTGTTTTATCAGTCTTTTTGATTTTCGCAAAGTGCCTGGCAATTAGCTGCACTTCTGCTGAGGTAGATCGTTGTTTAATGACAGGGATGCCTCTGGTTCAGAGTTCCCGTTTCCGTCGTCACCAATATCTTCGGCTACTCCCTGAGGTGAACTCACTCCCATCCCCGGTTTCTGTTCCTGCGTTTCAATTCCATTATCAGTCCCTTCGAAAAGATTTTCCTCTAGTTGAAATTCGTCTTCCTCTGTATCTCCCCCCCCCCTCAGTTTGGTCATAAGGGAGTTCGGAATTGCATGACTGCAGCCGTGATCGTAGTTGATCTATGTGGTGCTTCCAAAGTCTATCGTCAGGGCACTGTACAAGGTATGATCTTGGGCCGGTTACGCGGATTACGGTCGCTTCTACCCACAGCGGATCGCCCGATAAGTTTTTAGCGAATACTAAATCGCCTACCTGGAAGGTACGGCATCGGCCGCTGGATCCGAGTGGTTTTTCCGGTTCGTAGGCTGGGTGCAACCGGTCGAGGTGGGAGCGGAGCTTTCGTCCCATTAGCAGCTCGGCGGGAGTTTTGTTGGTGACGCTGTGAGGTGTAATGTGCTGTAGGAAAAGGATTCGGTTGATTTTCTCGTCGATGTTGTCGTAGTCGATCTTTTGTAGTGTTCTCTTGACAAATTGTACCATGCACTCAGCCCTACCGTTGGCCGCAGGGTGCATAGGCGAAGTGAGAGCATGTCAGATACCGCAGTCAGCCAGGTACTGTTCAAAAGACAGCGTGGTAAATTGGGGCCCGTTGTCGGACACCAGAACGTCTGGTAATCCGTGGGTTGCAAACAGTCTTTCCAGTCTTTTGATGACCGCTTCGGTGGTCGTGTTCCTCATTCGGTGAATCTCGAGCCAATTCGAGTAGGTGTCGACGGTTAGCAAGAATGTGTGGCCTTTGGTCGGCCCAGCAAAATCCAGATGGATGCGGGACCAGGGTCCCCGCGGCGTCTCCCATTGGTTGGGGTTGCCTTTGGTGGAGTGTTACTTACTTCTTGGCATCTTTGGCAAGTTTTAACCCATGATTCGATTTGTCTGTCTATACCTGGCCACCATGCATAGCTACGTGCGAGGCCCTTCATGCGCACGATGCCAGGGTGGCCATCGTGCAAGGTTCTTAGCAGTGCCTGTTGGAGTCGTTCTGGGATAACGACTCTATCACCCCAAATGATACAGCCCTTTTGCGAGAACAACTCTGTTTGATGACTTTTGAATGGTACAAAGTCGTCTGGTACTTGGTCCAATGGCCATCTACGTTCCACCCATGTGAGGACTCGTGCTAAGATGGGGTCGTGTTTTGTTTCTCTTGCAATGTCACGGGCAGTTAATGGAGGCGTATGGAGTGTCTCAATCTGCAACGTTGTCATCGTTGGTGCAGGATCGTTGATGGTTTCAGGGAGCGGTGCACGGCTCAACGCGTTGGCGTGGGGAATGGCTTTACCGGGACGATATTGTAGCTGATAATTGTGGCAGCCAAGAATTCTGACCAGCGGGTCATCCTGGGAGAAAGTATGTAGGGAGTTGGCTTATCCCCAGCGATTATCCCCAGCAATGGTTTGTGGTCAGTTACTATAGTAAAAGCCCGGCCGTACACGTACTCATGGAATCTTTTAACAGCCGATACAATTGCCAGGGCTTCTTTATCGATCTGGCTATAATTTCGCTTGGTTTTCGAGAGCGTTTTTGAAAAGTAAGCAACAGGGGCTTCACTACCGTTAGGTAATACATGGCTCAAAATAGCGCCCACTCCAAAAGGCGATGCATCACATGTGATATTTAACGGTAAAGTCTCATTGTACTGCATTAGTACAGCGTCCGAAGTCAGTAGTTTTTTTACATTATGGAACACTTGCTCTTCTCTGTGACCCCATACCCAAATTGCTTTTTTATCTAGTAGGCGATGTAAAGGTTCAGCGACAGTCGCCTTGTGCGGCAAGTTATAGAAATTGATGAGGCCGACGAATGCCTGGAGGTCGGCCTTGTTCCAGGGTCTGGGAGCATTTTTTATTGCTCTCAATTTGCTATCGGTAGGGTGAATACCCTGACTGTCAATCAAGTACCCTAAGAATTCAACACGATCTGTACAAAGCTTGCACTTATTTTTCTTCACTTTCAGGCCTGCTTCTTGGATTTTTGTAAAACCAGTCTTAAACGATCCTATAAAATTTTTGGAGTGGGGACAGCAATGAGCACATCGTCAAAGTAGGGGACAACGCCTTTGATCCCCTGCAATAGTCTCTCCATTAGGCTCTGAAAGATCCCCGGGGCTACACTGACTCCGAATTGAAGCCGCGTACACTTAAAGGCACCTCGATATGTTACAATAGTCTGTGCCTATGCCGTTTTTTCATCAACCGGCAGTTGCTGATAAGCCTGAGCTAAGTCTAGTTTAGTGAAGACTTTTCCGCCCCCCAGGGAATGGAGGAGGTGTTGCACCACCGGCACCGGATATGGATTTTGTTGCAGGGCGTGGTTTAGGGTGGCTCGATAGTCCCCACAAATTCTAATGGAGCCGTCCGGCTTAATTGGTGTCATGATTGATGTTTCCCATGGGGAGTGGTTGGTTGGCTTTAAAACTCCCTGGGCTATCAACTTATCAAGCTGTTCGTCGATTTTCGGCTTTAGAGTGAACGGAACTCGACGAGGCTTAAGGCAGATGGGAGCTATCTTTGGATTAAGGCTAAAGGATATCGGGGTCCCTTTGTACTCACCTAGCTTTTCCGTGAAGACATCCCTGAATTCGTGGGCGAGGTCCTCCTCCCAGTCACTGCTGCCGATTCGGTTAATGCCTGCCACTTCAATGCCGAGTGGTGCGAACCATTGCAGGCCTAACAGGCTAGGCCGGTCCTTGTCAATCACCATCAGGGGTAAGTACGCTGTGCAGTTCTTGAATGCAACCCGGACTCTACTGGATCCTACAACTGGAATCCGGTTCCCCTGGTAGTCCTTTAACACGAGCCGTTGGAATTGAAGGTCTTGGCACCGGATAGTGGGGATGAGTTGCTTGAGGGTCTTCCAGGAGACCATTGAAAGAGACGATCCCGAGTCAATTTCCATTTGGCAAGGCTGATTTTCGATGTCCACTTTGACTTGAATTTTCTTAGCATCTAGTGAAGAGGCGTGACCGATAGTGAGTGTTTGGTGGGCCTCTTCCCGTCTCGTTAGGCGATTCACGGGTTGGCTTCTGTTGGAGTGGTTTGCTGGTTCTTGCCTTACAGGGCAATTCCCTGTCGATTGGCGGAGATTGGTACCCTTCGAGGTCTGGCTGGGTCCGAGGAGACTTCTGCAGACCCATCCGATATGGCCTCGTTTCCCGCACTCGTGGCAGAGCGCGTCGCGGAATTTGCAATCGGAACGGTAATGGTTTACCCCGCAGCCAGCGCATGGTTGCTGGGATTTCGGGTAATGGTCCCGGTTGGACCGCAGGTGATGGACCTCTTCTTCGTCACTGTCTGATGACGAAGATAGGTCCTCATGGTGGGTTGTCTGAAGCTGTCCTTCTGACTTAGGTGAAACTTCACTGGTTGGTTGGTGTGCTGGAGCACGATTCTGGCATAATTGGGCAGCCAACTTCTTGGTCGCCTCCGCTGCCGTAGCCTCAGCGATGGCATCGGCAAGGCTAATGTTGCCCTTAGCCATTATTTTGCTCTGTACGTTTAGAGCGTCTAACCCGAGAATGACTCGGTCTCTCAAGGCCTCCTCTAGGTCGGCGAAATCACAAAGGCCTCCCAAGTTCCGGAGGTCTGCAATGAAATCAGCGACGCTTTCTCCTTTCCGCTGGTTTCTTTAATAGAACTCGTGTTGTCTTATGAGCGATGGAACGGTCGGTGCATAGTGGGCCCTCAGTAGTGAGGACGTCCCAGTCCATGGCCTTCACTTCAGCCGGTTTCGCTAATGCCTTAGCCATTTTGAATACCGTTGGGCCGCAGTGCGTTAGGAATACCGCCCGTTTCTTCCCGGTTGTGGCATCCTTCAGATTATTCGTTTCCAAAAACATTTGGAAACGGTCCATGTAGGACTCCCAGTCCTCTTGAGCTGGATTGAACGGAGCGGGTGGTACTACGCCGCCGGACATGGTTCCACCGTTGTGCGCTTCAGCCACGTGCTTAGTTGTCTTAATTGGCTCTGATGTCATCCAATCCCATCCTCGTCGCCAGTGTTAAGTCTGGAGCATGGGTGCGAATGATGGAGACGAGCCCGTAGAAACAGTGAACTTCAAACTCTTTATTTATATGGTGTGACAGCTCAAACTGGAGGGCTGCTATAGCCTTCCTTATATAGGCAACTTATTAACTATTCAACCAATAGCAATCCTGGAGCGCTAGCTCCATTAACCAATGGGAATGACCTGTTAATGGCCAATCAGATGTTCCTGAACGGACCAATCCGATCCTGCCATTAACAGCCAATCAGAAGTGCAGGGCCAGAACCCTGCACTTGACTTCAAGCTCAAGGTAACTTTATTGGTATTATTAATTCACAACATTAACTATTCAACCAATAGCAATCCGGGAGCGCTAGTTCCGTTAACCAATGAGACTGGCCTGTTAATGGCCAATCAGATGCTCCTGAACGGACCAATCCGATCCTGCCATTAACAGCCAATCAGAAGTGCAGGGCCAGAACCCTGCATTTGACTTCAAGCTCAAGATAACTTTATTTGATATTATTCATTCACAACACTGGGAAGGCCGTTTTTCACCCTCCCAGGGCCTCCGCATGGACCCTGCACTTACCTGCATCCAGAACAGGCCGCGTGGAGTCTCCTGGGAGGGGAGGGGTGGGCGGAGCCAGCCAGTCAGTTCAACGACCAGTTTGGCAAACCAGATGTAAATTTAACATCTGGTTTGCCGAAACCAGCTGAATCACAACAGTGGCTGGAATATGGTCCAGGTTCCCTCAATTAAACAATGTAATTTCTTCTTTGTTCCCTCTCTGAAACAAGGATCCTCCCCAAGAATTGTATGGCACTCATTCTGCCATTGTATAGGAGAACCATGAAGACATGACTCTTTACCCTTCCTTTGGAAAGAGAGAATCCTTCATGGTTTTTCCATCTTTTGTTTGTTTTATTGATGTTATTGTAATTTCTTTGATTGTTGTGAGCTGCACAGAGTCATTGAGAGTTGGGTGACATACAGGTTTAATAAATCATTATCCTTCCAAAAGCAGAGTGTGGGACTCTCTTCTATTGGAGAGGATAATATTTAAAAAGATGGAAGCAACTATCAAATGCTTCCATCTTTTTAAATATTAAAATCTCATAAGACAGGTCTCTTATTGCCAGTTTAAAGTATCCAAACCAAATTGTCAGATGCTCACCTTATCCCCTTCGCCAATCATTGCATTATCAGATTCTGCAGTAAAAATATTACCCCCAAAAAATAGTTGCCCAAGGAATGTTCTACTGCAACTTAATCACATGATACCATTACCAGATAGAAAAAAAGATTTAGTCAGCAAATCTAGAAATCTATCTTTGCTAAATTTCAAATTTAGTAAAAAGGGTCTGTAAACTACATAATTGGAAATAATGAAGGTGCAAGAATTCCCTTCAATAATATGTCCTAGTAGCTACAGTCAAGATCACAGTCAAATTATTTTGGAAAAGCAATCTTCAGCTTTATTTCTCTCTGCGAGCAAGAAGGAAGTTACCTGCCAGGTAACTATTAGATAATTAGCTCCATGTACTAAAATCCAATTCTTAAAATACTTTTCCTGTTGCACTGTAGTTAATAGGCATACATTTCCTTTCAAATAGTTTCTTTTTGCAGCTTGTCAGTGGAATAATGTCTTGTCATTTCAATATTATCAGCCTTCCAGAAAAAGCTGAAGACAAGAGATTTTCTGAAGGGCTTTTGAAACGTCATCCCATATACTATATTCGAGTTTTGTCATATCTCTTGCATTTATCTACTTTATTGCATTTCCTCACAAAGCTGCTGAGAATCTTTTGATTGTGGCAGGTTCAGATTTGATTAATAAATAAATAGTTTTGAAGACTGTTTTGTGTGCTTTGAGATTTCCAATCATGGAATTGCAGTCATGGAGTACTCCAGCTCCACACCTCTTTGGATGTATTTCGGTAAGCTTTAATTTTCTTTTTTTAATAAACAGGCTGATTAGTGGAAGTGGCTTGAACAGATGCAAAGTGTAGTGATTAGTACAATTAGAAAGTAGGACCCTTTTGTTGTAAACTTTATTTGCATAATTAGATGGCAGAGGTATTAGGTTTATATGTTTAAAATATTTTGCATGCCTAACATGCCTGATCATCCATACAAAGACTTACAAAGACATTAACTTAATACATTTTAATGAAGGTATCAATCATCAGTTTTAAATTGTTGGAACCTGAATGAAAATAGGATCTGTTGTGCTATTTTCCATGCCCTACCATCTTGAAGAGACAGAAAGAACCACTATTTAAAGCCAGGATACTCCTGAGAACTATAACTTCTCTAAGTCTGTGGATTATTTAATAAACAGACTGATTGGTGGAAGTGGCTTGAACAGATGCAATCTGTAACGATTAGTACAATTAGAAAGTAGGACTGTTTTGTTGTAAACCCTATCTGCATAATTAGATGGCAGAGGTATGAGGTTTATATGTTTAAAATTAAAACTTACCTCAGCAATGAATACCTAAAACAAAAGAAAGAGCAGCTCTAGGGCAATGAGGCCATCCCTGTTTTTCCTTGAGCCAGGCACATGAACCTATTTACACAGCCCCATATGGGTGTCAAAGCCGCTGAAAATAAACCGTGTATTTTCACAATCACAAAATAATGATTCACAGAAGCAAAGCAGATTCATAGGCAGTCAACCCGAGTCTTCGGTACTGGAAATTATCTCAAACGTAATTGCAATAGCCTCCAGGTAGTCCTTGACTTATGACCACAGTTGAGCCCAAACTTTCTGTGGCTAAGCAAGCTGGTTGTTAAGTGAGTTTGGCCCAGTTGTATGACCTTTTGTATGCCACAATTGTTAAGCAAATCACCGCAGTTGCTAAGGGAGTCATGCGGACATTATGTGAATCTGGCCTACCCCGCCCCTGCATTGACTTAGCTTGTCAGAATCCAGCTGAGAAGGTTACAAATGGTGATCACATGACCCCAGGACAGTACAACTGTCATAAATACATGTCAGTTATCACGCCCCAAATTTTGATTGAGTGAGCACGGGGATGCTGCAAGTCCAGGTGGGATTCAATTTTTTTTACTACCGGTTCTGTGGGCGTGGCTTGGTGGGCATGATAGGGGAAGGTTACTGTAAAATCTCCAGTCAGAGGCGGTATTTGCCAGTTGTCTGAACTACTCAAAATTTCTGCTACTGGTTCTCCAGAACTGGTCAGAACCACCTCTGAATACCACCTCTGGCTGCAGAGGTCCTAAGTGTGAAAAATGGCCATAAATCACTTTTTTCAGTGCCCCTTGTAACTTCAAATGGTCTATGATGACCCAGGGCGTGACACAAAGGCAACAGAGTCAAATAAGCAAGAAGAACCCCTTTATTGTCTCCAACTTAGCCCCCAATGTCCAGGTTACCTTCGGCAGGAGAAAAACTCTCCCAGGAACAGCCTTTAATTGGAGAAAATTCAGTCCAAAACAAGGTACAAACATACTGTAACTAAAAATCCAAACAAACAAAGCTGCAGTAATTAACTTGGCAGGGCAGGAGAAAGACTTTCAGACTTGAAATCACGGCAACACCCACACAGTTGGGAAGATGCCGGGAACACAGATAAGCCACGATGATACCAGATAAATTCACAATTTGTTCCCAACAAGTTGCTGCACGCAGCTTCCTTTTTTAAACACTTGTATTCCCAGCTGCAGCTAATGAAGGGAATCAGGGCCTTTCTTCCCCCATAAGCCGCGCAACTCACACTGCTCCCTTCTCCATTCCTCCCTGCATGCTCTAGGATGAAGAGGGGGTGGGCCTGGGTCTTCCTCTGAATTCTCTCTCCCTTGCTCTACCTCTCCCCTGTTCTGCCCAGCCAGACTGTGCCCTTCCCCAGTTTCTTCCACAGCCAGCAGAGCCACACTCCCACTCCCTGTCAGCTGCTCAGCCTCCCCCTCCGAATCAGATTCCAATAAGGGCATGACACAGTCACTAAATGAAGAGTTGTAAGTCTGGTCTCTAAATGAAGAGTTGTAGGTTAAGGACTACCTGTATTATCAAACATACTTTTAAATATAACAATAAGAAGCATCCAAAACATACAGAATCAACAGAAATACACAATGTGTGCCTACTTCTTTTCAGCTAGTGAAAGACATATGGACAGACATTAGGTTATTTCACATAATCACTTAATCCCATTGCTTAAAATAAAATAACCTATTTTACTAAACTCAAATGAACTACAGTCTGCTGCAGATTCCAAAATCTTTCAAAATTTGATCTTATAATTTGTACCATTAGGTAAGGTGTTTTTGTTCTAGCTTCCAACTCCTGATTTAATAAGGAAGCAAAATAGAGCTTCATTGATCAAATACAATTTACTGAATTCAAGGAAAACATTAACCTGCAAAGCAACACAAACATATGTGTCCTTCCAATAGTGTTCGCTTTTTTTTTTTTTTAAAGCTTATGTCAATTAATTCTTTGGAATTTGATAGGTGAGAATAACTATTGTTATGCGACTGGTTAAGGTGCAGTTTGATTTTATGAAAAGAAGCAACTTTGCTAAATTTCACTAGTTTGCCAAGAGGATCAGAAAGTCTAGGGAAATTATATTACTTAGCAAAAATTGTCTGAATTTTCAAGCACAATGAAAGTGATTACTTCCTTGGCAACACTAGAAATTCTATAATCTGACAATATAAGTCACTGAAGAATAATCATAAAATTAAACACCAATAAAAGAGGGTAAAAAATCATATGCACTAATGTTATTCTAATCCTCCAACAGGACTCAAGTTAAGAACTCAAAATAACATCCTTAAATATGTCTACACTGATCCACTAAACCATTGACTATTATTATATCCCAACCCTCTCTACAACTGATTCTAGCTGAGATAGAATCTCTGAGATAGAGATTCTCTAACTCATAACCCCAGGCAATAATCACTGCACTTGTACTGTACCTGATGCGTATACAAAAATCATTTTTAATGATGCATATTTTGCATGCCTAACAGACCTGCTCATCCCTGTGATGGAATACAAAGAGCTATAAATTAACTTAATGCATTTTAATGAAGGTATTAATCATCAGTTTTAAATTGTTGGAACCGGAATGACAATGTGATCTGTTGTGTTATTTTCCATGTCCTACCATCTTTAAGAGACAGAAAAAGCCACTATTAAAGCCAAGATTCTCTTGAAAATTATAACCACTCTAAATCCATGGATTATTATAGTTCATCTACTAATGCAAATAAGCACATAAACGTTAGAAACAGAGAACTCTTTAAAATATATAGTTCAGTATCTGAGTGTCAAAGAACTCAAAGTATTTTCTGTACACAAGTCTATTCTTTGGCACCCATCAGGAATGGTGTTCTGCCATTGAATCAGCCAAACTGTGGCTCTATGCCAAGCTTCCGGGTGAAGAACAAAGTGAGTTTGACAGAGGAGAGGTTGCCATACTAGACTTCATTCAGACATAAAACACTCCAAATGAGTCTTCCTTTTGATCCATTATCTATACAAATGTATACCATTAAATATGAAGAGGGAGCATGAAAAAGGATGGAAGAAAGATATTGAGGTATTTTCTTTTGAAGCCCACTAAAAGGAATATGCTACTGATAGCTTACTCCAAATACAGGCCTCCAAGGTACAGGTCACACCAAATTCTTAGATAAGTAAGTGTGTACTAAATTATAGCTGTAACTATCTATGTCAAGAGGTACAAGTCTCAAACATTTTGATTATGTAATGCTCTCAAATGAAATAATAATAATTGAAGAAAGAGAAAGAGGGATTAATTCAGGTTTGCACAAGACCAAATGGGTACAAAGCCAGAATTGAGAAGACAACAACAGACAGCAAATGCCACCTCTGCAAAGAAGCTAAAGAAACAGTGGATCAGTTAGCTGCTGCAAGAAGATTATGAGACTGACTATAAACAAAGGCATGACAGATATTCCAGTGCACCAAAGCTGCACTGGAATATCTGCAAGATATACAATTTGCCCAGGGGTGGGATTCAATTTTTTTAACAACCAGTTCTGTGGGCGTGGCTTAGTTGGTGGGCATATGACTGGCTGGGCGTGGCCAACTCAACATCACTCACATTGTGGCACGCATCTCCTCGCCTAGCCTCTCGTGACTGTGGGGATGCTGCAACAGTTGTAAGTGTGAAAAATGGTCATAAGTCTCTTTTTTCAGTGCCATTGTAACTTTGAATGGTCACTCCACACAAGCAAAGTATCAGTAAAGGAGGGGAAAAAAACTCCAGAGAAGTTCCAGAGACAGGAAGTCTAGTCCTACCAAGAATGTAATAAGGGTTAAGGAGAGGCAGTTTCTGTAAGCAACAGAAACTGCCTTCCTTACAGGATTAGGACAGTAATTTCTTCTAACAACCAGTTCTCCGAATTGCTTAGAATGTTAACAACCGTTCTAGCGAATAGGTGCAAACCGGTAGAATCCCCCCCCCCCGAATTTACCTGCAAACAATAATTGGTGGGACCACGAAATAGACAAAGTAATAGCAAGTGAAGAAGCTAAGTGGTCTGTGACTTTAGAATTCAAACAGACAAGCACCTACCACATAACAGTCCAGACTTAACAACTGTCAATAAGAAAGACAAAGAAATGTGGGTAGTGGACATTGCAGTATCTGGAGATGACAGAAGAGAAGAGAATGAATTGGACAAGATATCAAAATGCAAAGACCTGCAAATAGAACTAGAACAATGATGGCCAAAGGAAACAGAGATAGCAGCAATAGTGATAGATACATTGGGTGCAATCCCAAAATATCTGGAGCACTATTTGAATACCATTAATGTTGATAAAATCACCATCAGTCAACTGCAAAAGGAAATTTAACCCAGAAGGGTTCGTATTTTGCCATGATACCTTTAACACCATAAAAAAAACTGCCTATCCTAGGTCCTTGGAAAGGAATATATGGATAAAAAAGCCAAATCCAGTCTAAACACCTGGCTAACTATGCAATGAACCAGCTGGAACCAATAAAACATGGATTTCAAAAGCAAATGTGCCACTTTGGGAAAGAAAGTTTTCAGATTGACAGCTTAATGAAGAGATACCTATGGAACAAAGATGTGTAATTTCAAAACACAAGTTCTTTGCCAATGTTGAATTGGAAGCAATTGAAAAACAAGCAAATCAAAATTCAGGTTTTATCTATAACAATACAGCAAGGTTTGTGGGAAAACAACATAGGAATGCAATATGGATCAAACATGTTGAAAACTCAGTGAAAGTACTCAGTAAGGAAGACATTAGGATAACTGAGGAAATGGTATGAAAGTTGTTATGAACTAATAAAGGCATTTAATAAAGTTTTAACAACCTTAAGTAAAAAGCAGGGTTCTAATCCTGCACTTCTGATTGGCCAATAATAGCGACATCGGATTGGTCCTTTCTGGGAAATCTGATTGGCTGTTAACGGGCCAACTCTCATTGGTTCAAGGGTTTAACACTTCCATGTTTTTCATTGGCTAATAGGACAGCAGCCAACCCTATAAAAGGGCTGCTGCTGCCCTAGGTGATTGCTCTGTTCAGTATGTTTAATAAAGAGTTGAAGTTCACTGTTCACTGCCTCGTCTCCGCTCCTTGCACCCATGCGCAGAACATAACAAAAGTAGTGAAAGAAGATCAAAAATTGAAGTGCTCCTGGACCAGATGAGTTCAATCCTGACCAGTGGAAACAACCTTCCATCCTTCTAAGGTTGATAAAATGAGGACCCAAATTGTTTGGGGCAATATGCTGATTCTGTAAATTACTTAGAGGGGGCTGTAAAGCACTGTGAAGAACTATATAAGTCTGTTGCTATTGAAGGGAGTGACCACAGAAAGCTCTTGAAAACAATAATGATGAAGACTGAATATAGAAAAAAAACAATTGATTTATTAATTGGAAGAACAAGCTGATGCATGGACTATACTTGAAGGATATAGAAGGAAAAGCTGATAGAATATCCACATGAAGTTGGTTAACATTGGCAGTGTTAAAGAAAGAAACTGAAGCAGAGGTGGTATTCAGCAGGTTCTGACCAGTTCTGGAGAACCGGTAGCGGGAAATTTTAAATAGTTTGGAGAACCGGCAAACACCACCTCTGACTGGAGATTTTACAGTATCCTTCTCCTGCCATGTCCACCAAGCCACACCCACAGAACCAGTAGTAGAAAATTTTGAATCCCACCACTGAACTTAGTAGCTCAAGAACAAGCTTTGCCAATTAATTGCATGAAGGCAAAATTTCAACATGTATCAAACAAGCAGTTGTTTGTTTGTTTTTTTCTTGTAAAAAGGATGAAACTATTGACCTTTTGATCAGTGGCTGCAGCAAAAGTTCACAACCTGACCACAAACAATGCCATAACCAGATTGCCAGAATTATTTGGACCTTTGCCAGAGGTTTGGATTTGAATGTAGTAAAAATTACTGGGAACAGTAAGTTGAGCAGGTTTTTAAAAATGAGTGGGTTAAGAACTTATAGGATTTTAAGTTCCAAATAGACAGCTATCTTATTCATGACATGCCTTATATAATAGTTATCAACAGATCAACAAGAACCATATCAGACATTAGAGTTCTCAAGCAACTGTCAATAAGTAAGCAATGGAACTGGGAAACCAGGGCCTAACCATAGAAAAACAAGACTGGAAGAACTGGAGAAACAACAATCACAGGCAAGACAAAAGCATAGCATGTTTGAAAACTGCACCATTATGGCCTGCTATTGTAAATCGGAGCTAACAAAGTGGGTCTACTTAAAGTAGTGATGGCAAAACTTTTTGTTGTGCTGTGCTGATAGTGCGCAAGCACCGGCATCCACAATGCAATTCGCCCTGCCCCTGGCACATGCACGGGCAGCACCCTCCAACCCCCCTTACCTGCACTGTGCATGAGCATGCCTCCCAGATGATTTTCGGCCTGTTTGAGACCGTTTTCACCCTCCCGGAGGCTTGAGGGAAGTCTGCATCCTCAAGAGGCTGAAGACAGGCCCATTTCGGCACTTCCGGTATTTCCAGAAAGCCCGTTTTTCAGCCTTCCGAGGCTGCAGAGGCTTCCCTCGAGCCTCCAGGAGGGCGAAAATGGCCCCCAACAGGCCAAAAATCAGTTGGGAAGCGCGCGCATGTGCAGTGCAGGTAAGTTGGCTGGGGCTCGTGTGTCTGCACATATGGCTCTGCGTGCCACCTGTAGCACGCGTGCCATAGGTTTGCCATCACGGACTTAAAGCATTTGTTCGGACATTGGAAAAGAATTTATCCAGACTCAATTATCATCAAATGATTAGCAAATCAAAGGAGATTCATTGCAAGAAATAAAATATCAAGGGAAGTAGAATGGGAAGAGATTCAGAATAATTGTGAAAATGAAAGACCCCAAAACAATAGTATAATGGTAGAAGAAACTTGGATAAGAGCAATTGGAAATACAAAAGAAACAACTGATTTGAATGACACAAATGATAACTTAGAAGTAGTAATAAAAACAGAACCAATACTAAAGCAACCATGAACTGACTCGCTTGACAAGAAGAATTAAAACAGAATATTATGGCACATGCAGAATTACCAGTAGACAAAGATTGCCAGCATTGAAACTAGAACCCCCCCCCCCCAAAAAAAAACACCTGTCATAAAGAAGAATGTGAATAAAATACTTGTAAGGATTAAAGTTGTATCTATTGAACAGATCAATCAGGTTGCCTGTAGGACAAAAGTGATGGTTACAGAACAACTGGGTATCAAAATTAGAAAAAACGAAAACAAAATCATATTCAGTCCCAAAATGGGAGATTAGATTGGAGGCCAAGATAAAGATCAGATGCAAATAATTTAAGAAACGTGAAAGAGCAAACACTGAAAAATGTATGGATCATGACAAGCCTAATTAAAAAAATGTTGGCTAAACACCAGAAAAATTGAAGAAGCTTTGGAAATCATAAAGCAACAAATAACAGTGGAGAAACTTGAATGCTATGAGGCACAAATCATACATCAAATTGTCTGTTGCAATTGGACAGGAGGCAACTCTACCAAAGTATAAATGGCAATAGACATTATGAAAATTGAAAACAAAACAAAAAAGAGACAACCCCAGCGTTGGAAAGATCTGTGAGAAACTTACAAAGATGATAATAAAAATGCAAAAATGTCATAATAAAAACGCTGGATGGATAAAAGGATTTGAAGATGAATTTTGTAAAAAAATCAAATGGAAAACCTAATAACAACAGCAAAAATAGCTAAAAAACCAAGTGAAAAAGATTAAAAACTGGATATCTGGAAATAATTGATTGAATGGTTTTTGACTCAAATATATGTGTAACTCATATTTAATTGATTGAATTGTTTAGCTAAACAGCGTAATGGAGTACTGCCTAAAAGAGATATCAGATACTAGATAATAACTGGTAAAATATAACTAAAAGCGACAACACTAGAAACTATAGAGCTATAACACACTAGGCTACAATATTTAAATTACTCACAGGGATTATAGCAGATAACATCCAAGGTAATTTAGAAGAAAATTACATTTTCCCAGTAGGACAGAAAGGAAATAAAAGGAAATGCAAAAGTACAAAAGATCAATTTCTGATTAATAAAGTGCTTCTGGAGAACTGCAAATGCCAAAAAAAATGGTCTGGATTAATTATAAAAACTTGTTTGATTCATTACCACATAGCTGTGTCATCAAATGTTTGGAAAAAAGGATGCCAGTAAAATCATTAGAACCGCTATAGAAAAAATAAGAAAGCAATGGAAGACAGAATTAGTGGTTGCAAATGAAAAAAATTGGGTTTTTTAACATTAGAAGATGCATCTTCCAAGATGACTCATTATCATCTTTACTATTTTTCATTGACATGTTCCCATTTCCAGTGATTTTAAATAAAAAAAAATATTGGCTATCAAATGGTAAAAATGCTAATGAAATCTCACCTTTGCTTGATATGGATGATCTGAAGCTTTATGGAAAATCATAAATACATCCAAAGAGTAAGGAAATTGCTAAAGGCAAAATTGAACAGTGGAAACACCATCAAAGCCACCAATATTTGTGATAAAATACTCTGCTGGAATTATTAACTGGACACAAGCTGAAATGGACAGTTTGGACCAAAAAACAAAAAAAATCAATGACTACTCTGTTCACTATACATTACATCCCCATAATGATATTGGTAGAGCTTTACTTCAGGTCAAACAAATTGTCAAAGAAGAAAAGTTTGCATTGGCTGATTATGTAAAAGACAGCCTTTAAGCATTGATGCAGGTTAAAAATTGGAACTTACTAAATATCCAGCAAACAAAAAGTGAATATCAAAATAATATGGCAATAGCATTTAGATTGATATCTCTCTCCATCAATGATGGGATTCAATTTTTTTTTTACTATACTGGTTCTTTGGGTGTGGCTTGGTGGGTGTGGCAGGAGAAGGATACTGTAAAATCTCCAATCAGAAGTGATATTTGCTGGTTCTCTGAACTACTCAAAATTTCCGCTATCGGTTCTCCAGAACTGGTCAGAACCTGCTGAATGCCACCTCTTTTCTCCATAGTGCTTTACAGCACTCTCTGAGCAGTTTACAATGTCAGCATATTGCCCACAACAATTTGAGTCCTCATTTTTACAAGTTTAGGAGATTGGTAGGCTGAGTTAACCTCAATCCCCATCCAAATTGAATTCTAGGCTGTGGGCAGAGTTTGCCTACAATACACTGCGCCACCAGAGCTCCTAAGATAATAAAAACATAAATAGAAAGCTGGCAAGGAAAAGCAGTCAATTTGTACAAAAGATCCAGTGGAAAATGGGTAAACATAAAATCTTGCAATGGCTTATAGCTAGAACATTAAAAAAAAAAAAAGGAAAGAAACTGAAGGCTTGACTTTGGCTGCTCAAGAGGAAGCTATTGGAACTAGTACAATCAAGGCCAGAATTGAAAAATCATCAAATGATTCAAAGTGCAAATTATGCAATGAAGAAGAAACATATACTCATGAAGAAGATCATAAACTCAGCTTGTGCAAGAAGATTCCACAAACTGGTTGTAAACAATATCATAAGACAGTCACCAAAAAATCACTGGAACATCTATAAAAATTATGTACCAGTAATGAAAAATTAGAGGAAACATATAATTGGAAAAAATGAGCTAATTGGAAAATGAACAGGTTAAAATATTGGGAGATTTGTGAATACAGCTTATTGTCTTGGCTCACAACATACCAGATATAATTGTGGTTGAAAAGAAGAAAGTGTGAATAATTGATGTGGCAATTCCAGGGGATAATAGAAGAAAAAGAATTGGAGGAGAGTACTAAGATCTGATAATTGAAACTCAGTGATTATGGCATAAACTGACTATGGGAGACCCAGTGTTTATTGGAACACTTTAATGTCATAACAAAAAATCTTGGACAAAACTTAAGAAATGTATGCATTTACAACATTTCCCTCTGTCAATTTCAAAAGACCAACCTGCTTGGATCTATATATACATACATGGATATATGATGACATCCTAGGTTCTTGGGAATAATTGGATGCATATGAAAGTTAAAGAACAATGTGACTTCACATTGTTGTTAACAGAATAGTAATAGGTGGATAAAAATGCCAAATCAGGTCTTAACTGACTGTGATGAACTATAATAACACAGTTATTTCTATCATGAATTAAAACTTACATTTTTTTAATCTAGAGCACACTGTATATTAAATGAGAACTATTGAATTCTCAGTTTAAAATGACATACAATTTTTTTCACTTGGTTGCTCCAACCTGGGAATGGAAGCATTTCAAATATATTCAGCAATTACTTCCATTTCTTTCTTCTCCCAAAAGCAGTTTTTCATTTTTGGTTTTTCATTTAAAAATGCATGAGAATGCATGAGAAGAAATTTCTCTTTTGCAATTGTAATGCTATGAGTAACTAAAATTTTTAAATGCTCTTTATCTAGGGTTTAGACAAAGGATACCAAAAGTGTTGTGATACAGTGTCCTCAAAAATAAACAATCTGAAAGTTATTGATTTCCATTGCAGATTTAAAAGGTGGGTACAAATTACTGCATTGCAGTAAGTATAGAAAATAGATCTATTTTCAGATTTATCAAATGGTGAAACATAGTAAGCAGCCCAACCAAACAATCTCTAAGGCCACCCCCACCAATACTGACAGGCAAGCCATTAGAATATAAACTGACAGCAAACATCACTTCTTACTGGCACTGATGTTACCTAGTTTGGGTAATGAAACGAAAACAAGCAAATTCAGAGAGCATCAAGGACCCCCTCATGAAATATAGTAAAGTCAATTTGGTCTTTGGATTAAGTACAATCTTCTCTATATATAAAAGCGAAATACCACACATGCATCATCACAAAATCTCCAGAACCATAAAGCCTACAAACTTGAAATTTGTCACATATGTTCCTCTTGGCTTCTAGGTGCTCACTAAGAAAGGATTTTTTAAAATGACCATCAGAGCATTAGTATTTCCTATATTATTATTAACACACTCTGATGCTAAGGAGTTCTACTCCCCCTCCCCACCTGAAAAGAAATCTCTTCCAAATGCAAAACACAAGCACAGGAGAGGAGTTTCAATTTAAGTTTCATAGCAGCAACCAGCTTTAGTACAGAACAGTTGAGCTACGCCATGCCCAGGCTCCTTGCTGTCTCCTTGCTCATACAGCAAATACTGTTTCAGTTTCCAAACAGCACTCAACTCTCTCACACTGAGGACGCTAGCCAGATGAATACTGATGGATGCTGGTAAGCAGAGACACAATTCCCCCCCCCCTTATTTTCCTCCCAAAAAAACTAAGCCCAATCACATCATTTCATAGTGAAGCATGGGTATAGAGCTAGTTTTTTTATTTAAAAAAGGCAGAAAAGGCATGAAGAATCCAGAGGCATGGAGAATCCATCCCAGGTGTCAAACTCGATCACGTCATGTGATATCACATGACATATTGCAAAGATTTTGCCTTTTCAGAGCTGGGGTGGGTGTGGCCTGCACATGATGCATCTGGTCCATGGGCCATCAGTTTGCAACTCCTGATTTACATTGTCCAGTTGTTAAACATAGTAAGTATAGGTCATTGTAAAAGCATATATTTTAAAGAAGTATTATATTTATTACTATCTTCAATAAAATGCTGGCTTTGACAGTCCTTTTCTATGCAAATGTAATGGAGCTGAATAAATTTTAAATATTTTTTTTTTTGTAAGTCATAATTTGAAGTCCATTGACAATCTTGTTATAGAAGTTAGGACAATGTAGGAACCTGTAATTCTTTATTCCACTCATTTCTTAGTGTCAGCACATCAAATTGGTTTAGTGATTACAAATATCTATAAAAAGCTAATAATAAGGGTGTTTTTTTTAAATTTAATTTTAAAATGATTTAACAAATTGTTCTAGTATCTCAGGTGTCTGAGAGGTTGAAAACACTGCTAGTCCAAAAAATGTTAACTAATGTTGTAGTTATGAATAATGTCTGGCCTTTGATAAATTATTCAACATTCCTGCCTCTGAGCCCTGAACTAAATCATCTGGACAATCTGGACAGTTTAGGACATCTGCTTGCAAAATGCACCTCTTTCCACAAGTATGACTCTTTTTTTTTTTTTTTTTTTTTTTGAGGCTTCAGAATAAAAGACATCTTGATAGGCAATCCAAAATAAAATATATTGACCTTTTGTGCCTTGGTACAACTTCTTCCAGACCGAAAGTAAAGATCTGTTAGGTCCAAGCTGCTTTTTTAGCTTTGAAGCCACCATGAATGAGCTCATTCTGAATTTCAACTAATACCCCCCTCTTTAAACTGTCCATTCAAAACTCTTTTATTCCAACCTACATTGAACTAACAACTTCCAATCAGCAAAATAATTCTGAACATAGAACTTACAAGCACTTGGCATTCACTTGTGTTGATGGGATTCTCAAAAGTAGCCCTTGCCAGTCACATAAAATGACTTCAGTAACCCAACTTTTGGTGTTCTGCAACAGGAGAGTGATTGCCCATTGTTGGATTTCTATAAAAAGACTAATAACAAATCCAACACACAATCAATACGTGGGAACGTTTGAAAGATGCATTAGTCACACTAAATAATGAAGAGAGTGGCTTTGCTAGGATTCTTGTTGTCTTTGTTGGATAAGGAAGCAAGTTGCCACAAAGAAGGCAAGAAATAATGGATGGAAACCAATCCAGGAGAGAAGCAATCTAGAACTAAGGAGAAATTTCCTAACAATGAGAACAATTAACCAGTGGAACATCTTGCCTTCAGAAGTTGTAGGTGCTTCCTCACTGGAGGTTTTTAAGAAAAGATTGAACAGCCACCTGTCTGGAGTAGTATAGGGTCTCCTACTTGAGCAGGGGATTGAACTAGAAGACCTTCAAGATCTCTTCCAGCTCTATTCTGATTGGACAGATGTTCATCAACAAAAAGCTGTTGCTGTTCTCAGTGTTGGGTCCGAGACAGAAGGACAGGGGAATCACCAGTAGAGATAATTCTACCCAATTTCTTGATTCATTATCTGAGTTACTATGGGTTTTGCTGCTGGAGCAAGATATCGGCAACCTGATCCATATCTTCTAATGGATTGGAAGAAGGTTGGAAAGTGTGATTTAATCCTATAGTCTGGTTTGCGTGTTCTTATGTGAAGATGAATGTAGCCATAGCTTCCCTAAAGGCATGTTAGTACATGTGCCTAGAAACTCAACAAGTACTTGGGAACTAACAAGAACAAAGCTTAGATGGGTTGCTTTCGTTACAAATACAAAAAGCCCCTATAACAGAGATCAGGTACTATATATTCTAGCACAGATAAACATGGCTGGCCTAGGAATTCTAGGAGTTGAAGTCCACAAGTCTTAAAGTTGCCAAGTTTGAAGACCCTCGCAGATTGCTGCCTAGGGATTTCTGGGAGTTGAAGCCCGTAAGTCTTAAAGTTGCCAAGGCTGGAGACAGCTGTTTATAACAATCCAAGGGTTTGTTCCCACATTTTTCTGCCATGATAGGGTAATAGATTTATTGCCAGTCAGACTCAGATACAAAGGATACCTGCACCATATTTTAATACTGTCTCGGGTTCTTTGTTTCAACATAGCAACTCCAGCCCTCACAGGAAGAATATAAAAACTGAATTTGTCATATGCATCACAAAAACAACAGAATAATAAAATGGGAAAGGCCACCAAATCCAAGCTTCCGTTCAATTCAGAAATCCAAATTAAAACACTTATAACAGATGGCTGTCCAGCTTTGCTTGATCCTATCCAGCAAAGGGGAATTCAGTGCCTTCTTGGTTCTGCTGTTGAACTAATATAAGCATTAAGAAGTCTTCCTTTAACATTCAACCCACAATCTGAATGCCTGTAATTTATGGCATGTCTTGAATTCTACATTGATCAGAGTTGTCTTCCTGACACACCTTTTCAGGTTTTAGAGGAGACCTCTCAGATCTGACACTTGTTTCCAAACAATCTTGTACTGTTGAGTTGGTTAAGAGATATTGGCCAACTTCAGAACAGCAGAATAGGAAGGGAATTTAGAGGTCTTCTAGACCAACCACCTGCTCAAGCAGGAAACCTTAGACCATTTCAGGAAAAAAAAGATTTCCAATCTCTTCATAAAAACCTCCAGTGTTGGAGCACCCATCACTTGATATTTGATATTATTAAACATCACTGCTATCGTGTCACCCCTAGTCTTTCTTTTCATTAAACTAGAATACCCAATTCCTGCAACCATTCTTCATATGTTTTAGCCTCCAATCCCCTAATCCTCTTTATTTCTCTTCATTGCATTCTTTCTAAAGTCTCAAAATCTTTTTTTATATATCATGGCAACCAAAACAGGATGAAATATTCTAACTGTGGTCTTACCAAGGTATTATAAAGTGGTACTAACATTTCACGTGATCTTGATTCTATCTTCTGTTGATGCCTCTAAGACAGCATTGACTTTTTTTGGCAGCTGCATATTTAAGTGATTGTCCACTAGGATTTGGGCTTCTCACAGTTAACTACAATTGAGCCAGGTATTATATATTGTGGTTTGGTTTGAAATAGTATGCTGCATATATCCAGCCATTGCTTTAGTTTATTATAAAAGGACTTTACAGGAAGTATCACTGTGATAACGTGATTATAATCTTAATCTTAAAAACTAAGAAAGATGTGCACTAGTAGAATATTTAACTGGGTGAGCAATAAGAATGCTATTATCTGTTGAAAAGAAGATAAAAATCATTTAGATGCTTTTTTTTAAACTTTGCTTTTTGTTTCCTTGCACTTTTTTCTTTTTTTCTCTTTGGTTTGTTATTATTATATGAACATTTTGATAAATTTAGAAAATCTTAATCTCTGTTTAAAACACATTAACATGTTGATTTAATGGATTCTATCTCAGCTATTTCACGATGCAATTTTTATTTTATGGAAAACTCTCTTGAAAAGACAAAGGGCCAAGTGTCCTGGAAAATTGACCTTTTTAAAATATTGACATTTCCAATGTATATTGTTTTGGACAAAAACTGATCAGTTTGTCCAATTTGAAATATAATATGACACTGCTAAAATATGATGTCCTGGAGTTCATCACATTGTAACTGATCAGGTGTTTGAATTCTTGATTTCGTATTTGACATTATTAGGCCTTTGTAATCCAAAATAGTTATGGAACAATTGATATCTCGGTCTGCTAAATGTTGGTTCCTGTATCTGTGTCACTGTAATATCACTGTGTACTAACTATTAATTTTGAATAGCAGCTATTTAAAGTTTCATGCTATTCTTAGAACAAGCATTAATGTGGATGACTTTCAGTAAATGTGCATCATTCAATTAAATATAAGATTATGTGTGATCTATTGAGAGGCAAGTCCAAAAGCATTCAATGTGGCTCCATAATAGGAAGCACAATAATTAGAATACATTTCTTGGCAAATTAAAGGAATCTCTCTGAACTTCTTTTTGACTGCTGTTTTAATACAGACTCCTTCCTATTTTAATTGTCAATTTTAGTGAGACTATAATGATGGTTTCATCATGCTGGCATGACTTTGGTAATTATCTGGCAATAAGGTCCTGTGGAAATAGAGTCTTTTTGG
This sequence comes from Hydrophis major, assembly GCA_033807585.1. Classification (NCBI taxonomy): domain Eukaryota; kingdom Metazoa; phylum Chordata; class Lepidosauria; order Squamata; family Elapidae; genus Hydrophis; species Hydrophis major. The sequence continues at coordinate 30,100,367 of CM066332.1, read as the reverse complement.
TGTACTTCACTGGAAAGAAGGTAATGCTCATCATATAGTGAATCCCAACAAACAATTACATTTAATAAGGGCTTAATAAGGATTCAGTACTGATGACATTAGTCACCCTTAACATTCTTGTTAAAGATGGACAACAATGTGTAAAGACCCTACACATATGTACTGTACTTAAATCCCAAAGAGACCAGAGGGATTGTAGGAACCCATTTACTGCAATCAATAACACAATAAGACAAGGGATTACTTCCTTTCATTAGAACAAAAATGGGATGGGGGCTTACAATACACAATACAATAACCTGCCCAGCTTCAGCAAGTTTAGACTTTTCATTAATGGCATGGTTTGCATATTAAACATTGAAAGGAACCTTTAAAAAAACTTTTTAAAGTTACACAGTCTAGATCAGAGGTGTCAAATTCAAGCCCCTCAGGTTGGATCCAGCCCACAGGGTGCTTAGGTCTGGCCCACTGGGCTAACCTAGAAACAGCGAAGGACCAGTCTGCAGTGCCTTGGCCTGGCCCAGGCCAACCAGGTTCTGTTCTACAACCTGTTGGCATGCTGTAGGAGACCATGGCAGCCAAAAATGGATCTTCCCTGCCCAGGTCACCACAGACAGCCCAATATGAGTGACATTGAGCTGGCCATGACCACCCTGGCCACACCAACCCTAGCCATACCCACCTCCCCCCCCCCCGAGGTCATACACAACCCTGATGTGGCCTCAATGAAATCGAGTTTGACACCCCTGATCTAGATGATGAACAGGGTTGCCATGAGGAGATTTTGAATGAGAAGAAGTCATGAGCCTGTTCTTCATTTCAGTATGGCATCATATTAAATTCTACAATTATAGTTAAGCCACATATTATGTCAGGACATAATGAAGTGGAGAAAAGGTAGCCAGCAAGGTAGCATCAGCAAGAAGATTTCCCCTATTATTCACCTCCACAAGAATAGAAGTTGAACTCACCTGAAGCATTGTCCTGAAATCTGGATCCAGATTTAGGCTACAGTGTGTTTTTTCTATCTCCTCAGAATAATGCAGGACTTCTAAATAGTCCTGTGTACATTTCTATTGCCAATATTCCACAGATGTGCTTGCTCGAGTCAAGCTACCTGTACTACACCAGGAACAGTCAGAATTATGGAACCATAGCATTGGGAGGTAACCTAAAAATTATCTAGAGCAGAGTTCCCCAACCATCCAGCTTTGTGGACCAGTGAGAGAAGAGGGGAAGAGAAGGGATGGTTCCTCATGAACAGATGGCAAGCACATCCATGAAGCTCCATTTAGTAAGTGGTATGCACGCGCGCCCACTTCTCACACAAGTGAGGATGTGCCAGTGGTGGGATTCAAAAATCTTTACTACCGGTTCCATGGGCATGGCTTGGTGGGCATGGCATAGCTTGGTGGGTATGGTTTGGTGGGTGTAGCAGGGGAAGGATACTGTAAAATCTCCATTCCCTCCCCACTCCTGGGGGAAAGTTACCACCAGTTCTCTGAACTACTCAAAATTTCCACTAACGGTTCTCCAGAACTGATCAGAACCTGCTGAATACCACCTCTGGGATGCGCACATGCTCACCTGATGTTTCCATGACCTGGTTGCAAACACGTCACCAGGGGTGGGATACGACAGGGTTAACTATTGGTTCGAGATTTACGAGCTTCCCTGCACACTGGGAGCCGTGCGCCTGTAAATTGTCATCAACACGCTGGGTGCAGAGAAGCAGCCTTTGAAACAGCCCTCTTTTCCTGCTTTTTTAACTGCAGCTGTGCCTCGTTTGACAGCTGAAGTTGAAAAATCAGGAAATAAAGATCAGGTAAGAGCCCGGGTGGGCGGGTCAGCAAAAACATTAGCAGACATAGAACCAGTTCTATGTCTGCTGCTCTTCAGAGCTACCGGTTTTACAGAGGTGGACAGAACCGGTAGAAACCCATCCCTGCATGTCATGGTCCACTAGTGAGCCATGGCCCAGAGACTGGGCACCCCTGATCTATAGCATCTTGCTCAGTAGAGGCTCCACTGTAGCATCTCTCACAAATTACCTTCCAGGCACTGAAGGCCTCTAGTAAAAATAGCAATCTAGACAGATCACAGAAGACTGTCATCTAAGCTGCCTCACAGATATATGACTTATATTGTGACTGTGCCTTCAGATATAATACCACATTAAAACCTCCATATTTTCTGATAACATTTCACACACAATGCCTTTTAGTGAAGCAATTTTCCCATATTTAGATAACCGTCATCGGATGTACAGTGCTGAAGCATGTAGAAATCAAGCGTGAATCAAGTTTTTGTCACTGAGAAATGAATCACAATAATTCTATTGTACAAATGTTATCAACCTGAATTTGCAAGGCATTTTAGTACTTTCTTATACATCTGATTGCTTCTTGAAAATGTTTTAAAGGAATTTTCTTTAAAGAAAATCTCAGCAGCAAAGTACGTGCTTAACACACTTCAGAAATCCAGATTCCTGAACCTCTCCAAATATTCAGAGCTGCCTTTGAATATGAACAATAAACAGTTAAAATATGATATTCAGATATTTAAATTATGTTAGACATTTCCTTTTCAGTTCATTAGAGGGCATTCTCAACTTACGATGACAATTGAAACCAGAATTTTAGTCGCTAAATGATGTGGTTGTTGAGTCATCGTGTGACCAGAATCAATTTTTAAATCATTTTTATTGTGTTAAGTGAATCATATGGTTGTTAGATGAATCATGCAAATAATTAAGCAAATTCACCTTCCCCAATTGATTTTGTTTGTTGGAAGCTGGTTGAGAAGATCACAAATCATGATCATGTGACAGCAAGACCCTTGCAATTGTAATCACATGACCATGAAGATGGTGCAACAACTTTAACTTTAAGGGTGGCTTATAAATCACTTTTTCCAAAGCTGTATAACTTTGAACCATCATTAAAAACAGTTGTAATTCGAAATTACCTATATGTGCAGCATAATTATGTATAGTGTCACTAAATTTAACAGGACTTGTTTCTGGCTAATTATGCACAAGATAGCTGCCTCAGGAATACAGGAAAATTGAAAACCATCATGACCATTAAAATATCATGTTTCCCTGAAAATATGACCTACTCAGAAAGTAAGTCCTAGCTTGATTTTTACACATGCACCCAATATAAGCCCTACCCCCCCCCAATAAGCCCTAATTAAGACCCCACTCACTCCAGGGTGCACGGGTAAAAGTTAAGCTAGGGTGGGGATGGGGTAGTGGAGCTGCCTGCCCTACTACTTACTTTTGGATAGTTGCAGCCAGACCTTGCACACCTTGACCCATTTTTTTCCTCAGCCAGCAAGGTTTTCCTGAAGGCCTCTGTAGCTGATAACAGAGCTCTGAATTGAGCTGGCTGCAAAAGAAATGGGCCGAGGTATGTGAGGCCTGACTGCATCTATCCAAAGCTGAAGAAGTTCCTGAAGGCTGGAGTGGCACACGCAATGAGATGAATCAGTGGACAACATCTCTCTCCCCAAAATAAGACCTGGTTGCTTTTTTGGTGTCAAAAAAATATAAGACAGGGTATTATATTCAGGGAAAGGTGGGTATACATACAATAGTAGTGCTGAACTGCACTCCAAAATGAAATTGCATGTGGGAAAGTAACTCTAAAGTTAGTGGGGCTTCCTTCTAGATAAACATGTACAAATATATTGGATACCTATCTCTGATGTTGTGCATAAATTTTTATGTACTCAATAATTAATTGCCCTCAAATCCAATTTCTTTATTAAAATAGCTGTATTTTTAAAATGTAGACATTTTATCTATTACTATAATTATATCTATAGATGGGCTATTCTGAGAGGGTTTATATTAAAAGGGTGACATTTGAAAATATAAAGGACTAATTTCTCCCAAATGCCAGTCATTCTCTTCCACAGTATGTTTATGCTTAGCTATTTGGAACTTCAACCACTATATATTCTTCAAAGAAAGCCCAAAGTATTAAAATTCAACTAACATTGATGATTATCAGTAAATATATCCCAGACACAATCATAAGCATGAAAATGTTCCATCCATTAAGAAGTGCAACATATATTCATTTATAGAAATTTAGAATTTTGTACTATATATTGACAAGTGCTTCATCAAGCAAAAAAAAAAACCTCTATCAGAACTGGGATGCAAAAATCCAGACAATCATGGAGAAGCAAACAAAGATATACTTAAAACTCTACTTCTGTTGATTTTTAATGGTCATCCAGGTTTCTGAACCAAATATGGTAGCTTTCCAGTGAGATCCATGTAAATAAAACAATTTTCATTTGAGTTCTGGGAGGAATATACCAACAACCATCAATACATTTAGGACAGATAGCTTGCCATACATAGATAATTATTCCCTGGCATACATATCAGATGTTCTCATGAAATATAATTGACACATATGCATATTTCTTTGTCTTCTTTTAGCAATATGTGAAATATATTTCTCCTGAATGGGAATGTGCCAAATTCAGACTCTGGGAGATTTCCTGCATCTTTAATGCTTAAATAGGAGAACATAATTTTGCCAGGAATGCTTTTTTTGTGCCATAAAACATTGTTGGAAGAAACTGAAAGTACTAACATTTTATTTTCTTTGGGCCTTCTAATATTATAGGAACTCTCAAGTAACAGTTTGTTTTTTTCTGCAGGATTTTGATTTTGTACAGGATTCTGATGCTTAAACAAGATTTTTATACAGGATTCTCATTTACAGGATTGATAAGGAGAGTTTCCTTTAAAAAAAAACTTTTTAACATCAAAGCAGAGTCCCCTAACTTTCTGATCTCCCAATAAGATGTAACAATATTCAATCACCACATTTACAATTATTGATTTCAGGTGCAAATATTCAGATGACAAGAAAGAGGTACAAGAAAACTGAACTCTTATTCAAATTTTTGTAGCCTAGATGTCAGCTTTGGAAGCCATATTGCCACCATGAGAAAATGCTTGTCTCAGATGTTTTGATTGGAGTTTGATTTTGCTGGAATGCTGACATTAGATGTGGTTACCTTTTACTCCACTATATTTTAAGAGTATCAAATTAGAGAAAGACGCTTTTAAAAACTAATCATTTTAACTAAACATTTCAGGAACTTGAAAATAGGATTTCTATACTGTATTGTTCAGCAAAATTCTTTCCCTTCTGACTTTCTTAAAACAGACTTAATAAGAAATGAAATATTTTAAGTTAATCCAGTTTTAAAAGTATGAAAGACTATTCTTTGGCATAAAATTGGTAAGCAATTATGAACTTTCACAGATGTTTCTCTTTAGAGATAAGTTTGGAGGGAATTTTCTGCAAGGATAAGCCATTCACCAAAATCCTTCCTGGAAAACTTTACTTACTTAACTATATGCTTAGATGAAAGACAAGTACTGGTCTGAGACAACCAACCTGACCCCAATGTGATATGGGCCACTGAACAATTTTAACAGCTGGAGATCCTGTCCTATTGGTCTGATATGCTTCATTTCATTGTAGACACATTCATATATTCCACCATGCTTTTTAAAAACAATCTAGTGAAATGGCAAAGGCTGCATTTAAAAAAAGAATGAATTCAGTGAAATGGCTTTTTTTCCCTCAAAAAAGTGAAATTGACAAGCATTCTAACACTTCCTTCCAGTTCAAATGACAGGAAGACTGGTACGACCCAGTGTTTTCTTTTCCTTGTTTCCCTGTGTCAGCCTCATTATCACACCAGGAAATCAATTCCCCAGGAAAGTTGGAGCCATTTTTTAATTGAGATGACAGAATTTTGCAAATCTGATTGTGTTTTGCCTCTTCCTCCTTCTTGTAGTTTAGTGAATTACAGAGCGTCTGTTTGAGCCACTACCAGAATGTGACATTTTGAATATATTTTAAGAAAAGTTTCAATATCTTTCGCCTAGGCAACAGCTTCTCTATATCTCTGTCAAGGTTATTATCCAGGCCCAGTGATCACTCCAGAGGGTACCAGGGAGCAACTGATAGAGAAGGGAATCCAATACTCTCAAAGTCCCATCCACAAAATGAAAGGGATTTGGGCTTGTTTTCCTGGCACATAGATGAGAAGAGTAAATAAGCAAAGGAATCCATTGATCAGGGGAAAAGGTAAATGCAGAGTGGACAGACTATTGGGCCATCATTACGGCTGAAGCAGAGGAAAGGTTGAAATCCAGAAAGATATTTAACAGATAACATAATCAGAGCTGGAAGGGACCTTATAGGTCATCTAGTCAACCCACCCACCCACCCAAGCGGGAGACCCTACACCATTTCTGACAAATGGCACTGCAATTTGTTAAGATTTATTCATTTGTAGCGAGTTTCCACATGATAGTCAATCAGCTTAAGACTTGGTATGAGGGAAAGCCCATAAACTCCCTGTTTTCCAACAGTAACTTATAATAATTAACATTTTTGAGAATTGACATTCTCCTCCGCATTTGTTTTCATGGCAATGTTTCATTATTTTTCCCATTCTTTAATCATGATTTAATCATAATATATGCATTTCCTTTCCTGTTTTATGAGGCCATTGCAAGGGAAAGGAAACACACTAAATGCTAAAAAGACCTTACAAAGACTTATAAATCCCACATATGAATTGTTTTAATGCCATTTGGTATCCCAGCAGTAGCCTGAACACAGGAAGGAGAGGATGGAGTCATATATCCCACCATGACTCCTGTCTGTTTTAATCTTATTCTAAAATGCAGCATCACTGGCAGAAAACTTTTGTATTGGTAAGGCTAGTCTCTAATCCCAGTAGGATATTAGAAGACAATGAGCCCAGAACTTTTTGTTTTGTTTTGTTTCTATTCATTTTGTCTTTCCTGTATTAAATAGTTAAAAATAGTTGGTTCGGAAACCATGCCATATTTAATAAAGTTTGCTGATTACTAGCACAGCAATAGGTCCACCAAATGTATCTTTCTGTCATCAAAGATTCCTGAACTGCTGCTCAGAACCATACAAAATGTCAAAAGTTCCAAATTACAGGAGAAGTGAAGTGCTCTTTTTTTAAAAAAAAAAAAAACCCAAATGTATTGCTTAATGTGAGATGAATGAATTATTCTACTAACTTTGAGCAACAGAAAACCGCAAAATGCCCCTTAAAAAACATGAGGCAATTTTGAGCTGGCAATATTTAGGGTTCTGCTGTAAAGTGTCCTTATCATGTGGAAACATAGGGAAATCTACTCTAAGGCTGTTCCCCTCTCAGTGTCCCATTTTACAAGTGACGTAGTATTCATATTTGTACGTACCACTTTGCCTTCTTGACCGAGTGAGATCATAATGATCAATATATATTTTCTTGGATTACAGCTGAGTTTAAAATGTTGAGTAAATTACTGATCCTATTCCTTGTCTTTCGCACATACCCTGGCCATCAAAAAAACCCAAAAACCACTAGTATATAATAAACTGCAGAAAATTCGGGCCCTGGGCCTTCCCCCCATCAAGAAATCCCTTTTGTTAAAATATCATATTGACTTGTGGCCATTATTATTTTTTTACTGCTTGCCTCCAGCTTTCATTTTATACCACAGTCCAAAGAGAAGCCCTATAGACATATACAATTTGCAAAGATGGGAAGAAAGCTGGGGTAAGACAAGACAGAAATAAATCACATTGGGGATGATTTAAAAAAAAACATACAGGTTGCATCGTTACCTCAGTTTCTGGTGTTTGACTGTTTATTACTATTCCATGAATTGCCTATTGCTCCATTAATATTTAATTAGCAAGAAATGCTAAAAATTCCCAGTGGGATGACTGGAACTCAAAATGGCTGGCAGAAGACATATAGGTTTATCCAAGCTACACAATACATTATGGGTATCTTCAACATTTTCATTTTAAATTATAGTTAATTGACTTCCAGCCTCTGCTTTGACTCAAAGTTGAAAGACTATACCTTTGCCAAGTCTCTCATCCCCTATCTAAATAAAATATTTGCCCCAGATAACAAATTGCAAACCCATTGCTGTTTCACACTTGGGAAAAATAGCAGCTTTTGCAAAATAATTTCTTTAGGGACTCTGGCATTATGTGCTTCTTTCGGTATGTGTGCTACAGTCCTACAAAGGAGTTTAAAGTTAGAGGCTGTAGAAATCCTAATGCAAAAAAGATATTAACATTCACAAGTACATTGGGTCCTTAAATATAGATCACGGATATATTTTGTCATCCACACATTAAGGAAGAACTTGCATAAGAGTTGGTTGGGACTCAGGATGTTGGATGTGGATATAAGACCTTTATGGCCTTTGACAAGTCAATGTTTGTGTCTGAATGAATGCAAAGGGATGGGAGAGAACACAGCTTCAGCAAATTTACCACAGAACTATGTATAAAGACATTTTCCATCAGGAAGTCCACTATAAACTAGAAATGTACCTACCATTCCTAACTTTTCTTCCCTCACCCACATATCACAAACCAGTGACTCCCGTGTTACATTTTATTTTCTCCATTTGGGTAAAACAAGTTCACAAAATCAGATAACAGATAATCACAGTTAGAAGGGACCTTGTAGGTCATCTAGTCCAACCCCCCGCCCAAACGGGAAACCTTACACCATTTCTGACAAATGGCAGTCCAATCTCTTCTTGAAAGTCTCAAGTGATGATGCTCTCACAACTTCTGAGAGCAAGCTGTTCCATTGGTTGATTGTTCCCACTGTCAGAAAGTTTCTCCTTATTTCCAGGTTAAATCTCTCCTTGTTCAGTTTCCATCCATTATTATCCAGCCTACAGGTGCTTTAGAAAATAGCTTGACCCCCTCCTCTCGGTGGAAGCCCCTCAATAAATCTAATTTATTACGCCTATTCATATCATAGATTAGAACTGACTTTTAATACAGGGACACAAACCAAAAATGTACACCAAGCTAAAACAAGGTAAGTTTATTTCCTTAGCCATTTGGAGTTCAAAAGCCCTCCAACAGAATCTTTATTCTTTGTAAGTTAGCTACTGTAGCTGGCAAACATAACATTGTCTCTCATCCTGATATTGTCCATAACACATTTGCTAATACATATCTGCCTTTTCCTTTGTAGTAAACATGGAAGACAACTGCCCTACCAGCACCATCCTTATGTACAGTGCAAGGAGAACCTCCACAATCACTAAATCTGTTAGAAATTAGTCCTCTTTCCTGATTCCACTTCAGATTACATTTCTCTCTCCGTTTGTGTACATGCTTTAGAAGGAAAAAATTGTACCTTTCTGAACTAAACCCAATACTAGACTATCTGCAAGTGAGGCATTTCTGGATTTGTGACAAATGAAAGTAAGACTTATTTTTGCAAATGTGTACATTCCAACCCCATGCAGTTCAGGTTAATTTCTATATTCAAGGCAGAAACAATGCATTAGCAAGATACAACCAGACAGCAAATTTGCAGTGGCAAATGTCAATATTCTTTTTTGTTTTACCAGAAGATACCAAGATGCAACAATTGGGATTATGCACAAATATACGTTGGCTGTGAGTTACTGTAGATCCCAGCAGCATTTCAAGACATTCAAAATCATCATGCAGAAAGTTCCTTAATAAGATAGGAAACCTAGGCCTGATTAAACATCAAATTACAGTTTTCCCTTTCCTCTGAAAATGCTTAAGGACAAAATGAAGAACAGCAAAGCATAATATGATGGCAGAAATTGAAGAACCGAGGCAAACAGCTTTAATAATGACATACAATAATGACATACAAACTTGATATTCTGTTTTTTTTCCCCATTAAAATACTAAGGGACAAATCCCAAAGAGTTTTCCCTTAAATATACACTAGTAAAATTCTAAGTATCTTTACCTTTTTCTCAAGACCCACATTTGACAGTCAAAATTAGAAAGAGACAAGCTGAACATTTCTATTATTATTGTGGTGCAAAGTGTTCCATTAGTTATTCTCTTCTAAAATTAAATCAGTGTCTCGTGTCAACTATTTGAAGTGTTACAAAGAGGGCTGAATAAGAAATTAAAGGAAACTCATGATATAAGTGGAAGGAAACAAATATAAAAGAAAAGTTGGACAAAAATCTACATATAAATCATGTGCCATATCAACATTAGAACAACTCATTCAATCATTCAATATTCCATTAAGATACCTTTTCATTCATATTTAAAATTTGACAATCATTCCATAGATTAGCATAGATTCATTTTACTATACAGTCAAGAATATTTATCTTGCATGATGGACCAAAAATTTAGAAGCTATAAAATCATTTGCCTTCATAAAATAAGGACATTTTGTAACAAAACGTCTGCTTGTAATACACAAGTGAATTAAGTTGAATACAAGATAACCATACAAAGTACAGTTTAAAAAAATCATTTTCACAATCTCACAGCTACATGCAATAATATGTACTCCTCTGAAAAAGAAATGATGATTGGTACATGGTACACTGCAAGTTCAGTAAACACACTGAATTCCTGCTTCATAGAACTCCTTGGCATTTATCCAAAATTCTTTTTGAAAAAGCAAGGAACTGCTTCACTCCTCAGTTTTATAGCCAATCACAGCACAGCACCACAAAAGAAAATTGAGCAAAAAGAAAACGTTGCTTTCAAAACACATTTTAGTCATCATTAACATTGATTGCATTTTGACTCTGGCAAACATTCCAGTTGGTTCCTAAAGATGGTATATGGTTTGATTTTTCTCAGAAGTTTTAGCATCTCAAAACTTTACAACATGGTCAGTCCTCTGGCATGCTACAAAACTAAAAGTATCAAAGTGTCCATCTCTGTAGCCATTCTATACACAATAATGCCCATTCTTTCTACCTCCATATACAATAATGCCCATTCTTTCTACCTCAATTTTAAGGACCTATTGAGATCCTTCTGAAACATAGTCAGCCAAATATGATAAATCACATTCAAACTACACCTTAAATTTCCTTTGTATTTTGGGACAGCTTAATTATCTACTTCATGCTGATTGATCCATATCCCTCAGAAGTATAGATTTATTGCACTATACCTGAAAAGTTGCTATTAAGACAGAAGGTGGGAGTCAGAGAGAAAACACATTATCAAAAATGAGAGCTGGACAGGTGGAGGAACAAAAGTTTTTTGTAGGACAGAGAAATTCAACAAATTTGGGAAAAGCAGTAGCCTGAAAATATCCATCCTCCCTCGTATTGCCTTGCAAATTCTGTAAGGCTTTGTCAGACTTAATTCAAAGTAATCCAGATTTCCATCATCTCCTTTAGCCAAAAGCTTAACCAAAACTGTTTTGTAATGGCATAACATATTAAAAATAAAATAATAATAAAACTGTTTTGTAATGGCATCCGTTAGGCATCAGTCGAACCAGGTCTACATTTCCCTTAGGAAAGACACAGCGAACGATACATGCAGGGAGGCAAATAGAGAGGCCAGGAACCTTAAAGGCCTGTGACAAGCAGTTCCATCTCACTCTTTCAGGCAGTCTGTCATGACAGTAAAGCTGCAACAGCAGCTCAGGATACCCACAGGGGTGGCTCCAAAACTAGCCTCCAACCATCACTGAAGTATCAGAAATAAGCCAAGAACAAGGAGCATTGTTCTGAGAAGAAGCCCTAAAGTAATCCAAACAATCATATTGTGAAGAAGTGCCTGGAAGGGGAGCTTAAGGAGCAGGAAACAGTCATGAATTCGCATCCTACTCCCACCCCACCACAGGTACCTTCTCTCAGAAAAAGGAAATGTTTTGCCTCTTCCCTGCAAGATTTTTTTGTTTGTTTCAGACATAACCAGAGAAGACCTCAAAAGTTTATTTGGGACAAGCTGGCATCCTCATTCCAAAGATGAGCTGGTGAGGGCAGAAGGTGTGAGGGAGGTGGGGACTTTATTTTTCCCTGGAATATCTTCTCCACAGAGTAGCTCTGCGCCTTTGGCAAAGTTGCCTGCCACTGCAGTGCTTGCCAGTGGGGGGGGGAGGGGGGAGGGTGTCTTCCAGTCTCAAGAAGCACAGCCCACCAAACCCTGACTCTACCCCACCAGTGTCGATCCTGCAGGGAAGCATTTCGTGCCTCAGGCTCCTGGGCTCTTCTTGTGGCATTGGGGCATTCTGGCCTCCCCAATTTTCTGGGAAGGAGCTTCCTTGTTGGAGCAGTCATGAAAACTACTAGTGAGGGGGAGGAAGTAGACAAAGGGAAGAAAGGCTTTCTTGGGAAGCAGAGATTGTCTCTTTGGCATCACTCCAGTCCCGAGAAGGCAAGTAAGAAAGCTCTGGTATGACTGTCCCAAACTCTGGTAGGCCCCAGCTTTCCCAGTCCTGCTGCAGCTTGTTGATGCTGGGTGACAATGCAATGCATGCTAGTGATGTACTACACTGCAGTACCAGCATCCAGGAACCTCTTGCTTAAAAGCTTCCACTGCAGGGCAGGCAATATGACAAACACACATACTGTGGACAGAGGCACATAACAAATGCATGCAAGGGCTTAAGCAGTGTTTCTCTTGATTTTCACTTGATTTTGTAGGTGTACCATACGCTTTGGAGATGCTTCTCTCCAAAGAAAGCAAGTGACTGCAGATACTCCAACTGACATCCCAGAGAGGTATCCCATCCCACAACTGAAAAGTCTGAGTCGGGGGGGGGGGGGGCTTGCAGGAGGGAAGCCTTGCTTCCCCACCAGCACAAGCCTTCGCCCGTTGGTCAGTGCTGTTCCCTTCCTTTCCTTCTCTTCTGTTGACAGCAAAGAACAAAACAGAAAAGAGAAGGGTTGGAGGAGAAAGTGAGCTGTAGGGCACCAGCATTTCCTCTTTCAATGTCCTGCAAGTTCTTTCTTGGAGTTGCCTGGGACTGAACGCAAGACTGTTATGCAGAAAGCGAACAGACAGGCTGGCATTCAAAGGTGTGAATGGCAAGGCAAAGAGGAAACCTGTCAAGGCACATTCACACATGCAGACACACACCCCTCTGCTGCACTCTTGATAAGTGGGTGGACTTTTCTTCCATTCCTTCTACAGGCACAGGCTCCCTGAAAAGCAGCTCCTTTGACCCTGCCACCAGCTAGGGAGGGAGAGTAGGGCTGCTTGAAGAGCACACAGCTGGAATGGCAAGCCATCACTTCACATACTTTTGAAACACAAACCTTGTTGGAAAAGTTGTGCCAAAAGTCCCTTGGAGCCATCTACAAGCCACAGGCATGTAAGAGTGCAGCCACAGGCGTGTAAAAGTGCAAGGCCTTGAAATCTCTTCTGGAAGCTAACTGCACCCATGGGTTGTGGGGGACTTTCAATTCAGCAGCATGCTACAATTTCATCTTCTAGTGATCTAATTTTCTCCATTTCTGGCTTCAACACAGTCCAAACAGATCTGTCTAGTCGTGTCCAGCCTGACCCTTGCTTGTTTCCATACAGTGGGAACCACACATGCAAGTCGACACTGGCCTAACTCCATTTCCCTCAGTTTCCCCTCAACCGGACTGCAGATCTGCCTTCGACGAGCAACAGACAGTAATACAAAGGAAAAAAACAACAACGTGATGTAATGTATTGCTTACCAGTTGGGTTCTTGTTTTTCTTAAGACTCTTGCCACAAAGACACTGCAGCATATGCGATCCTTTGCTGAAAATGTTCCAAAGAAACCACATTGATTTGGGCGAAAAGCAATCCAGCGCTTATACACCCTGAGATAGATGAGACCCTTGTGGTTGTTGCATAATAATAAATTGAGATCAGTTCTCCTCAAAAGGTGCACCAGTTTTATCATAGACAACAACAAAGGGGGGGGGAAATAATAATAAATTTGCTCTCCCAGGGTTTCCCCCCCCCCCCTGTTTCCCCTCACGTGGTTTCTTTCTTTCAGACTTCTCAACGGATGCGTTTTTCAGCCAGAGTGAATGGTTATTTCCCCTCCAGAATGACGGTGGATTATCACCCAAAACTGTGGAAGGAAAAAAAAGACATAGATCCTCTCCTTTCTGTCTGTTTCTTCCCTTTCAGATCGAAGCCAACCAAGACATGAGGCGATGAGATTCCAGCCAAGGCCAAAAACTAACCCGAGACCACAGTGAAAAAGAGAAGATCCCCAAAGAAGACACCATTGCCTGTTACTTGATGGTTAGGTGGATGGGTGGATCTGCAGAACAAAGCCAAAACAGGATGCATCCTACCAAAAGATAAGCATGGTGCAGCTCCTGGAAGAGAGAACACGCAGCCAGTACCACCACTACCATCTACCTGAAGTCTGATGGATGAAAGCAGGCGCTCCACTCGGAAAGTGCTGATTTTTACCATCAAATCATCTCAGTGACATATGCAATTGTGTGGCACCTGCAGTTCCCAGTCAGGCTGCACAACAGATGCAAAGCTTAGCCCTTAGCACGCAGGCAAACATACACATCACGGAGGCAGCTCTCTTCTCTTTCCTTCTCTCTCTCTCTCTCTCTGTGCTTCGCCCAAGACCCAGCTTGCATTAGGAATTTCTCTATCTTCCCTGCACATGCAGAGAGAGGGAGAGAGAGGGAGAGAAAGATACATGCACTCTCTCTCTCTCTCACACACACACACACGCACACGCACTCACACAAACTGGATTGTGCTCCTGAGCCTTGGATATGAGTTACAGGCATTCAACTGGGAGTAGGAGGAGTTGAAATTTGCATCAAGAGACTGGCTTTCATGACGTAGCCACGTGCTTCCAGGCCTGTCACCAGTGAGATGCTTCAGCCAGCCCAGGGAAAGCAGTGTCACTGCAGTCTCTCCCTCCCCTCCCTTCTTCTCCCCCCCCTCCTCCATTCCTTTCCCCAAGCATGCTGCAGCTTAAAATACGGGACAGAGACTGCCACTTGTAACCTCCGAGGAACTACATCCCTGCATGCTAACAAGACCTTAGATCCAGCACTTGACACATAGACTTGCCTGAGACTTTCCTTTGAAAACTCTTTACTATTCATGAGAAGAGAAAAAATTTAATTACAGACTGAACCATAGGGTCACAAGGAAGAAATGAACTTTCCCCCTTTTTCCTGAAGAGTCAGGAGTCCACCCAATGATCCCACTTTCCATCTACACAGTCTCCTCCTCAAAAGAACTACGTCAGCAACAAGAAGGAACTAACAGGAACAGGTTGCCTCTTCTTCTCTGCATACCTCCTGAGAAACAAATAGACTTTCTTCCAAATTCTGAACTGAAAAAACTGACATCTGTCCATCCAGGAGAAAAAGTGCTGATTTTGGAGCCGAAAAGAACCTCAGCTGTCACCCCAGTTTTAATGATTGACAGATCTTGCTCAGGACTCCATCTGTAAAATGAGAATAAAAATGAGCCATGTTGCTTTATTCTTATGCCAAAAAGCAAGGTTAATACAGAAAAATATCCAATATATTTTTATAAAAATTTGAGTTTGTTATTTAAAATGCTGAGAAACCCATTTCCTTATTGATATAGACCTATACATCTTTTTACAATCACACATTATCTCCATGTACCCCATTCCTTCGTTCAGGCAAGAATGTCCCAAAATTGTTCCAGGAGCAATGAATTTAATATCTGCTATGTTCTCAGATCTTTATTATTACCAATTTAGCACCTCCATTTTACTAAAAGGAAACCTACCCATAAAACTGATTTTAAAATGCGATTATTATTTTTCTTTAGAAGGAAGATATTACTTGTTGCTCGCATTAAAAGACTCTTTATCTGACATGTAAAAGTATTAGACACACTATTTCCAAACTGGAAAAAGGATACTAATTTAAAAAATATCTTTGGTAAACCCTCTCTTACAAGAGTTCCTCAAGAAATGGTAAATATGAGAGATTGCAAATATGAGAGATTGTAGGGCTGAACTAGTTCGCCATATCACGTGGTGGGATTTAGCAAAGGAAGCCATTATGTTGGGAAGAGTTAGCAGTAAAAGGAAAACAGGCCTCCAAAGAACATGGTGGCTGGACACTTTCACAAAGCTGACACCAACCAGAGCACAAAAAAAGCTTGAAGAAACATTGCAAGATTGGAAGATGTAAAGAGACCTGGCCCTCGAATCACCAAGAGTTATGGCTGACTGAATAACATCATTATCAGAACTCAATCTCCTGACACACTCGAGCCTATGCAACAAAAAAGGGTTGACCCTTCAACCAAGGTTTTCTTCTTTCAGACCAGACTTAGGGAGAAAAAGAAAGGAAAGTGCTTTGGATCTTCGTTCTAGAAGCTCAGTAACAGCATAGCCAAAAAGGCATGAAGAATTGTTAACCTAATTTTGCGAAGCTTCTTCTCCAGTAACATTGAACTGTAAACCAGGGCATACAAAACCTTCACCAGACCAATTCTCAAATGCAGCTGGAATCCACACTGTATAATGGACATTAATACAATTGAACAAGTCCAGAGGTATTTCATGAGAAGAGTACCCCACTCCTCAGCTCGCAATAGAACACCTTATGCCACCAGGCTTGAAATTTTGGACCTAGACTATTCAGAACTACGCCACCTACGGTCTGACCTAAGCTTAGCACACAAGATTGTCTGCTACAATGTCCTACCTGTCAATGACTACTTCAGCTTCAACCACAATAACACACAGGCAAACAATAGATATAAACTCAAAGTAAACCGCTCCAAACTCAATTGCAGAAAATATGACTTCAGCAACAGAGTGGTCAATGCCTGGAACTCACTATCTGACTCTGTTGTTACATCCTCAAACCCCCAAAACTTTAACCTTAAACTGTTTACTGTGGACCTCACTCCATTCCTAAGAGGTCTGTAAGGGGGCGTGCATAAGTGCACCAGCGTGCCTACCATCCCTGTGCTACTGTTCCTATTTATTCAGGCTCATTTATATACTTATACCAGTTTATACTTATATGTTTATATGTTATATTCATACTTATACCTGTCTTCTCATGCATGCTTGACAAATTAACTAAATTAATTCATTAATTAAATAAATAGAAATAGAAATAGAAATAGAAATAGAAATAGAAATAGAAATAGAAATAGAAATAGAAATAGAAATAGAAATAGAAATAGAAATAGAAATAGAAATAGAAATAGAAATAGAAATAGAAATAGAAATAGAAATAGAAATAGAAATAGAAATAGAAATAGAAATAGAAATAGAAATAGAAATAGAAAAATCTGAGCCAAGCTTGAAACAGAAAAGGTAGCTATACGATTCTGTAGTCTTCAATGTGGGGAAGCTTCTAATATAAATATTCTTATTAAACCAATGTAATAAAATCTCTAGGTGTAAAAGGGAGCTTACCAAGAAAAGGATTATAGGAACAATTTATAGGAATACAAGGGAATACAATGACCATTGCATTTTGCATTTCAAAATGGGTTCAGAATTCAATACAAACTGACAAGAGATGATATTAGCTTCCTACTTGTATGTTGTTAGGCAGTCTCTCCTTGTACTTTCTTTACCTCTTCCCTTTCTCTTCCTACACTGTCCTAAGTTTATAAAATATAGAATAGGGGTCTTCAAACTTGACAGCTTTAAGACTTGTGGACTTCAGCTCCCAGAATTCCTCCTCCAGTCATGTTAGATCAAGAATTCTGGGAGTTGAAGTCCATAAGTCAAACTTGCCAAGTGTGAAGACCTTTGATACAGAGGATAGGAGAAACCACATTCTTTTGAGTGACTGGGTGGTGCTTTGTTCAGTTATGCAAAAGAGAAATTTTCCAGTAGTTGGATCCATCTGCCTAACAACACTTAGTAAAATAATAAAGGTGCAATCCAGTAGTGGGATTCAAACTTTTTTACTACCAGTTCTGTGGGCATGGCTTGGTTGGCGTGGCTTGGTGGGCATGGCAGGGGAAGGTTACTGCAAAATCTCCATTTCCACTCCACTCCAGAGGAAAGATATTGCAAAATCCTATCCTACTAACCTATCCTACTACCCAGCTCTGTTCTCCTGAATAGCATAACCAAAGAAGACCCAGCCGATCAGCTGGGACTCAGGAGGCAGAGAATAGATGGGGGCGGGGCCAATCAGAGGTGGTATTTGTGGGTTCTCTGAACTACTCAAATTTTCCACTACCAGTTCTCCAGAACCGGTCAGAACCTGCTGAATACCGCCTCTGCTGCAATCTAATTTTCACTAGTTGTAGCACTGTATTGTATACATGATAAATGTGACCCTTTACTGCTTGTACTAAACTTTGTACTGTTGTTTAAAAGAGGATGTTTTCATGACCTTTACTCGTCATACAGAAAGCCCAGCACCTAATATTAAAAGTTGTAAGAAACCCAGTGTCCGTAAAAATACTTTTCTTTTCCAGTTTCCTATTCTTTTTTCCTTTTTTTAATTGCTTGTAAATCTGCAAATATCCATTCAGGTTACTTGTGAGGCTGCGTCTCCCTAAGATTATATACCTGTTCTCCTAGGTTATATAGAGTGAATGAGCTTTGGGTTCCCTGCCTTAAATGTTGTCATTTGGTGGGCCTTTGGAAGTGGGCCTTTTTGATGGCTGCCCCAGTTCTCTGGAATAGCCTCCCACTTTGAGATTAAAGAGATTTCTACCCTTTCACCCTTCCAGGGGGCTGGAAGGGAAGGGTACATTTTATCATTGTTTTATGTGTTGTGAGCTGCCTAGGGTCATTGTAGGAGATTGGCAGTCATATAAGTCCTCTAAATAAATACATTCAGGCCATTCTGAATTTCTGTTAAGCATTTTATTGGGACTATGTAATCAAGAAATCAAAAGATGCTTGCTCCTGGGGAGGAAAGCTATGCCAAATCTAGACAGCATACTAAAAAGCAGAGACATCATCCTGCCAACAAAAGGGTGTATAGTCAAGGCTATGGTTTTCCCAGTTGCAATGTATGGCTGTGAAAGTTGGACCATAAGGAAGGCTGAGCGCCAAAGCATGGAGGCCTTTGAACTCTGGTGCTGGAGAAGACTCCTGCGAGTCCCTTGGACTGCAAAGTGATCAAACCAGTCAGTCCTAGAGGAGATCAAACCTGACTGCTATTTAGAAAGCCAGATCCTGAAGATGCAACTCAAATACTTAGGCCACTTCATGAGAAGGAAGGACTCACTGGAGAAGAGCCTAATGTTGAGAAAGATTGAGGGAAAAAGAAGAATGGGACAACAGAGAATGGGGTGGCTGGATGGAGTCACTGAAGCAGTCGGCGTGAGCTTAAATGGACTCCGGAAGATGGTAGAGGACAGGAAGGCCTGGAGGAACATTGTCCATGGGGTCGTGATGGGTGGGACATGACTTCGCAACAAGCAACAACAACAACAAAAATACTCTTGGGGACATAATTCAGGTGTTCAACAAAAGGAAAAAAGGGACCAAATAAGAGGTTGTGCATTTCTATTGATGTCTTATTCTAAAACAGGAGTCCCCAACCACCAGGCCACAGGCCACTACCAGGCCACAGATATGATGACCCAGAGTATCTCAGAAATATAACAAAAAACAAAACGTAAATAAAAGTCCTTTAATGCCTTCAACTTGGCTTCACTGTTTAATTGTTCACAGTGGAGGACTAAACTATTTTCAAAATAACATTTCAAAAGCAAGAAACACAGTTCACATTCAAAGAGCCAATAACAAAGCAAAAACCAAAAACAAACCTCACTGAATAAAGTTCCTCGACAAACCAGGATAGATAATTGCCAACTTCAGAAAGATAACCAGGGACAGTCCATTGGAAGAACAACAACCAAAATAAACCTTCTTTAGGAATAAAAGACTAATTTGTCTCCGGTGTCTGTTAGCACGCAGGTCCAACCTTTTATGCAGATCTCATACCTGCAACCCATGAAGAGGATCGTGGCCCTCTCTTCCCAAGTAACCATGTTTTACCCTGATCCTCTCCTCCCTGTGTGCCCTAGGATGGATAGGGGATGGGCCTGGGTCCTCCTCTGACTGCTCAGCCAGTCTCTGCCCTTCCCCAGCCTCCTCCACCACCTCTGGAGCCACATTCCTACTCCAATTGTTGGCTGTTCCTCCTCTTCCTCAGAGTCAGTCTCCACCAAAGGCATGACAACAGGCCACTACCAGGCCATGACCACTTCAGAACAGAGCCGCATGAGAGGAGGGCCGGTGCACATATACAGCTCCACTCAACATGAATGGCAGACCAGGGCACACACTCATGCACGCACAGCGTCACTCATGTGAACAGAGCCTGCACCCAGTTCCATTCTCCCCTCCCCCAAGCCAAGCTACCAAGCTGCAAAGTTTGGGGATCGCTGTTCAAATGAACCCTGAATTCACATAATTCAGAAGTGCATGATTCTGTTGCAGGTCTTTCTGACTAAGCAAATTATTTATCCCTGTTAAGTGGGGGCAAAAATAAACAAGATGAAGATAAAAAGAAAGCTGATGACTAAGTGATGGTAATGTCATCTGGATTCTTCATAAAATTATCCCATTTAACTATGCAGATTGTTCATTGAAAAGATCTGGAAGCAAACTTGCCATGCAGCAGCATCATATGTCTATGATTTGAAACTTGTTCATATCTTCACAGATGATATTGCAGTCAAAGAGTCTACATCAGTAGTTTCCTGTTGAAATATGAAATGGGGTACTATAAGATTCAGTCCTGAATCTGGTATTCTTCAACATTTTTATTATTAATGTCATGGAGGAAGAAGTTACATTTGAGAATGAGGCAAATTTGGGTGGCCAATCTAATATAACAATTTTCCTACTGATGGAAGTTAAAACCCACCCCTCTCTAAGAAAAATGAAATATTTTAGGATATATTAAAAAGGCAGAATATTTCCCCTAAAAGAGAAGTAGAAACTCAAAGAGGCAGAAACTCAGCCCTCCCCCCCCCACTTTGCTAATGGGCCGTTAAAGCCTGGGTCAGTCTATTTTACATAACAAAGATCTATCTCCTTCAGGCAGTCCCATAATAGGAATCCCAAAGCCCTTTCGTTACATCATCATCCAGCAATGCTCAACCAAGCCTGGGGCTCAGGACAGCCTACAGAGTTGCCCCTGCATGGCCCCATGGGAGTCTGACAACCAATCAGAATATAAGCTCAAATTCAATTCCAACAGAGAACGTAAAACCCAGGGACATTGGTGATCATGTTGGCGGTCCTATTTTTATCAACAGGCACATGAAAAAGTGCTGTTGAGTTTTGTCCAAAACAATCCCTTAGATTTTTGAAGCCATAATGTTCCTCTGCCTGGACCTCGTTTGCCTTCAAAGTTTCCTTTCAACTGCATAAAAAACTGTAAGGATATGTAGAAAGACTGTCAGTGTTTGCAGCATGACTACTATTCTGAGACAACCCAGGAGCACAACACAGGACACAAAGACTTTGCCTTTTAACAGTGGTTTATATACAAGACTACTATATACATCAATATTAATACATTATACATGTTAGGCACATACCGGACAAGCAAACATTCTTCATTACTCTGTACAGAGAACTACAATGGAGATAGAACACAAGGAAAGAGAGAGAGATGCCCTCTCATGGCCGCCTTTATATAGACAGCTTCTTAAAGTGGCAATAACTCTGCTGACCCAACCTTAGTCTTTAAACGGCAATACCCTGCTGATTCATTCTCATTTTATCAGTATTTACAGCCTTACAACAGCTGGTCAGCTATTAAATTGTCATTACCTTAACAAAGACTTTGGGAGATGGGGCAAAGAGATGATACCTTATGCTACGCCATATTTATTGTAATCATAATTTGCACTTCTTTAAGCCAGAAAGTGCAGGATTTGTAGACCCACAATGTCTAGGATCACTTAACAAAAACTAAACAAAACATTTTGGCGTGACACAACAGTTTCTGAAAGGAGATAACTATGTGTTCAGTGGGAATGGAGTAGTAAATTTTACACTTTGAGGTAAGAGGCATAAAAATAATGACCAAATAATCTTTTGGGTTTTCAGATACCACATGTGATATAATTGTGGAAAGCCTGGGATTAATTCAGTGGGTTGCAATTTGATGCATCTAATAATGAAAGGGGTGAAATGAGCAGGGTTTAATAAAGTATTATTTGGTGAAGGAAATGCTGTGAAATGTGTGCTATATTTGAAATTAATTCCAGTCCTTCACTACTGTCAGGTAGTACCCAGATAGATTTTCCATAATGGCTTCCTCGTGTATTTTTTTTATTATTGGATTTATTTGATTCACATCTCATTTATTGCTGAATACTGATTTCCAGCTTTGATGAACAATGGATAGCCATGATTTACTTTGCTTCATTATCTTGTAAAATTTGTCCCAGTTAATACCAGAAAAAGAAATCATGCATATACAAGTAATCCTTGTTCATTTAGTGACCATTTGAAGTTATAACGGCACTGAAAAAAGTGACTTAGGACCATTTTTCACACTTACAACTGTTGTACCATCATATGATTTACATTTGAATACTTGAAAACTTGAAAACTGACTCATGTTTATGATGATTGCCCTGTCCTGGAGTCATGTGATTTGCTTTGGCAACCTTCTGACAAGCAAAGACAGCAGGGAAACCAAATTTACTTAACAACCAGGTTACTAATTTAAAAATTGCAGTGGTTCACTTAACAGGTATGGCAAGAAAAGTTGTAAAATGGGGCAAAACTCACTTAACAAATTTCTCACTTAGCAACATAAATTGAATTGAATTTAATTCTTTATTGTCACTGTATGTATATACACAGTATACATACAATGAAATTCACATAACATCCAGAGACCAGACTCAACATGCATACACACATGATAAACCCCAAACACTTCCCCACCCACTAAAATTTCCCGCCTCCTAAAAAACACACAAGCACCCACACAACAGACAGTAATACTGTCCAACAGCTCACTGATGGTGGTCCTTAAGTTCATTGTTAAGTGCAATTATAGTTCTAGGATAAAAACTATTCAGAAAATGTGTGGCCTGAGTTTTAATTCTTCTGTATCTTCTGCCAGTTCATAAAGATTGTAAGCAGGATGGGAAGAATCTCTGAGAATGTTGTGCAACTTCCTCAAACAGTGAGATGCGAAGATGTCATCCAGGGCTGGTAGCTGGAGCCCAATGATATTCTGGGCTGTTTTAATGATACTCTGTAGGGATTTTTTGTCCACTACAGAGCTGCTCCCATACCATACAAGAACGCAGTGTGTCAGAACACTCTCAATGGTGCTGCGGTAGTAGGAGAGAAGTAGATACTGAGATAGATTTATCTTCCTGAGCATTCTCAGGAAGGACAGCCTCTTCTGTGCCTTCTTTACAAGCATGTTAGCATTCATAGTCCATGATAGGTCCTCTGAGATAAAAGTGCTCAGAAATTTAAAACTATCAACTCTCTCCACCTCCTCACCATTTATGTACAATGGTAAATGTACATCTCCCTTCCTCTTGGAGTCAATTATAAGTTCAATTATTATAAATTTTGGGCTCAATTGTGGTCGTAAGTCAAAGGTTACCTCTACCACTTTTGCACTTCTGAACAACAGAGTTCAGAATTTGTATAAACTACTCCAGAAATAACCCAGCAGACTTTTTAAGCCAAAGTCTCTTCTGTGTAACCTGAGGAATATTATCCAGTGCACAGTTCTAATCTCATTTATCTTCTATATCAGTGGTCGCCAAGCAGTGGGCCATGGCCCACTGGTGGGTTGCGAGAAAATTTTGGTGGGCCACAGAGAAATCTCACCCCAGAGCACCCCCCAAAGCAATTAATCCAGACTGTGCAGAAACACAAGGCTGGGCCGCCCACATGGCCCGTGGGAACCCTCCCTGCCCAATCAATCCTTACCCGGCAAACTTGCCTGCTAAATTTCTATTTTTCCTTTTTCCAACCATCATCTGTTCTGCTGTGTTGGGAGATTTAGATTAGCTAGGAAGCAGGAAATGGTTGGATTTCTTGCTTTCTAGCTAGTCTTTAGATCTTTGGCTCTGCTTTTAAGGACAGCCGAACCTCCCTCAGGACTGAAGGTTCTATTATTCAGTACAGACTCATGGCAAGCAAATTTGAGAGACTGAGCTAGCCGATGGCAGATAGATAGATCACTGAATGATTCTGTGAGCAACTCAATTTTCCTGCCTGCTTTGCCTGATTTGGGGTAAAAGTTGTTCTTTTTTTAATAAAAAATTCAATATTTACATACATGGTGTGTTGTGAGTTAATTTTATGAGTTTGCTTGCAAGCAAATTTTATGTGACAGACTGATCTAGCCAATGGCAGATAGATAGATTTCTGAATGAATCTGTGATTCTGTGAGCAACTCAATCTGCCTTCCTGCTTTGCCTGATTTTGAGTAAAAGTTGCTCTTTTTTATTAAAAAATTCAATATTTATATAAATATTTATAATATTTACATACAAGCCATGTCCAGCCAGTCACATGACCACCAAGCCACACCCACAAAATAGGCCACACCCACAGAACCAGTTAGTGGTCCCTGGGATTTAAAATAATGAGTTTGGTGGTCCCTGAGGTCCAAAAGGTTGGTGACCCCTGTTCTATATTATATGGTGAAAACAAACAACAGCCAGTGCTTAATATTTTTCCCTATAACACAACTTTGAAAATAAAAGTTGATGATAAAATATCCCTCAAAATAAATAGCTCTATATTGTCCAAATGCTTTTATAACTGGATCACAGGCTGCTTTATGCTGTAATGGTTTGTCTGAGTTTGGTTTAATGTGTGATATGAACTATGCATTGTATATAATAATTAGAGTTAAATGGGTGCATATATATGTGAATCCATTTATTTTGTAATTCAAATGCTTCAATGCACTATCACCGTGCTTCTGCTTCTTTTGATAACATGTATGTTAATAAATCTATTAAAATGTTTGTATAAGGACCAAATACCTAAAGTTTTGTCTAACTTAGATGTGATATACTGAAGCATATGAATGAGACCAGGATCTGCTTACCAAAGTACTGAAGTAAATATGTTATTCCTGTTACTTGCAGCCACTGCTACTATATAGATATATTTTACAGGTTTTAATTTCTCATTAATTTTTTTTAAAGTATTGCATGTCTTTCTTAATTAAAGTCTTGAATCAATATAGCCACTTTTCTTCCAGAAGCTGAAAAAGCATTATGTATTGCAAACTGTATACCCATGAAGCAAAACTCTTGTCCATTGCCAGCAAAATCTTTATTACCAAGATTGGTATGGAAATTTGATCCTCAAGCTTGTACAGAAGGGATTAACCTACTGGTCTAAAGCAACATTCTTGCTGATGAAACAAAGCTTCCTGCAATTCTTGTTTTGCTGTGATACAGAGGTAACAGTGTTGAATATCTCTCAGCAATTTTGCACTTTAAAGTTATTTATTTATTTTTAAACAAGTGATTGATTTTCAAAAGAAGGCCAGAGCTCCTGCCATAATCTTATTATGCAAAGCTTCTTCTCCAGCAACATTGAATTGTTAACTAGGGTATACAAAAACTTTGCCAGACCAATTCTCAAATACACCTCGTCCACTTGGAACCCGCACTGTATATTGGATATTAACACAATTGAGTGAGTTCAGTGGTATTTCTCAAGAAAAGTTCTCCACTCCTCCATTCACAATAGAATTCCCTATTCCTCCAGGCTCGAAATTTTGGGCCTGGATAATCTGGAATTGCGCCACCTGCGTTCCGATCTAAGCACAGTACACAAAATTGTCTATTACAACATCTTGTCTGTCAATGACTTCTTTCTCAATCACAACAATACACAGGCAAACAACCAATACAAACTCAAGATAAACCGCTCCAAACTCAATTGCAGAAAATATGATATCAGCAACAGAGTGGTCAACGCCTGGAACACCCTACCTGACTCCGTTGTTACAGCCTCAACCCCTCACAGCTTCAACCACAAACTGTCTACTGTGGACTTCACCCCATGCCTAAGAGTTCCTTAAAGGGGAAGTGCATAAGCACACCAGTGTGCCTACCGTCCCTGTCTTACTGTCCCCATTTATTTGTATTTACTCCCTTTGTTCTTGTGTATGTTCATATTTATACTTGTTATCTTGTACATGTTTGACAAATAAACAAATAAAATAAATAAAATTACTGATGCTGGCTTCAATTGTACAAAAGTTGGGATCTCATAGTACTCAAGGCCAGAAAATTGCCCATTCCTGGGTTTGTATGTTTGGGTTGGTAAACTCATTTCCATAAACCTATAGATTTTTCTAATAGCATATTTTTATTTTGGCATGTCCAGATATAGAGTTAATTTGGTTCGCTTATCATCCATATAAATAAGTAAATATATTTTCATAGACATGTACTTATATATGTACGTGTCTATGAAAATGCTTATCTATGAGAACCAGTGTAGTAGCTAAAGGCTCTAGGCAAGAAATCGAGAGGCCAGGAGTTCCAATCTTAATTTAGGAAGCTCTAAGATTTAGGTAATTGCAAACCACTTCTAAAAAATGCTGACAAAAACATGATCTTCTCCATCATCTTGGCAGGAGTCAAGAAAACTTGAAGGCACACACACACACACAAACTTGTGCCAAAACCAACAGTAATAGAGCATTGCCAAATCTCAGCGAGTTGGTTGCCATAACTGACCCAGCTGAGTTTCAGCACCTCTCTGTTATTTTCCATAGGATTACATTAGTAATAAGATTACTTCAGTAATGTAATATCATTTCCTTTTCTGCTTTAATACTGTACAAAATATTCAAGAATCCTTGGTACAGAGCTCTCCTTGCCATATTCTAGCATATTCATTCATTCCTGAATTTCTTTTATATCAGCAGTTGTCTCACAATGGAGAGTGGTTTTTTTGATAAGTGAGACTTGAATGTGTGAATTGACTCAACTCAAAACATAAAATGAAGCAATATAAAGCTTTTATGATGATAGATTCACTTGTGGAAAAGATTATTTACAGTCTTTCCATATCTGTGTTTAAATCAGGTCCATTTCCTCAAGTTTGGATGAAAAAAGGCTTTAAAACTGAAACCCAATTTCCCGATCTTAGATCTCTCCTGGACTTGTGAAGGCAGTCAGGATGGAATTCTTCACCTACCAAATTTAAATTCCGAGTGGATTTTCTTCTTTTCCTTAATTCTGTCCCTGGCAATATGCACTAACCACCTGAATGACACACTGTAACAATAAATGAAATGTAAATTCTTGCAGGTTATCCAGCACATCTCTAGGTCAGTTGCATTTCACTTGTCTACAATATGCCTAACAAATACCATTCTGTCAAAATCCCCATTTGACAAAAATGATCCAGCCTGCTATGCTTTGGATCAGATACTAAGAATAAAGCAATTTCTCTGACAGTGAAACAAACTAGATCTAAATCAGTTGCTAAAAATATAACATTGAAAGCCTCTCATACAATTCCAAACCATATTATATCATCCTAGAAGAATTCAAAAATGTGTCTTTTACTGTGTGCCATATTTCCCCTCCCTAAATTGCTGGTAATAAGTGCCAAATGAAAAAGCTTAAAATCAATATTTATGACAACTCTAGAATAAATAGATACTAAGATGTGAGAAAGAACTTAATTGAAGATAGATAACTAAGATAACCAATCAGTGTCTTGTTATGTTCCCAGATCTGTTTGCATAAATCCCTGGAACAAGTTGATTGTATTTGTTATATACTACACAAAATGACATAGCACTAAAAAGTAGGTTGCATGTTAAGTGTTTCATCAGATGTACATAGATCATCTTTTAACACATTTTTTAGAGAAGCTACAGTTCTGAAAAGCTTGTTCTGAATATTGCTTGTTGGGAACTTGCTTGTTCCTAAACATATTTTGGATTGTGCTGCAGGGTTGGCACTCAAAAGGATGTGTTGCTAGTTACCTTTCAAAAGTAATTTGCCTCTCTTCTTTCTCAAGGAAATAACTAGTAATCCAAAATATTTCAAATAACCTCATGCTGTAAATCTTCACTCTATTTTACTGTTCATGCTTCTAATATATATAGCATATGCATTATATTACTATGCAAAGTTGAAATCAGCCAGTGGGTTTCCTATTTTCATGGCAGCCATGCATCTTTGATGATGATGATGATATAATTTGTATTATGTGTGTCTGTTACAAATGAACTTTTTGTCCCACAGGTGCTTTTTTCAAGAGGCAACTGGACTTTCTGGTTTTTCTTTGAAGATGTTTCGCTTCTCATCCAAGAAGCTTCTTCAGCTCTGACTGGATGGTGGAAAATGGAAGGATTTATACTCTTTGCAGGCAGCTGGTCATTTGCATCCTTTTAGCGGGACATTAAGGTCATCTGTGTCATCAGGGTCACCTGAGTGGTGCAAATGGGTGTGGAGCCTTCTTGGAACTTCAAATGTTCAGCTGTCTGCAAGGAATATAAATCCTTCCATTCCCAGTCAGAGCTGAAGAAACTTCTTGGATAAGAAGTGAAATGTCTTCAAAGAAAAACCAGAAAGTCCAATTGCCTCACCTTTGGGGCAACCATGACCTGGATGACTGAGAATCTCAATAGACAAATGAACTTTTTATTGTAGTATATTACAGTGCTGAAGCCACTAAAAAATTCTGGACTAGAGGCCAAAAATGTGTGAAAACTAATGCCTTATGCATGGAAGCTATCTGGTCATCTTCGACCAGGGATAGGTTTCTACTGGTTCTGTCCACCTCTGCAGAACCGGTAACTCTGAAGAGCAACAGACATAGAACCGGTTCTATGTCTGCTGATGTTTTTGCCCACATGCCCACCTGAGCTCTTACCTGATCTTTATTTCCTGATTTTTCCACTTCAGCTGCTGAATGAGGCACAGATGCAGTTTAAAAAGCAGGAAAAGAGGGCTGTTTCAAAGGCTGCTTCTCTGCACGCAGCATGCTGATGACGATTTACAGGCACGTGGCTCGCAGCATGCAGGGAAGCTCGTAAATCCCGAACTGGTAATTAACCCTGTCATATCCCACCCCTGTCTTGGACCATTGTTACTCAGTTGTAGGAAATGACAGTGGAAATCCATTTCCAAAAATATTTCCTGAAGTCACCAGTAGTCAAGACTAATTCAAAGAAGAGAATTTTAATATTTATTTATTTATATTTTACTTTATTTTATTTTATTTATTTATTAGATTTGTCAAATTCTTACAATATAATATAAATAAGAATAAACATAAGTATAAATATATGAAATAGGTACAAATAATTGGGGACAATAGGACAGGGATGGTAGGCACAATTGTGCACTTATGCACGCCCCTTACAGACCTCTTAGGAATGGGTTGAGGTCAATAGAGGTTAGTTTGAGGGTAAAGGGGTGGGGGGTTTGAGCAGGTGACAACAGAATCAGGTAGTGAGTTCCAGATATTGACCACTCTGTTGCTGAAATCATACTTCCTGCAATCGAGTTTGGAGTGGTTTACATTGAGTTTATATCTGTTGTGTGCTCTTGGTTGTTGTGGTTAAAGCTGAAATATTCATTAACCGATAAGACATTATAACATATGATTTTATGTACTATGCTTAAGTCCAATCTTAGTTGGCGTAGTTCAAGGTTGTCTAAGCCTAGAATCTCAAGTCTGGTAGTGTAGGGTATTCTGTTGCAAACAGAGGAATGTAGTACTCTTCTGGTAAAATACTTCTGGACTCGCTCAATTGTATTTGAGACAGTGTGGATTCCAGATTCAAATTTAAACACACACACACACACACACACATGCAGGGGTGGGTTTCTACCAGTTTCCACCTATTCGCTAGAACTGGTTGTTAACATTCTAAGCAGTTCGGAGAACCGGTTGTTAGAAGAAATTACTGGCCTAATCCTGTAAGGAAGGCAGGAAGGAAACATTCTGGTGTTGCTTACAGAAACTGCCTCTCCGTTAACCCTTATTACATTCTTGGCAGGACTAGACTTCCTGTCTCTGGACCTTCTCTGGAGTTTTTTCCCCTCCTTTGCTGGTACTTTGCTTTTATGGAGTGACCATTCAAAGTTACAATGGCATTGAAAAAAAGTGACATCACCATTTTTCACACTTACGACTGTTGCAGCATCTCCACAGTCATGAGAGGCCAGGCGAGGAGATGCGTGCCTCAATGTGAGTGATGTTGAGTTGGCCACACCCAGCCAGTCACATGACCACCAAGCCACACCCACCAACTAAGCCATGCCCACAGAACCAGTTGTTTAAAAATTTGAATCCCACCTCTGGACATGGCGGATGTACAGGGATGCACGTGTATTGAATTTTGGGAATGCGCGCATGCGTCTGCTTTCGGCACTCGGTGCCGAAAAGGTTAACCATCACTGGTATGGGGTCTCTTGCCCAATGCTGTAAGTCAGGGGTTCCCAACCTGTGGGCTGCCACCACCAGGCCATGGCCTATTCACAACAGGGCTGCATGAGTGGCGGGCTGGTGCGTGCAACCCCACCTGTGTGAACATCAGGTCCCAGCGCTCGCAACCTCATTCATGCAAACAGCAGGTGTATGGAAGTGGGGCTGGGCATTTGCCCGTCTCACACAAATGAACCGTGTGCCCACACATGAATGTGCACCTGCCACTCATCCTCTCTTCCCTCTCACCTCCTCATGCTGGTCCACCAACCCCAAAAGATAGGTGACTGTTTGTTTGTTTTTTCTTTCAGAGCTGCTGCGTCTTAAGAATCGTTTGGAAGGCTTTAGCTGGTTTGTGTGCTATGGTGATGCCATGTGGTTGTGATAGTCTTTTGGTGGTTTCTGAGATGTCTTTGACATATCTTGGGTTGGTTGGGCAGGCATTTTTTTTTATAAAGTTGATGGACAATTCCCTAATCAAGAACTACCAAGGAGAAAACCACATAAACAGGGTATAAACCAGGGGTGAGATTCAAATTTTTTAACAGTTCTGTGGCTTAGGTGGTGGGCATTGCTTAGTGGTCATGTGACTGGGTGGACATGGCTTGGTGGTCATGTGAGTGTCTGGGTGTGACCAACTCAATATCACTCACATCGAGGCATGCATCTCCTCGCCTGGCCTCTAATGACTGTGGGGATGCTGCAACTGTCAAAAGTGTGAAAAATGGTCATAAGTCACTTTTTTCAATGCCATTGTAACTTTGAATGGTCACTCCACACAAGGAAAGTACCAACAAAGGAGGGGAAAAATACTCCAGAAAGGTTCCTGAGACAGGAAGTCTAGTCCTGCCAAGAATATAATAAGGGTTAATGGAGAGGCAGTTTCTGTAAGCAACACCAGAATGTTTCCTTCCTGCCTTCCTTACAGGATTAGGCCAGTAATTTCTTCTAACAACCAGTTCTCCGAACTACTTAGAATGTTAACAACAAATAGGTGCAAACTGGTAGGATCCCACCCCTGGTGTAAACCCACATTCCCTAGCACTGATGATATTACCTAGTTGGGTAATGAAACGAAGCTCAGACAGCACCAAAAACACCAGTCCTGAAATTGGAGATTAACATTTCTTTAAACTTTCTGATCTTTTGCTGACCAGTCCAGTGGTAGGGTCAATCTTATTCCAAAAGCATTGAAGACAGTGGCAAAAGAATTGCATCGATCTTCCAGCATTTCATGTTTTAAGTGAGAATGAGGTGTAAATTACCATATGGCATTGGGACAACATTCTCTCTAACTTGACGTGTGATATTTTTAGTTTGCATTTGAGATCAGTTTTATCTCTGAAAACCACCCATATAAAGTGGCTCTGTGAAAATAACATGTCAATTGTTGCTATAATTTATTATGTTCAAAATTAAATCAAACTGTTTATGAAAGGAATAAACAACATGTAAAAACCCTGTGTTTTGCCTAAATTTGTAATAGGCCAATTATAGATTCAGGGTTGAAATGTATAATTGTGACCAAATTATTTTTTGTAACCTAGCAATGGTGTGTTTCTGGTCCCATTCATAACTATTTTATTCTACAAACTATACAAATTTGACTTTTTTTTTCTGGAAGCTGTTTAGTCCATGTATTGCTAAACAATTGAAGTATAAAATACAATTCTTTATTCGCCCCTGGATTGGGAATCCTCCACATGGAAAGCTGTATTGTAAAATACAAGAATTTGGAATTTGGAAGGATGGAAGAAACCAATTGGAGAGCTTTTGAGTGAGAGAAGTAATTCCAAGCATCCATCTGGATTAACCGGTTCTCACTGTAGGCTTCCTGATCTGTTGTTCAGACATAATTATCTCTGGCAATCACACAGTTGCGCAATGAGAGAAATGTTACCATGCCAATTTTTGCTCCATCTATAACCATCTGTTATCAAACAGTTTGGCAAAGTTTGGCAAAGTCTAAAATGATTATTCATACTCTGCTTGGATCTGGAAGAGGGCTCTTGTTTTTGGAAAGCAATAAAGAATCAGAACTGAATCTGTTTAAAAGGCTGCTGGAAGTAATGTCCATCTGGGTTCAGTTCCAAGTGAGGAGAAAGACACTGGAAACATCGAGGCTGTTTGGAAAGATGGTTTAATGGTAGACAGGATCACATGCCTTAGAGCTCTTTGGCAAAGAAAAGGGAAGAAGTGCTGAGAGTCCCTGGGTTTTATACCCTCTCTGGCTTTGAACTTCCTGGGGCATAGGAAGAGTATTCTGATTGGTTGCTGTCAGAGGTCATAGCTACCTTTGTAGGTTGTCTGTGAGCTAAGTTTGGTTGAAACTTGGTGGGTGGTGCAATGAAGGGCAATTAAATGGCTCTGCCTGAAGGAGGTAGATCTTTGTTATGTAGAATAGACTGGCCCAGGCCTTAATGGCCCAGTAGCAAAGGGAGGACTGAGTTTCTGCCTCTCTTGAGTTTCTACTTCTCTTTTAGGGGAAATATTCTGCCTTTTTAGTATATCCTAAAATATTTTATTTTTCTTGGAGAGGGGTGGGTTTTAACTTCCAACAAGGTTTTACTGTTAAAGATAGTTGCAGACAGGTCATTAAAATCCAAAAGCACAAGAGTACGTCTGATTTACTTTGGCCATCTCAGGTGTGCAAATTAATTGGAGAAATCAATGATAGAAATGGTTAGAGGAAGAAGAAGAAGGAGTAAGCAAAGAATACCCTGGCTTGATAACATAAAAACTGATGCAAAGATGAACATCCAACAACTGAAAGAAGCTGTACTTCACAAGGTAACATGGAGAGCACTTGCCTATAATGTTGCTAAGAATCGGATTTGACTGAATGGTTAAAACAACAATAATCAGGATGCCAACATGTCAACATTTGAACAGAATCTTTAATGGTTCACATTTCTGCCTTTTAGTCAAAGTCTAGAAGTTAAGCCATGGCAACTCTATTTCTTTTCGGTTTGAAATGTTTTGCTTATCCGAGAAGCTTCTTCACTTTTAGTCAAAGTATTTCCAGTGATTTTTTCTCTAAAACACTCATTGGTTCATTCATTCATTCACAGATACATACATGCACACACAAATACACATTTACATTTTTGCATGAGCTGTTCATTTAAATAACTTTTTGTTTCCTTTTTGTTAAGTTCTGCGCATGGGCGCAAGGAACGGAGACGAGGCAGTGAACAGTGAACTACAACTCTTTATTAATCATTCTGAACAGAGCGAAAACCCTTGGGCAGCAGCAGCCCTTTTATAGGGCAGGCTGCTGACCTATTAGCCAATGAGAAACATGGAAGTGTTAAACCCTTGAACCAATGAGAGTGGCTCGTTAACAGCCAATCAGATTCCCCAGAACGGACCAATCCGATATCGCTATTATCGGCCAATCAGAAGTGCAGGATTAGAACCCGCTTTTTCTTGAAGGTTTGTTGAAACTTTATTTAAGCGTTTTTATTAGTTCATAACACCCCTTCCCCCCGGGTTCCGTTTGAGGGGTGTGGTGACGTAATCCCTAAGATATGGAGGTTGTTTTAACTGTCTATTAGATTTGTGCTGTCCCACCGGTTCCTGTCTGTAGTCCGGTTTCGGTGGGACGCTTTTGGACATATCTGGTACAGGTGGTTCCACATTCTCACTGGACGACTCGGTGCCACTAATTCTGTCATTGTTGTCCTCCAATCTTTGCAGGCTAGCCTCCGTTGAGGTATTCCTCTGTGGCGAGGACACTCCCCTCCTTGATTCTTCTTCATTTATCGCACCCGATTGCTGACTT
Source organism: Hydrophis major (assembly GCA_033807585.1). Taxonomy (NCBI): domain Eukaryota; kingdom Metazoa; phylum Chordata; class Lepidosauria; order Squamata; family Elapidae; genus Hydrophis; species Hydrophis major. Next base: position 30,066,351 of record CM066332.1, on the reverse strand, counting down.
CCTTCGCTTCTGCTTTCCACCATTTCGAATTCGGTTTCTTCGACATCCCCTCCCCCCTCAGTTTGGGAGTCACAGGAGTCGCGGGAACTGGGTTGTAGCCTAGAGCGAAGCTGATCTATATGGCGTTTCCATATTTTTCTGTCGCAAGTTTGCACACGGTATTATCTGGCCCCAGTGGTTTGAATTACGGTTGCTTCGACCCATAATGGTTTGCTGGAGGGGTTTTTGGCGAAAACTAAGTCGCCTACCTTGAACTCGCGGCATTTTCCGCTAGACCCACAGGGTTTCTCTGGCCCATAGGACGGGTGAAGCTGGTCAAGGTAGGAACGGAGCTTGCATCCCATCAACAGTTCAGCTGGGGTCTTGTTGGTGATGCTGTGCGGAGTGATGTGCAATTAAAACATCATCAAAGTATGGCACGACCCCCTTGATCCCTTGCAAGAGTCTCTCCATCAGACTTTGAAAAATCCCTGGGGCTACGCTCACTCTGAATTGGAGTCGGCTGCACTTAAAGGCGCCTCGGTGCGTAACGATCGTCTGTGTCTCTGCAGTTTTTTTATCTACAGGCAGTTGTTGGTAGGCCTGTGCTAAATTCAATTTAGCGAAGACTTTTCCGCCCCCCAGGGAATGGAGAAGGTGTTGTACCACCGGCACCGGGTAAGCGTTCTGTTGAAGGACGTGATTAAGGGTAGCCCGGTAGTCCCCACAAATCCTTAACGATCCATCCAGTTTGATGGGTGTTACAATTGGGGTTTCCCAACGAGCGTGGTCAGTTGGTTCTAAAACACCCTGGGCTATTAATTTATCGAGCTGCTCATCAATTTTGGGTTTAAGGGCAAAAGGTACCCGATGAGACTTAAGGTGGATGGGGGCTACTTCAGGGTTAAGGTTAAATGATATCGGGGTCCCCTTGTACTCGCCTAGTTTGTCTGTGAAAACGTCCTGGAATTCCTGTACGATGGCCTCCTCCCAGTCGTCGCTTCTGGTTTGGGGACCTTGATCCCGAGTGGGGTGAACAATTGAAGGCCTAACAAGCTAGGCCAATCACGGTCGATGATGGTCAGTGGTAATGACGCAGTACGATTTTTGAATGATACTTGGACTTGGCTGGATCCAACGACCGGAATTCGGTTCCCCTGATAATCTTTGAGTATGATTCTCTGGCTCTGAGATCTTGACGCTGGACAGCAGGGATTAATTGTTTAAGAGTCTTCCAGGAAACCATCGAAAGGGATGATCCTGAATCGACTTCCATCACACAAGGCTGGTTTTCGATGGCGACCTTCACTCGGATCTTCTTTGCATCTAGCGATGAGGCGTGACCGATTGTAATGGTTTGGTGTGCCTCTTCTTGTCTCGTTGAAATGGCCAGTGTTTTATTTCTGTAGGAGTGGTTGTTCCATTGGTGGTTCAAATGTTCCCGACTCACAGGGCGATTTCCTGTGGTCTGGCGGTAGTTGTTTCCCCTCTGAAATGGGCTGGATCCTTGCTTGCTTCTACAGACCTTCCCGATGTGGCCTCTTTTCCCACAGAAATGGCAGAGCGCGTCGAGGAATTTGCAGTTGGATCGTGGGTGGTTTGCCCCACAACCCATGCATTGGTGCGGTAGTCCTTGATTCCACTGATGGCGTTGGTCACGTTCAGACCGGAGCCGGTTGACCTCCTCCTCATCACTTTCTGATGGCGATTCGAGGTCCTCATGGTGAGTTGCTGTTGTGTGCCTCTCTAGGCGAGGTGAGGTATCGCTGGCGAGTTGACAGAGCGGTGCGTTGGTGCGGCGCATTCGGGCAGCCGACTTCCTGGTTGCTTCTGCTGCAGTAGCGTCCTTGATGACATCAGCAAGATCGATGTCCCCTTTGGCCATGATCTTGCTCTGCGTAGTGTGGTCATCTAATCCCAGAATTATTCAGTCTCTCAGAGCTTCTTCGAGGTCTGGAAACCCACAGAGGCCTCCCAGGTTCCGGAGATCCATGATGAAATCTTCAACACTCTCTCCTTTCCACTGGTCCCTCTGGTAAAATTCATGTCTTCGGACAAGCGTTGGTACGGCGGGTGCATAGTGGGCCCGTAGAAGGGGCGCGAGTCCCAGAAGGGGATGCGACGTCCCAGTCCATGGTTTTCACCTCAGCCAGTTTCGCTAGTGCCTTGGCCATCTTAAAGACGGAAGGCCCACAATGGGTCAGGAACACTGCTCACTTTTTTCCCGTAGTGGCATCCTTCAAGTTGTTGGTCTCCAGAAACATCTGGAAGCGGTCTATGTACGAGTCCCAGTCTTCTTGTGCCGGGTCAAATGGAGCGGGTTTTATGGCGCCGCTGGACATGGTTTCCGTTGTCGATATGTCTTCAGCTACGTGCTCTGTTTGGTGCTCTGTAGTGTTCAGTCAGCTCTGATGTCTCCGCATCCCACCCTCGTCGCCAGTGTTAAGTTCTGCGCATGGGCGCAAGGAACGGAGACGAGGCAGTGAACAGTGAACTACAACTCTTTATTAATCATTCTGAACAGAGCGAAAACCCTAGGGCAGCAGCAGCCCTTTTATAGGGCAGGCTGCTGACCTATTAACCAATGGGAAGTTTAAACCCTTGAACCAATGAGAGTGGCTCGTTAACAGCCAATCAGATTCCCCAGAACGGACCAATCCGATATCGCTATTATCGGCCAATCAGAAGTGCAGGATTAGAACCCTGCTTTTTCTTTAAGGTTTGTTAAAACTTTATTTAAGCGTTTTTATTAGTTCATAACACTTTTCCTCTTTAAGTGCAGTAAATTATGTCTGAGGACTTGGTAAGCTGTTTTTATATTGATGTCTACAGGTTTGATAGTCAATCATTTGTGTACTGAAATGGAACTTTCTCAAACAAGAGTCAATATATCACTCTACCAGTTGAAAAATGTAGCAAAGGGTATAGGAAAGCATTACATATATTATGTTTATTATACCTTTCTATGTCTCCATCATGAGACATTAGGAAGAAAATGTTTCACCAGACAATTCATTTCTAGCTCCTTATTAATAACACATAAATTGCACATTCAGAAAAGAATAAAAAGCTTTTGCTTGTCACAGACTTAGGAGAGCTTTACGAATAATTCCTGGTAGACTGAACCTGGATTTCCACAAATAACAGCATCAGGTTGGGAATTTTTTGCTTGCTGATACTTACTTTCAAGCATCTCTCATGTAAGCACTGTATATTGTTCTAAAGGTAAAATATAAATACAGTATAATCAATCAATCAATCAACGAACTGCCAGCAGGATGATAACAATTTTAAAGGGATGATTTCAATGAGGATTTGACAGCATAAGTCATTTTATGAGGAAAAAAATACTGCTCAGCTTGAATTTCTGGAATTTGACGGATTGGTAAAAGCAAGACTGTGTCAGGACAAAGACATATGTCATGAGCCATTTACCCATCACTTTAACATCCTATGTGTTGACAGCATTATTAGCAACAAATACAAATTAACAGCTCTCTTATGCTAAAGAGCATTTTATTTCAGAATTTGCGCCTGGCATAATATAAGCTTTGTTAACGACAGGTTCAGTGTGTATCAGTTGCATGAAGATTGCCTATTGATTGTATTTATTTACTCATGGTCTTTCAGGGCCAGATTTAATATTCCCCCATCAGCACTCCTTCAGGGCAGGTATAAGAAAACACCAATAACAGAACGGGTATGTATATGTGGTAAAGGAGAAGTTGAAGATATCTCACATGTTTTATTGTACCATGAGTTATACAGAGTTTATAGGTCATTGTATATTCTCTCCTTAGTAGAGAGATTGCCAGGGAGGGCAAACAACTTTTATGTAGACTTTCTCCTCCAGGATTCAAACCCAGCTATTACATGTGCTGTGGCAAAATTCTATGTTGCTGCAATGTCTACTAGAAAAAAATTGGTTACAGAATTATAGCTGTCAATTTGTGACAATTTTGGGAGATAGAACAAACTTTGGAAAATGATATTTACACACATACTTATTGGCTCTCCACTCATATAAACCAGGGAGTTCCCCTAACTATTTGAGAACATGTATTTTCTTAACAGATGTTTTTATCCACTATTAATGTATTATAATGTGTTAGAATTTTTATATATAAAAATTGTAAATAGTGATGTCTATTGCTGGTCTAAGACCTTTATAAAATTATATTCTATTCTTCTACTTATGGTCTAAGACCAAGTCATAAAATTTAAAATACAGCTCACATGTCATGCCCCTGTTAGAATCTGATTCCGAGGGGGAGATTGAGCAGCTGACAGGGAGTGGGAGTGTGGCTCTCATAGCTGTAGAAGAAACTGGGGAAGGGCATAGTCTGGCTGGGCATTAAGAGGAAGACCCAGGGCTACCCCCTCTTCATCCTGGGGCACACAGGGAGGAACAGAGAAGGGAGCAATGTGAGTTACATGGGTTACGGGGGAGAAAAGGGCCCTGATTCCCTTCATTAGCTACAGCTGGGAAAGCAGGATTTTAAAAGGATGTTTGCGCACAGCACCTTGCTGGAAGTATTTGTCAAGTCTTATCTGGGTTCTGGTGTCCTCCAAACTGTCTGTGTTTCGTTATCTCTTGAAGTCTTCAATTCCTTATTCTGCGCTGTCTCGTTAATTGCTGCAGAGTGGTTTGTGTTGGTTTTTATTTATAATTTATAAGTACTTTGGGTTCAGACTGAATTTCTTCCCTTTAAAAACTGTTCTTGGAATTCGAAAAATGATAAAACACCTATGCAGGAGGAAGTTATTAATAAAATTTTGGACTGTGCTGAAATGAGTAAATTGACATTTGAAATTAGAGAACAAGAAGATAAACAATTTTATATGATATGGGATTTGTTTTATCAATGGTTGGACAAAAAGACATGATAATGTAATAGATTAGATAATTTTGTAATAGAAGTTTAATAGATTGATATAAAATATAATATAGACATATATAACCATTGGATGAAAGTATAATATAAATTTTAAAACAAAATTTGGAATATCTTGTATAAAATGATGGAATAAATAGTTTGGATGATTAATAACTGATAAATATATAAGCATATGTTAGTTTGACAATGTGAAAATTGATATAAACTGTGAGTAATGACTGCAAAAGGATAGCACAAAAGATTTGTAACCAACTGACACACTGTATGTACATAAAATGGAAGATGGTTTTATGTTTTTATGTTTTGTTTGTATATGTTTGTGTTAAAAAATAAACACTTTTTTAAAAAAACTGTTCTTAGGAGAGTTTTTTCTCCAGCTGATGGGAACTGGACATTGGGGGCCATGTTGGAGTTATTAAAGGAACTTTACCTACTTTTGTGACTTTGTTGCTTTTGTTGCTTTGTGTCATGCCCTGGGCCATCATCATATCACATTTAATACACACACACACATAACAATGTGTACAAGGAAAATGTATAAAAGGAAACAATGTATAAAAGGAAAAAAACCCTATAAAATTAACAATTCATTGAGGGCATGAAATAGTTTCTATATGCTAAGGCTAAATAAAAAAAAAACTGCTATTTCTTTTGATACCCTGGGTATCATTTAGTAAAAATACCTCAATCTCATCATTAGTAGAGTTGACCAGATTCAAGAGTGGTGAATTAGCTCCACTCGCCAATGTGGGCACTTTAAATGAAAGACACTGGATGTCTATGTATAGGTAGCCCTCAACGTATGTCCACAATTAACCACAAAATTTCTGTTGTTAAGTGAGACATTTGTTAAGTGAGTTTTGCCCCATGGTGTGACCATTCTTACCTCAGTTATTAAGGGAATCACTGCAGTTGCTAAGTTAGTAACCCACTTGTTAAGAGAATCCGATTTCCTTTTGACTTTGCCTGTCAGAAGGTCGCAAAAGGTCATCATGAGATTGGAACACAGCAACGGTCATAAATATGAATCAGTTGCCAAGCATCTGAAACTTGATCCCATGATCATGAGGATGCTGCAAAGATCGTAACTGTGAAAAAAACGGTCATAAGATACTTTTTTCAGTGCCGTTGTAACTTTGAATGGTCACTAAATGAACTGTTGTAAGTCGAGGACTACCAGTATTGTATGTGCAAATACATACGTATGGTAGTTTGGCAAAACATCCAGCTGTCACCCTAGTATGGAGAACATCTATATGGGCCAGGGAAAAGAGCCTTCCATGTAGGCAGGGTATACAGCAGGGATTCCAAACTTGGCAACTTTGAGATTTGTGGATTTCAACTCCCAGAATTCCCCTGCTGGCATGGCTGGTTGAGGAATTCTGGGAGTTGCAGTCCACAAGTCTTAAAGTTGCCAAGTGTTGAGACCTCTGGTGTACAGGATCTTATAGAAGCAATTGGGGGAGCTTCCAAGGGGAGAGAGCAATTTGTCCGGTACGAGAGAGGGTGAAGTTACTTCTGTCTCCCTGAATGTCTAAGACCCACACTCTCTTCTTAAGTTCAACCAAGGTTTTGTGGTGGATATCTGTAGCTCGGGTGTAGGATGGGGGTTAGGGTTCGTTCTCCAAGTTTGTAGGTTGGTTTCCAAACATTTAATTACCAGGCTAAGTAACATCTTCAGCAGAGTTTAGGCAGGGATGCGCAATCCCCACCTACCCCTGCTGCCCCCTTACTTGCAGTGCGCCTCACAGCTGATTTTCAGCCAGTTTGAGGCCTTTTTCAGCCTCCCTGAGGCTTCAGGGAGGCTTCTGCAGGCTTCTGCAAAGGCTTTGCAGGCCAAAAACTAGCTTCGTTTTGTCACTTTTGGTATTTTCGGAAAAACAGGAAGTGACAAAACGGGGCTAGTTTTTGGCCTGCAAAGACTGCAGAAGCCTTCCTCAAGCCTTTTGGAGGCCGAAAAAGGCATCAAACTGGCCAAAAATCAGCTGTGAGGCGCACGCATGTGCAGTGAGGTAAATTTGCCTGCAGCTTGCGTGCCGGCACAAATGGCTCAGGTGGCATGCATGCCATAGATTCACCATCATGGGTATAGGGTTTCCTGCCTGAGCAGGGGGTTGGACTAGAAGACCTCCAAGATCCCTTCCAATTCTGATATTCTATTAATTTTAGTTAGTGTTCCAGAAAACACTAAGTAGGAAAGCACTTTGTAGTGGATAAGAAGATAGCTTTTACAGCTGTGTTTAAATGTTGGCACTCAGCTTGCACCTGTAGTATTTTTTAACAGATAGTAATTATGGTGTTCGGAAAAGACTGAGCTGCTCTGGCTAATTGGATTTCCCTGAATTTCTGCTGCTGAAAGTGCTGATAGTTCAGCAGCTTGAGACTCTTCAACTGCTAATTTAAGGGTTAAATCCCCTTTAGCCAATAGATGACTTTGTAGCCTTAAATCCCTGACTCCATAAACTAGTTGGCCTGATAACATGTCTTCCAGATAGCCTCTAAACCCACAATGCAAGGCAGTTGTTCATAGGGCAGCCATGTACCCACTAATAGTCTCTCCCTCAGCCTGAATTCGTCTCCTAAAAGCATGACACCTGGCAATTCGAGATGGCTTAGGGGAATAGTAGTTGGAAAGAATTTCCTGCAATTCTTCCCATGGAACAGTCTTAATTGAACATGGAGCCAATAATGCCATAGCAGTGTCAAACACTGTGGCTCCACAAAAACTTAAAAAGTAGGACTTTTTTCTACAGTCGGAAATGTCAGTGAGGTCTATGGCATCTAGGAAACAGTCAAATTGGTTTCTGTAGGATTCCCATGTTTCTGCTGTCGGTCTGAAAGGCGGGAATTCAGGGTTCGAAGTCATCTTGACTCAGTGGTGCCGGATCTTCCGAGGAAAGTTGAAATTCATGCTCGCGAATAGTGACAGGTAGCTCTTAAAGTGACATTCAGCTTGGTAGTGACTTCAGCTCTTTTTGTAGTGACTTCGCTTCGCGATTCTTTGCCCGGTTGCCACTTATATGTATCCCGTCCTTGTCGCCAGTGTTGTAGAGTGGCGGAATAACCTGAGGCGAACACGGAGCGAACTTCAGCTTTACTTTATTGTAACAATAAAGGGTTGCCGCGCTAACAAGGCAGCCAGCTGGCTCCCTTTTATCGCTGGCTGTCAAATGGCATCAGCCAATAGTAACAGTCCGTGTTTCCAGGTGGAGTGAAGACTTCAGCTCAGTCTTTTCCGAACGCCACAGTAATGATCTTTTTGTTTAATGGCTTGTAAATAAATGCTTTACTAAACTGTTTTAATAGACTCCGAGGTTTGCGGTTGAATTCTTGCAAATTATTTTAGTGGGTTTTTTTGCCAATTCCAATATTTAGCACTTTGTTTCATGGGATGTCCAAATTGCTAATTGAATGGAATTTGTTAAGTGCCTATAGCAATTTGGAGTTAAAATGGAATGTGGACATTCCAAACAAATGGTTTCTCAGTGCCATTAATCAACAAGCATTATGCAGCTATTCTATCATTTTTCTCTCCATGGATTTTGTTTTGCTAAGAACAAGCATGGAATAAGCATTTCAAGGAGAGTTACAAGTTAACAATTTCTAGCTCAAGGTTAACTCGGTCTTCCATCCTTCCAAGGTCAGTAAAATGAGGGTTCAGATTGTTGAGGACAATATGCTGACTCTGTAAACATCTTAGAGAGGGCTGTAAAGCACCGTAAAGCGGTATATAAGTCTAAGTGCTATTGCTATAATTGAACACAAGCTAGAGCTAGATTAGAGTCTATCTCATGGTTTAAAGATGGCAAAACATAATCCAATTCAAGGTGCTGAGTATCACTTTTAAAGCTCTTCATGGCTTGGGACCAGGTTACCTGAGATGCCATCTTCTCTTCCAATCATTTCTATCTGTCCAATCCAATCTGACACAATGGACATGCTCCATATCAATTGGCCAATATCAGGAGGTATGCCTTTTCTGCCATAGTGCATATTCCCTGGACAGTGGTGGATTAAGGCTCACTGGTGCCCTAAACACTGACAAATCTTGGTGCCCCCTCCTTTGTACATACTGTACAAATGAAGCCATATTCTCAACTTTGTGGTGCCCTTTTGGGACTGGTGCCCTAAGCACATCCTTAGTCTGGTTAATGGTTAATACAGAACTGTCCTTGGAAGACTCGCTCTCCCTTTTCCCAGTTATGCTGACACCAACAAATTATGATATTCCTTGGCTGATGCATATCTTTACATTTTTTGTAACATGCATTGTTTTTACGATTGGCCATTCAGAGTCACTGATTTGAGATGAGCAGCTGTATAAATTTTATTTGTTGATATCCCACTTTTCTTATTTTTATAAACAACTCAAGGTAGAGAACATAACTAATATTCCATCCTCCTCCTATTTTCCCCACAGCAACCTTGTGAGATTAGTTGGGCTGAAAGAGAGTGGTAGGCCCAAGCTCATCAGGCTGACCTTCATGGCTAAGATGAAACTAGAATTCAGGGTCTCCGGGTTTCTAGCCTGTTGGCTTAGCCCCATGATGGTGAACCTATGGCATGTGTGCCAGAAGTGGCGCGCAGAGCCATTACTGCTGGCATGCGAGCCCTCGTCCAGAGCAGGTCTACTGCGCATGACCGTGCACTGCCCACCCTGCCGTGCCCACCCGCCAGCTGATTGTCAGGTATCTGGTGCTCAGTGGGTGGGGTGGGTGGGAGACATGCGGTGCATGCAGGAGAATGTCTTGTGCACAGGCGGAGATGCATGGCGTGTGGGGACATCACGTGTGCATGCGCAGAGACTCATGACAAATATGGGGGGTCGTGCACACAAGCGTTGGGGGCACATGCGCATTGCCTTCTGGGTGCTGGCACGTGAGCATGTTTACAATTTTCAGCACAGGACCCCAAAAAGGTTAGCCACCACTGGTTTAGCCATTAGACCAGGGGTCAAACTCACGACAACACATTGTCATCACATGACATATTGCAACTTTTCCCCCCTTCATTAAAACGAGTGGGCGTGGCAGTGCACGACAAATCTGGGCCATGGTCTGTGAGTTTGACATCCCTGCGCTAGACCAAACTGGCTCTCTTCAATCAATTGAATGAATAATTTAATAGTATTAAATTCTGGAGTTCAATAGCCAGCCAGACATACTTTCTCCTCAGGTGTGTTGAATGTGCCTCAAAATGTAATTATTATCTCTGTAGAATAGATTTCATGACTGGTAAGGATTGTAAAGTTGCTGTCTCCCTGCCCTTGTGGTTCCCCAACCTTTAGAAAACAGTTGTACATTTGACATAATCAGTCACAATCTTGCCATCCAGTCCAGTTAATATTCTGCCTTATTGGATTGGCTGTACCTAACCCTATGTGTCCATTTGGTTGTTGTCATTGCCAAGCTTGTTGTGTTTATGAAACTTTCTAGGCAGAACATCCTGGGTTGGATCAGCTTTCCCTGGGATTTGTATGGGTCCTTGATCCTCTTGGACTGCTTCCAAGTTTCCACTTGATGCCATTACTACAAGGGTCTTCAAACTTGGCAAGTTTAAGACTTGTGGACTTCAACTCCCAGAATTCCTCAGCTAACATGACTGGAGGAGGAATTCTGCGAGTTGAAGTCCACAAGTCTTGAAGCTGCCAAGTTTGAAGACTCCTGCATTACTACTATCATACAGTAAAATGGCTAAATTCATATGATAGCAGGCTGGAGTTCTCAAATTACTCCCATAAGCCATTAAACCCCATGTCCATGTTCCCATTGCCATCACCTATTTTTCAGCCAGTGCCTCATTTGGGTATCCTTCCCCAGATCAATTATGTAACAGAGGTTAGGGCAGGGGTCTTCAAACTTGATAGCTTTAAGTCTTGTGGACTTCAACTCCCAGAATTCCTCCTCCCATCATGTTAGCTCAGGATTTTTGGGAGTTGAAGTCCACAAGTCTTAAACTTGCCAAGTTTGAAGATCCTTGGGTTAGGGCTTTGTGCTGTCTATCTAGTGGTTAAATAGTAAAAATGCAAAGAACTGAAGTAACTTCAGTACTGTAATCTCCTAGCCATGTAGCATAAGTAGGAGTAAACAGATTATCTGGACTTTCTTGCCTTCGCCAAATATAAAATTAAACTGCATTTAAAAATAAGAAATATAAAATGTAAAGCCTTTTTTAGTTTTAAATACTGAAAGGCCAACTAGCCAAGGTTGGTGGAAATAAATGTTAAGAGTGCTTAGTTGACAATGATATAGCTGGAAACTTAAAAAGAAAATTCAAAAAGAAAATATAGCTTGCTAGGAAGACAACAAGATGGCATTTTCTGCTTAAACAGGGCATTTTCTTGTTAGACAGAAAACATTGCAACTTGATATTGTAGACTACAAGGCTATAAAAACCGGTATCTTCATGACAAATCTGCAAAATGGATCACAGCTGCAAACATTTCAATCAATACTTTGCACACAGAAATTAAAAAATGATTATGCAAATTAAACTTAGCATACTTTCGGGATGAAGACCTTTATCTATTTCTAAAGAGGTAAAAGACCTTAAAGAGTTATTCCCCTGCTTCAATTGCTTGCTCTAGAATCAGGGGTGTCAAACTCAAGGCCCGTGGGTGGATCTGGCCTGTGGGGTACTTTGATCTGATTTGCAGGGCCGCCCTGGGAAAAGCAAAGGATCGGCCTGTGGTGCCTCTGCCAGCGAAAACGGAGCTTGGGAGCGGCCGCATATGGCCCTCCCGAACTCTATTTTCATTGGCAGACCACTGCAGGCCGTCGCAGCTGAAAAAGGAAGCCAGAAGGGCCGCACACAGAGTTCTAGAAAAACAAACTAAGAGCAAAAGTGGCATTTAATCACACGAATGGCATCGAGCTGGCCACGCCCACCCTGGTCACGCCCACCCCCGGCCTCCCCAGGTCAAGCACAGCCCCGATGAATTGAATGAAATTGAGTTTGACACCTCTGTTCTGGATGGTTGGAAATGCTCACAAAGATTACAAAGAGAAATTTAGAACCCGCTTTCCAGTCTCAACCCAGCAAAGTCTATCCTTAAGTTTCCCTTTTCGAGTTTCCCTTGGGTTTTTAAAGTCTCCCATCAGGTAGAGAGAGAAACTGTGGTAATTTGATTCTGAATTATTCAGAGTCATTCCCCCATTTATGGATATGGGTATGAATTTATGCTTTCTGGCATTTCAACGGGTTGGTTGTGAATGTCAGAGCCTGAAGCCCATCATCCACATTGTGGGTGCATACAAGCACACACATAAATACACTTACTGGGTAAAGGGTAAACAAACCTGAGATTGCTGCATGTACTGTATGTGTGTAGTGGTTTCCAGGAATCAGATGAAAAAAATAGAATCTCTATCTTGCGCAATCAGATCTAACTTAGGTAGTTTTCGACACCAAAATCAGCATCTGCCAGTATTTTTATTATTAATTATATAGCCATTATTAATTATATAGCCAGATATATTAATTATATCCACATTTAACAGTTGCACAGAATTGAAACCAAAGATTTGATCTGTATATGGAAACTACATCTGCAGGTATCCGTTCTGCAAAATAATTGTTAAAGTTATAGGAGTCCAGCTCTCTTCAACTGCTTGTGGCAGAAATAGCTTAGGAAGATCCATACTGCTGCAGAGGTGAAGCATCCTGAGCTATTTGTAATAAACATCACTACAATCTGAGATGTTTAATAGTCTTCCAAAACCGCACATAATTAATCAGGACTTTATTGCTTTTAACACTCACAACAGGAAAGAACTTCTCCCTGGAGAAAGTTAGAGGAAGCAATCATTTAAAAATTATTAATTAAATGTTGACAGGCAACAGAGGCCAAATTTAGAAGAGCAGAGATTGCTATTTAAATTTAAGGATATAGGGCAGAGAAATAATGAGGTGGCAAAGCCAGGTAGTGAATTTTAGATTCCCAAATTAATAGCCTTACGAAGGAAGGGGGTAAAATCTCCCTGTGGAAAGCCATATGTATTACCTAGAAATAAACCTAAGTGTGTTTGTAGAAAACAATGTGGTTTAAATAATAATACTGTAACAATGATAAAAATAGGTGTGGTATAAGAAAGCAAAAGTAGTACTAAATAGTAAAAGGCACTTTAGATACAATCCAAAGGTGGTATTCAGCAGGTTCTGACCAGTTCTGGAGAACCGGTAGCAGAAATTTTGAGTAGTTTTGAATAGTTTGGACTCTGACTGCCTCCATCCCATCTATTCTCTGCCTCCTGAGTCCCAGCTGATTGGCTGGGTTTTCTTCTGCTGCTCTGCACAGGAGAACGGAGCTGGAAAGCAGGTTAGTGGGGTGGGGAGGGAATGGGATTTTGTAGTAACCTTTCCCCTGGACTGGAGTGGGAATGGAGATTTTACAGTATCCTTCCCCTGCCACACCCACCAAGCCATGCCATGCCCACAGAACCAGTAGTAATTTGAATCCCACCACTGGTACAATCCCAAAACAACTGGAGCATCACTTGAACACCATTGCCATTGGCAAATTCACCATCAGTCAATTGCAAAAGGCAGCTTTACTTGGAATAGCTTACGCCCTGAGACGGTAACTGTAACACCATCAGATATCCATATCTGCTTATCCCAGGTCCTTGGGAAGGACTCGATAGGTGGACAGAAATGCCAAATCCAGTCTGAACATCTAGTTGACTTTACACTGAAGCATAATAAAATAGAGATTGCTATTTAAATGTAAGGGGATAGAGAAGAGAGATAATTGTGTGGCCAAGTTAGGTAGTAGGTTTTAAATTCCAAAATTAATGGTCTTAGGAAGGAAGGGGGTAAAATCTCCCTCTAGAAAGCCATGTTACACCTAAGCTTGTGGTAGAAAATAGTGTGGTTAAATAAGTAAGTAAGTAACTAATAACAAGAGCAGAAGAGAAGAGAAAAAAACTGAAGAAGGTAACAAAATACAAAGAACTACAAACAGAAATAGAATGACCATGGCAAAATAAAGCCAAGGTAGTACCAATAGTAGAAGGTGCCTTGGGTGCCATCCCGAAACAACTGGAGCATCACTTGAACACCATCGGCATTGACAAAATCACTATCAGTCAATTCTAAAAGGCAGCTTTATTCAGAACAGCCCACCTCCTGCGAGGATACCTTTAATACCATGAAACATCCAACACCTGCCTATCCTAGGTCTTTGGGAAGGACTCAATAGGTTGATAAAAATGCCAAATCCAGTTTAAATATCTGGTTGGCTGTGCCCTTAACATTCTCAACCCCACATTTCCTCTGCTCAATTTGCCAGGGCCAGATTCACCCGTTGGGGTAGAGAAATGCCTACCACACTAGTAATATATCAGAGGAATTGATATGAATTCTATAAATATTGTTGGATAACGTCACACCTCTGTAATGTTTCCACTTTCCTGCCTTTAGTACCAAAATTATCAATAACCAATTTGTGCTTCGATGGAATTGTGTCCCGGTCTCAGCTCTAATGCATCTCATTGGGGGGGGGGGGGTGATTCTTCATGCAAAGATGAAATCTGAACCTATGCCCATCAATTGAAAGAATATCTTTACTATTCCCATGTACAAAGGGAAAGAAAGCAAAACAATGCAAAAATACCAAAATTATTTTATTAAACATACCTGAAAAGGTATTTGGCAGAATTTTTATTAGAATTGTATACAAGTGATTCCAATGAGCAATATTTGAGATCAACAAAGTATTTCATGGCAGGCAGGAAGGACGAAGAGTAGGATTTTGTTCTTTCAGATTACTGAAAAATATATATATGTGTGAAAAAAGAGAAAGGTGTCATGCTTCCCGAGCAGAGTCTGAATCCAAGAAGGAAGACAAACAGCTGACAGGGAGCAGTAAAGTGGGTCCGTTGGCTATGGAGGAAACTAGGGAAAGGCAAAGTCAGGCTGGGCAGAGCAGGGAAGAGGTAGAACAAGGGAGAGGGGGCTCAGAGGAAGACCAAGGCCCATCGCCTCTTCATCCTAGGGCTCGCAGGGAAGAATGGAGAAGAGAGCAATGTGGGTTGCGTGGCTTATGAGGGAGGAGAGGGCCCTGATTCCCTTCAAAAGGCACACCTGGGGAGGGAGTATAAAGGAGAGGCAGTTACAAGCTGCATTTGCCGGGAACAAACGTTGAACAGCATTTATCTAAATGTTGTCTGCTGTTATCTGCGTTCTTTGCATCCCCCCAACTGGTTTGATTTTACTGCCGTGTTATATCATTTCTGGAATTCCTTATCATGCCCTGCTGGATTTATTGCCTGATCTTGCTTTGTTGGATTTATAGTTTACAGTTTTGTTTGCAATGTTTTGGACTGGAATATCTACAGCCAAAGGCTGTTGCAGGTTCCTGGGAGAGTTTTTCTCCAAACCGGAAGGTAACCGGGACACTGGGGGCAAATAAAGGGACCCCTACTTATTATCTGGCTGTGTTGTCTTTGTGCCACAACCCGGGTCATCACAGAGGGAGAAAGGAGAGAGAGGAAAAATTCATTGCTTTAAGATCCTTGCAGCAAAAAGGGTGGCAAACATTTAATTTAAAAAAAAACTTAAAAATAAATAAATCACAATCCATATAAAAATCATATAAACTCTTTGGTTATATTCATTTAAAATGTGATTAGAAAAAAAGGAAAATCTAAAGCCTTGTGTTGTTTTACACAATATAAGAAAGCATGTTTTGCATGCACAAAAGTCTTATAATCAGGGGTGGGATTCTACCAGTTCGGACCAGTTCTGTAAAACCGGTTGTTATGATTCTGCACAGTTCGGAGAACCAGCAAATCATGCCGCTGGCTGGCCCCACCCCTCTCCACCCACCCCTCCCTTCCCCGCCCAGGCAGTCCTTAGCGTGCATGTGCAACATGTGTGCATGCCCGACATCGCTGACAAGGCAGTCACTGCTTAAGGTATTTCTTGCCTTTTTCCCTCCTGACAATCAGCTGTTCCTATGATCAGCTGTGCTGGGATGCCTTTCACTGTCTTACTTCTTCGCCCAGGAGGCTTCCCTGAGGCCCCCACGCTCCCTTTTTTGCCTTCCTGGGCCCCAGGGAAGCTTCCTGAGAGCAAAAATGCCCCCCCACCAGGAAGCTTCCCTGAGGCCCAGAAGGCCCCAAAATGAAGGGTGGGGGGTGCTGCAGAAAAAGCCACACCCACCCAGTCAAATGGCCATGCCCACCTGGCCACACCCACAAACCGGTTAACAAATTTGAATCCCACCCCTGCTTATAATGCTTATTTTGTCAATGCTGTATTCATATCTAGAATTTACAGCCCTGCCTCTGATTATAGAAATGAAAGATTTCCTCTTTTAGAATCGAATAACAGAGTTGGAAGGGACCTTGGAGATCTTCCAGTTCAACCCCGTTCAGGCAGGAAACCCAAAATATACACTGCTCAAATAAATAAAGGGAACCCTTAAAACAACACAATGTAACTCCAAGTCAATCACACTTCTGTGAAATCAAACTGTCCACTTAGGTAGCAACACTGATTGACAATCAATTTCACATACTGTTGTGCAAATGGAATAGACAACAGGTGGAAAACAGAGGCAATTAGCAAGACATCCCCAATAAAGGAGTGGTTTTGCAGGTGGTGAGCACAGATCACTTCTCAGGTCCTATGCTTTCTGGCTGATGGCTTGGTCACTTTTGAATGCTGGTGGTGCTTTCACTCTAGTGATAGCATGAGACGGAGTCTACAACCCACACAAGTGGCTCAGGTAGTGCAGCTCATCCAGGATGGCACATCAATGCGAGCTGTGGCAAGGTTTGCTGTGTCTGTCAGCGTAGTGTCCAGAGCATGGAGGCGCTACCAGGAGACAAGCCAGTACATCAGAAGATGTGGAGGCCATAGGAGGGCAACAACCCAGCATTAGGACCACTACCTCCACCTTTGTGCAAGGAGGGACAGGAAGAGCACTGCCACAGCCCTGCAAAATAACCTCCAGCAGACCACAAATGTGCATGTGGCTGCTCAAACGGTCAGAAACAGACTCCATGAGGGTGGTATGAGGGCCTGATGTCCACAGGTGGGGGTTGTGCTTACAGCCCAACACCGTGCAGGACATTTGGCGTTTGCCAGAGAACACCAAGACTGGCAAGTTCGCCACTGGTGCCCTGTGCTCTTCACAGATGAAAGCAGGTTCACACTGAGCACATGTGACAAACATGACAGGGTCTGGAGATGCCGTGGAGAGTGTTCTGCTGCCTGCAACATCCTCCAGCATGACCGGTTTGGCAGTAATGGTGTGGGGTGGCATTTCTTTAGGGGGCCGCACAGCCCTCCATGTGCTCACCAGAGCTAGCCTAGCTAAGTACCGAGATGAGATCCTCAGACCCCTTGTGAGACCATATGCTGGTGCGGTTGGCCCTGGGTTCCCCCTAATGCAAGATGAAGGCATTGATGTTATGGACTGGCCCGTCCATTCCCCAGACCTGAATCCAACTGAGCACATCTGGGACATCATGTCTCACTCCATCCACCAATGCCACGTTGCACCAGACTGTCCATGAGTTGGGGGATGCTTTAGTCCAGGTGTGGAAGGAGATCCATCAGGAGACCATCTGCCACCTCATCAGGAGCATGCCCAGGCATTGTAGAGAGGTCATACAGGCACGTGGAGGCCATGTGCACTACTGAGCTTCATTTTGACTTGTTTTAAGGCATTACATCAAAGTTGGATCAGCCTGTAGTGTTTTTTTCCACTTGGGTTGCTAAATTTGATTTCCATTGATAATTTTTGTGTGAGTTTGTTGTCAGCACATTTAACTATGCAATGAACAAAGTATTTAATAAGAATATTTCATTCATTCATATCTAGGATGTCTTATTTTTGTGTTCCCTTTATTTTTTTGAGCAGTGTATATCATTTCAGACCAATGGTTGTCCAATCTGTTCTTTAAAACTTCCGGTGTTGGAGCATTCACAACTTCTGGAGGCAGGAAGGAAGGAATAAATTCAAATGACCAAGCCAATGTTTTGAACAAACATCTGATTGACTCATCTTTAGTCACCACACCACAATAATATAACAGCCATTGTCCAGAACTCTTAAATGGCCATAGAACTGATCTGAAAGTCTTATCTCTTACCATCTATTCCAATTACAGTATATGGTGGCATTTAAAGTGCTCTAAAGTAACTGCAGAACAGTTTTTAGAAATTTTGACTGTACAAGCCTAGGATGTAAAGTCAGAAAAAAAACCCTGCATGTTTACATTCTCACTATTCTGAAAAGTTTTTTTTCCAGTTCTTTTCATTATTATTATTCTTTGCACTCTTTACTGTTCTTAAAGTTACTAAGACAGAAATATTTTTAAAAAGTAACTTCAAATGATATACATTTTTTACTGTAACGAGGGATCAGGGTTATCATTCAAAAATGGTGTTCTATTTTTAAATGAAAAAAGATACACCTGGAGGAACAAAATTATACAGTGGAGCAAAGATAATTGCATTAAATACTATGGAGGGAGGACAAAGAGGAGAGGCGGGGTAAGAATGTATCTTTAGGAATCAGATTGATGGTAGGTATTCTTTTTAGTCCTATTAGAGATTGTAATCATTGAATAACATGATATATTTTATTTCTTTGCTTAATAAAAGTGTTTGTACTTTGTTTTGTAGCCCAGAACTGGTAGTTGATTTACAACAGTTGATTTAGTGACCATTCGAAGTTGCAACAGCACTGAAAAAAGTGACTTTTTCACACTGTGATGATTTGGACCATGGCACAAAGGCAAACACAGTCAAATAAGCAAGAAGGGTCCCTTTATTATCTCCAACTTTACCCCCAATGTCCAGGTTACCTTCGGCTGGAGAAAAACTCTCCCAGGAACAGCCTTTAAGTTGAGGAAATTCAGTCCAAAAATGAAGTACATACAAACTGTAAAAATCCACACAAAACACGCTGCAGTTATTAAATTGACAGGACAGGACAGAAGGAATTGCAGACTTGAAAGCGCAACTAAACACACAGTTGGGAAGATGCCAGGAACAGAGATAAGCCTTGACAATATCAGATAATTCACAATTTGCTCCCCAAAAGTTGTTGTGCGCAGCTTCCCTTTTTAAACAGTGTTCCCAGCTGCAGCTAATGAAGGGAATCAGGGCCCTTTCCTCCCCTGTAAGCCATGCAACTCACATTGCTCACTTCTCCGTTCCTCCCTGCATGCCCTAGGATGAAGAGGGGGTGGTCTGGGTCTTCCTCTGAAATCCCTCTCTCTTGTTCTATCTCTACCCTGCTCTGCCCAGCCAGACTATGCCCTTCCCCAGTTTCTTCCACAGCCAACAGAGCCACACTCCCACTCCCTGTCAAGCTGCTTGGCCTCCCCCTTCAAATCAGATTCCGACAGGGGCATGATACACACTTACAACCATTGCAGAATCCTCATGACGTGGTCAGAATTCAGATGCTTGGCAACTGGTTGATATTTATAACCATTGCAGTGTCCTGGGGACAAGTGATCCCCTTTTGCGACCTTCTGACAAGCAAAGCCAATGGGGAAGCCAGGTTCATTTAACAACCATTTTAGTAACTTAATAGCTGTAGTGATTCAGTTAACAATGGAGGCAAGAAAGTTTATAAAACAAGGCAAAACTCACTTAGCAAATGTCTTGTTTAACTATAGAAATTTGGGGTTCCGTTTTGGTCCCAAGTCGAGGACTACCCTGTATATTTGACTTTTTCTACTCGAACTGAAATGGCTCCTCCATTTCTACTATGAGTAGTGGGGTAAGCCGGAATAAAAAGGATCACTGTACTAGCTTAGTGGCGCCCAATGGATGTCCACATCTTGCAGTTGGTCTCCGTAGTCGTCATCCTTTTCCAGCGCAGTCCTGGCAATTCTGGAATTTGAAATCCTCCAGGCTTAAAGTTGCCAAGGTTGGAGACCCCTGCTCTAAACCATCAACATCAGAGGTCCCCAAACTTGGCAACTTATGGACTTCAACTTCCAGAATTCTCCAGCCAGCATAGCTAGCTGAGGAATTCTGGGAGTTGAAGTCCACAAGTCTTAAAGTTGCCAAGTTTGAGAATCCCTGGCCTAGACAGTCGCTGTTCTGAGATGGGTAGGATAGGTTCTCCTGCTCGAGCAGGGGGCTGGACTAGAAGACCTCCAAGGTCCCTTCCAGCTCTATTCCTATTCTTGCTATTGTTATCGCATTCCATTCCATTCTATCGAAGTCACCACTTATCTCCGTCCCACAACCAGCCAACAAACAGCATGAAGATCTCGCGTTGTTTAATACAAGACGAAGCCACGCAAGTAGGAAAGGCGGGAAGAAGTGGCGGAAGAGGGCTCAAAGTATGATTAATTAATCTGCTACCCCTTTAAGAAAGCCTCTCCCTTTCTCATTGGTCCACTACAGCAAGAGCCAACCGCGCTGTAATTCGAGAGGCCGTTCCGAGCAAAGCCAGGCGCGATCAAATCTCCCTCGCCGGCTGAGAGCGCCCGTGACGTAGCGCCCCCCGCTGAGCCGCGCTGATTGTTCCTATTGGCTGGAACGGCGGCGCATGCGTTCAGAGGGAAAAAAAAAGCCTGCGGGCCCCCCCCCTTTTTTTTTTTTCCTTCTTTGCTTCTAGAGCGTTTCTTTCTTAGGAGAGCCGTTGCGTCACCTCGGGCTGCGCGGCCCCTTCTTGTCTTTCCGTGTCGGCTGTGTGTGTGGCGTCTCCTTTAACCTCTCCTTCCCTCTCTCTTGTTTGCAACATGGCGGCGTCGGCTGGAGACGAGCAGTTCCCGTTTCAAGGGCTTCTGCCCAAGAAGGAAACCGGAGCTACCGCCTTCCTTTCTCGGTACCCGGAATATGATGGACGGGGTGTTCTCTTGGCCATTTTAGACACGGGTGTGGATCCCGGCGCTCCGGGCATGGAGGTGAGATGCCAACGGAGGTCTCTCCCTAGGTTTAAATTGTATCATCATTATTATTATTTTCCCCTCTCTTCTTCTCGCTACAGGTAGTCCTCCTTTTACGACCACAATCGAGCCCAAAATTTCTGTGGCAAAGCGAGACATTCGGTTAGTAAAGCAGTTGGCTTCCCCGCTGCTTGTCTGAAGGTTACCAAAGAGGATGGGATGCTGCAACTGTCATAAATTAGAGTCTGTTAAAGCATCCAAATGTAAATCACATGACCACAGGATGCTGCAAGGGGCGTAAGTGTGGAAAATGGTCATACCTCAGTTTGTCCAGTGCCATTGTAACTTCAGTCACTAAGTGAACTGTTGTGAATCGAGGACCAGCTGTAGTTCATACTTTGGATTGAATAAGAGTGTAAGATTTCCCAGCATTTCTTCCCCACTGTTGCTCTTCAGCTGACAAACCGCCTAGTACCAGGCTTTGTAGTTCAGTGCATGGAAAAACTTAGATAATAGGCACCCTTTCTTGGTGTAAAAGGGCCTTCAAATTTGGCAAGTTTAAGGTTTGTGGACTTCCAACTCGCAGAATTCCTGATTATACTACCTGAGACTTCTCAGAAAACAACAACCGAATGAAAAATTGCTGGTTACCTTCCACTGCTGCACCATAGAGAGTATTT
This sequence comes from Hydrophis major, assembly GCA_033807585.1. Taxonomy (NCBI): domain Eukaryota; kingdom Metazoa; phylum Chordata; class Lepidosauria; order Squamata; family Elapidae; genus Hydrophis; species Hydrophis major. The sequence goes on along the minus strand of CM066332.1, from coordinate 30,044,928 downwards.
TAACTTACTGCACCTCTGTATGGTTTGCCAATTGCACAGTGGCAGATAGGACATCACTCCAGAGGGTTAACGTCATTGCCCAGAAGATCATTGGTTGCCCTCTCCCCACTTTGGAAGAGCTTTATAGCTCCCGCTGACTTAAGAACGTTCAAAAACATTTTCAAAGATCCATCTCATCCTGGGCACCTTTTTTTTTTTTAACTATCTGGCAGATGGTACAGAACCATCTGGCAGACAGTACAGAATAATAAAATAATAAAAACAAGAACAAATAGGCTGAAAAAACAGCTTCTATTCCAGGGCAATAGCTTTGTTGAAATTCTACTGTATAGTGCTATGTTGGTGCGGTGTCAGGGGTTTTCAAATCAATGTGTGGAGTGTGAAGAATGTGTGTTTGTGTTTATTTTCATGGTCATGATGTGCACTGAAGATGGTGTTTGATATTGTTGTACGAGGTGCAATAACACTAAACTAAACTAACATGACTGGAGGAGGAATTCTGAGAGTTGAAGTCCACAAGTCTTAAAGCTGTCAAGTTTGAAGACCCCTGGTGTAGGTGTCCTCAGGGATTAAGGGACTGATTCCTTTGGAGAAGCTCAAGGAGAAAGTTTTAATTCAAAAGGGAACTGCTTATTGGGATAGGAGAGACACAACCTGCTTTTCCATTCTTGGGATTTGGGGTCAGGCAACTTTAGAATGATGGGATTTTTTTTATTGTTATTTGGAATGGAATTGGAATTTATTGTTATTATTTATGGCCTCTAATGACTTCTTTAAAATTTCCCCATAAGACCTTAAAGCAGGGGTCTCCAACCTTGGCTCCTGGAAGCCTGGCGGACTTCAACTCCCAGAATTCCACAGCTGGCTGTGGAACTCTGGGAGTTGAAGTCCGCCAGGCTTCCAGGAGCCAAGGTTGGAGACCCCTGCCTTAAAGTAGCAGAAGGCAAATAAACATATATTCTCTGTGTATGGTAGTTTTGAAGCAGGTAAAGTAAAAATAATCTCAAGATAACTTCAAGTCAGATGATTAACTGTATATCCATGCACAGGTAGTCCTCAATTTACAACAGTTCATTTATTGACCATTCAAAGTTACAATGGCACTGAAAAAAGAGACTTATGAGAGCACTTTTCACACTTATGACAGTTGCAGCATTCCCATGGTTCATGTGATTTATATTCAGAGGCCTGACAAGTGGTTCATATTTATGACGGTTGCAGTGTCCCAGGGTCACATGATCCCAGGAAGCCAGATTCACTTCACAACCATGTTACTAACTTAACAACTGCACCAATTCACTTAAAAATTGTGGTAAGAAAGGTTATAAAATAACCTCAATAAATCAATAAATGTTTCACTTAGCAACATAAAATTTTGGGCTCCACTGTGGTTCTAAATTGAGGGCTATCTGTATTCCCAAAGATGATTTTCCAAAAAGGCAACTGGGTTTTCTTGGATTTTCTTGAAAATGTTTTACTTCTCATCCAAGAAGCTTCAATAATAACTGAATGGTGGAAGAATGGACACATTTATATTCTTTGCAGTCATTAGGGTTGTTACCATTCAGATGACTGCAAAGAATATAAATCCTTCTATTCCCCCACCATTCAGTTTGAATTTAAGAAGCTCTCAATCTCCATAGACATGTATCCATGTAATTTGTTGCTATCTTCTGAGCGTTTTTTCCCCCCAAACTTCCTACTTTACTGTGCAATGTTAGGATTCCTTAGTAGTCTTCCACCCAAGTATGAATGATGACATGAAGGATACAACGTTTTTCCTTACAAACCTAGTAATATGATTTTTTTTCATAAAATGTACAGTACATTATAAGAATTCAGTGATATCTTAAAAGGTATATTTTGTAAAAGTGTACAAGGCATTTGAAAGGGAAGCTCGAATTTCACATGTCTCTTAAATGTTAAAATAGTTACATTTTTGTAAGGCTTGTATGTATTCCCACATACTTCTTTCACTAATAGTCCCGGTGGAAGTTTTCTTTGTACATAAACATCTGTACAAATCTTTGGCAAAAACTGAGGCTGCTTCAGTGTTTCAAAGAGTGGCTTTGTGTCACATTAACAAATGTTGTGAAGAAACTTTCAGATGTTTTGCCCAGCCTTAATGTTTGTAGTTTGAGTTTCCTTCACATGTTGTTATCCTATGCAGTGGATGTTATATTCATTTGTATTGAAGTAAAAAGAAATGGAGTTGTAAGTGTAGTACAGTATCATTAAATGTTTTCAGTCATCTTTATTAATTAGCAAGATTGTTACTATAAGTTATAATATTGAACTCTTTAAAACTCTGTTATATATAAAATACTACGTTATTGAATGAAGTTGCTTCACGTATACAAAATATAATTGAGAAATATGTGTGATCCTCTTAAAACTGGCTGAAGTTGCAAATGGGATTGTGAAAAAAGGGTGTCAAATTTCAGGAAAAAACAAAGTCAGGTATATTATTAAATGTTTTATATACTTGTAATTAATTCCTCATATGTAGGAGGGGGAAAAGCCCAAACTAGTTCTGCCATGCCAACAATTGTGCAGTATTCTGTAACTATAATTGTGTTTATTGTGAAATTTATGAAAGGCATATTAACCAACATAGTTCCTTAACAGCTATTGTTTTAAAATTCTTGTATTGTCAAACTGCAATCTTTTCTCCTATTAAGTACAGGAAGCAATTTGATTCAGGTTATGGTTTCTTTCAGCTTTATTTTCAGTTAAAAGCTATTTTCACTTAAAAAGTTATCTTTTCTTCCATTGATTTTTTCAATTGTTTAGTATAATATTTGAGAGAGATGAATATATCATATTTGTATGTTCGTAATATTTTACAATTCATATATTCGTTAATGGAATATGTACATTTATGTTTTTTTTTTTAATTGTCTAGAAAGTTTGGTAAAGATGACATTTTGATGTTTAGTTATTTTTGGATCCAATATTTAACTATGTATAAATCCAAATGACACAAAAAAACATTTTCTTGGACATTTGGAAAACCTTGTGAAATCTCTTTAACTTTCATGGATAACAGCCATGTACCCTAGAATATAATTTAAGAAACATTGAATATAAAGATAGAATTAAACCTAGTTTAACTGTTATATAAATTTTGTAACATTTAATAATTCAGAATATAGACCCTAAATTTCTATTTTAAAAATAAAACCAAAAATGAAATGTTTTTCAAAATATAACGCATTTGTTATGCTTTTGGAAAGTACGATCATTATGCAAATGAATTCACAATGTAAATTTTGTTGAAAAAATAGCAAGTAAGAGTTATTTGAGAGCAAGTTAGGTCCAGTGGTATAGAAAAATTTGGGTTTTGTTGTACCTTAGTCATGGAAAATAGTTGGATGACTACAGACTTTGTGCCAATTACCCTGTCTCAACTCTAGGAAGAAGGTAGTGGGCACACCACTTAAAATATTGCCAAGAAAACTAAACAAGGTTGTCCATGTATCAAACTTGAAAGCACACCCAAAAAATGCCACCTTCATTGTTGCCCTCCTAAAAATTAAAACTTTAAATCTAGTCCATTACTTTGGGGCTAAATTTTGTTAGCTCTGCTTCTGCCTCTTGAGATCTGTTAAGCTGATTAGAGTCCAATGGTAGGCAGCATACAGATTGTTCTAATAAAAACAAAAAATAAATAATTGATTGCATTATGCTTGACATGAAAGCAATTGTATTTAGTTTTGAATTAGGACAGTTGCTACCGCATTTTGCTTTGATGTTAAAGCTGCTTTTCAAATGAATTTTGCATCATTGTTTTATCTGGCCAATAAAGATCTGTCTCTGCTTTCCTGTATCCTTCCAGTTGATTTTCCATCCTGTCATCTTTGTGATAGTATCCAATTTATCTGTTTCCTCTTATGTAATTTGAATTTCTATTCCTCTCACTCTTTATAGGAATGCATATTTATAAGCTCTACTGTACCAAGTGTTACCTTTGATTGTTTATGTTTCAAACTCTAAAATGCATGTGTTATGGCCCTTATAAGAACAATTTGTATTAAATGGCTAGCATTGCCATGACTGGAGAGGGTTGTCTTAATAGTTGTACCAAAATTTTGATATTCTCTGTTGTGAGAGTCTTGTAATCCCACAATAGTTTGTGAATTAATAATGACCTTTTTCAGAAAGGTTTGGGCGGGAATAAATTAAATGCAGGTCATCCTCAGATTATGATGGCAATTAGGACCAAAATTGCTATTGCTAAGTGACATTATTGTAAAGTGTAATGTCACATGACAGCATTGCTTAGCAACAGCAATTCAGGCCATCCTGATTGCCGTCATTAAGCAAGGACTATGTGGTTCATTAAGCAACAACCTCATGTGACTGCAGATAGTATGATGTGAACGTCCCTGTTTGTTCTAAGTCTCTCTTTTTTTATTCTTCATACCCTGATGAATTGGCATAGGCCAATTAAATATCATTCTGACTTAATTGTGAGCTTTGCTTCAGTTGCATATATGCATATCTTGCTGTTTTACAGGTGCTGTTAATTTGAACTTTATGGATTTTGTTTATGCTGTGAATCAGTTTGGCTTTAGAAAAGGCTGAATTACATTTATTCAACTAAATTTAGGTGGTGTCTGCTGTAATAGACAGATAGTATTATTCCAATGCATGTAGCAGTTTTATTTACGTTATAAAATAGAATATTCATGTATCATATGTGCTTTTATTTATTGTCTTTAGTTCACAACTGACGGAAAACCCAAGATAGTTGACATAATTGATACAACTGGTGGTGGGGATGTAAATACTTCAACTGTTACAGAAGCAAAAAATGGAGAAATTACTGGTCTTTCAGGAAGAATTTTAAAGGTAATAGTATTTGGCATTAAATTGTGATTTCTTCTTTTGAAACAAAACTTTAAGATATTATACTGCTGTTTATGCATTAAGATGACTAGTTATGAGAAATTACCTTGGGTCTATTTAAAAACATAGTTGCATTCATATTTACCTTTACTTAGGCCATAATGTTTAAAAGCAAAGGATTTTTTTAAAAAATTACCATAAATATTTGTCTGTTAAATATATGTTTGATGGTAATAGTATTTACAGTCATCTGATGTTTTGTAGCCTTATGTTTATTTGCAATAGGCTATACAACACTTTGTATCTGGGGACAAAATAGTGCTTTGGGACCTGTGAGGGGTACATTCATAACACCTCTCTGCAAGATCTCAAAGAAAATATACATCTTTTCTTGAAAATTCACAAAATTTACTTTAAAGAATTGCAGAAAATTGTACCCCCACATTTTTCAAAGGGCCTATTTACCTCTCAAAGAAAAGCATTTCACAGTATTTGTTTGCAATTTAATTGAAAGGGGTTCTCAATATAATATACCAAGGCTTATCTGCAGCTTCAGTTATATATAGTACATACAGACAGTCCTCTATTTACAAACTTTGTGGTTACAGACCTTAGCCCCATGATGGCAAACCTATGGCACGCATGCCGGAAGTGGCACGCAGAGCCATTTCTGCCGGCATGCGAGCCGCCACCCAGAACAGATCCACTGCACATGCATGCGTGCCCCACCAGCCAGCTGATTGTTGGGTATCTGCCATGCATGCTTGGGGGGAGACGCACGCAGGAGGTGGGCACGCGTGTGCAGGAAGGCAGGGAGTGCAGGTGGGGGTCACATACACATGCGCAGGGGGCAGGGTATCACATGCACATTGCTTTATGGGTGCAGGCACACACACACTTTCGGCATGCAACGACGAAAAGGTTAGCCATCATTGCTTTAACCAAAAGTCACTAACCTGTCTCCATCTCCAACCTAAAAGATGGGAAATGATTCTTTTACAGTGCACTGAGAGCCTCCCATCAAGAACAGTAGTTGCATACGGTAGATAGAATACCTTGGCTGAGTGGAAGCAGGCGAGGCCCCACTCAAGAGTCCAAGCACCCCAAGTGGGGAAGGGGTCAAGGTGAGGAGCAGTTCTTGTGAATAGGCTACATTCTAAGAGGAAAGGTTTTGTTAAGTCCAACCAAGTACAAAAAAAAAATGCATAGTGCAGTTCTTATCTTACCTAAGTTACGTTTTTTCTTTTCCACCCATTTGACCATAGATGTCATATTGTAGAGCTTTTATGTGAGGAGTTTACATAATAGTGCTGTCGTTTACAAGCAGAACATACCAAAAAGAGGAAAACAACTCAAATATTACTTTGCATAGAAATTGAAAACTTAGTGCCATGTATTTCTGCAATTTATGCATTCCTTCTAAGGTGAGCAAACAAATGTTGAAATCAACATTATACGCATTGAAAACAATTGTAGCTAGGGTTAATAGCTCAATTATAAATAGCTCAATGATTGCTTGAAGTATATGAACCAAATGTAATTTATGGATCTCTTTTCTTTTTTAGATTCCAGATGACTGGATAAATCCTTCAGGACAATATCACATTGGCTTAAAAAATGGTTATGAATTCTATCCTAAAGTTCTTAAAGAGAGAATACAGGTATTATTTTATCCTCTTTATCCTAACTTAGATTACATTTGAAGTAATTTTGAACCATAAGAAAGAAAGAAAATACATTTAGGTTGTATGTATTTTATTTTTTATGTATGTATTTTTAATTTAGTTTCTAATTTTATAAGTCTTAAGTGCTATTTCTATTCTAATTCTGCTATGCTTTATTATTCTTCAGCCTCTGGCAAACTATTTTTCCCATCTTCAAGATTTTTGATTTAAATAAATAGAAGGGCTCTTTATAAGCAAGGGTGTAAAATACCATTTTACTATTTTATTTTATTTTTTGTTAAATGAGATTTTGTAGGTGTTTTTTTTTTTCAACAGAAGAAACTGGAGAAAAGCCTATGGGTTTCCATCGAATTTTTGATACTGTTGGAATTCATTGAAAGCTTCAGGATACTTCAGAAGTATTTTACTTCCTTTGAAGAATCATAGTTCCATTGGTCCTTTCCAAAGGAGAATAAAATAATTCCAATTTACATTTCCCTCCCATCAGCATCTTTTCATATGTGCACATTGATCAGTTGACCATGCAAGATTGCATAGCCACCTGACCACTGCAAAGAGAATTTAAACAGTGTTGTGATGCCTTCCATTATCAGCAAGAGCACATGAGAAGTGTTCTGAGGTAAAGTTACTACAAAGATAGTTGGTGATCTTGCCTTTTCCTTTCAATATCAGAAGCAGCCTGATACAGGTAGTCCTAAACTCACAACCAGAATTGAGACCAGAAACTTCAGTCGTTGAGTGAAGCAGTCATTAAAGAAGACACTGTTTCGCCCAGTGAGCACAATCCCAGTGTCCTTGGTGTGGTTATTAAGTGTTCTTCCAGCTTGTTAAAGGGATGGAGCAAAGGAGCTGCCTGCCAGAGGTTTCTGCCCATATGAGGCTGAAACCCTCAGCTGGGCAGCCCTTTCACTGTCAAAGAGCTGCCTGCCAGAAGGACTCTGCCCTGCATGGGACCAGAACCCTCCAGAGGCTGGCTGAAAAAGGTCTGTCCTGAAATCCAAGCAGGATCTGGGTATAGAGTGCTTTTCAGTGGTGGGATTCAATTCTTTTTTACTACCAGTTCTGTGGGCATGGCTTGGTGGGCATGGCAGGAGAAGGATACTGTAACATCTCCATTCCCACCCCACTCCAGGGGAAGGTTACTGAAAAATCCCCATTCCCTCCCTAGCCCACTAACCTGCTTTCCAGCTCCATTCTCCTGTGCAGGGCAACCAAAGAAGATCCAGTCGATCAGCTGGGACTTGGGAGGCAGAGAATAGATGGGGGCAGGGCCAGTCAGAGGTGGTATTTGCCGGTTCTCCGAATTACTCAAAATTTCTGCTAGTGGTTCTCCAGAACTGGTCAGAACCTGCTGAATGCCACCTCTAGTACTTTTGCAGCATGGGGCATTTGCAGCCAGTCCCCAGAGACAAGAAGACTCCCATCTCGTTTCTAGAGTCTGATTGCAAATGCCCTATGCTTCAAACACTCCATGCCAAAATCCTGCTTGGATTTCAGGACAGACCTTTTTCAGCAAGGCCCCAGAGACGAGAGGGCAGAAAATTCTTGCAATCTTGTGGGGAAGGTGCCAAAGAAAATTGCAAATGGGGCACTTGGCAACCAGTCGTAAGTGCAAATGGGCTTCCAAGTGCCCCCAATCGCAATCACATGGCTGTGGGCATTGCAACAACCATAACTTTGGGCACAGATGTTCAGGATTTTGAATGATTTCCAAATGAATTAGAATTCTTTATTGACCAAGTGTGATTAGACAACACAAGGAATTTGTCTCCGGTGCATAAGCTCTCAGTGTACATACAACAATAGCAATAAATCATTATCATCGTCATTGTAAAAATACATTCATATTCTAAAACTTTAGATACAATACTTGGTGATAGCAATGGATACTAAATAAGCCATCAACATAAATCATACAAGGATACTAATTAAACAATTTAAATTCTAAAATGCAAGCAACAAAGTTATAGTTATAAGAAGATAAGGTGATAGGTAATGGGGAAGATGAGAATAATGATGGTAATACTGCCTTTCTAGGCAGTTTGGCAGTATTGTGGGAATTAATTGTTTAGCAGAGTGATGGCATGGAGGAAAAGCTGACCTTGTCTATTTGTTCTGATGTGCAGTGCTGTATGACATCGTTACAGTGAATGTTCCTTAAGGAGTGCTTATGCTAATATCTGTTGTTTGATGTGTTTGAGTTTAATTCCCTTTGAATTAAGAGAAAACACCAACTTCTTTTTTACCACTACCCTTGCAGCAGCACTTTAAGCATTCTGGGAGTTTATTTCTACTTGTCTGTATTGATAAAGTATTATAAAATTGAAAATATTGCAGGTAAAAAGCAAGAATGTGACAATTGGTTCATTTCAAAGTGTACACCTGAGATGAGATATTTAATTTATTGTAGCAAAACACAGTACAGAGTTTTGATTTTAAAAAATCTGTTGCTATTTATTTATTTCAGAAAGAACGCAAGGAAAAACTTTGGGATCCTATCCACAGATTAGCACTAGCAGAAGCATGTAGGAAACAAGAAGAATTTGAAGCTTCTCAGCCCTCTCCATCACAGGTTTGTGTATTGGTATCCATTTCAGAAGAAAAAGCTTGAAGCTGTTTAAATGGTTATAATAGTCAATAAAGTACTAGTAAGACCCACACATGGAAGATTACTTTTCCGTAACAAAATTACACATGGCAATTTGTCTTAAAAACAAACTGAAGGTTGGTTTCATCTTACGAATGCTTTCCTTAAATTACTTACACTTTAAAATTATTTATTAAAATGAGCTGATAACATTTTAGTTTGAAAGGATATTCAGGTTAACTTTCTCAGTGCCATTGAATATTCGGAATTGCCTTGTATCATCAGCAAAGTGAGCACCCAGATGACTCTGTGTTGGAGTTTTAATAGCTTCAGATTATAGGCACATAGAATATTTAAGTTTAATTTGTTTTCTGTGAAGTCATAATTACAGAACTTATTCTGTAAAAGCCCAGGCTGTAATTAGGCTCAAATGCAAAGGACTTTCAATACCTGTAGGATAATACTTTTTTAAAAACATTATTCACAGCATTTATATATCTTTTTCTACAATTGAAAAAAGCTTCTAGGCTTACTTACAAATTAATTTGAAAAAGACAGTCCCTTCCCCCAGGGTTGTAATTTAAAGTGACATCACCTAAAATAAAATATATAGGTGAGAAGAAGAGACAAAATTATATAACATTTGCCTCCTCCCTTCTGGCCTTTAGAAAGATTAGAAAAATTAGTTATTTCATCAAACCTTAGGGCCAATGCTGCTGGAGGGTTTTCTTTAGTCTGGAAAGTTAATACCCATTTTATATGATTGTTTTATAAATTACATTTAATTTTAGTCCTAATTATTTATCTGTTTTGAATCCAAACAATGGATTTAGGGAGTTTTATACAATGCCATTCAGATTTGATTGATTAGAGCAGCCTATAAGCCCCGTAAAGGAGAAAGAAAGAAATATGAATGTAACAATTGCAATGCAGCTGAAAGAACAGGTAGACCACAGTTGAGCCCAAAATTTCTGTTGCTCAGTGAAAAATTTGTTAAGGGAGTTTTGCCCCATTTTTTGACTTTTCCTGCTACATTTGTTAAACGCACCACTGCAGTTGTGAAATTAGGAACACAGTTAAGTGAATCTGGCTTCCCTAATGACTTTGCTTGTCAGAAGGTCGCAAAAGGGGATCACATAACCCCGGGGCACTGCAAATGTCATAAATATGAGTCAGTTGCCAAGCCTCTGAATTTTGATCACGAGACCACGGGGATGCTGCAATGGTCATAAGTGTGAAAAACAGTCATAAGTCACTTTTTTTCACTGCCGTTGTCACCAAATGAACTGTTATAAGTCGATTACAACCTGTAATTACCCCAATTAACATAAAGCAAAATATTGAAATATGAGTTGCTTATATCAGAGTAAGTAAAATATCTGATTCAATGTTTCCTTAATAACCATAAGAAAGACAAGTTTGGGCAAAGGTAGCTTCTGCATGAGGTACATAGTGTATATGGCATAAGCAATAAATACTGTATATATATCTTAACTGGGTCCAGTAACTATAAAAGAGTGGGTGAAAATGTCTGCATCTTATAGAGCAGGGGTCTCAAACACAATTTACCTGGGGGCCGCTGGAGGCAGAGTCTGGGTGAGGCTGGGCCGCATAATATTATACTTTATATTATACTTTATATTTATATTATACACTAATATTATACTTGCATATCACGGTGGGGGTCACAGGATATCGTCCTGCGGGCCGCAATTGGCCCGCGGGCCGTGAGAATGAGATCTCTGTTATAGAGGGAATATTATGGTGGTGTGTTTGTGTTGGTGCAGCGCCAATCAGCTGTTCTAGGCAGCGGGGATCACTGCTGCCCATTCGCCGGCAAACAGGCCGTGGCAATCTCCGCCACCTAGAACAACTAATCAGCAGTATGCAGGGAGGTAAATCCAATCACCAATCAGCAAGGAAGGCTCTAGTGTTCCCCGGCAGCGGCAGCAACTCAGCTCAGCTGACTAATGGTTGGCGCAATGGAGCAGAGCCCTGATGAGCAACATGCTAGGGCTGCGATAATGTGCTGAAGCTGACCAGGCTCTCTGCTGCCAGGACGCTAGCCAGATGAATACCGGATGGATGCTCAGAGGCAGAAGCAGATTTGTTTTCCTTGTTTTCCTCCTCAAAAGCTAATGTGCGTCATATAGTCTGAAAAATATGGTATATTTTCATGACTGTTGCAGACCTCTAATGTATGTAAACTTGCCTGTTAATGAGCGAATGATTTCAGGCAGCAGGGATGGAGAGTCAAATGAACATTCCAATTGATGCAGATAAGGAATGGGTGAACTGCTACTGGGTGCAGCATAACGCTACTGCACTGTAATTTTTACTGCAATGAGAGAGCCGCATATCTTCTTTTTTTTTTTCTGTAGTGGGGGTGTCCACTTTAGCATGCTTTTTCACAAGACACTTTATTTTCCAGGAAAACAAATTAATGAAGGAAGAGCTTCAGAGTCGAGTGGAACTGCTAAACTCTTTTGAGAAAAAATATAATGATCCTGGCCCTGTGTATGACTGCTTGGTGTGGCACGATGGTGAAACTTGGAGGTATTTTTTTTTCCTTATATTAAAAATACCAATTCATTTTTTAATTATACTCTAACTGTAAGAAAAAAAGAGAGAGAGAGAGAGAGAGAGCTAAAGAAAAAATAAGGGTGGTTTAACTTTCACCTTTACTGTAATACATTTGTTGTTCCGGTGTCTGGCAATTAAGCGGAAGATGGCATTCTAATCCAATGGTGGCTCATCTTTTTGGACTCCTGTGCTAAAAATTGCATGTGCATTAGCACGCCGCGCACTCACATGCCAGCACCCAGAATGCAATGCACAGCCCACCCACACTCCTGCTACCCCCTTACGTGCACTGCACCTCACAGCTGATTTTTCAGCCTCGGAGGCTTTGAAAAAGCTTCTGCAAGGATTTTCAGGATGAATAATATGCCTGTTTCGTCACTTCCTGTATTACAGGAAATAACGAAACAGGCCTATTTGTACTGAAAAGCCTTGCAGAGGCTTTTTCCAAGCCTCTGGAAGGCCGAAAAAGGCCTGAAACCAGCAGAAAGATCAGCTGTGAGGCGCGCGCATGTGCAATGAGGTAAGTTTGCCTGTGGCTCGCGTGCCATAGGTTCGCCATCACGGTTCTAATCCATAGACTCCTTCAGTGAATGAAACAGAACTAAAAAAATGCCTCCCAGAAGGGTGCTGTTGTCATTTGTGTCTGGGTTCTTTCTGTCCTGTAGATCTTAGCAAGATGAAAAAAAAATCAAATGAAGGTCCTTTTTTCTTACATAAGACTTCTAAGAAGTAAAGTGAAAGTAGGCTACCATTGGTGCACACCCTTGTAGCAGAACAGAAAGCATGGTAATCCAAAACCATTTGTTGCCCAACTTCCTGTATTTGAGATTGAGAAAGTGGGGATATAAATTAAATTGGAAACTAAATAAATATTATTCTAAGCCAAATACAAAAAGAAAAAAGAGGTGTGCCAGAACATGCAGCCAGATATGGATATTTTGCTTGGAACCAGAATAAAGACTTTCCATTTGGTCCTTTCTGTTCTGTTTTCATGCTTATGAAAATTAGGAACAACTGTTTGCTCTTTGGAAGTGGAAGATAGTGAGCCATTTGTGTCTCATGTTGCTTTCCTGCTCTCAGTGTAGGAAATCGAAGCTAGTTAGGTTTCATGTATTGATGGTAATTTACTGATCAAATAATGGACTGACAGCTTTTCCTGAATTTTACCTCCATGAACATATTTATTTATTTATTTATTTATTTATTTATTTATTTATTTATTTATTTATTTATTTATTTATTTATTTATTTCTATTAGGCTTTTTCAATTTACATACATCTTTAACATTTTTGACAGCACTGTGGTATCACTGTTACATATATAAGCATCTACGCATTCATATACAGCTGTGATGGCAAACCTATGGCATGCATGCCAAAGGTGGCCTTTGTGCAGGCACGCGAGCCCCAGCCAAACTTACCTGGACTGCGCATGCGTGCACCTCCCAGCTGATTTTCGGCCCTTTTGAGGCCATTTCCAGCCTCCCTGAGACTTGAGGGAAGGCTCTGCAGCCTTGTGAGGCCGAAAAACAGGCGTTCCTGAAGTGCCTGTTTTCAGCAATTTTTGGCATGGGAGCCCAAAAAGATTAGCCACCACTGATATACATTAATCCTTATTTCTACTTTTTAGCCAATTGTACCATTTGTCCCAGACCGCATAATATTCTGAACACCCTTATTTAAAGAGGGTAAAGAGTTTCCATTTCAGTTTTTGTGTGTGATGAGCTCTGTTGCTTAGTTACAGTGTAAGTCGCGTATTAGTCTCTTAGATTATTTGCTGTTTTATAATATGCTTCTAAATAAATGTAATACTATCTTAGGTTACATTGTCGTATCAAAAGGAAATTGTTGCAGGCAAGGAATTTTTGCCCTGTTGGGATTTTTGAATGCGGAAGTACATTAATCCAGCCACTGCATTTAGGACTTTGAATCAGCAGTGGAAAGTGGCGATAGGGAGACATTGCTGAGGAGAGACTGAGATTCTGGGTATTGATGCCTTCCAGTATATTACTCAGATGTTTGCATGGCTCAATTTAGTTTTGTGTATGTGGAGAAAAATGCCATCACACCTTGCAGCTCTTGGAACCATCAACCCAGTGCATTCCGCCCTGCCCGACCCACATCCCAGCTTAGTATCTTTTACTTATCCAAAGACCCAGGCTGGCAACTTGTGACTGAGACATCCAAAGTCCCTTCCAACTCTATTCTCTAAAAATAACAGCCCCTTTGTATAGCTATCACAGAACACAGAAATGGTTCCTCTGCACCCTCCACATTGTGTTATCGGTTGTTATGTTTTGCAAGTGAGTCTGTATGTTCATGTTTTCTGGTTAAAAATAGCCAAACTACTTGTCTTAACTTTTAGAAAAAGCAAAACTGACATATGGTTCTAAAAGTTTGTTCTTCCTGTATTCCAGGGTTATTTCAAAAATTCAATTTAAAAAAAAAAAAACCTTTTAGAAAAGTAAACAAAGCATGCTCTTACTTTAAAAGAAGCTTTTTCCCCCCCTTGCATTTATGGCCCCTTTTTAAAAAAACTCCACCAAAAAAAATTAAAACGTTATTAGGCCTTTATTTATTTTGTAATGTAAACAGGGTTTACTTATAAACAGTGGGGGGCGGTGGGGGCTGCAAGCAGTTTAACAATTGCTGGGTGAGCACATGCAGCGTTCAAAAACCACCCATTTTAAGCTTAAAAACTTACCTTCTGTGTCAGCGCTGGAGAGTAAAACAGCTGAGGCGCGGCGCAGTGTGGAGAACAGCTGAGGCAGGGCAATCTGCTGTGCTGCACGAATATAGCTGAGTTGAAAAACAGGGAAATACAGGACAAGAAAGGGCAGGGGAGGTGGTTGGGGCCAAATGCTCACCGGAACTACCGGTCCAAGCCGATAGCAGCCCACCACTGCTTGTAAAGTACAATGAAGCCTAAAGTTCTGTTAATTATTCATTTGTAGTTGGTTCTTATTTGAATCCATGTAGCCCATAAAGAGCTATGTTTAGGATTAATTTATTCACTCCCTGCAGAATTGGCTGTTAGGTTTTTTGTTTTTTTTCTTTTGCATTGGGTTAACTATGTCATATCCAGTAGGTGTCATGGTCTGGTAATAAAGGCATTATATAGATTTTGTTTACTTTGAGGATCTCACTGAAACTATATATTCTCATTAAAATTAGTAAATTCTGTTACTTCTGTGGGTGGTCAATAAATTACATCTTGGTCTAGAGTCTAGACCAGGGGTCTCCAACCTTGGCTCCTGGAAGCCTGGCGGACTTCAACTCCCAGAGTTCCACAGCCTGGCTGTGGAATTCTGGGAGTTGAAGTCCGCCAGGCTTCCAGGGGCCAAGGTTGGAGACCCCTGGTCTAGACAATTATTATATAGTAATAATGAAAGTAATGATAAAGTTGCATGATGAAATTATTCTACCTTGAAAGCAATTGAAGGCAAATAAAATCTAAAATTTGATTTAGTGTATTTGCTAATTCAAATCTGAGCCTAATCATATGAGGGATTGTTACAGATTGGGAGTGTACTCATGTTTTTAAAAAAGCAGTTTTTATTTGCACGGCTTTGAATTTAGTCAGATCACAAAGCTTAACATTGTGAGCAGGATCACATTAGTAATTGCTATTGTGAATGGCAAACAGTAATTCAGAGGAAAGGAGAACTTAGAATCAATCTCTCTTTATGCACTCTCTTCTCCACAGAGCTTGCTTAGATTCCACTGAAACTGGTGACCTTTGTACTTGCCCCGATCTGCGGAACTACAAGGAAGGTCGAGAATATGGATCTATCGGAACATCAGAAATGTTAAATTACTCTGTCAATATTTATGATGAAGGCAATTTACTTTCAATTGTGACAAGTGGAGGTAAGACTTTACAAAATTCTAAAATTTATGTACTAAGTATGTAGTTTGTCTTAATCTGAAAGAAAACTCTGTTGTCTTAACTTTTAATGGCAAATGAATATTTGATAACAGCAAAACACAGTTATGAATTTACAGTATAGCAATGTTTTAATCATAGGATAAGTATCTAGGATGATTGAAAACATTAGTTTAATGACAGTTTGCTTGGGTTGCATAAAATCTTGCATAAGGATATGTAATATACAGTATATATAATACATAATGTACTGTATAATTTCATAATTATTAGCATTATGTAGTTGTATTTATAAGCTTTTTTTAAAGAAACTGATCATTAAAAGAGAAATACAAACATAAGAAAAAAACTAGAAAGAGAAAATAGTACAATAATGTATTATCATGCTTGGAATAAATCAGTTTTTAAAAGATCAATATTAAACCTTGATTGATCAGTTTTTTTCACTGATAGAAATACCATTCAAAAACAAAGAGTGAAACCATATTGGAAGGACTGTGTAACCCAGATTTATAGATTAGCAGATGAATGTTCAATAAATGTCTATACAATGTTTAAATTAACAGAATAATAGAGTTGGACAGGGCCTTGAAGGTCTTCTGGTCCCTTACCATTTCAGATAAATGGCTGCCAGTCTCTTTTTAAAAGCCTCTAGTGATGGGACATTCACAACTTCTGAAGGCAAGCCACTCCACTGGTTTATTGTTCTCACAATCAGGAAATTTCTCCTTACTGATAGTTCTAGGTTGTTTCTCTCCTTTTTTTAGTTTCCAACCGTTTATTCTTGTTTTACCTTCTGGTGCTTTGGAAAATAGGTTGAGCCCCCCTCTTCTTTATGGCAGCCCCTCAAATGCTGGAACATTCCTATCATGTTGTCCCTAATCCCGTTTTTCACTAGACTAGACATACTCAATTCCTAAACTGTTGTTCATATGTTTTAGCCCCCTTCCCCCTAATTGTCTTTGTTGCTCTTCTCTGCACTCTTTCCAGAGACACAACATATTTCTTATATTGTAGTGACAAAACCTGGATTCAGTATTCCAAGTGTAGTTTTACCAAGGCCTTAAAAATTGTACTAATACTTCATGAGATCTTGATTCTATCTCTCAGTTAATGCAGCCTAGGATTGTGCTGGCTTTTTTTGTGGATGCAGCACACTGCTGGCTCATATTTAAGTGATTTGAACTTCTCTGGGGTGGACAGATGTTCTCTTACCATTTTCTTCCCTATTTTAATTCAAATTCCCTATTTATGTCTTTTAAGGTTCTGTTTTTGATAGGTTGAGCTCTTTTTTCTTTTTATGTGAAGACAGATGCAAACAAAGAATTAAGCAGCTTTGCTTTCTCCCTGTTGCTGCCTGTCACTTCCTTGCGATCTTCTCCCTTAGTGGACTGGTGTTTTTTTGTTTTTGTTTTTTTACTTTTTTTCTTTCTTTTATATCCTGAAAGAAACATGTTTTATTGTTTTTGACCTCCACTGCCAGTCTTAATTCATTCTGAGCCTTAGCTTTCCTACCTTCATTCTTGCAGATTTGAGCTGTATGTGGGTGTTCTACTTATGTATCCCTCTTTCCATTTTTTTACAGTTATCCCTTTTGTCTTTCAGTTTATCGCAGACTTCTTTGTGCAACCATGGCGGTTTCTTCTTGGATTTCTTATTTTTCTTTTTCAGTGGTATTGTGTTGAACTGGGCTTTTATAATCATATTTTTCAGAGTTTCCCAACCTTCTTGAGTTGTTTTCCTCTTTAAGATTTTCAACCATGGAGAGCTTCCCAAGCTCTCTCTGAGTTCATTAAAATCAGCTCTTTTAAAGTTGAAGACGCTGGTTTTGATTATGATCTATTATTTGTGTCCATATTATGTTGAATTCTAATATAACATGATCACTCCCCCCCAAAATTACTGCAACTTCAACCCAGAGATGGGATCCGACTGGTATAACTACCGATTCTGTCTATTAGCATCGCGCGAGTGCAATTTACAACCTGCCGAGCTGCCCAGACAGCTGAGCAGTGCTGCGTGCAAGTGCGCAGCGGTTAGAAAAGCCCTTTTTTCCTGCTTTTTCAACTGCAGCTGTGTCATGCAAAGCAGCTGCAGTTGATAAGCAGGAAATAAAGGTCAGGTAAGAGCACGGGTGGGTGGGTGGGCTACAACAGCAACAGACATAGAACCGGTTCTATGTCTGCTGCTCTTCAGAGCAACCGGTTCTACAGAGGTGGACAGAACAGTAGAAACCCACCCCTGCTTCAACCCCCTCTATAATTTCTTCTCTGTTAGTAAGAATTGGGTCTAGTATAGTTGTCCCTCTAGTCCCCTCTATCTTTTGGATGACAAAAGTTGTCAGGAACCTGTTTAATTTCCCACTTGATGCAGAGTTTGTCACCCAATTGATGTCAGACTAGTTAAAGTCCCCCATTTCTGTGGTGTTTTTTTTTACATACATTTGTTAACTGATTAGCAAAAAATTCATCTATTATTTCTGCTTCGTTGTGTGGCCTGTAGTATACACTTATAGCAATGTCATTATATTTTCCTCTCAAGTATGAATCCCTATGCCTTCAAGGAGGTTTCCATTCTTGCTTTTATGCATTTCTGTAGAGATGTAGTGATTTACATATAATGCAGCTCCATCTCCCTTTTGTTAGATCTTGTTTCTTGTGAACAGTTTATATCCGTCCATTATTACATTTCAATCCTGGGTTCCATCCCACCAAGTTTCGGTAATGGTATCATACTTACTGTCTTGTACAAGTTCACCCTATTTGTTCCCCATATTTTGAGCATTGTTGTATAGACATATGAGTTCTTTATAGCTGACCCTGGCTATGCTTCCTACATCTCCTAGCTCCATGATGGCGAACCTATGGCACGTGTGCCAGAAGTGGCACACAGAGCCATTTCTGCTGGCACCTGAGAGGTCGCCTGGAAGAGCCCCACTGCGCATGCACATGTGCCGCCCCCCAGCCAGCTGATTGTTGGGTATCTGCCATGCAAGCTCAGGGAGAGATGCGAACGCAGAGGTGTGCAGGGGAGGTTGCGTGCTCAGAGGCATGCAGTGGGCACACGGGGATGCATGCGCAGGGGCAGGGGGAGTCACGCACACATGGCAACATGGGTGCAGGCATGCACACGCACACTTTTGGCATGTAACGTGGAAAAGGTTTGCCATCATGGTCCTAGCTTGTATCTGAGTTTTTCTTACTTCCATCCCTCTCTACCTCCTTGTTTGATTGGCTGTCATTTGTTTAGTCCAGGCCTTTTTTTTTTTTTTATCTAGGTCTAGGCCTTGTGTGGAGAATAGATCATGTTTTAGGTCATATTTATGCAGAAATACTGAAAATTCAAAAGGATTGACAATTTTTAAAAATAGAACTGTAGGTGAAAATCTCCCTGGAATTGAATGGCCTTTGAAACTAAAGCCATCCCATCTTGCTGGGCTTCAGAACATCTAAACCCTAATGGGCACCAGGATGACACTTTGATGACAACTTGCTGCCTTGAGGTTCAGATGTAAAATTGGGTCTTATCTGCATTCTGATGATACTTAATCCACATTGGTTGATGATTTATCTACAGTTAATGTAGATATTAAATATGGGAGAGCTGGGAGGCATCCCACAACAGAGAGCTCAAAGTTCCAATCTCTCTAGCCCAACCTGTGGAGGCAGTGGAAAAGGATATTATGAGAAATCAAATAATATTAGAAGGATTGCAGTCGTCTGTTTTGGTCTCTTCAGAGGTATATCCATAAGCATAATCAATATAGCCTCAGAGAATGAGAGGACCGGAGACTAATCAATGATTAGCCAGAATTTCTGGGCTTAGTGATGATTTCTCAAGGAAAGGTATATGACTACCTTTATGGCACTCTTACTACCATCCTGGAGACCTCCCATCGACAAAAAAAAGCAGTGATGCTGAGTATAAAGTGGCAGTTGATGTAATATTCATTTTACTTTAATCTAATAAATGTATCGCACTATCAGTCACAATTGATGCAAACTGAGTGGACAGGTATGAAATGTGGCAAGTTATGGATCTCATGAATAACCACTTTTCATAATAATACACATAATTGCATTTTTTTTTAAGCGAATTCAACTTTTTTTCAGGTGCACACGGAACACATGTTGCTAGTATAGCTGCTGGGTATTTTCCTGAAGAGCCAGATAGAAATGGTATAGCCCCTGGTGCACAAATACTTGCTATTAAGGTTGGTGATACAAGATTAAACACTATGGAAACCGGGACTGGTCTTATAAGAGCAGTAAGTATTGGCAAAATTATTTCACAGAAAATCTAATCATAAACCATGCCTTTATTTATCTTTCCTGAATAGTACTCTAAAATGTTCTTGGGCTTCCTTGCTGTCTCTTTTGAAATATGAATAAATGCCTTTCTTAGAATGCTTCCAGAGTTGGCACTAAATATACACAACAGTGTTTTTCTGTAGTTGCTATATTAGCAAATGAATGGTTGAGAAGTATAGGAGGGCCAAGTAGTTCATCCTGGCATGCCAGATTTTCTCAAGTCAATATGATGAGGATAAATTTGTTATTTACACATGCTCGGTCTAGCCTCATATGAAACTTCTGCATATTCACCTAAAGACAAGGCCATAGCAATAGTATTTTAACAATTAGGAAGGATTTGCACTTCTGGCTGAAGCTTCCAGTATTTTGCCTGAGATAAGAGCATTGGATACATATTTGGTTGGAAATTCTGTGGGTGTAACTATTTTCTGTCTTCCTTTTTCTAGTTAGGCTGCAATCATGCAATCATATTATTTTTATTTAATAAAAATGAAGAATAACAGAATGCAATAACAGAGTTGGAAGGGAGCTTGGAGGTCTTCTAGACCAACCTCTTGCTCAAGCAGGAAACCCTATAATATTTCAGACAAATGGTTGTCCAATCTCTTCTTAAAAACCTCCAGTGTTGGAGCGCCTACAGCTTCTGGAGGCAAGTTGTTCCACTGATTAATTGTTTTAACCATCAGGAAATGTCTCCTCAGTTCTAAGTTGCTTCTCTCCTTGATTAGTTCCATCCATTGCTTTTTTGTCCTGCCTTCAGGTGCTTTGGAGAATAGGTTGACCCCCTCTTTTTTGTGGCAGTCCCTAAAATATTGGAACACTGCTATCATCTCACCCCTAGTCCTTCTTTTCATTAAACTAGACCAGGGGTCTCCAACCTTGGCTCCTGGAAGCCTGGCGGACTTCAACTCCCAGAGTTCCACAGCCAGCAAAGCTGGCTGTGGAATTCTGGGAGTTGAAGTCCGCCAGGCTTCCAGGAGCCAAGGTTGGAGACCCCTGAACTAGACCATTCCTGCAATCTTTATTCATATGTTTTAGCCTGTGGTCCCCTAATCAGCTTTGTTGCTCTTTCTAGAGTCTCAACATCTTTTTTTATATCGTGACAACCAAAACTGGATGCAGTATTCCAACTGTGGTCTTACCAAGGCATTATAAAGTGGTACTAACACTTCACATGATCTTGATTCTATTCCTTTGTTAATGCAGCCTAAGACTGCATTGACTTTTTTTTTTGTTGGCAACTGCAGCACACTGCTGGTTCATATTTAAGTGACTGTCCACTAGGACTCTAAAATCTATCTTGCCACTATTGAGCGAACTACTACCTATTCTGTACTGGTGCATTCAGTTTTTCTTGCCTGAATACTTTTTCACTCTGGAATAAGATAAGATAAAATAAAACTAAAATAATATGTTAATAATTTTAACAAAACAAAAGAATTACATAGGAAAGTCTAACCTCACAGTTTAGTTTAGCCTGAAGTTGCGGTGTCGTGTAGGGCAGTGCTTCTTGAGAGTTGCCAATTATTTGCAAAGCTCCCATGGTATATTTTCATAATGCTAGGATGAAATGTCAGAAGTGCAGCTGCAATAACACAATTTTTAAAAAAAGATAATGTAAAAAACTAAGTTGAAAGAATAGCTGTTGGAATGAAATTTATAGAAACTAGACTAAGGAATGACCATCATTTTACAAGTGAATTTTGAAGGAGCTGAGTTTTCTTTTTGCAAATCCACTTTATTTACTATCAGATTGCTTTTATGATGGGCAGAGCTTTAAATTGTGTTCTTGTAACTATAACAGGAAATGCAAGAGGTCTATTACTTTCTAAAATTTTATTTTTTGCTTCTGATTAAAATAACAATTAGCTAGAATAAAAGATCTTGTTTATGCAGTGCTTTGAGCCTTAAACTTTTTTTTTTTTCTTTGACAGATGATAGAAACAATAAAATATAAATGTGACCTTGTCAACTACAGTTATGGGGAGGCCACTCACTGGCCAAATGCTGGGTAAGGAGATTATATATTTATGAGTATTACTTTGCTCTATGCCAGCAGTGGCAAACTCGTTTAATTTAAAATAATGAATTAACCAAGAATAGAACTGTTGTGTTATGAATTACTGAAGTATTCTGTGTTCATATCCTAGAAATCATAGACAGTTGGAATGACTGTAGAGAGCCAATGCCACAGTAGGGAATTTCAACAATAAATTCCTAATAGGGAATAGGAGGAAAGTGTGGTTGTGGAAGGCCAAATGGGCAAATTCCATCTCCCTTTCCACTTTTTCATGGGAAGCTTTATTCGTTTTGTGTAATGTACTGATGCCGATTGATGCTTTGTGTGCCAAGAAGAAGGCAATCCAGAAAGGTGGTGATAGCATGAGTAGATGCAGCTTGTAGGAATCTATACAATAAAGGTTATCTCTGACAAAAATGAAAAAAGAAGTGAAGTAAGTGAAAAAGCCCTTTCTCAGTTTGTGATGTTTTGTGTCTCTTTTAGGAGAATGTGTGAAGTTATTAATGAAGCAGTATGGAAACACAATGTAATTTATGTTTCAAGCGCTGGGAACAATGGTCCCTGTTTGTCTACTGTTGGATGCCCAGGAGGAACTACATCTAGTGTGATTGGCAAGTATTCACAATTATAGCAATAGCAATAGCACTTCAACTTACCGTATATACGCGAGTATAAGTCGACCCAAATATAAGTCGAGGCACCTAATTTTACCACAAAAAACTGGGAAAACTTATTGACTCAAGTATAAGCCTAGGGTGGGAAATGCAGCAGCTACTGGTAAATTTCAAAAATAAAAATAGATACCAATAAAAACTTTCACTAGGGCAGTTGAGAATAAGTTTGATGTTCACAATTTCCTCTTTGAAAGAGACCAGTAAATAGGGAACAAAAAGATGAAGAAAAAGAAGTGTGTTTTTTCACACTTTTCACACTGCAGTGAACAAAAATGGCATCATAGGAACAGGCTTATTCTCAGTCCAAAGGTTTGTTTCTGATTTCTTCCCTGATTTAAGGGAAATTTGGGAAACGATCTCACTATCATGAAGGGTTTAATTGATTCACTAACCCAAAAGAAGATGATGATGACAGTGGGAGGCAGGAGTCACTCTCTCCCTTGCAAGAAAAAAGCAAGAGCCGTTCTTATGATCTCTCTCTCTCTCTCTCCCCGGTAATACAGTCAAGCCCTTTCCAGGACGCGCGATCTGCCGCCGCCGCTTTGCACCTTGCAAATGCAAAATCCCGGGGGTTTTGCATTTGCAAGGTGCAAAGGGCGGGGGCGGATCCGGTGTGCTGGAAAGGGCTTGACTGTATTACGGGGAGAGAGAGAGAGAGATCATAAGAACGGCTCTTGCTTTTTTCTTGCAAGGGAGAGAGTGACTCCTGCCTCCCACTGTCATCAACATCTTCTTTTGGGTTAGTGAATCAATTAATTTGGGAAATGACCTCACTGTCATGAAAGTCAGTGTTCTCTGCCCGTGGGGCATTTGGAAGAAAATGCCCCGCGGCATATCCACACGCGTGTAAGGGGAATCAAAAATCCCCGCGTTCAATGCCGAGCACGGCAGAAGAGAAAACGCAGCTGTGAGCAAATACTGGGAAAACCTGATTGATCAGAAGGAAGGAGGCAAAAGAGGGAGGGGTGGTGGTGGACAGAGGTCCCACTGGTATTTGTGAAACACTTGGTCAGCAGGCTTAAAGTCAACATCCTCGCTCCCACCCACCCAAAGCCACGAAGTCCCCCAATTGCACAGCCCAGAATCGCCCTCCCCTCAGGGACAGCAGTGACGCCCGGTATTTCCCGAGACAAGAAAAGGCTTTCATTGCTCCGCCGTGAAATGAAAGCGGCCTGGCTCTAGGCTCGCGGGCTCAGAAAACAACGTGAGCCGAGGTCGCTTCAGCTCCGCTCAGCTTCGTTTCCTCAGCCCTAGCTGCTTTCAGTCCGCTCAGGAGGAGGGGGAGGAGGTGGTGGTGGCGGCTTGCGTTGTTTTCTGAGCTCTAGGCTCGCGGGCTCAAAAAACAACGCAAGCCAAGATCGCTTCGGCTCCACTCAGCTTCATTTCCTCAGCTCCAACTGCTTTCAGTCCACTCGGGAGGAGGGGGAGGAGGTGGTGGCAGCAGCTCGCGTTGTTTTCTGAGCTCTAGGCTCACGGGTTCAGAAAACAACGCGAGCCGCCAGCACCACCTCCTCCCCTTCCAGGTGGACTGAAAGCAGCTGGAGCTGAGGAAACGAAGCTGAGCGGAGCCGAAGTGACCTCAGCTCGCGTTGTTTTCTGAGCCTAGAGCCAGGGCGCTTTCATTGCACGGCGGAGCTTCTTGTCTCGGGAAACACCGGGCGTCATTGCTACCCCCTGAGGGGAGGGCAATTCTGGGCTGCACGATTGGGGGACTTCGTCGCTTTGGGTGGGTGGGAGCGAGGATGGACGGAGTCCGTGAAGTGGGGCTTGCCTGCCCTTGCTGGCTGCCTCTGCTTCCTTAGGGGCGGGGAAGGGGGCTCATCTCGACCAAGGGTGAGTCTCCCCCTCAGTTTCCCCTGAAGGATCTTCTGTCGCTTTTGCCTTCTCCCTACATCTTCCCTGTGTTAAAATCACACACACACACACACACACTTATTTTCGGTCGGATAGATTTCATATCTGAGCATTCTCACATGGCGGTGGGTCTTTTTCCCCCCTAAAAACAGTTAAAAAAAGAAAAAACAATATGTCCTCATGCAAGAAATTTTCTGCTTCCGATTACCCCCATGCTTAAAAGTTGCAAAGGAAACACGGAAGCAGGGAAGCGGCTGCCCAGCTCCGGAGCTCCACACCATTTTTTTTTCAGAGGGGAATCTGACTCGAGTATAAGCCAAGGGGTTTTTTTTCAGCACAAAAAATGTGCTGAAAAACTCGGCTTATACTCGAGTATATACGGTATATACCAGTGGTGGCTAACCCTTTTGGGCTCCTGTGCCAAAAATTGTGCACGCACTTTTGCGCTCGCGTACCAACACCAGAAGGCAATGCATGCAGGGTCCCCACGCCCCCTGCGAATGCATGCGTGATCCCCCCACCGCACCCTTACCTGCACTGCACTTACCAGTTGATTTTCGGCCTCCCAGAGGCTTGATGGAAGCCTCTGCAGCCTTTGCAGGCTGAAAAATGGGACCATTTCATCACTTCCGGTATTTCCGGAAATACAGGAAGTGACGAAACAGGCCTATTTTTCAACCTTCAAAGGCTGCAGAGCCTTCCCTCAAGCCTTTGAGAGGCCGAAAAAGGTCCGAAAATCAGCTGGGAGGTGCGCACATGCAAAGTCAGGTAAGTTTGCCTGGGGCTTGCAAGCCTGCACAAATGGCTCTGCATGCCACCTGTGGCACGTGTGCCATACGTTCGCTATCACGGTTATATACCACTCAATTTGCAGCACTCTCTGAGCGGTTTACAATATCAGCATTTTGCCCCCAACAATCTGGGTCCTCATTTTACTGACTTTGGAAGGATAAGCCTGTCAAAATCAAACTCCAGACTGTGCACAGTTAGAATGCCTGCAATACTACATTCTAACCACTGTGCCACCATTATACTAATTATGAAAATAGTTTCTTAAGAATTGAAAGGAGCTTTGAAATGTTTATTAAGGCTGAAAGTAGACTAAAATGATAAATAAGAACTTATATTATTCTTTCTTTGTCTCCAGAATGATTGGGGATTTTTTTAAAGTTTTTCATTAATATTAGTTCCTCTTCATTTAGCTAAGCTTTGTAATCTCAGAAACAACATAGTTATCCCATGTCTATTTTCTAATCTAATCTTGTAAGAATTAGCTATTCTACAGAGCAGAACATGGATACCCAGGACATACACAAAGCTAGGCTATTTTATTCCCCATCTACTGGAGACATGCTTTAAAGCTACAGTTGGAACTGTGTAGAATTCTGTATAACAGAATCATGTAGATTATTTTCTTAGTCTCTCTACATATGAAAATCTGCCTTGTCTGGTTTTTCTTGAAACAGATGTAAATCTGATTTGTGAAAAAACTCATGTCAGAGGTGTTAAGCCTGGGTTCCCCAACCAGGGTTAAGGAGACAAGCTAAACAGAATGTGCAGCGTTAGTCAGATAGGCATACAGATAAATGTGTGAGATAAAGTTTTTATGTTAGTTAACATACAGTAAAAATAACAGATACGCTTGTGCTATCAAAAATATAGTTTATTCCTTTTAGAGTTTATAGCATAGTCAAAATAACAGTCCATTAGTCATGTATCGTTTTAGTCAGTCCATTCAAGGATATTCAGTTAGCAAAGTCCGTGTAGAATATCCAATGTCAGTTCACTTACAATAAATCAACAGTCCTTTCTCTCTCCCGTTTGAGTAAGGAAAAAACGCAGTCTTCATCCAGTAATTAGGGATCATAAAGCCAGAGAGAGCAAGCTGCCGTTGTCTTGCTTCTTTTATGGTGCTATTACAACCACTCCCTTAATTACATTCCTACAATTAAAGTTGCAAACAATTTAACTGACAAACCATGATAACATATTTATTATTTTACCTAAACCAGTTAGGGTAAACAATGTTATCCCTAACAAGAGGGAGCATTTTCTAATTAGAAATCTATACAAAATGCCAAAGGTAAATGAGATGGGGAATTAAAAGTAGCTTCAATGCAGTAGAAGCTTTTGCCTTCTGTTCTCCAGTGTTTGAATTTTGGAGTTTATTCATTCTGATCTAGAAGTTAATACAAAAATGTTGACTAATCTCTAATCATACCCTTATCTGCCATGATTTTATCTAATCCATTTTTAAGTTTCCCAAATCTACAACTACACATTGATGAAGTATGTTTAATTCACATGAATTTAATCATTTAACTTTATTGGACATTATTGAATGAGCGGGGATGTATTTAAAGCATTAGATCATGTAGGAGTTAACTCCATCTTGAACTATTTTTCAAAAATGTCACTATTTTTCATCCCATACAATTTCATGGGGTTATTGCTGAGAACAACTGGAAGAGGAGTAATATGCATGTCAGCCTCTTTTACATCCTAGAGGAAAAGTGAGATATAAATCTTAATAAATCGATAGTATCTAACTATACGGAAATGGGTGTATTATGTTTATGCATCCTGTCCAACTACTAGTATGTGCATGCCTAGGTTCTGAATAATTTGTAAAGCAAATACTGCATACATTTTGACATGGTGATTGATTCATTTGAGTGGAGACTAAAGTAATGATATAAAAAAACCCGAAAAACTTCTAGTTTCTAGTATAAATATGTTGCTATGTTGAAAGATTTTTTAAAAAAATATTTTCTAAAAAAATACCATTACCAACTTAAGAATGATTAGTATTTAATGTAAACATAATTTAAATCAATAAAGAGAACTAATGGTACACTTGAACTTATGTCAATTAATTCTAAAGGTGTTGGTGCTTATGTATCACCTGATATGATGGTTGCCGAGTACTCCTTACGAGAGAAATTACCTGCAAATCAGTACACATGGTCATCTCGAGGACCAAGGTAAGTGATAAATTAATTCATGAGTTAAATCCTGGTGTTCCCATAATCCATTTAGAACTTTCATTTTAATATAGCAGAAGATAATTTGAAAGTGCAACTCAGATTTCCAACACAATTAAAGACCCAGACTTCTGAAGAATAGAACTAATTTTCAAGAATTTGAGTTAAATATTTTGTAATTATTTCAAGGTGAATATGAGTAGGAAGAGAAAGGTTTTAAGGGTTTTTAAAATGTAAATCTGCTTTAATTTCTGTTTTCTTAACGAACCCCTCATGTTGCAGCTGGGATACTTACATTCTGTGATATAACAGCTGTATATATTAATATATATATTAAAAAGAAGCAAGTATAAATGTAGGTTACTGAAAATAGTAAAAAAAAATAGTATAGGAAAAGGTTGCAAAAACACTTAATATAAACCATGTCTGCACACTAAATTAGGAATGATTTTCAGGTATTGTCAAACTGCTTATGATACTCAAATTTATATCTCCACCCGATGATCCAAATTATTCTCTTCTGTTCTCTATGACAGTTTGCTGCAACCAACTGGCCAGGACCCAATTCACCGTGGCCAACTTGCTGCGGGACAAGAGTTACCCCAATATAAAAAAAATGGCAGAATAGAATAATTAAGGAAAGGATGCAAAAGGAGGGACAAAATGAAATGTGAATGACAAAACTTAAAATAATTTTTATTTCTTTTAATAATTAAATAGAATTGTTAAAATTGTCCCACGGCGAGTTGGCTATGGCAAGTTGTCCTGCAGCTAGTTGGCCGTGGCAAATTGGCCACAGTGAGTCAGGCTGTGGCAAGTTGTCTCATTGACCTCTCGCAGTGCCTGGAGGCTGTCCAGGCTTCGAATGAGCTCTGGCAACACCGATTGAAGAAACGCACAATAGTTGTTCGTATAATTTTATAGGATTTTTATAGAAGATAACTCCTCAAGTCATTATATGCACATCTACATTAGTTCCTCATTGGTAGACATATATTATAAATCCATTTGTTAGACATACTGAACCAAAGATCAAATTAAATGTAATGCACTTAAGACCCAGCCATCTATTAAAAAAAATATGTTAGTACAGACAAAAAGGAATGTTTTGTGATACTGTCTAAAGGAGGACTATTTGATAGCCTAAGGAAAAAATGGGATTTTTGCTATTTTGACTTTTCTATATTAATTTCAGTATTGATGGAGCCCTGGGAGTGAGTATCAGCGCACCTGGTGGTGCTATTGCCTCTGTCCCTAACTGGACATTACGTGGTACACAACTCATGAATGGCACCTCAATGTCTTCACCCAATGCTTGTGGTGGCATTGCTTTAATACTCTCAGGTAAAATGGAATGCTGCTCTCCTTTTAAAACAAATTGCATTTTGTTGACTGTGAGAAGTGTATTGATGAGACACATTTTTATCTGCTTTACTCTTTGATTACAGGACTCAAAGCTAATGATGTAAATTATACTGTTCACTCAGTCAAAAGAGCATTAGAAAATACCGCAGTGAAGGTAGAAAATGCACATCTGTTTGCTCAAGGACATGGTATTATTCAGGTAATTACTCTGAAAGAACAAAATCCAATATATACAAGATATTGATGGAAAAAATATTTTAATGACAGTATTCCTAATGTTGCGTTCAAGGATTTATTGTTTTCTACTTCTCCCCTTGCCCCCCATGCATAATAGTTAATTTTGGGGGGATGTTTCCTTTTTGTTTTTACATAGTTATAATGATACTCTAGCAATAAGCACAGATATTGTTAAGAATTTTTCCCTTATATTATTGAAATAGATAATTCCGTATAATCTTAGTCCTATTTTTCTTGTGTTATATTCTGTTTAAGAAATGAATTGTGAACCCTTTAATGGCTGTTAATTGTACTAACTCAATGGGACCTATTTCTGATTAACACAATTAGGTAATGTGATCATATTTGGGGGGTTTTTTGGTGACTGCACTGCAAATTCTCTTTTCCCAAAAGTTTTTTAAAACACCTCTTTTTTAACTTGGCATTCTAAAAAAAGGTGAAGATTTTCGCTTGCTGAGTTGTTGGAGGATAGGTAGACAGAAATGTTGGCTGTATTGTCCTTGATGGTTATGGTTTTATGTTTACAGTTGAGAATCTTGTTTTTGTTATTCCATTATCTTACAATATTGTATAAATTTTGCTTTGCTATGATGAGCATGATGTATGTGGGTAGCACACAAAAATTGTAAAATAGATGTATGAATAAATAAGTCGGTTACTCCGACTTGACTACACATAGAACTTCTGTAATGGAAATTTAGATTTTAATTTCTGAAAATGTTCAGTATAAATAATGAAAAAGATTAAAAAGAGTTAAATGAAAATTTACAAAGAAGTAACTGTGATGAAGATTTTGTCTCTGCTGGTTAAATCCTTTATGAAAATTGTACCTGTATTGATTTTTCATTTAAGAAATATTAACATTTACTCTGTAATATAATTATTAGTAAGCTTTCTTTCTTCAGAGCAACAATGACATTTTTAAATCACTTCCAAAGGTAATAGTTGAAAGACAGGTTTATCTTACTGAACTAAATAATCTGTTTTTTCAGTAATACATCAGCTGAAGTAGGAGACCTTGAGATATTACTTAAGAATTTATTTGGACCAAGCTGGAGGAAACTTTGCTCCATGGAACTACTGTCAATCAGTATTTTTTGTAGGCAGATGTAAACATGAATTTCATACTGAAGAAAATCTTGGTTAATTTTGATTTATTTTTTAATTTATTTTCCTCTAGGTTGATAAAGCCTATGACTACCTCATTCAGAATAAATCATTTGTGAACAACATAGGTTTTACTGTTACTGTTGGTTGCAAGCGTGGAATCTACCACAGAGAGCCTTTTCAAGTAGCTGTACCTTTTGATCATGGTGTTGGAATAGAACCTTTATTTCCTGAGAATACAGGTAAAAATAAACTATTTACATTGAATGTTTTCAAAGATAGATATTGGGAAGATTTGGGAGTTACTGCTATGAGATGGGTCACTTTATAAATTGTTTAAATTAATAAATAAGTTAAAAATTCATAGAAATAAATGATACTATGAACTAAGAATAAGCTTAAGTTATTGTAGCAGCCTGTTGGTTGGGGAAAAAGATCTAGGGCAGGGGTGTCAAACTTGATTTTATTGAGGGGTCAAACACAACCCTGATGTGGCCCTCAATGAAATCGATTTTGATACCTCTGGTCTAGGGGTAAAGCAAATCTAGGGAAATTGGATTCCAACTTCTAGCAAGATAGGACAGTGTTGGCTATGGGGATATATCCATTACTTTTCTGTTTAAATCCTTTAAATTTAAATTCTAAATTTAAAGGGATTAAAAATTAAAAACTGCATGTTCTTATTTCAGAAAATAATGAGAGGATATCGCTGCAGCTTCATTTAGCTCTAACATCAAACGCTTCCTGGGTTCAGTGTCCTACTCATTTGGAGCTCATGAATCAGTGTAGACATATTACCATTCGTGTGGATCCACGTGGCCTACGAGAAGGAGTTCATTATACAGAGGTATTGGTTTTGGTTCTTTTAGACCTTATCTTTGACACCAAAGTGCTTCAGGATTTGGTTCTCATCAGAAATATCCTGATCATGCTACCTCTTCTTTTAGATCAAGTTATTTTTCTCAGATTCCCACTTAAATCAGTTTATGGTAGGATTGTGGGGGAGAGATAGGGCTGAAAAAATAGTCTCTTTCATTGTTTTACAGTGTTGAGGTGGAAGGGAAAAATGAAAAATGAGCATGAAGGAAATAGGCAGTGACTTATCTGGCCATCAGCAGCCACATCAACAAATAAAAACTCTCACACAACCACATAAATGCTACATGTAGAATAGCCCAAAGCACACATTCTGATAGAGGGAAGTTCGCTGAGGATAGCTCCAACACAAGTCTGAAGTTTGGAAGACTAAATTTCTGGTCCTGGTGACCAATCCAGATTGGATCCTACAACATTACCCTGGGACACCTATCTCTTCATTCGTGAGAGATATGGGCAGCTCGCGCTTCAAACAGTTTGGCTTTGGGAATCCTTCACAACACACAAGGCGTCCACTTATGAACAAGTACATTTCTTACACCGAGGCACTTGGGAAGAGGCCATTCCATGCAGCCCATGGTACCGATCATCCTCTGTCCCCTCAGATCTGTTGTAACACTACAAGATACCCTGACCTGCAACCTGGCTAAACGGCTGACATATTGCATAAGCTTCCTGACCCCATCCTCGAATAGCACAGTCACATCATCAGTACAATTTTTGACAAAACTACAGACAAGATTATGGTCTGCTTTGGTGAAGTGTCCCTATTTATATTAATCCCTCCCTACTTGGCGTACGAAATAATAGATAAAAACTAGATGAAGAGTACAACACAGATCAGAGCAACCTAACCAGGACATAAATTATGAACTTGCTCCAGTATTGTCAATATACTTCTTCGTGTTCAAAATATAAATGTATGAGAAAATAAAAGGGACGCCTATGGGATGCCCAGTATCAGTAGTCATTTCAGAAACTGTCCTGCATGGACTAGAATATCCATGCATTTCAAAACTACACACCTAAATTTTGGTGCCGCTATATGTCATCAAAAGAAATGCACTGAAAGACTTTCAAAACTTACTGAACTCCATCTTCCCAAACATATAATTTACAATGGAGGAAGAAATAGCTAGACAATTACTGTTTTTAGATGTGCCTTTGTCAATAGGCAAGAAGATGGAAACCTAGAAATCACAGTTTATCGCAAGACCACCAACACTGCATGTTCTTAATTTCAACAGTAACCATCCATTGTCCATTGACACAGTTGTGTCAGAACACTGTATGATAGGGTGAGAACCCACAACTGTAAGTGGCAAACTAAACAATTGGAGAGCAGATACCTATGTGAACGGTTCAGACAGAATGGGTACAAACATTACAAGATGCCTGTTAAACACACAAGGGAGAGAAAGGAAGAAAGAAGGTACAAGAAGACCAACTATATGGTATACCCTGCCATATATTTTGGAAGCAATACAGTGCAGCCTCTGAGATCTGCAAGTGGGCATGGCACGCCGCCCAGAGGCTACCATACGCATTGTAAAGATCGCTTGGAGGTGGGTGATCCTTCTAATGTAATCCACCAGATCTCCTGCATGGATTGCCCCTGTGACTACATAGGACAGACAGGGAGGAAAGCTATAGCCACCTGATTGCAAGAACACAAGCGAGTGGTCAGATGAGGAGACCCAAACTCAGTGGTAGCCTCACATTGCAATGAACAAGGACATACATTCAGTTTTGCAGCTTACTAAGATTGTTGGCTATGTAGGTATAAAGATAGCCAGGAAAATGATTGAAGCCTGGGAAACAGGCCCCTTGTCAGTCAGAAGGAGTGCTAATTTACCACCAGCTAGCTTATCATGTACTTAGCAGTCAAGTAACTTGGCAACACAAGGAAACAACTGCCTATAACTTAATTATTGGCCATCAACATCTTAATCAACAAATAAAAAGCCACGCACAACTAGGCACCATATAAATACTATGCATGGAA
This sequence comes from Hydrophis major, assembly GCA_033807585.1. Lineage (NCBI taxonomy): Eukaryota > Metazoa > Chordata > Lepidosauria > Squamata > Elapidae > Hydrophis > Hydrophis major. The sequence continues at coordinate 30,011,901 of CM066332.1, read as the reverse complement.
TAGCCCAAAAGCACACATTCTGGTAGAGAGAAATTCCCTGAGGATGAACTCCCAAGTCTGAAATCTTGGAAGACTTAGCCTCTGGTCCCAGTAACCACTAGCCAGACAGGATCCTGCATTAAGGAAACATTCTGCTTAAATTGAACTAATAATTCCTAGGACAGTGTGCCAGGTAAAGATACTAGCTCACAGTGAAGATTAAAATAAATGGGGGGGGGTGGACTTTCTCAGAATATTTAAATTGAATTATAATGCTCAATGTATAGGTTAGAGTTTCAGGAAATTTCATTTGTAAACCATAAATATTTAAGGCTTAAAGTGCCTTTTAAAGATTGAAAGATTATTAAACATGACAATTTGTGTTCATTTCACTGCTTTAGGTGTGTGGTTATGAAATAACAATGCCCAACGCAGGACCTTTGTTCCGAATTCCTATAACTATTGTTATACCAACAAGGTACATGGATTTCTACTCTTGTCAGAAAATTTGTAGCAATGTTTATAAAAAGCAATGTAGATTTGCTTTTTATTTTTGTTGTTTGATATAGATTCCATATGTGTGTGTATAAATATATAAACAATAATACACATACATGTATGGAACACATGGATAAGCCTTTTACATTCCTGAGTATTTTTTTTTTAATTTCAATAGTAAAATATTGCAGTTACAAGTGCTCAGCAATCTTGTTTTCAATTGCTTTGGGAAGTGTTTGTCTTAATATTTGTTCTGTAATAGAAAGGAAACTTTTTAATTTTTCTGTACAGCCAATTTTGTTTTTTGCTTGTTTAAAAATGATATCAAGAGCCAGAATCGTTTATGATCCTATCAACTTATTTTTGTAAAAAAAAAAAAAAACCCCAATTTTTAGTCAAAGACAGTGTTTTATTATTGAAATTATTTTAAATATTTTTGAACCACCATAAAGGGCAAAATTCTCCCTATGCTTAAGTGCTTTTTAGATATATTATACTACAACTTCTATACTATTATTATCATTCTAAATCTCTGGAACTACTTGGGCAGGAGAGATTGTTCAGAGACTGGTTTTTGTGTGTGTGTTACCACTTGCTTGGACAGGTTCTACAATTTTGTAGGCAAGATTTCAGAACTCTCAGCTTCCTAGGGCTGTTAGAGGTACTGGCCCAAGTTCACCCAGCTGGCTGTGAGCCTCAGGTGAGATTAGAACCCACCATCCCCTGATTTGTAGCTGGTACTTTTTTAACTATACTAAGTGTATAGTTGGTGTTCAGAGGTGTAATTCAAAATATTAACAACTATTCTCAATTAGATACTACGATCAAAGCCAGCTACTTTAAAAAAATTTTTTTAATATAGTTAAGAATGACATGAATGCTTTTCTTTTGGACTTATTAAAGCAATATTCCAATCTGTATTGATAGTTTAAAGTGAGCTTTCTACAATTTAAAAAATACATTTTTTTAATCACAGGGTAGATGAAACCTCAAACTTTGATCTCAAATTTACTAATGTTCATTTTAAACCTGGACAAATTCAGAGACACTTTATTGAAGTTCCATCTGGAGCAACCTGGGCTGGTAAGATGAATCTATTGGATTCCTCTTGAAATCCATGAAGATTTTAGTATTGGTATTGGAGGATGTTTTATTAAATATCTGAAATCTATCTGTAGCATTAAATGTTCAAATTAAAAATGTTTTTCATCAGTGTAATAGTTGTTAGAATTTTTTTATTGTTTTAATAATAATGAACATATTTACTGCTGAGGAGTTGAAATGCTGTGAAACAAAATTTATCAATATTTTTTCTGAATACATATTTGCCTCATAGAAAGGAGCCAGAAAAGTCTATATAATATTAATATTAAAGTCATGCCTTTTCTTATTCAGAAATCTCCGTCTGTTCATCATCATCTGATGTAATTGCCAAGTTTGTTCTCCATGCGATTCAGTTAGTAAAACAAAAGGCATACCGAAGCCATGAGTTCTACAAGTTCTGCACAATACCAGAAAAAGGATCCATCACTGAAGCATTTTCAGTATTAGTGAGTTCCTTGAATTAAGAATAGAGTTAATAGCTGTAATTTACGTATATGCTACATTGATATGTGATAAATGTTGATCATATAGTGCTCAGCTTGAGTGACTTATCTGAATTCTGTAGAACAGTCTTTCAGCTAAGATTCTTATTTAAATATTGTAAATACTGGTAGCCTATTACATTTTCATTGGGAAAATCCTACATTTCAACTACAGAATGCCTTAATAGTGAAACTAATATAAAGACATTGCACTTCCCCTTTTTTACATTTTTAACAATGATTCTTATTATTACTGTACAGTACATTATTACAGATTTTTATGTTACAATCAAGAGCATGTTTCTCGGCTGCAGAGACCTTTCCTGAGGGCCTCTGACAGCAAAAGGAGGTTGGGGGGGGGGGTACCACATGCATCAAACTAGAGCACGTTTCTCAGTTGCAGACACCTTTCCTGAAGGCCTCTGACAGCAAAACGGAGGCTGGGGGCAATCCAGAGCTTATTTATTGGTATCAGAGGCCTATCCTGAAGGCCTCTAATATCAAAATGGAGTCCAGGGGCAATGCGTGCGAGCAGCAGCAAGCCGCTGCAGAAGAACTTGGGCCGGCAGTAGACACACGGGCTCCTGCTGGGTGGGGCTATCGGTGCTGCGAGGTGAGATAGTGGAATACATCCCCATATATACACACACACATAATATATACACATATATATATATACACATATATACATATACATATACATATATATATACATTTGTTTTCTTAAGTTTTCATGGGTACTTACATGTATGGCATTCAGCTTTGTTCGGGTATTTTCCCACGTCATTGTAGTTGTGCTTTTAAAGTTGAAGCAACGTTTTGGCAGAATCTCATCTGCCATCATCAGGCTTCTGTACAGTAACGTTCTGTACAATAACGTTGCTACAACTTTAAAAGTACCACTACTATGATGTGGGAAAATACCCGAACAAAGCTGAATGCCATACATGTAAGCACCCGCGAAAACTTAAGGAAACAAATATATAATGTCTCACCTGTACGAAAGAGGTGAGAAATCCAAATTCCAACTGAATACAAACAAGCAAGCAAATCCAGTAATTATAGAGTTAAATTCCTTGAGCCGATAAAGTTCTTGGCAGACTCACACACGCTGTCTGCCAAGTCCGACAAGAAAGCAGGAATATAAATCACACAGGCTGTCACAGAATACTTCAGAGCTCCTCTGGATAAGTAACACGTTGTCCCGAACGAAGCTCCCAGAGCAAACCACTTTTATTCCCTGTGGAGTGTGTCAGTCCCTCAGCTCAGTCTCTGATTCGTCCCTTCTTTCTGCATTGCAGCTCGCACTTTTGCCTGCGACGTTGCCTCGCATCAAGCCAGCATTCCTCTGCTTGATTCTAAGTCAGAGACTCTGATACGTCCTCCTCCTTTTCCTGATTAGCCTCAGGTCTTCCCTCTCCGTTATCTGCCGACACCTGAGGCACAATCAGGGAGGAAGGCATTGCCGAAGAGGGAGGTCCTGGGGAGGAAGGCATTTCCAAATCCTCCTCTTCCTCATTGTCTGAGTCTTCATCCTCTAACAAAGCAGCCTCAGAGCCACAACATACATACATATGAGCAGGTCTTATTTTCGGGAAAACACGATAGTAAGGAGAGCACTCGTTACTAACACTGATGATTTTACCTAGTTTGGATAATGAAACGTCTGCAAGAAAACAAGTTCAGAGAATACCAAGCACTTCCTCATTTCAACCCTGAGCTACAAATATTCTTTATTTGAGGTAAACTTGAATCGTTTGGTTTAGTCATCGCTAAGAATTGCAAGTTAGTTATAGTTCAGCATCTGTATTCTCCTTGGTTTATGACTATTTTTGCTAAGAGCTGGGATGCAAAATATTCATACCTTGGGATGAGGAGATGAGGCTTAAAGGGGAGGAAGATTTGAAATACATTTCTTTTTCTTTTCCTCCCAACAGGAGGGAAGAACAATTGAAATTTGTATTGCCCGATGGTGGGCAAGCCTCAGTGATGTCAGTATTGATTATTCCATTTCTTTCCATGGCATAGTTTGCACTACATCTCAGTTGAATTTTGTAAGTATCATAATTTGCTTCTTTTGAAATTCTGTTCATTTTAAAAATATAACATTGTTAAAATCATAAGTTAGTAGCATTACTAAATGTCCAGCCAAATTGCATGGAGGCATAGGTGAATTCTTTTCTTCACTAAAAATGATTGATATCACACTAAATTTCAGCAATCTTACTCCAGTGAGATGATTAGAGTTAAATAATATTGCATAGCATTGATCAGTTTTATAAGATTAATCATTTTAAATGGGTAAAAGGGGCCTTGAAGTTTTATGGCATTTATCTGGGGCAGTGATGGCTAACCTTTTCAGCACCAAGTGCCCAAAGTGTGCACAAACCCCAAAATGCAATGCATGCACATCCTCATGCATGCGCCCCACCCTGTGCATGTACGTGTATCCCCACGCATGCACCCCTCGTGCATGCACACACATCCCCTACATGCGCCCCACTCCCTGCACATGCATGGAAGAGACCCGAAGACTAGCTGGCCGGCAGGAGGCATACGTGGCAGAGCTGAGCTCGGGTGACGGCTCGCGTGCCTGCAGAGAAGGCTCTGTGTGCCACCTGTAGTACAAATGCCATAGGTTCACCATCACGAATGTAAGGTATCAAACCTGCCCCAACTAGATCCCTAGAAAAGAAAGACTCTTGACTCTATTTGGTTGAAATGATAGGTTCTTTTACGAAGGATTAGTGGTTGCGGCAAAAACAAGGCTAGATCTGAATATTCCCCACAAACATACAAAGTATTCTCATTTGTGGCCTTCCCCATGACTGGACCATTAGTGTCCAATCACTGGACTCCAGTGGCAATCCAGCTTGATGTTTTGGGAACCGCTTTCATTGTAGGCGCGTTTCAGAGAAGCTTCCCATTCTTTCCCAGGTTAGGTGTCCCTGAGGCAGTGGAATCTCTATACTTGACAATGTCCTCCCTCCTCCCTTACACGCCTCTTCACACAACCTGATAATCTTCCTAGCTTCCTCTGTCTTTCTCCCTCCATTTATGGCAGGATGCCAACAAGCTTAGCGATGCATAGTGAAGATGGCAGAGATGACATATGGTGTATTGCCAGCTCTTAAGGAGAAGCACCTTGGAAAAGCATGACTTTTAAATATATATATTGTTGACCTAACATTAATCTAAAATTCATTTCAAATAAACTTTTTCACTCTTTTGATTATAGCATGCTTCAGAAGGCATTGTGCGTTTTGATGTTCGGGCAACACTGAAATACGAAGATATTGTGCCTTGCATAAATCTCAAATGCTGGGTTCAAACACTAAGGTACTACAAAAAATTTAGATTTAAATAAGGGATTGTTGTGATTGGTAAAATTGGTAAAATTAAACAACTTTCTGTCATGCTGAATATTATAATGAAGTAAATTTAATATTTGAGAAAGATATTCCCTGTTTATTTTAAGTATGTAATCATTAAAAGTCTGTTGAATGTTTAAATAGAGATTTAATTAATGATTTAATGATAATGTTTAATGAGTTAATTAAAAAAACTAAAAATTGAATTACAGCTTACCATCAAGATAGCTAATTTGTATTTGAGGCAGATTGTTTTGGTCTTAATATTTTTGAAATAATCCAAAGAACCTGGTTCATGTTGAAGATGAGAAGTTATGTTCCTGAATTTGAAATATTTTGCCCTGTGAGTCTGGGTTTTGCGTTATCTGAATTTCTCAGACTTGCCTCAAACTGCAAGATGGGTGACATATAAATTTAACCAATCAAATAAAAATAAACAAATGAAAATTAGATTGTTAAATTGTGTTTAACATAATTAAATGTGTGCATAAATTACATTAGTAAGTGTACCTGTTTATATGTACAAGTTTTAAAAATGAATTGTACAAGAAACAATGGATGGAAACTAATTGAGAGAAACAACCTAGAACTAAGGAGAAATTTCCTAATGGAACAATTAATAAGTGGAATGATTTACCTCAAGAAGTTTGGGCACTTCAACATTGGAGATTTGAGATTGATTGTCTTAAAAGGTATAGGATTTCCTGCTTGATTTCCTGCTTAGTTCCAGGATCTCCAAAATCCCTTTCAACTCTGTTCATCTGTTATTCTTTGAAACCTTACTCTTGTTTTTCTCCTAATGTGTATTGTTGTATTCCTGAATTGCAGACCAGTGAGTGCTAAAATAAAACCTTTAGGATCCCGAGACATATTGCCAAATAATCGACAATTGTATGAGATGATTTTGACATATAATTTTCATCAAGTAAGTCTGGGTTATTTAACTGGATCTACTCAATAAAATGATATCTTTAGGAACATTGTAAGTCACCCGGAGTCACTTGGCGGGCATATAAATTTGTTTAATAAATAAATTTAATAACAAACTATAAACCATCTGGGGTCATTTAGTCATCTAGCAAGCAAGTTTAATACCATGATCAGTATCACTAATATTACCATCATTTAATTTTGTTTTTAAATACTTTTATCATTTAATTTTTCTTCAGCCCAAAAGTGGAGAAGTTACTCCAAGTTGTCCCTTGCTCTGTGAACTCTTATATGAATCAGAATTTGACAGTCAATTATGGATTGTCTTTGACCAGAATAAAAAACTAATGGGATCCGGTGATGCTTATCCTAACCAGGTACACCAATATGTTTGAAGTTATTTTTTATGTGATTCCATAGTCTCTTTAGGTTTAGGATGCAGTGCTTGCCATGTTTATGCAAATAAATACTTAAAAAATAGGCATTTTTTCATTCTCAAGTTGAATTTATACACTATTCAATTTATACACTTGTAAATATTATGGAGAATAACTTAGTATTGTTCTGATAAATAAAGCTGTTTCTTGAAAAAGTTACAACAGTTAAATATTTTACAAATTTATTATAAATTTAATTAATTTATAGCTTGCCGTTAGGAAATAGCTTTTATCTACTAAACTGGGAAAAGATGGGTAGATAAATAGATTAGATGTTGGATGGACCGACCGACCGACCGACTGACTGACCAACCGATGGACAACCCTTCCTGAATTCCATACATGCCAATGTATCAGTTTTGCAGGGTAGTAATAAGCTTTTAGAGATCTTTAAAACTGAGATAATCATTTAATGCATGGTTTAACCATATGCAACCAATGGAAAGGATTAACGCATCCCTGAAAAATTAAGAAACTACTCGAAATATATATAGCCTTCTATTCTTGTTTGGGCACAAATGCCTACCTAGCTTCTTCTAATGCATGGACAGTGATAACATCCTGAAGAATGGTGTAAGGGTAGAACAAGTCACAGCTTATGTTATAAGTGATAGAAACATAATTTTTGTGAAACCACAATCCCATGTTAGGCTATTCTATAAATGGATAGGGTAGTATTTCAGCCATTAATAATAGTCAGGCTGTTCTATGATTCTAAAAGGTTGCTGATCCAAATAAATGAACAAAATTATTTATTAGCAAGACTCTTAAATAATTAGTCTACAAAGCATAAAGCTTCAAGATTTTATGTATTAATCTTGCTTACCCAGTATGAACCATTTTCTCCTAAAGCAATATAAATACTATTAAACAGATGAAATGTGAATTTCTTGGCCCCAGCATTTGCCATTAAATCACTCACAGAAGCCTTCTGATGGACTTGGGCATGGAGGACAGTTCTACATCAGTTTGTGGTGTAACTTCAGAAATCAATAATACTGAGGGAACTTCTAGAATTGCAAGGGCCATGATCTGCAAAAATCAAATCTCCAGCTGGAACTCCTAATAGATTTTAGTCCCTTTTACATATAGAAAGAGCCTTCTATGTTTTTGTAAGGAATGTTCAGGATCCAGTTAAGTCAAATATGAGGTTATACAGCATACGAATTTACCTTTTATAAACGATGTTCAACAGAAAATATGCATCGTAAAATTTGATACTCTAATTCAAGCATATAACTTAATATTCAAACCTAAACATATATTTATGTTCATACTGGCAAATCTGTAGTTTAATTTGATGAAGCCTTGGAAAAGACCTCCCCTGTACTGTTAGAAAAAGAATTTAGAATTTAAGACTGGAAATATGATTTACCTTGTGATTGGAAGGGATTTGAGTAACTTTTCTTGTTAGATTTTTCTCCCAAAGAATTTAGTAACAGATCCCTCTCTAGCCCTCAAACATGTAACAAATGTCCAGGTTTAAGTTTTGCATACTTAGAAGTGACATGTTTTTGAAAATATTCTTCTTCAATTAGAAAGGAGTTGTGTAAGTAGAACTGAAGGAATTTTTATTGTGTGTTAATCATTTTCATCAAATATGTATGAATCTAGTTACTAAAGAATTGCTCCTTTCCCTAGTATTCCCTGAAACTGGAGAAAGGAGATTATACCGTGCGGCTACAGATCCGTCATGAGCACAGCAGTGAGCTGGATCGCATCAAAGACCTTCCATTTATTGTCTCCCACAGACTGTCTAATGTACTGAGTTTAGATATATATGATACTCACAGTCAGGCTCTCTTAGGGAAGAAGAAAGCAAACAGTATATCTCTGCCACCAAATTGCACACTGCCATACTTTGTTACTTCTTTGCCAGATGACAAGTAAGTTATGTCCTTTTTGTGGCACATAGCAAGCAACACTTTAATTAGTAACTCTTCTGAACTTTCAAACTTGGGTAATAAAGGAAAATAGTTCTGTCTATTTATTTCTATTCTGTGGCTGCAGGCACTTAGCATCTTATGAAATATGGCTACCTTTCCTCTCCAATGCCCATATTTCTACATATTTTCTGAATATGTCTTTCCTTAATGTATTAAATCTAGAGCAGTCAATTTTTTACTAATAGTTAGAATTTGTTTCCTTATGGAGTAGCTGCCAGGGGAGGTCTTCCACTGAATGTCTATTCAGGCCTATCAAACTGGCAGCCCGGAGGCATCACACACAGGCCATGCCCACTCAGGTTTCACAAGGGCAAAAAAAGTCACACTACATCATGTGACACCATTGAGTTTGACATCGGTGTTCTATGATGATTTGCCGACTTGCCATGGACAACTCTGCACAAGACAATTCACTGCGGGACAAGTGTTACACTAATATCAAGGAAATGGTGGAACAGACTCATTAAAGAAAGGGTGCGAAAGGAGAGACAGGATGAAATGTGAATGACAGAAATGTAAATAGTTTATTTATTTTAAATAATTAAACGGAATTGTCCCACAGCGAGTTGGCCGTAAAAAGTTGTCCCGCAGCAAGTTGGCCATAGTGAGTTGGCCACGGCAAGTTGTCCCATTCTGTTCCACTGAGGTTACTGGAATGAGTAGAGCTGGGTTTTTTTAAAATCTCTTTGAGTGGGATCAAGGTACAAATAAGTAGCTTCCAGAGTCGTCCTATTCCCATTCTCAACCTTAACCCTCTTCATTCGAATGTATTGGGCTTGACATTGTATTGTTGAAATAAAGTTCAATTTGCAGCTGAATTAAACATTTTTTTCAATGGGAATGTGAGCATGAATTTAAAGCATGTTTTGCTTGTTCATTTGTTAGAGTACCTAAAGGAGCAGGTCCTGGATGTTATCTTACAGGATCATTGACACTTTCAAAGACAGAACTTGTAAAGAAAGTGGTAAGTAAAAGAAAAGCCAATATTTTTTTTAAAAAAAATATTTTTTAAAAGGTAATTGAAAAGACAAACTTGTATGAAAATGATTTTGAAAAGAGTAATCCAGATTGTTGGAAGTTTTTTCTTTTCCTGAAGTCTCTTTCAAATACTAAATGCCAATTTTCTTCATTGTTTAAATACGACTGCCTTTCAACGTTCTGTTCAGACTTGAATTTTTGCTATTTTGTGATAAATTCCAGTTCCTTGTTGCAGATTATATGTTAACATGCTACATTGCCTTTAATAATTTATGTAATATTATTTTATCCAATTGCATACCTTAGAGTTTCACTTCAATTTAAAAAATATAGTGTTAGTTGTTCAGGTTCTATTAAAATAGTTGCTTTCAAGCATCCATTTGCTGACTAGGAAGTACTTCCTTATTTTAGACCAAGCTTTTGTTGATCATATACTTCATAAAGTTTCATTTTGTAATCAGTAGAAGTAGCCTCCAACATTGCATTCTAACCACTGTGCCACCATGGCTCTATAAAACTTTTGTTCTAAATGAAACATGCAAGTATTTGTTACCAAGTAAACATTTGTTTACCAATAGTGCATCCTCAAAGTAATTCCTTTGTTATTCAGTTATATTTTTAAAAATATGGAACAAATATATATATATATATATATTAGTCAAGCTAAATGTATCTTCCACACTAGGAGTATAGGGAATATGTCTGATCAGTGAGTTTCCAAAACAATTTGGCTTAATATAATTGATAAGGTTTAGGAATTTATTTATTTATTTTTTTTATAACCAACTTTGTTATTTTTTTTTAACACACACAAACAAAACATAGGATGTAGTAACATAAAATATCTTTTCTAGAAGAAACAAATAAACCATCTTATTTAAAAAGAAGATAATTCCAAATTGTCACACTTCAATATATATATTTATTTTATCTAATCAACTTCATATCTTTTCAAAACTTTTCTTTATTACTCCCTTTCGTTCTATTTAGTCATATTTCTTCTGTCTTAAAAACATATACTCATTGAATATATTTTCATTAGTATTCTTCCACATCCTGTTAGACTTAAACAAACATTACACAAAACATAAATACATAAAACTTCTTTTTGGAAGGCGGCTTACCCCAAGTTAACCCTTTTTATACAGACATCAATCAAAATTTATACTCACTTAATATACTATCTCATATCTTATTTAACATTCTCTATTTTCCATATATTTTTTCTCTCCTACTCATTCTTTTAATTCTATTTTATTTATTCCATCTCAATTAAATAATTATATTTGCATCTTTGGTCTGTTTTCTTTCAATCACCTACTTATCCTTTCTATCTAATACAATATTTCTCCTGTAAACCCAGATTAAAGTATGACAACTTTTTATCTTCCCCCTAAATAACACTTAAAATAATACATATTTTCCATGCTGATTCTGCTTCGTACATTCAAAGTATTACATTTCAAAATAGTAAAACAAACAAATAATATTGAGTTTAATAAGTAATAATAAAATTAAAAACAAATAAAAAAAGAAATATTAAATTTATAATATAGTAAAAGCAATGTTTCATAAGAAATTAAATTCTATTATTAATTCTTAAACAATAAAAATGCTATTTCATACTATTATGAATTTAAGAAATTAAACTCTATAATTAAATCATGACTTCGCTTTAATACATTTTTAAATCATATAATATTCTAGTTTTCTAGCTCAACTTCAAATACTAATGTCTACAATACATTTTTATGTACTTTTGCAGAATCATTTTTAAAAAAAGATTCTTACCCCTTATCTCTGAAAAAAAACATTTTTTTGCATCTTGTTTAAAGCCTTTATGACTTCTCTTTCCTTTCCCCCTTTCTTTCTTCTCCATTCTAACTTTTTGACCCCCCCCCATCTCTCCAATTTCACTCTCTTAATCTTCCCTCTCTGTTGTATTTCTCTTTTCTGTTGCTTTCTGACATCATATCGCTTTTTCATCTCCTTTTTCTTTTTCTTAGTTGCTTTTTTAAGTTCTAAGTTCATCTTTTCCTTGCCCCTCTTCCACTTTTCTTCCTCCACTAAGTGTGTCTGTCCACTAAAGATGGCTTCTTCTCCTTCATCCTGTAGTATTTCTTGGTAAGTAGAAATCGCCATTTCCAAAAAGCGAAAGATAAATCCAAACAAGCCCTTATCTTCGTTTTTCAGTTTTTGAAATTCCATTTGTAGTCCTTCAAAAGACAATGCCATTCTTTCTTCCTTTCTCCTTCAATGCAACCCCAATGTCTTTAGTCCCTTTTTTAAAAAAACAAAATTTCACAAAGATCTCAAAGTCACAAAGCAAACCAAATCAATTTTAAGTTGTTGTTGTTGTTTTTTTAAATCCAATGTCCAGAAATCCTTCATCCCTTCGCTTTAAATTTCAAATTGAGTTACCTTCCGTGCCCAAGTGGATTTTCCAGATCTCCGTCTGCTATTTCTGTGGGGAGGGAGTGTTAAGAAAAAAAAATTTCCCCCTTAACAGCTTTAACCGCAGCTTTCCAGTCTTCTTTGGGAAACAATGTATCCTCAGGCAATTCAAACAGTTCAGTTTCCAGGGTAATTAAGAGTTGTTATTGTCTCGGCTCAGCCAAATTTTCCTCCTGCAACCTCCAGCACAAATCTTACCCGGCTGCAGGCTTCTTTGTGACGGCCATCACTGACCGCTGCTCCACCACCTTGGGAAAAAGGGGTTTTTCCGGCTGGGGAGGGGGTCTGCGACAGCCCCAAACCCCTGTCTGGATCCCCTCTCTCTTTGGCTGCCTCTACAGGGCAGCCATATCCCCCAGACCCATTTGGATCGGGGGCATCTTGGCAGCAAGCACAGCAGGAATTGCAGACAAGCAAATTCCTGCTGCTGCTGAAGCCACGCAAAAACCATATGGAATATGTCTGATCAGTGAGTTTCCAAAACAATTTGGCTTAATATAATCGATAAGGTTTAGGAATTTATTTTACCAGTCTTAATAATTCATCCTAAAAATGTGTCCACCGTTGATATATTGGTTATTTTCCAACTGAAAACGTTTTTTAATCTAGATTTGTGGTATAAGTAAATTAAATAATTGTATTTGAAATTGTAATTCTTGTCAATTAGACCAGGGGTCTCCAACCTTGGCAACCTTAAGACTTGTGGACAAAGCTGGCTAAGGAACTCTGAGAGTTAAAGTCCACAAGTCTTAAAGTTGCCAAGGTTGGAGACTCCTGAATTAGACCATTGAGCCTATTCAGTTTGGCAAAATAAGTGGTAACTGTATACATACTGAAGAAAGGTTTTAGCAGTGGTTAAAATAATTATGGTTTTTTTCCCCCTGTTCTGCCCCTTGGAGGGAGGTAATGTTATTCTTAGAATACTGCATTCCTGATGTTTCTTCTGCCTGCTTATTATAGAGGAGATTATTATTATTAATTTAGTTAGAGAATTTTTCCATGGCTCTTAGTTTCGTTTTGCTTTAAATATTTCACAAACCATGGACAATTTTGGTGCAGTGCAGCTAAGATGAAAATATATCAGAGTCTAGTATATTTCTTAAATATAGAAGACCATCTCTAGCATGCTTCTGTTCAAAAATTAATCACTGACCATTTAAAACCTAGTTTCTAGCTTGTACTAAGTCCAATATATTTAACAAATAATATTTGTTAAAACCAAGTGATATTTCTATACATTTTTTGCTTTTCATGTGAAAGAAATAGGGTAATTTCACTAATATAACAACAGTGTTGTGTATAGTAAAGCTGTGATCTAGAACAACGGCCCTCAACCTTTTGAGCACTAGGGATCAAGAAGGTTTTTCCACCGACCAGAGGGGTGTGTGGTTTTGCGTGCTGCCTGCATCCCGTGGGTGGGGCTTCGCTTGTTTGCGCAGCTCAATTTCTGGCATGCCATACCCCAGTGCCAGTCCACAGACAGGGAGTTGGGAACCCCTGAAAAATTAATTGTAGCATTGTACTATAAACGTCAGGGTATATATAGGGAAAAAAACCTAAAATTGTCTTGAATGATTGATAATTCTTCAAAGTCATATGGTAAAGTTTTTAATGCTTCTCTTTCCATGAGACCTACCCCAACCTCTAAATTCAATGAAAATGGAAAGATTAAGAAAGCCATTTCAGTTCATTAAATTTTAAATGGGAATGAGTACAAACAGTATAAGTGAGTTACGTACTCTATTGTTGGGTTTCAAAATATTGGGATTGATTTAAATCAAGAAGATTTAAATCAAATCCCTAAATAGCATAACGCTTGTGCTTTATATTTTTTAAAGCTAAAATATTGGGCTTTCTTTGAAGTATGCTTTAAAGGGACCAAGACATTTAGTGTTCTTCAATAGTGAATAAAAACTTGATAGGCAGTGTCTCCATTCTATAGAGTTTTGTGGATATTTTCTTACAGTATGTTGTTCTAACTCCCAGGGGCAGTCTTCAACAAAGCGACAAGGAAAGGTTAAAAAGGTACTGAATGCCAGTTTTTGAAAGATGTATATAAGTATTTTTGCCTATCATTTAAAGCAATATACTTAGTTATTTCTATCTTTGGTTACCTTTATGCAGCTTAATTATTCATATCTTTGAACAGTAAAATTGCATTAGAATAGCAGACTATTAGTTTAGTTTGAAAGTAATGTGTGATTGGAACATTTAATATTATTACACCAGTATCTTACTCTACAAAATTATTTTTCTTTTTTAAAAAAATTATGCATAGCTCTTACATATTATTGCCATATGAAAACCACAGATTCTAAGATTGGATAGGATAAGAAATATTAATACAGTATCATGGTAAAAGAATTCTCTTTGCTTGCCAGTGGTTTCTTCCTTCAGAGGGTATAACCTCATTAGAATCAACAAGGGCCAATGAAACTGTATTTGCAAAGAGCTTGTTTATTTTGCCATTTTTAATATTGTAGTGCTAAAGGTTGAGATAATTGAAAGGTTGAAAAATCAATATACCACTCTAGCCAAATGGTGGCTGCTCTAACCAGTGAAGCTGTACGTGGTTTAAGGACAGAATTTATTGGAGATTGATTTTAAAAGCTTTGAAATTAGTCACTATCTCAAATAATAGAAATATAATCCCACCTTGCCTCATAAATTGTTGAAATTTATAAGTAGTGTCTACTGGATAGTATCTGAGAAATGGTGCTGCATTTCTCAGATAGCATCTGAATTTTCCCTTCACATACCCACCCTTTTTGACTTAGGAATGGGGTAGGATGTATAATCAACAGGATTCAGGCACTATTTTGGTACAATGGTTTGCCATTCTTTGACATACAATTTTAAGTGTTTATTTCCTATAATAATTGACAATCACCTGCTGAGTCAAATTAGAATTGCTGGTCTAAGCCAGATGCAGTGTAGGCTTGTGAAAGAGGAATCTAGAACAAGAGTGTCAAGCTCACAGCTTCATCACTTGACATATCGAGACTTTTTTCCCCTTTGCTAACCCAGCCAGTGCATGACGCATCCAGTCTGCAGGCTGGGAGTTTGACAGCCCTAGTCTAGAGCATTAATTCCTGCCATAATATGTGTGTTTATATTTATATAGCTTAGTTTATCTACATGTTTTATGGATGGAATTATTGAAGAATTATTGAAGGATTGAAGGAGGTGATTGAAAGATTCCAGTAGAAAAGCAATATTTTTTAACGTGATTTACTCAGTTGAGACAGCTCCATGCTAAAATAAAGTTAACTGTGGGGAGGTTTTTTCCCCCTGTAATAGTTAATAAAACATTATTTGTGTACTTAAGCACTTTTTGCTAAAATGTTTGCTTCTAAGGCAGGCATGATAAAGGAACTGTGATATAATGACTTGTATTTTAGACACTTTTCTTTCACTGATTATTGAGTTCAGTCTAACTGGGAATGGAAGGAACTAAAACACTAATGGGAAAGAAAGAATTCACAGAGATGCCTTACTGCCCATAAAGCATTTAATAATATATCCCCATTCAGCCTTTTTATGTTTTAGAACGAGGGTCTTCAAACTTGGAAAGTTTAAGACTTGTGGACTTCAACTCCCAGAATTCCTGAGCTAACATGACAGGAGGAGGAATTCTGGGAGTTGAAGTCCACAAGTCTTAAATCTGTCAAGTTTGAAGCCCCCTGGTTTAGAAGCTGACCCAATTTTGCTACCGACTTCTTTGGTTTGTTATAGATACATCTATTACTGAAAGTATTAGTAAAACTCTAAACCACTATTTCTTTTTTTTTATATTATGTCAAAATGCTTAAATGGCTTAAAAAGAGAAATATGGAAGACTTTGGGGAACGTTTGACTACTATTTCATCTTCTAGGATTGGATCAGATAGCTTTACAATATAATGATGAATTGTAATTTATCTTTAATACTTTGTTGGGATATGTCAATTATATAGATCAGGGTTCCCGAAACTTCAGCTGATTGACTCTCTCAATTAGTTTCAGATTGTTATCAATCCCCAAACATTTATTATATTAAAAATAACTCAATAAACACTACTTTAACAGTAGTAAATAATAATAACAACAATATCAACCCCTTGAATAGTTCCATGAATCCGTAGATCAATATTGACCACTTTGGAGAACACTGATATAGATATAGATTTGATATAAAAATAGAGGAAATCAGCCTGATGGGAACAAATTGTGTGCATTTTTATTTTCTTCCACAGTTGAGTTTATAAGGTCATTCGTGAACAACCTTATAAATGAGGGTATTTTTATATGTTATACATTTGTATAATGCATGTTTGTGTATTTTGTTATTGGTAAAGCACATTAAATTCAATTACCAACTCTGGGACAAATCAGGATTCAAACAACTGAAGCTGTGATATACTATCCTGGCTTTTACTGAAGACAGTAGCCATATTTTCTTGTTGAATAAAATGAGAAGGGAGGAGGCTAAGAGAGTAGATATACAGGCAGATGTCTTAATTATATTTTGACTTACCGTATATACTCGAGTATAAGCCGAGTTTTTCAGCACATTTTTTGTGCTGAAAAAACCCCCTCGGCTTATACTCGAGTCAGATTCCCCTCTGAAAAAAAAATGGTGTGGAGCTCCGAAGCTGGGCAGCTGCTTCCGTGTTTCCTTTGCAACTTTTAAGCATGGGAGGGGGAGGCTTTTCTGAGCTCTAGGCTGAGAAAGCAATGCGAGCCGAGGTCGCTCCACTCAGTTTCATTTCCTCAGCTCCAGCTGCTTTCAGTCCACTGGGGAGGAGGGGAAGAGAGAGAGAGATATCATAAGAACGGCTCTTGGTTTTTTCTTGCAAGGGAGAGAGTGACTCCTGCCTACCACTGTCATCATCATCATCTTTTGGGTTAGTGAATCAATCAAACCTTTCATGATAGTGAGATCGTTTCCCAAATTTCCCTTAAATCAGGGAAGAAATCAGAAACAAACCTTTGGGCTGAGAATAAGCTTGTTCCTATGATGCCATTTTTGTTCACTTCAGTGTGAAAAGTGTGAAAAAACACACTTCTTTTTCTTCATCTTCTTGTTCCCTATTTACTGATCTCTTTCAAAGAGGAAATTGTGAACATCAAACTTATTCTCAACTGTTCTAGTGAAAGTTTTTATTGGCATCTATTTTTATTTTTGAAATTTACCAGTAGCTGCTGCATTTCCCACCCTCGGCTTATACTCGAGTCAATAAGTTTTCCCAGTTTTTTTGTGGTTAAATTAGGTGCCTCGGCTTATATTCGGGTCGACTTATACTCGAGTATATACGGCATTAAGTGTAGATACTGGCCAAAAGCTGCCACTGAGTCTTTCATAACATTGTTAGCTTTTTATTCAGTGTGGGTATTATTTAAGGTGAATAACCTCTTCCTTATATTAGATACCATTGACCGTATGATACAGTTTTTCAAGATTCTAGGAAATTCCTCCAGATGTTCCTCTTCTCCTGGATTTCAATTTTTAGTTCTTCATTCAGTTTTTTTCTCAAGTAATTTTACTTTTATTTTAAAAACTCTTTAAAAGTTTGCTCTTTTTTTTTCTTCTCTCTCTCTCTCTCTCTCTCTCTTTTTCCTTTTCTGTTTTCTCTTTTTAATATCACCTTCTTTTTAAAAAAAAATCTTCCAAGAAGACACAGAAATTCAGAATTGTAGGACAAAAGGTAGCAAGTACCTTTTGCTGTCAAAGTAGGGACAAAATGAAATGTGAATAACAAAAAAAAATTAAAAATATTTTAAACAATTGAATTGTCCTGCAGCAAGTTGGACGTGGCAAGTTGTTCTGTGGCGAGCTGGCTGTGGCGAATTGGCCATGGCAAATTGGCTGCGTCGAGTTGTCTCACTCTGTCTCAAACTATTTAATTGCAAGAAATTTCCCTGGGAAAACCTTCAGTTCCTGTGTTTTAGCCATAACCTTGCAAATTAATATTATCTCAGTCTGTTTTTATAGACTTTGTAGATTCTCATTTTCATATGCCACCATGATGTCCACAGATATACTGAGACATGTGTACATTGTAAAATGTAAGATAGAATAGTACATAGGGCAATAGAGAAATATTTGCAGCATTTTTTTAAAGGTTTTGTCAAATATTCACATTTCTAGGATCTTCAAAGATATGATTTTGTGCTTCCAAAAGCCAGATTCTAGACAAAAATTTCTATAAGTATTTGTTGGTTGGTTGGCTGATTTTAAATGAGATGTACTTCACGATTATTCCAATTTAACTTGTGAAAAATCAGTATTTTTTTTAATACTGTGGCCTTTTTTAAAAATAGAAGAATAGTTTAGAACTATGATAACTATTACTTGAATGTTTAAGTATATTTTTGCCATATTGTGATTTCATCCCAAACCCTTTTTAATAATGAAATATCTGAATTGAAATTCTGCGTTAAACATTGAAAAAGAATGCATAATTTCCTTAGAAATCACAGTAAATTATAGTATTAGCCATGATGAGGCCATATCCTAAAATCAAATACAAGACAATAATAAGACTACATGTGTGAGAATGCTAGCAACGTACTCATCTGAGGAAAAAAGTCTAATGGTAAATTATACCAGTTTGTTTAATTTGTTTTTCAATAGTCTGCTGCATATTTCCATAAAATAAGATGTAGGTTATGCAACATTAAACTTGTGGAGGCTAATCAGTTTGCTGGATGCAACTCGTGTGAAATATTTCTGGGATGATTAGTCAAAATTTGAAATTTGTGAAAGAGAATTTGAACTATTATTTGGGCTAAATCTGTTCTAATTCTCTGAGACTTCAAAAGGTTCTGAATGATTGTATATATTCTTCTCAGTTTTTATATGTTTTGTGAGAAAGAAAATAATACTTACTTTGACCAAGTTGCTATGCTTTTTTACTCTAGGATATAATTACAGTTCATTATCATTTGATCCCATCTCCAATAAAAAATAAGAATGGAAGCAAGGATAAAGAGAAAGATTCAGAAAAAGATCTAAACAGTGAATTTGCAGAAGCTTTAAGAGATTTAAAGATACAGTGGATGACAAGGTATGTTTAACATTTCTGTTGCCATATCATATCATTGAAGAATTGATGCATTGGTGCAAATTTTTCTTTTCCACCATGCCTTCATTATAGATCACTAGAGTTAGCACTTTCTTTAATACATTTATTTTTAGGTTTCATACCAATGAGATATACAATGAACTGAAAGAGACGTTCCCTAACCATCTACCCTTATATGTTGCAAGACTTCATCAACTGGATTCTGAAAAGGTGCGACCCATTTTCTTTTTTAAAAGATTTTTCATTTTAAATCCACTTAGTCCTCTCTTAAGCCCTGAATAGACAAATAGTTCCTAATTTAGTGCTCTAAATCAACCGAAGTTGTTAATTGAACACCTTTAAACTGTTCCAGAATTTATCCCATTATACCAGTATTTCACCAAGGTTAGTGATTCTTCTTAGTGATTAGTTATTTTTCTTCCCTTAGAATCATTTCAGCAGGGCACATTTGATTTATTTTGGTGCTGGATTTCAAGCTTAAAAACAATAACAGCTACAAACTTATTTATTAAATCTACAAAACACATAATCATAACTAGAAAAAAATAGTATTTGGCTTCATTTGATTGTGAATAAATGAGTTAGACATGTTATGCTATTTTCTGGTATGTTTATTTGGTATCATTTATAACTCCCAAAAAACACTTTTATGCTTCAATTATTTTTTATTTCAATTCAATTTGGATATTTTTCAAGAATTCAATAGTTTATTTACATACAGAAATGTACACTTTTATGATTGTTTCTCCCAATTTTTCTATAAATTCAATCTAGAATTCCATGCATTAAAAAAAAGATAAAATCCAGATTTGAAAACCACCATATTCAGTGTTACTTGATTATAATAAACAAGCAATTGCTATCCAGAAACATGTTTCAGTAACAGAATTCTGATTTATAGAATTCTTTCTTTGCTGCTGAAACTATAATAATTATTAGCAAAATATTAATTCTACACAGAGCACCATTCAAGTTCTTGTTTTTATGCCTATCTTTCTGCATAGATATAAAGTTATATGATGAACTGACAATGACAGTAAATGTACCACTTTTATTTTCAAAGTATGTTTTTTGCTTTGGATCAAAATAACTTCCCATCTCCTATCAACTGAATATTTGTAATATATTAATTCATATATATTTATTTGTTAAATTTATTTGCTGCCTATCTTGCCGTTGGGCTATTCTAAGGAACTTACAACAATAAAAAAGAAAAATAAGAGAATAATTTAATAAGAGACTACCCTTAATTTTCTTCCAGGAGCGAATGAAATGTTTAAATGAAATAATTGAAGCTTCTAATACAGTGATCTCTCATATCGATCAAACAGCTCTTGCTATATATCTTGCAATGAAGACTGATCCCAGGCCGGATGCTGCTACTATAAAAAAGTACCTAGCCAGTAAATACTTTTTTTCCTTGCATTTTATTTCAGCAAAGTTATCTGTTCTAAGCTTAAAAATTAAATGTTTTCATTCACGAGAAAAGAAAACAGTCATAGACTGAGCACACCTAATTGCATTGTATGTTTTAAAATACTATTTTTAATGTTGGTATGATATTGTCAAGGAGGAAATATGGAAGATCTTAATGAGCCAGCCAACAATTCCATTCTGCTTCCTCCCTGCCTCTGCCCAAATCTTTGTATGTTATTACACATTTGTATTAGATTATGGCAAGTAAAAAAAAAGTACTTAAGTATTTAAATGGAAAACAAATGGTAAACTGAAAAACCATAAGGTAGGTATTTTTAAAAGCAAATTATCCTTCAGAAGGCTGAAAATAAGGTTGAGAGCTTTTTCTTAATTGTTTTATCTGGTTTTACCCTCAGCAACTGCCAAAGGGTTTTACTCCCTGTTAATATTATTTCTTGTTTCTCTATGTTTCTAGCCACCTAAAATTGAATTTGTGAGATGAGTGGCCATGTAAAACAAATAAGTAAATGAATGGATAAAGAAATGTTAGTGTTCTTCCTTCGAAGGTAGCAGAACTGTTTGTTTGTTTGTTTGATGAAGATCTGTAGTTAAAAATGCACATTTTGGAACTGGTCTCTTTACTCCAGTTTAGAAATGTCACCTTCTCTTAAATGTTATATATTTAGAAGGGATGCAGGTGCATTTTGTGTGATTGCGAAATTCAGGAGTTTATGCAAAATGCATATATAAGCATGATGAAAGAGACCTGTTCGCATGAATGAAATATATATTGTTTCCACATAGTGAGATGGAAAAGCAGAAATCTACCTTAGTAGATGCTCTCTGTCGGAAAGGATGTGCATTATCAGATCAACTTCTGCAGTTACAGGCCCAGGAAGGGGCTGCATCAAGTGACGTTGAATGTAAAGATGATAACCAAAACACCATCTTGACTACTCTGACAGAGACTTTCTGGGAAACATCAAAATGGACTGACCTGTTTGACAGCAAGGTATGTTGAGAGGAATAGAACTATTCGTTCATACCGTTGAAGAAAGGAATATTCAGGTTATGACACCTGTTATCAGTTTAGGTGGAGACCAGTGTTTTATATTTAAATTGTTTAAAAATATTTGCACACGAAAACTGCTGTCAAAATAAGTAACTCAAATCTTTTGTAGCATAATGCATTCAGTAGCCCAGAGCTCTTATAAAGACATAATGGCAGTGGCTTTCTACCGTTTTGCTTTGGCATATTACCCGTATACATTTTACACGGTCTCATTGGATGGACAATTATATAAATTTGATTAATAAATAAATAACCTCTGGCTGTAGTCTATTGTGAACTAATTCTGTTGCAGATAAATCTAAGCATGTTTAACTAAATCTAAGCATGTTTAGAAAGCTATAACTAGGTCCCTTATTTGGTGCTCTGAATGTTGATAGCATCATGTAAATTGAGTGTCAAACTCACAGTCCATGGGCCAGATGCATCACACACTGGGCACACCCACTCCAGTTTAATGAAGGGAAAAAAAGTTGCGCTGCATCACATTACAACATGTTGTCGCAAGCTTGACACCCCTGATGTAAATGAATGCCTCATTCTTTAAAATATATTTAAATAAGTTTTAAAATAACCTTAATATAAACTGTTAGAATTATGCAGCTGGGAATAACTCAAACAACATTTCATTGTAGTCAACTTAACATGAGAGATTCCCCTGTATCCATCAAATACAGGTAGTCCTTGGTTTACAATAATTCATTTAGTGACTGTTCAAAGTTACAGCAGTACTGAAAAAAGTGACTTATGACTCTTTTTCACACTTAACGACCCAGCATCCCCATGGTCACATGATCAGAATTGGCAACTGACTCATATTAATGATGGTTGCGGTGTCCAAGGGGTCATGTGATCACCTTTTGCAACCTGACAGACAAAGTCAATGGGAAAGCCAGATTCACCTTAATCCTACTCATGTTATTAACTTAACAACAAGTGATTCACTTAACAACTTTGGCAGCAAAGTGATAAAATGGGGCAAACCCCATTTCACAAATGTCTCACTTAGCCACAGAAATTTTGGGCTCAATGTAGTCATAAGTTGAGGACTGCCTACACTGAAGGTGATTTTTACTCTAGTTCTGACTTGTCTACTGTCAACTCCAAAAGTGAATTTGGATGATTGATCTTTGCAGAATTTATATTCTGCTTACAAATCTCTGCCTCTATTTTTTTAATGCTCTTCTATAGGTTTTGTTCTTTGCTTACAAGCATGCACTGGTAAACAAAATGTACGGCAGAAGTCTCAAATTTGCAAATAAACTTGCAGAGGAGAAACCCACCAAAGAAAATTTGAAGAACTGTATACAGGTAAGTTGTTTTTGCATATTCAGTTCAGTTCAATCAGTATACAAGTTTCAGTAACATTCTAGAATTATAAAATCAGATTAGGACACATTTTCTAGGCCTAATAGATAATGGTGAAAAAAGTAAGGTTCTACATTTAGGCAGGAAAAATCAAATGCACGGGTACAGTATAGGTGGTACCTTACTCAATAGCAGTAACCCAGTTGCTGACATCAGCAAGAATGCTTGCTCTATGCACAAAAAAGTGGAACTTTAATTCCTACAAGGGATGACTGGCTGCAAAAGCTAATGAAGTTAGCAGAGATGGCTAAATTGACTGCTTTAATTAAAGAAAATAATACAAATAACATTGTTTTTACTGTACATGGAAACCACTTCAGGACTTTGTGCTTGAGGTAGGAAAAAATGAAACAGTGATTTGGGATTTTGCTGATTAGATAGTTTGTTGTGATAGAAATGATTGATACATATGATTAAGCAAAAGGAAAAAGTTACGGTTATTATCTTATTCTACTGCACTAAAACATGTCCAAAGCATTTCTTCTTTCTCCTTTTACTTCATACTCTTCCCTTTTCCCTACTTTCCTATTATTTTCATTTTTCTTTGTATTTTATTTTCAATAAACTAATAAAATTAGTAAATGAGGACAAATTTTCTAGAAATATCTAAGTGAAAGTCTAATACATTGTATTCTAATTTTAGTAACTAAATACATTAAATTTCATTTTCATGACTTTAGCTTAATATAAAGTTTACTTGTATATAAAAGTTTTGTTTTGTTTTTTGCTCTTAACCTTTTAGCTGATGAGGCTACTTGGATGGACTCACTGTGCGTCTTTTAGTGAAAACTGGCTTCCTGTGATGTTCCCACCTGATTATTGTGTGTTTTAAAATACTGCAGTTGTGAATTCAAGATGTTCTTATATTGACTAAATATAAAATCTGTGAACTTACTGGATTGCATGTTTTCATCTGTTACTGAATGCTTCACTTGTATGTATTAATCAGAGGATAAGGGGCTGCAGTATATTTATGTAGTTTGGGTCCAGACATGAGGAAGTCTATTTAAACTGAATTCTTAGTTCCTTGAGTACTTTGTTTGCTTTAGAAGTGAAAATTTAAAGACAAAACCTATTGCATACATCACATTGCTGGCAATGGATGTTTGAAAACAGCCAGCACCAAAGTTTAAAAAATGAAAGTGAAATAGCTTCTTGCATGTGTATATGGATCTTAACTGTTTGTAATTTTAATCATAAGGCTATACAAGCTGTTATTTTTACAATGAACAGGATTTTAACATGTTTAAACATAAACTTGCAATTGTATGAAGGCCTTAAATGAAGCTACAGCAAAAGTAGCTAAAAACTTATTTATTAGATTTAATAATAACCGAACTTAATTACCAGTACCATTTGCAAGAGTTTACATTTTATTTTATTTTTTAAAAGAATAACTTCCACATTTAACTAACAATGTGTTCTGAATTACTGGTGCAAAGGTGCTCTTGGATATATCTTCAATTTGGAGATACTCACAAATATCCAAATGATGCAGAGTATCGGCAAAAACCCGATACATGTATAAAGTGTCAGTCAACACTTAATCAGGTATTGTAAAACTTATACATACATGTTAATAATGTTTGAAAAACATAAAACTGCAGAATAAATGTGCAGATTTAAATGTCAAAGGTTTGAGTACTCATGGTTTAATTTTTTTAAAAATAAAATATCGAATAAATTTGAAATCTGTTTTAATTTTTCAGCAGTGTGGCTCTGTCAGAGGACTATACACTCACATTTTCTTGTATTCTAATCAGAAAAAGTGTAAACTATCCTCCATGGCATGTGAATGGCAATTTATCTTGGGAATCTTGGTTTATGAGGACATATTCTAGGATAAAAGTGGACCTCATTTCTACAGTATTTCTAATCCGACAGTGTGATTAGATCCATAGAGTTTCAAGTCTTTGTTTATAAATATCTATTAAACCAGGGGTCTCCAATTTCTGTACCATGAACCCATACCAGTCTGTGTTCTTGGTAGGAAACGAGGCTGCACAGCTGAAGATGAGTGGCAGGTGAGCATGCAAAATCCAAACCCCCACCACTAACCTTGGCCCATGGAAACGCTGGCTTCCATAAAACCAAAAAGGTTAGGGACTGCTGAATTAAACCTCAATGAAGGAATGCCAGAATGTGTCAGATACTGGTCATTGGTATAGCAATAGCAATAGCACTTAGACTTATATACCGCTTTATAGTGCTTTACAACCCTCTCTAAGCGGTTTACAGAGTCAGCATAGTGCCCCCAACAATTTGGGACCTCATTTTACCCACCTCAGAAGGATGGACGGCTGAGTCAACCTTGAGCCTGGTGGGATTTGAACTGCCAAATTGTAGGCAGCTGGCTGCAGAAGTAGTTTGCAGTACTGCACTCTAACCACTGCACCACAGAGGTTCCTTATAGATAATGTAGCTAAGGGATAAAACATGACCAAGAGGTGCAGGCTTCCTATTATCTATTCTTTTGTTGAAACAACTTGTCTTTGAGAAAAACTCCAAATAAGTACCGAATTGAAAGGGTTAAATCTTGAAAGTTTAAGAATCAGATTCTTCTGATAAGGTCTTAGCTTTTGCACTTCATTCTGAATTCTGCTTCCTCATCTTAATTCTCTGATGGTGCCTTTAAACAACTTGATACTTGACTCAGGAAATTCCGCTAGCTGGGTTATATTGAATATGTTGCTCATTGAGTCCAAAAATTCATAATCTGTGCTGAATCTAAATTTATTTGCCCAAAGCAATGTGGTTCCAGGCTGGCATAAGTAGCGAAATGTATCCAGCAGAGAATCTAGAGCTGTGTGGTGATAGACAACATCAGTAGCCACAATGAAATCATAATGGTGGGTTGCTTTGGGAAAGTCTTCAGGGAGATTCATGCCCCAAATGAGCTTCCTCACTTCAGGCTTGTGAATGGCTAGATTCTGTATATTCCTAGTAATATTGAACTCCAAGTTTTCAAGTACCTCAGGCAAGTCAGTTGCTGTGACAAAAGCTCCTGAAAGATAAAAAATAACAATAATAACATTGCTCAATCCATTACCTGCTTTGATAAAATGTCAATTGGGGAAAGGAGGTAGGTCCTAATATTAATTCAGCCAGTAATGTACTTAAATTGTCTGCCCACTTGCGCCAGCAAATCATAAAATGGACTGGAATTGCATCAGAGGCGGGATGCTACCAGTTCTGCTTGGCTCTATAGAACCAGTAGCTATTAAGAGCAGCAGACACCAAACTGGTTCTGTGTCTGCGGCTGTTTGACCCACCCGCCCGCCTGGGCTCTTACCTGTCCTTTATTTCCTGCTTTTTCAACCTCAGTTGCTTTGCGCAGCACAGCTGAGGTTGAAAAAGCAGGAAAAAAGAGGCTTTTCAAATGCTGCGCACCCGCGTGCAGCGCTTTTCAGCTGTCTGGGCAGCACAGCTTAAGATTTTTTACATGCGCTTACAAAACATACTCACCGAACCGGTAGTAATACCGGTTGAATCCCACCCCTGAATTGCATCATGCTAAACCATGGTTTACATAACTAATACAAGTAGTTCTCAACTTACAACAGTTCGTTGAGTGACGGTTCAAAGTTACAACGGTAACTTACAACCTTTTTTAACAGTTATGACCATTCCAGCCTCTCTGATCATGTGATTAAAATTCAGATGGTTGGCATCTCATTCCTACTTATGACCATTGCTGTGTCCCAAAGCCATGTGATCAACTTTTGTGAACTTCTGACCAGAAAAATCAGTGGGAGAAGCCAGATTCCCTGACCAAACCGTGTTACTAACTTATCAATTGCAGTGATTCAATTACCAACTGTGGCAAGAAAGGTCGTAAAATGGAGCAAAATTCACTTAACAACAGAAATTTGGGGCTCAAATGTGATTGTAAATTGAGGACTAATTGTTAAATAAGCTAGATAGAGTTGCTTCATTTGCACACCATATTGAGCAAAATCCAAGCAAATCATATATGATTTAGAAGATGTGAGTCTACTTATAGTTAATTATTCTTTAAACACTAGTTTTATGAATAAAATACTGCAGAATGCCTTTTAGGTGAGCTGCTCCTAGCTATTATACTTTTGCTGAGCATAATAAATCAGCACTGATGTGCATAATTGATACAATCCTGCACACAATACATGCACGCAGAATGATGAAAAATCAATGGAGGGGAAGCAATTTCTGAAAATTGGACTGAGGTCAGAAAATGATCAGATGCTGAAGGAACATTTAGGAAAAGACAAAGCAGTGAAAGTGTTATCCATGTTTGAAGTGCATGACTGAAAAGGAAATGAATCCCTATGGTATTTTACAGTCTGAAAAATCAGTGTACAAGTTACCTAATACACTTGCCACAATAGACACTAGACCTGTCCCAGCTCCAATTTCAAGGACTTTCTTTTCTTTGAAGTCAATTTCCTCTTGATTGGATTCCAGGTACTGACATAAAGCAAGGGCCTAGAAGAGGGGGGGGAAATCACTTGATCATTCCAAAGTTATTTGTGTATATATAAATACAATGTGTTTTTTTTTTCTTTTGCATTTGGAAATAGGTCAGAATACAAATGAAGGCTGATTTGCTCATAGTTGCTATGCTTCCTAATCATGCTCACCTTGAAAGAGCCTTAAGATGCCATATGCTGACATCCTCCTGAGACAGAAACAAAGCCATAAATTCATTACACTTTATAGAAGTTTTTTCAACTGGCATAGGAAGAGAAGGGGATTGAATCTAATCAGATCACAAAAGAAACATTGAACTCTCAAGAAAAGTGCATATAATGTGTTAGCAGAATTGATCTAGCTCTGTGTGTGTGTGTGTGTTACTGCTGATTTTTTTTTAAAATTAAGTTTTATTTGGGTTTTCACACATACAAAATTCAAGTAAAACATCTTTTTTGAAAATAGCATGGTCCCGGGTTTAACTTCTTTATACAGACACTGAACTCAATTTCATGCTCCTTTTTGTGTTCTATTCCATATCTTATACTATTCTACATTTTCTATATAGTTTTTCCCCTCTTTTAATTTTCTCAATTTTATTTGGATTATCTCATCTCAATTCAAATCATTATATTTATACTTTTGTCTGTTCTGTTTCAATTTCATATTATCTTTTCTCATTAAACAAATTTTCTCCTGTAGTTACTAATTGGAGTATGACACCTTTATATCTTTTAATTACATCCATTCAACTCTTATTTAAACTTCAATATATACCTTAAGGTTATGACCTTCAAAATAATACATAATACATAACTTCCAATCAAATTCTGCTTGGTACATTCTTATAATACACACTATATTCTTTTTAAAAAAAGATTTCAAATATATGTAATTATAAGCCCTCAATTTAGTTCTATCATTAATAATCATTAAAATCTTAACATCTTTAACACTTCTTTTCAATTAAATATACTTCCTTAAAGACACATATAATCTCCATAATTAATTTTTCCCTTATTTCTCTTTACATATGTTTTGTAAATCATTAAATATTCATTTTGTTACATTTATTTATTGACAAGCATTCCACTGAATTACGATAGCTATTTTATCAAACATTTTAATCATACATTGTTTCATATTTTCTAAAATTATTTCTGTTTCTAATATAACAATACTATCTTATGTACCTTTGCAGAATCCCTTTTTCCATTAAATTTTCACCCATTATCTCTAAATAAGCCCTGTTTCTCTATATTTTGTTTCTATCCTTTATAACTTCTTTTCCTTTCTTTCTTCCCTCTCATCTTCTCCCTCCCCTTTTTACCCCCTTGTCTCTCTACTTCTAATTCTCTCTTCTGCATTTCCCTCTTCTGTTGCTTTCTGATTTTATACTTATTTTTCACTCTATTTTGGGGGGGGAGTTGTTTTTCCCAATCTTAAATTTTCCATTCTCTTCCCCCCCCCCTTTCCTTTTTTTCCCCATCTAAGATTACTTGTTCATTAAAGATGGCTTCTTCTTTGTCGCAATCTTCTTATTCTGCAGGCATTTTTTGTTGTCTCTCATAATTCCAAATCTCCATTTCTAAAAACTGAAATACAAAGCCAAAAGAACCTCTCCCTTCTTGTGCATCTTCTTTGTACTTTTTAAGTTCCATTTTCAGTTCTTCGAAAAGTGGAGACATTTTAAACAGTTTAAACAACCACCCGATTGATTTTAGTCATTCAAATATAATAACCAAAAATCCAGAAATCATCAAGTAATCCAAATAGTCCCAAGTTATTTCTTCTTATTTCTTTTTCCACTTTCTCTTCCTGGGGTTTTTGCGATATTTCAGTTAAAATGTATCTTTTGTAAGTCTTGTTGAGATTTTGCTGTAAGTTCTTTTTAATTCCAGGCAGTCTCCTCCCTTCCAGATCCTGACCTTTTGTCCTTTTTCTCTCCTGTTTTCAAAAGCTTTTGATTATCCAGAAATCTTTATTATCCCTTTGACTTTTTATTTTCAGCATTAAATGCCTATTAATGTCAAAGTGGATTTTTTTCCAATTTCTTGCTAAGTCTCTTAGCTGTCAGTACAGGAAAAGGAGAAAAAAAAAACCAAATATTTTCCCTTTTCTCTCTCCTTCGCACCTTAACAATCTTCTTAAGGAACAATGTTATTGTTTTTTTAATAGTTTCAATTCCAGGGTACCTTATTTGTTGCTTTTGCTGTTTGACCCAGTCAACCAAAACTTTCTCTTCTTATCTTCCTCCTGCACATTCTTTTCCGGTCGAGTTCTTCTTTGTGGTGGCCATTTCTGACCACCGCTACAACCGCCTTCGGGAAAGGGAATAATGGCCAGCTGGGGAGGAGAGATGAGGCTCTCCTCAACCCTGCAGGCAGTCTCCCCCTTCTTC
Organism: Hydrophis major; assembly: GCA_033807585.1. Lineage (NCBI taxonomy): Eukaryota > Metazoa > Chordata > Lepidosauria > Squamata > Elapidae > Hydrophis > Hydrophis major. The sequence continues at coordinate 29,981,952 of CM066332.1, read as the reverse complement.
ACCACCTCTATGGGGTGGCTTAGCCCCGAAACCAGCCGGCTCGGGCCGCTCCAGCGGTGAGCACGGATCGAAGCCTCGCAGAGACGAGGTTTCAGTCTGTCACCGAAGAAGCTCAAACTGGAAGTCTCCACTGCTGATTTTAATAATAGAAATCTATATTAATGTTTTTAACTGTGTTAGTGCTACAGTTGGGATGAGTCTTCAGATAATTTTGATGGACAATGCCAAGGAAGACTGACAGGAGCATTCAGGAAAGAGTGACTGGTTCAAGATAATTCATGTCAGAAACATGAAACATGATAGAACTCAATTTCTATTTTAATATTCTCAAGTAAACAATGCCTACTGGGAAAAAAATTTCCTTTTTTTATTTTAAAAATTTGCATGCTGGCCCTACTGTTCACAAATTAAAACAATCCAAATCATAAATGTCCAAAGTTACAAAGAGGGTAGAGCTTCCAGTACATAAAAAGTGACAAAATAAATTCTAAAATAATAATGTTTGCAACTACAACTGACATGAATATGAGAGCAGTCCCCTAAATAACATACATCTTAACACAAAGAGGGTTCCACGCATTTTTTTTAAAAAAAAAAAAACACTTGATTTTGGCAATTTACATTACAAACAGAATTTCTAGAAGCAAAATCAGTAACTCAGGAAATTTATTCAGTATGTTTTTTTCCCCTACCAGAACTTTGCTCCCAGCTTTTTTGCTTGTTTTATACTTTTTGTCTTGCCCAAAACATACCTTAAACGGGGCAAACTAAGTAAAGAAGCAGGGACTCTTGATGAGTACATCAAGATTAAATAGTTGGAGGGTAAGAGAAGCTTTGTCTTAAAATGATTCATATTTATGCTCAGCCACATATAGGAAATGTCATACTTGCTTATAACATTGGGCATGTCCAAAACATGTTAAACCAACTACTTCATGGCAACACATAACTCACTCTAGGTTCTGTTTAACTACTTTTGCAGCACTTCTTTGATTTGGGGATAATGTATAGCAACTGATATTTCCAGTGAACACTAACTAAAGCTATTATAGAGCCAGTTTAGTGGCATCCATTCTTAATTCAGGCATTTCATTTAACAGGAGATCAATAGTTCAATCAGAATAGAGCTGGAAAGGACCTTGGAGGTTGGACCTTCTAGTCCAATCCCCTAATCAAGAAGGAGACCCTGGACCATTTCAGACAGGTGCCTATCCAGTCTCTTCTTAAAAACCTCCTGTGATAGCAATAGCACTTGGACTTATATACCGCTTCACAGTATTTTACAGCTCTCTCTATCTGGGTTACAGAGTCAGCTTATTTCCCCCAACAATCTATTTTACCGACCTTGGAAGGATGGAAAGATGGGTCAATTTTGAACCAGTGAGATTTGTACTGCTAAATTTCTGGCAGTCAGCAGAAGTAGCCTGCAGTACTGCATTCTAACCATCATGCCACTGAAGCACCTACAAGTTCTGGAGGCAAGCTGTTCCACTGGTTAATTGTTCTCACTGTTAGGAAGCTTCTTAATTCTAGGTTTCTTCTCTCCTTGATTAATTTCCATCCATTATTTCTTGTCTTGCCCTCAGATGCTTTGGAAAATGAATTGACCCCCTCTTCTTTGTGGCAGCCCTTCAAATACTGGAATACTACTATCATGTCATCCCTAGTCCTTTGTTTCTGTGGACTAGCCATACCCAATTCCTGCAGCCATCCCTCATATATTTTTGTCTCCAAGCCTTTAATCATCTTAGTTGCTCTTTTCTGCACTTTCTCCAAAGCCTCAACATCAAACAATAGTAAATATTTCCAAACTTAAGAGTTGTCTTATTATTAGTCAAAGGAATGCTTTTTTTTCTGTGTCAAACTTACAGCAGGCCATACTACAGCTCCAAAGCATTCAATGGATTCTTGAATGATGATCTGATGGCCAGCATAACAATAATGTTCTTTGTCAAAATAGTAGGAGGCCTTTGAAACCCATTTAGGCAATATTTTAAATACACGTGGACCTGTGAAGGAAAAATGATCAGTCATTTGTTCACATATTTTTGTGAGATGCTATAGAATTAAGCAAAACTATGCCTTCAGAAAGTTTGCTCTAAAATCCTCATAATACAGGTAGTCCTCGACGTATAACAATTCAAAATTACAGTTCACAGCACTGAAAAATGTGATGTATGACCAGGGGCGAGATTCAAAATTTTTAACAACCGGTTCAGTTTAGGTGGTGGGCGGGGCTTGGTGGTCATGTGACTGGGTGGACGTGGCTTGGTAGTCATGTTATTGGCTGGGCGTGGCCAACTCAACATCACTCACATTGAAGCACGCATCTCCTCGCCTGGCCTCTCATGATGCTGCAACAGTCGTAAGTGTGAAAAATGGTCATGTCACTATTTTCAGTGCCATTGTAACTTTAAATGGTCACTCCACACAAGCAAAGTACCAGCAAAGGAGGGGGGGAAAACTCCAGAGAAGTTCCTGAGACAGGAAGTCTAGTCCTGCCAAGAATGTAATAAGGGTTAACGGAGAGGCAGCTTCTGTAAGCAACACCAGAATGTTTCCTTCCTGCCTTCCTTACAGGATTAGGCCAGTCATTTCTTCTAACTACTGGTTCTCCGAACTGCTTAGAATGTTAACAACCGGTTCTAGCAAATAGGTGCGAACTGGTAGAATCCCACCCCTGTGTATGACTTTTTTTTCACACTTAAACAACTGTTGCAGCATCCCTATAGTCACATGATCAAAATTCAGATGCTTGGCAACTGAATCAACAGCAGCAATGATTTACTTAACAATTGTGACACAAAAAGTTGTAAAATGGGTCAAAATTCACTTAACAAATATTTCACTTAGCATCAAAAATGATGAGGATTACTTGTAATTACCACTCCAAAAAAAGTCACAACCTTCCCCCTCCCTTCACCATGCACGTACCATAAATAAAGTGATAGTGTTTTTGAGAAATTCGGGCGAAAGTTAGCATGATGACTCTGTAAACCACTTTGAGAAGGCTGTAAAGCACTATAAAACAGTATATAATCTAAGTGCCATTGCTATATAGGCATGTTTGAAACTAGCAATAGCAGTTAGACTTATATACTGCTTTACAGCCCTCTCTAAGCAGTTTACAGAGTCAGCCTATTGCCCCCAACAAACGGGGTCATCATTTCACCCACCTGGGAAAGATGGAAGGCTGAGTCAACCTTGAGCCTGGTGAGATTTGAACAGCCAAATTGCAAGCAGCTGGCAGGCAGCAGAAATAGCCTGCAGTACTGCACTCTAACCATTGTACCACCATGGTTCATTAAAGTTTGTTTTGTTAAAACAGGAGAGAAATCAGGCCTAAACTAATTATATAAATGTCCTCCTGCTTTCAGTGGAAGGGCTGAATTTTCTAATTCAAATTAAAGGTTGGGAATAGACCTCTTTTCCTCAATATTTAAAAAAAAAACCAAGGCACAGTTTTAATCACAATTGAAATAAGCATACAAAAGCTGCAGGAGTATCTGAGCACATCAAAAGTCAAGATTGTGCCCATGACTGCACAATTGAATGAATCCCTGCACCGTTTTTATATGTGGTGCATGCTTTATGCCAGGGGTCTCCAACCTTGGCTCCTGGAAGCCTGACGGACTTCAACTCCCAGAGTTCCACAGCCAGCAAAGCTGGCTGTGGAATTCTGGGAGTTGAAGTCCGCCAGGCTTCCAGGGGCCAAGGTTGGAGACCCCTGCTTTATGCACATAACAAAAAGGCAGAGCTTCAATCATATGGCCAAGCGTGTCATGATTTGGGGATATTTTCCCCAGAATGGAACAATTAACTGCAGCCACATTCACTCCACCGCAGAGGCCCCCATTATAATAAGAGGTGTTTATCCCAAAATTATTAGGACTGATGCCATTGGGGGTTGGGAAGATAAAGGATACACTTGATATTATTTTTTATTTTATTTATTTGTCAAGCATGTATTAGATAACAGATATAATTAGAACATGATTATGATTATATGAAATGGGTAGGAATAAAAGGGGACATTAGGATGGTAGGCATGTTGTTGCTCTTATACACATCCCTTACAGACCTCTTAGGAGTGGGGTGAGGTCAACAGTAGATAGTCTAAGGTTAAAGTTTTGGGGATTTGGGGAAGAAACCACAGAGTCAGATAGTGCATTCCACGCATTGACAACTCTGTTGCTGAGGTCATATTTTCTACAATCAAGTTTGGAGCAGTTTACCTTAAGTTTGTATCTATTGTGTACTCGTGTGTTGTTGTGGTTGAAGCTGAAGTTTACTTATTGCTTTGGGAATGTTATATAGAAAAAGGACTTAGTTCTAAACTTAATCTTGTATGAGGAACTGCTTAGTCCTTGTTTTTTTAAAAAAAGAGATGACCTTGTTTGAGTTTCCTTCCTTGTTGAGGAAAGAAATGTGGGAGGGGGAAAGAGAAAGGAGAAGAGGAGAAGATGATTGATATTGTAATCAATCAAAAACATTGTCCTAATAAGATCAAAGAAAATGTATTGACTAGGAGAACTATTGTCTGACAGATCAGGATCAGTGGCTTATGCTTCTATTACAAGAAAACATCTTTTTTTTTTTTAAAGGCTAATGGATTCCCTCTTGGGGATTGCAACCTTTGTTGCAAACAATCTTTCTGGACATTTTCATATGCATAATGTCATTTCATTCACTTCTACCTGTGAGGGTCCCTCCCCCCTACCTCTTCCTTTCTCTTTCTCTCTCTGGTAGAATGACTTTCTGTAATGCTTTCTTTTTATTTTTGCTGACTACAATTCCAGAGATTGCGCTCAGGGTGAGGTTGTGAGTTCCTTTTCTGAGAGGGGAGTCCTTCAGATTTATTGTGTCTCTTCCTTGAGGGCTTTGTTACGCAAACTTTTTTAACATGTTCTTCAGAACGCAGGAAAGCCTGATCCTGAAACTTAAAACAAATTCTTCATTTCTGGATATGCTTGGAAGGACTATGTTATTAGCCAAAAAACCCCATTCTGCCCACTCACCCTCTGCCTTGCCATCTGCAGCGTTCAGCCAAGGGACTCTCTGCAACCAAATTGTCATGCCCCTGTCAGAGTCTGAATCTGAGGAGGAAGACGAACAGCTGATAGGGAGTGGGAGTGTGGCTCCGTTGGCTGTTGTGGAAACTGGGAAAGGCAAAGTCCAGCTGGGCAGAGCAGGGAAGAGGTAGAACAAGGGGAGAGGGAGTTCAGAGGAAGATCCAGGCCCACCCCCTCTTCATCCTAGGGCATGCAGGGAGGAACGGGGAAGAGAGCAATGTGGGTTGCATGGCTTATGGGGGAGGAAAGGGCCCTGATTCCCTTCAGGGAATTTAAAAAGAATTTAAAAGAGATGCATGCTGAGTGCGGCGTCTTCTGGGAGCAAATGTGAGTTTATTTTGTGTTAACTTTAGTTATCTGTGTTCCTAGCGTCTTCCCAACAATGTTGAGTTATTGCCGTGCCTTCATGCATGGAATTCCTTCTCTTGCCCTGCTGGACTAATTACCTCATTTTGCTTTGATTGGACTTATAGTTACAGTTTTTGTTGACCACATTGATTCTCTGTAGCCAAAGGCTGTTCCTCAGAGAGTTTTTCTGCAGCCAGAAGGTAACCAGGACATTGGGGGCAAAGTTGGAGCTAATAAAGTGACTCCTACTGATTATCTGATTGTGTTGCCTTTGTGCCATGCACCAGGCCATCACACAAATGGAACATCTGGAAGGAAGCAGCTTCACCATCCCAGCCCCCTATGTTCACACAAAACAGAGTGCGTTTGTCCCCCCTCCCCAACCTTTCCAGTTTCCACTTTAGGAAGCCGAGCCGAAAAGGGACTACATCCAATGGGAAGGCAGAGTGGGGACACGTAGTAACTTGTCCTGCACTGCGGATTCACCAGAGACAAGTATCCTTTGGCAAATTGGCCAGGAGCATCGGAAGAACATTGGTAGGGGGAAATATGCTAGCACAGGGCCAGCCAACAATAAATGCCCATGCCGGAGTGGCTGTGGTGGGGGACCGGCAATTAAATGGCTGCAGATATGTGCCCATGGTTAATTGTCCTAGACCCCACTTTCCCCAATCTCCATGAACATCTTTGAATAATGAGACTATGAATATAGATAGTCTTCGACTTACAACCGTTCCTTTAGTGAACAAAGATACAACTGCACTGAAAAAAGTGATGTGTGACCGTTTTTCACACTTATGACCATTGCAGCATCCCCGTGATCACATGGTTTATATTTAGATACTTGACAACTGACTCACATTTATTATGGTTGCAGTGTCCTGGTGTCATGTGATCCCCTTTAGTGACCTTCTGACAAAGTCAGTCAGGAAACCAGATTCATTTAACAACAAATTTAAGAACTGCAGTGATTCACTTAACAAATGTGGTGAGAAAAGTTGTAAAATGAGACAAAACTCACTTAACAAATTTCTTACTTAGCAACATAAATTTTGGGCTCAACTGAGGTTGTACATTGTGGACTAGCCTTTTCAAATTATTGCAAATCATTGCGATAAAAACTGAGGATGAATTGTGATTCTCAAAACGAACTACTCATGTTTTATCTGGTCAGCAATCGTAAAACAACTTCTTAAATTATGACTGAATCTAGTCAATCTATTACATAGCTTAGAAGGAAACAATGTGTTCATGCATGTGTGCATACATTAAAGTACTACCTGAGTCAGGTAATGGAGAAGAATTGTCATGGTAGCCCTCCTCCTCTTCTGTTAATTTTTGAGCCATTTTAGGGAAGTTCTGGTGCTTTGTAGAGATCATAGCAGTAACCCTGTTGAAGGAACAATCAAACCATGGACCGTAAGTGCAAATCACTGCATTTCTAATTTATCTATCTAACAACTCACTGTATTCAAAAGCACCCATGCTGAAACATGGTCCATTTCTTTTGATCCAAAGCTGGTTTTTTTTTCTACCCCAAAAATCTCAAAATTTTGTCTTTCACACGGTTTGTTATCTTGACAGTGGCAAATTGGAAGCCCAAAGGTAATTTAAGGAATGCTGATACCCAGTTCATTTTCTGGGAAATCAGCTTTCTCCCAATCTCCTGAGAAGCTAGCAGTGGTGGTATTCTACTGGTTTGGCCCGGTTCACATGAACCTGTAGTAAAAAAAATGTTACAGTTTGGCTGAACCGGTAGTAAAAAAACAGCCGTGCAACACACATACACACACAGAGTTTTTGGCCTCCTGGGCCTCAGGGAAGCCTCCTGGGAGCAAAAACGGCCTCCCAGGAGGCCTCCCTGAAGCCCAGAAGGCAAACAAAAAACAGAGTGCAGTGTGCGAGAGTGTGTGTGTGTGTGCTGCAAAAAGAAGCAGCAAAAAAAGCCATGCCTATCCAGTTACATGGCCGTGCCCACCTAGCCACGCCCACCTAGCCATGCCCACAGAACCGTTAGTAAAAATATTTGCACCCCCACTCCTGGAAGCTAGCTACTGTTTTCCTCAATATTCAAGTATTTTTACTGGATTGAGGGAAGAGATTAGCCTTTAGCACTTCAAATTAGGTGTATAATCTTTCAGTGGCCAAAAATTTAAGAAAGGTCCCTGAGTGCATGGGACCAAATCATTCCTGTGGCAGGATTGAGGCCAGGGAAGAATTTGGGGCTTTTTTTTTAAAAAAAAAAAATGGAGATATGCCTCTTTCAAGGGATAAGAAACTAATTCCAGCAAAAGAGAGTTCCCACAAAAAGAGGCCTCAGTGACCACATATAATCCTCAGGTTTCAAATCTTTGAATTAAGACTTGATACCCCAAACATATCCTTTCTCATCCTTGCCTCTTTTTTCCCCCCCTTTGTGGCCTTTTTTTTTTTTTTTTTTAAAGTCATCAGAAACAAAATTCTTTTCTTTTTTTTCTTAAATTGCCACCTGAGATGCACTGGGAGCCTTTTCTGCTGAATTGCAGAACTGGAAAGTTAATAAAGAAAAATCCATAGAAACACATTCTTTGTATAGAGAAACATAACTCTGTGAGAAACTATATTAACAGAAAATGTACATTGTGATGACTCAAGTTTTAAATAGGCTAACATTTTCCCATAAAACTTCCTTTGATAAATCCTGTAGTATATAAAAAGAGGGCAAAGCCACTGCCTGCCAGCACTGATAATGTTACCTAATTTGGTAATGAAATGTCTGCCAGAAAATAAACAAGCTCAGAGCAGCAAGGACCCCACAGTTCAACCCTCAGCTACAAATATTCTCTATTGCACTGGTATCAAGCTCATGGCGTCATGTTGCCGTCACATTTAATAATTAATAGGTTTCATCAAGTTGCCTTTTAGAATGGAATGGAGTGGACTGGACTGGAATGGAATGGAATGGAATGGAATGGAATAGACTGGACTAGACTAGAACAGAACAGAACAGAACAGAACAGAACTCTTTATTGGCCAATTGTGATTGGACACACAAGGAATTTGTCTTGGTGCAAATGCTCTCGGTAAAAGAAAATATACATTCGTCAAGAGTCAAAAATCATAAGGTACAATACTTAATAATAGAGGGTACAATAAGCAATCAAATCGTACTGGGAAACATCAATAAAAATCATTAGGATACAAGCAACAAGGTTACAGTCATACAGTCATAAGTGGAAGGAGATGAGTGAAAGGAAGGATGGAGGATTAATAGTAATAGTAATGCAGATTTTGTAATAGTTGAACAGTGTTGAGGGAATTATTTGTTTAGCAGAGTGATGGTGTTTGGGGGAAAAACTGTCCTTGTATCTAAGTTGTTCTGGTGTACAGTGTTCTACAGCATCAATTTGAGGGTAAGAGTTGAAACAGTTTATGTCCAGGATGTGAGGGGTCTGTAAATATTTTCACATATTTAAATTCAGCACATTTGATTTTCTCCATTTGTATACGTTTGCATTAAAATAGCAGAACATGTCTTATAATTATACAAGGGTACTTCTGGGAATAAATAATAGATAGGCCAGCTGGGCATCAATAAACATAGGGGGTTGCAGAGACTGCATTGGGGAGCAGGAAAAGGGTTGGAGGAGGAGCAAACAACTAAAGCAATGCAAGATCCACCTTTTCCCTGTATATTAAAGAGAACTTGTGCAATGGTAACAAAATGCTGATATATAACCTACTTAGGTAGTCTTTGATTTACAACAGTTCATTTAGTGACTGTTCAAAGCAGTGGTGGATTCAATTTTTTTTTACTACTGGTTCTGTGGGTGTGGCTTGGTGGGCATGGCTTGGTGGGTGTGACAGGGGAAGAATCCTGCAAAATCTCCATTCTCACCCCACTCCTGGGGGAAGGTTACTGCAAAATCCCCATTCCCTCCTCACCCCACTAACCTGCTTTTCAGCTCTGTTCTCCTGTGCAGGGCAACAAAAGGCCAAACAGCTGGGACTTGGGAGCCAGAGAATAGATGGGGGCAGAGCCAGCCAGAGGTGGTATTTGCCGGTTCTCCAAATTGCTTAAAATTTCTGCTATCGGTTCTCCAGAACTGGTCAGAACCTGCTGAATACCACCTCTGGTACAAAGTTACAACGGCACTGAAAAAAAGTGACACGATCATTTTTCACACTTTCAACCTTTGTAGCTTTCCCATGATCATGCAATCAAAATTCAGACGCTTGGCCCTTAGTTCATATTTATGACTGTTGCTATGTCCCAAGGGGAAGCCAGATTTACTGGACAACTGGGTTACAAACAGGGGTGGGATTCTACTGGGTTACAAACAGGGGTGGGATTCTACCGGTTCTGTCCAGCTCTACAGAACCGCTAGCTTTGAAGAGTAGCAGACACAGAACCAGTTACAAACTTTCCAGCTGAAGTGATTCACTTAACAACCGTGGCAAGGAAAGTTGTAAAATGGGGGAAAACTCACTTAACAAATGTCTCATTTAACAACAGAAACTTGGGGCTCAATTATGGCCGTAAGTCGAGAATTACCTGTACATGTGTGAACTGCCTGATCTTTATGTTTGGCGAAGCTATTAATTCATTGTAACCAAATACTCTTAAATGTCTTATAAAACATTAGAGTGTTATTAATTCAAAATAATCAGGTATGAAAAGGGAAAAGCTAGTGCTTTCCATCCAGCTTTCCAACTTCATTTTTAATTTTAATTCTTAAGGTGCAAGAATAATTTAAATATAATACCCACTAGATGTCCTCAAAAGCTTATGCCAGGGGAAAAAAATCTGACACATTCAAAACATGCATACGAGTGTAATAGGGAGAGTCCCCTAGTGATCATCATTCAAAGCTGTTCAAATGCTGCCTTATATTCTAAGTAAGGCACAAATTGTTAATCAAACTAAGAGTACAGGTTTTCATTTTATTTTCATTCTGAAATTGCCAAATGCAGTTTAATGTCTGGTCGATATAAGTGATTTTCCATACTAGAGAACCTGAAGGTAAGTAAAGAAGTCACAAATATTATTAAAAACCTATTGGTGGGGGGAAAAAACATTAAAATTGCCATAAAAACATAACAAGTGGTTTGATAAACCCCCACTTTTCGACTTTTGTTGTATTAGTGGCATGGATACAAAACAAAAAATGTGCAAATGGAATTTACACACTGGGAAGCTTTGAGTGAGCCTCCTGTAAAATGAATGGGAACTGTTTACCAGAAGCTGGGAGGGAGGAATTTCACAAGGGAAATTGTCCAAAGATTGCGCCCTCAACTCCAGTCATCAGCCCTGAATGCTGAGTTTGGGGTATGTTTTTTTACTTTGATTTCCCCCTTACACTTTTCATGCATTGATACATACTAAAGCTAAATGACAACTCTGTCTCACACATTCATTATTGCAAAAGCTTTTCTGGTTCATAGTACATTTCATCAAAATAAAAAAGTTTGCCTTGTTCTGCCTTTTAAAAGTTTTTTTTTTTTTTGGCTCACTGCTCAACAAAAAAAATAATCCTCCACAAATCTTTTCAAAGTTAGGTTGTCTTTTTTTCCTTTTCAGATTCAGAAATCTCATTAAAAGTTATGCTTCTAACTGTGACTAATATACTACCAGTTGGTTATACATCTTGATTGACCTAACAACCACCTGTTGTGCCCTGTATCCGAGATACGTATTAAAAATAAACCTGAAGTTTAAAATGCCCATCCAATACGTCTCAGCACATTCATTTCTCCTTTTACTTGCAGAAAAAAATAAACCTAGGATTAAAATTTACCTGCAAAGCGAATTAATCCAGATGTCAAAGATCCAAATTCTTAGCCGAGAGATTTCAAGTACCCTGGTGTCTTTTTATAGTCAAGGTGTACTCTAAGACTGAGTCAAAGGAGGTGGGGCCATTCTCCAGTCCATTTAGGGATTTAAAAAAAAGCACGGACAATCGTACTTTTGATTACCATCCAGTATGTAAAAACAAGAGAGGATAAATATATAATTGTAATTAGAAATTGATATGATGATAAGAATTGAAACATGTTGCAGACAACACATTAGGAGCATAAAATGAAACCAGCAGCACAAATCTTATAGGAAATAGCCTGCAATTAAATCATAAACGGAGTTTCTCTAGCTCATAATTATATTTTCTGCCAAGAGGCTCAAAATCATAAATTTAAATGCAGGTAAAGTACGTGACATGTAGTAACATCTTTCCCATTACAAATCCATCATTTCATGAGTGTTCATTTATACTAGTCATTCTTTTGTTTGTTTTAATGCCAACCCTTCTAAGTCAATTTTTGATATCTCAGTCATTTCCAAATAATATGAAGCCTCAAAAATAAATTAGGAGTAGAATGTGCATTAAAATCATCCCTTTATAAATTTGGAGGGTAGTTTGATGGGCATTTACCTCATTCTTCTAGCTCAGCAGACCCCAACATTTCCAGCTCCATGGACTGGCAGATGTGGCAGGAGGGAGAGGATGGTTTGTGTGCTGGCCTGGTGCTTGAGCGGCCAAGTTCCCAGTGGGCTGTGGACAGATACCAATCCACGGACCAGAGGTTGGGGATCCCTCCGGTTGTTGGTGCAAGAATGTGGATGATTTGAGATTGTTCTCCAGATGTTGCCAAATACAATTATCTGCCAAAAAACTACTTTCATATTAAGTATGAGGAGGCCACTTGGTGTTGTTATATAACACCACTACCATTCCATTCAGAAATACCTCAGAATTCCCAAACAAGCAGAGTCAAAATATTTATACAATATGTGGTCAAATGTTTAGAGGATGGGGAATGGAATTAAAATTGTGCTTTCTATTTTAGAGAGGTTTTAGGGTAGACAGTATACTGTTAAGCCCTCGCCCCCCCAAAATTGGGCTAATTTTTCTCTTTTCAGGAGTTTTCGATCTCTTTATGTTTTTTTAAAGAAGATATTGAGGAATGTCAATGGTTATTTATTCATTTATATTTATTTATCTTCATCATCATCGTTTTAGCCATTGTCTAGCCACTGCAAGATGAAGGCTTTTTCTGTGTATTTTCAACCAATATGGTCTTGAGGTTGTTGTTTTTTTGCCAATCAGGCCCGCAATACTTGCTGATGCTGTTGATCCATCTTGTTTTAGGTCTCTTTCGTGGATGCTTTTGATCAATTGGGACCCATCCTATGATTGCCTTGCCTTTACTTGTATCCCACCTTTATTATTTTTACAAACAATAAGGAGTTACCTTGTCATACTTCCAATATTTGAGGGGCTGCCACAGGGAGGAGGGGGTCAAGCTATTTTCTAAAGCGCCTGTAGGGCAAACAAGGAATAATGGATGGAAACTGAACAAGGAGAGATTTAACCTGGAAATAAGGAGAAACTTTTTGATAGTGAGAACAATCAACCCATGGAACAGCTTGCCCTCGGAAGATGTGGGAGCGCCATCACTTGAGACCTTCAAGAAGAGGTTGGACTCCCATCTGTGAGAAATGGTGTAGGGTCTCCCGCTTGGGTGGGGGGTTGAACTAGATGGCCTATAAGGTCCCTTCCAACTCTGATCATCTGTAATCTGTTATCTGTTATCATACATAGTTTTGTCCCATTTTATGACCTCTGTTGCCACAGCTGTTAAGTAAATCACTGCAGTTGTTCAATTAGGAACACAGTTGTTAAGTGAATCTGGTTTCTCCATTGACTTTGCTTGTCAGGTTGCAAAGGTGATCATATGACCCCAGGACACTACAACCACCATTGCCAAGTGTCTGAATTTTGATCACGTGACCATGGGGATGCTGCAACTGTGGTAAGTGTGAAAAATGGTCATAAATCACTTTTTTTCAGTGCCGTTTTAACTTTGAACAATCACTAAACAAGGTATTTTAAGTCAAAGACTACCTGTGGTTGTTTAGCAGAGTGATAGCACTGGAGAACAAAAAACTGTCTTTGTGTCTGGTTGTTTTGGTGTGCAAAGCCCTATGGCAGGTAAAAGAAAGGTAAATAAAGATAAAGGACGGGGTTTGCATGTATCATCATTCTGACCAAACTTTCAGATCTCATAGCTCTGCAGACCTCTGCATGCAGTCAAAGATGTGTTTGTGGGAACATCAACAAACCCATGACTGCTGCTATGAAGTTTCATAACCTGGACTATATTACTGTGTATCAGTAACTGTGGGAGAGACTGTTCTCCATGAGCAATGCTAGGAATCATTTTGGGATTCTTGAGGGAATTAAGAGGGGGGCATTCTTGGTGCTCTCTGATCTTGATTGTTTTGCTGACAACATGGGTGACGTTATTTGCCTTAATAGTGAAACTTCTACAGGAGAATATCTGGGCTCAAAGAACCCAATAGTTCAACCTTGAGTTGTGTATTTTGTTCATTACTGAAATTGCAATAAACTGACAAAGGAATTCATATCCAGTAAATCTCACATTCTTGAACCCAATGCTGTCCATCCATCCTGCAAAGATTTGCAGCTGATTTTGGTATGTCCCTCTATGTTAGAATGGAGAAAGTTGAGGAAATAATTCCAGATAATGCAGCCAACAGAGAAAACAGTTCTCCTCGTTACAATGAGATCATTGCTTCCCCCATATTTCAATATATGAGTTACTAACAAGCCAGGCTGGAAAGGTGAGGCTACCCAAGAAAATCTTCTGACATGCTGTGGTGTTAGGATTGTAAGAAAATAATATTAAACTAAGCAGAGTCTTACATAACTGTTTAGAAAAAAGTTTATTTTCTGAGAAGCATATTTTATCAGAGGCAATGATAGAAGAATCTCAGGGAGAAATGCCTAAGGGGCTTAACTCAGATCTTGGCAAACCTTATATTGTCAAGTTATTCATACATGAAGTAAGTAATACAGCATGAGCATAATATGCTAGGAATGAAACAGGCATCAGTTATGTATTCTGGAAAATAATAGCAATCATATGGAGCTTTAGAGTTTTCCTTGTAGTCTCTACTAAGGATGATCAGAGGAATTGTTTGAGTATTATTGTCCCATGTTTTACAATACATCCCTTTGAAGATACAAAATAAAATGTTCTATATTAAATTGGCCTTGTTCCCTGCTAAAGGATATAGAATTACATCCTAAATCTACTTCAATTAAAAATTTGCCTCCTCGGACATTTTGAGTTCATTGCACAATGTAATTAGTGGTTTTAAATTGGCCTCTGATTGTTTAAATATGCAAGATATACTGTATGGCTTCTATATATGTCACAAGCCTTCCAAATTTAATATTATTGATCTGAATGTATGTATCTGGCAAATCATGTCAGACTGGGAAGCTAAGAGAGTACTTCCTTGGTTATACTTGGATGGAAGGTCATCAAGCATAAAGTAGATTAAAACATTGAAAAAGACATTGCTGAAGAGGGTCTATGACAATTTGCTGTGGCCAATTCAACCACAGCAAGTTTGACCAGGCCAACTCGCCATGGCCAATTTGTTGCAGGACAACTTGCTATAGGACAAAAGTTACACTAATATTAAAGAAATGGTGGAATACAATCATTAAAGAAAGGATGCAAAAGAAGGACAGAAAGAAATGTGAATGGCAAACATTTAAATAGTTCTTTATTTATTTTAAATAATTAGAATTGTTAAATTGTCTCATAGTGAGTTGTCCCGTGTAGAGTTGGCCATGAAGAGTTGTCCAATGTTGAATTGACCAAGGTGAGTTGGCCATTAGTGGATCGATTGTTTCCTTGACTTTTTTCTTGTTTTGTACATTTTGAAAGAATTTTTTAAATTACTATTTTTGACATTTGTTGCAAGCCTTGGTTCATTCCAAGCCTTAGTTTTCCTCATTTCATTTTTGCAGATTTGGGCTATATGCTGGTAGTCTGCCCTAGTTATGTGTCCTTTCCATTTTTATATATATATCCTTTTTGTCTTTACGCTTATTAGAGAATTTGTGCAAACATGCTGGTTTCTTCTTGGATTTCTTCCTTTTTTTTTTCAGTTGTAAAGTGCTAGACTGGACTCTTATAATCATATTTTTTAAAGTTTCCCAACCTTCTTGAGTTGCTTTCCCCTTTAAGATTTTCATCCATTGAATCCTTCCCAAGCTATCTCTCAGTTTGTTAAAATTGTTTATTTTAAAGTCTAAGACACTCATTTGATTATGTTCTATTGCTTGTGTCTGTGTTATATTGAATTCAAATATGACATGGTACTTTCAACTAAAGTTCTGGCAACTTCAATCCCCTCTATTGTTTCTTCTCTGTTAGTAAAAATTGGCTCCAGTATAGCTGACCCTTTAGTTTCCTCCTCTGCCTTTTGGAATGATAAAATTCTTCAGGAACCTATTCAATCTCCCTCTTGATGCAGACTTTTTCTCCCGATTGATGTCAGGGTGCCTTTAAAACATTATATGTGACTTTAAATCAGTGTCAATTCCTGTGATGGTCTGGATTAGTCCCTTCGGTTTTCTTGGCAAAACCACTTTTGAGAAGTGGTTCATCATTGCTGCCTTTCTAGGGCTAACAGAGAGTTACTGGCCAAGGTCACCCAACTGGCTTTATTCCTAAAATGAGACTACAACTCAATCTCCTGATTTCTAGACTGGTATTTTAACCACTATACCAAACTGATTATTCTATAGAGTGATAAATAAGCACTATTGTAAGAGGATACAGTAGTCTCTAAATTAAATTTAACATTCCCTAAATTAGGATGTTGTGTATTACAAAGATAGTCAAAGCCACTTAGAACATAATACTGTAGGTTATTTATATCAGAACAAGGATTATGGGAGACTATGACTAATTTGAAAGGTTGGATATTAACGATTGATTTAAATGCCATTCTTTACTCTGCATATTCTTGCTGTGTAAAGAGATTTAGAGATGACCTTGGAATGAAAGAATAATGACAGAGGTACATTGTCAAGAAGGTGAGATGAGAAATAAATTAAAATTAAATTAAAAATAACTTTTCCTTTGTTAGTATAATAGGAGACAGAAAAATACTCAAGCAGACTTTCAAGATTAAGTTTAGTTTAGTTTAGTTTATTGTCATTGTATCTCGTACAACGAAATTAAATACCATCTTCAGTGTACATTATGATTATGAAAACAAACACAAACACACATCCTTCACATTCTATACATTGAACTGAAAACCCCTGATATTGCATTAATATTGCACTATACAATAGAATTCAATAGAGTTACTGCCCTGGGATAGAAGCTGTTTTTCAGCCTATTTGTCCTCATTTTTATTATAAGTTGTTTTATTCTACTATAATAAAGCAGCATTTCTGCACTCTCTGCAATGTCTGTCTCTTGACCTGACCTATCTTGAAAGACTGACATGTTGGCATGTCAATAAAGAGATGTTACACTGGATTTTTAAATGTTATTCTTACAATGTTGCATGTGCTATATTTCAGATCGTCAGTCATCTGGGTACTGTGATGTGGAGAAAAATCAATAAAGTCATATCACCAAAGCTTAAGCATTAAAGCATTAAAGTTTCCTGAAATATTGCCAGCATTGTGTATTGAAGTCTGCTGCCCATCAAATACAATTCCTTATTTAGGCCTGTGGATTAGGAGAATGGACTATTGAGTTTGCATGACTTCATACATTCTCTCCTATTGATAAATATAAAGCGCAGAATAAACTTTTGAGTAGATGTTTATCTAAGGAATGACATGGCCATATTATGCCATCTCCTCAAATAATGCCCATTGTAGACCAATGATATCACGCAGTCAACCTCAGGACTATCAACCTATCTATTTTTGATATGAATCATTAGGAAGAAAATTTAACTGCTGAATACCTGTAGTTCCGATGGTGAATTTTTCTTCAAACTTTTTTTTTCTCTATTTATTTATTTATTTATTTATTTATTTATTATTTTTAACTTGAGAAACTTTATTCCTATGGAAAGCAAAGAAGGAACAGGAGAGCAGAGTGGAAATATACAACACAATCAGCATTATACAATAAAATATTCTACTTTGCTCCTATTTAGGGTAGCAACCAGCTGCACCCTGTCAAGCTGTTTGATTCTCACCTTTTTTCTCCCATCTTCTCATTTTTGTCTTTTAGTTCTTTCTTCTTTTTTTAATTTTTATTGGTTTTTAAAACAAACATAAACAAACAAAACATAAAAACATCAAGTCATCTTCCATATATATATATACATACAGTGTGCCGGTTGGTTTACAAATTGTTTTGTGCTTTCATTTTGTAATCTTCAATTACAACTACATTGTATATAATCTCGTATTTTCAATCAAATATTGAATACATTAATATCATTATTAATCAATCATTTGACTATACTTTTATTCATTCATGTTTTACAAAATAATCATATTTTACTTTTTGTTTTATGACAGTTCATATTATCATCCCAAATCTATCCTAGAATCATTTTGTAGATTAATAAGAAAAGAATACATCTTTATATATTTATTATTTTCTAAAAGTCTACATATTTCATTACTATATTTTATTGTCTAACCATTGATAGAATAGATCCCAAATTTTATAAAATTGTTTATCATCTTGTTCTCTAATTTCAAATGTCAATCTACTCATTTCATCACATTCCAATATTTTCTTAATGATTTCCTCCTGTGATGGTGTTTTCTCATTTTTCCAGTTTTTAACAAATACAATCCTAGCCACTGTTAATACATTTACAATCAGGTATTTCAAGTCTTTACTATATATTTCAGGTAAAATTCCCAATAAAAATATCTCTGGTTTCAAATTTATGTTTTTTTGTCATTTTTTCCAATCATGTGTGGATTTTAGTCCAGTATTTTTTAGCATCCGCACAAGTCCACCACATATGGTAATATGAGCCAGGTGTCTGATAACATTTCCAACATTTTTCGGACTTGTTCTTGAACATTCTTGCTATTCTTGTCAGGGGGGAAATGCCACCTGTAAAACATCTGATACAAATTTTCTTTATAAGCTATTGACATTGTCATTTTATAATTTTGAGACCACAATTTTTGCCATTTCTCCAAATCAATCCCATATCCAAAATTCTTCCCCCAAGCAATCATAGTTTCTTTAACTTGTTCTTCTTCTAGTTTAATTTCTAATAAATATCCATACAATTTTTTAATCCCCTTTTCATCAGTACCTGTCAAAATCTTATCTAAGTCAGTCAGTTTATCATAGAAACCTTCTGTTTTAGAATCTTTATCATACCTTGAATGTATTTGCGCATATGAAAACCAATTCATCTTTATACCTTGTTCCTCTAATTTTTGCATAGATTTAAGTTCACCCTTTTCATTCAATATTTCACCATATCTAACTGTTTGTTCCTTTTTGTATATTTTAAGATACGAGAATGCTTCAATAGTCGATAACCAGACTGGAATTTTCAAATAACATTGTCTTTTAATCTTCTCTCAGTTTAACCACAGAGAGTCCCGTATATAATGTCTTCTAAAATACCCCTGTGTTTTAGTTCCTTTATACCATAGAAAAGCATGCCACCCCAACAACAAATCATGTCCTTCTAATGTCAACAATCTAGCATTTCTTAGTGTTATCCATTCCTTAACCCACATCAGATTTGTAGCTTGGTAGTACAATTCGCAATTAGGCAAACCAAATCCTCCTCTTATTCTAGCATCTTGCAAAAGTTTTAACTTTATTCTCGCTTTCTTACCTTGCCATATATATCTCAACACAATTTTATTTAAATCTTCAAAGTAGTCTTTTCCAAGCCTAATTGGAATTGTTTGAAACAAATATAAAATTCTGGGTAATATATTCATCTTGATTGTTGAGATTCTCCCTATTAGTGAGAGTTGTAAGTTTTCCCATTTCGCCAAATCTAGTGCTATCTGCTGTTTAAATTTGATATAATTATTCTCTTTTAGTGTACTGCATCTTGCTGTCAAGTATATCCCCAAATACTTGATCTTATTCGTGACCTGAATTTTCAATAGGTCTGCCAGTTCTTCCTTTTGTCTTGATAGCATATTCTTTGTCAAGATCTTTATCTTTTCTTTATTTATTTTCAAACCAGCCACCTTTCCATATGTCCCTATCTTTTCTATCAATTTTGATGCTGTTTCTAATGGGTCTTCTAAGATAAAAACCAGATCATCTGCAAATGCTTGCAGCTTAAATTCTTCCTTTTTGATTTTCATTCCTTTTATATTCTTAATACCCTGTTTCTCCAACAATACAGCCTCCCCAAATAGGAAGTTCCAGCATGTTTTATAGGCATGAAATGAAATTTAAGCCCCTCCCCCAAATTAAGGCCTATATTAAAACATGCGAAATGGGGGGGAATGGTGGGGGGGAATTGCCGTTAGGAAGTACTTTTGTTGCACACCCGGATATGGTGCTGCCTGCGTTGACCCTGATACAAAGTGCCCCACCAATGCCGAGGTCAACATCCAAGCTATCGCCGCCTGCCTGCCTGAAGATGCAAGGGGGGGAAACTAAGTCACCCTCGAAAAGATGGCCTAGCTATTTTTTCAGGGCTCAAAAAAAAAATTAGACCCGGCCTTATTATATGAGAAACACAGTATTCTTTTCATCTCTAATATTTCTGTTTAACACTTCCAAAGTTAGTACAAACAACAAAGGTGATAGTGGGCACCCTTGACTTGTTCCTTTTCTTATATTAATAGAGTCTGTCAGCTCTCCCTCTATCATTACCTTTGCCATTTGCTTATAGTATATAGCTTCCATTTTGACCAGGCTGGATAAAATTATTTAAATATTTTAAGTCTTTCTGCCAATATTGAAGCAAAAATTTTATAATCTGCATTTAGTAGGGAAATAGGTCTATAGTTCTTGATTTGTAATGGATCGGTCTCCTCTTTTGGAACAAGTGTGATATAAGCTTCTGACCATGATTTAGGTATCCTCTTCTTTAACATAACTTCATTTATAACTTCTAGCAATGGAAGATTCAACGATTCTTGTAATGTTTTGTAAAATTCTTCCAGAAGTCCATCTGGGCCTGGTGCCTTTCCATTATTTTGCTTCTTGAGTGCTTCAGTTAACTCCATCATCGTTATATTGCTTTCTATCATTGTTTCAATCTCTTTAGGTATCTGGGGTAAATTAGCATTCTGTAAATACTGTTTGACACTTTCCTCATCAATATTTTCTTATGTGTATAGTTTCCCATAATAGTCTCGAATGATTTCCTTCTTCTACCATAGCAAACTTGGCCTTGATCATCTATTAATTGCAATATTTTCCTTGATTCTTTCTCCTTTCTCAGTTTATATGCTAACAATCTACCTGGTTTATTTGCATCTTCAAAGTAGTTCTGTTTAGCACCTCTAATTTTCTGTGCTAATTCTTCTTTTTCTATTAGACCCATTTTATGTTTAGTTATATCCATTTTTAACTTAATGTCCTTTTTCTGTGGCATTTTCTGTAGCTCTTTTTCAAGTCCTTTATACTCATCCTCTAATGCCTTAGAGGCTAATCTTTTCATGGTATTTCTTTTCCTTGTATAGTCTATTATCAAACCTCTGGCACATGCCTTCATTGTATCCCATACATTCTGGATTGATGTATGGAAATTTGTTTTCTCTAAAGAAAAAAGCCAGTTCTTTCTCCATCCACTGTGTGAAGTCTTCTTCCTTTAAAATAGTATTATTTAACGTCCATCTAGATCTTCTTTGTCCTTTCCATTTAATTGTCATTGGATTGTGATCTGCCCAAGTACATGTTTCAATATTTATTTCTTGAATATTAGTTAACAATTCTGTTGACATCCATATCACATCTATTCTGGACCATGATAAATGTCTATTTGAGTAGAAGTTGTATTGTTTAGTTTTAGCATTTCTTTCTCTCCATGTATCTGTTAAGTTTATTTCATCTACCATTTTAAAAAAAGATTTAGGGAGAGTCTTTTTGTTTTGCTTTATTGTTTTCTGTGCTGTATAGTCCAGTTTATTATCTACAATTCCATTAAAATCTCCCATCATAACTATATTAGCATAGTCCAGTTCAATTATTTTCATATGTAATTTTTTATAAAATTCTTCTTGATTGTCATTCGGGGCATAGATTGCAATCAGGAGTGTTTTCGTATTATTGTCCATTATTTCCACCATTACTATTCTTCCGTCGTCATCAGTATAAATCAACTTCGCTGGGATGGTCTCTTTAATATATAAAACCACTCCTCTTTTCTTACATTGTGTCAGGGAAGTAAATATTTTCCCTAATTTTGGCTGTCTCAACAATTGTTCATATTGTTTTTTTAATATGTACTTCTTGTAGGCAGATTATATCAAATTTTAATTTTTCTAATTTATGGAAGGTTTTCCTTCTTTTAATGGCCAAATTAAGTCCATTTATATTAATTGTAATCAATTTTTTCTCTTCCATGGTTATATTTTATAGTTAGGTTTGACAGCTGTCATGGATCTTGGTTCACGTTGTTCTTTGGCTTCCTCCTTTCCACCTACTGCACCGTCCTCTTTTTCAGTCGTCATTTGGCAGTCCACTTGGAATTCAGTTAGTGAAATTTCTTTTTCTGCCTCTTCCTCTTTCCTTCTGAAAAATTCTGTGTAAAATGATTCAGCTTTCTCAACTGAGTCAATTCTATATCTCTGTTCTTGCCATGTGAACATTAAACCTTCTGGAATCAGCCATCTATAATTCACCTCTTTTTTAAGTAGCAATTTGGTCAAGAATCGGTATTCTCTTCTCATCTCTCTCACTCTTCTGAGTACTTGTTTCAAGATCACAATCTCCTTATCTTTGTATTTCAATGTTTTCTCTCTTGCCACTTGCAATATTTGCATTTTAATGGCTTTCTTTGTAAATCTGATGTGAACTTCTCTTGGTAAGCTATTTCTCATTGCATATCTTGTGAAGATTCGATAGACCTCATCTATTCCATCCATCATCTTCTTTTCAGTTATTTCCAAAGCTTCCAAATATTTCTATCATTATCTCAGCTAGATTTTGTCCTTTTTCTCCCTCTATGTTTATCTAAGATAAAATTCTGATCTGTCCATCTCCCATCTCAGCATACCACTTTTATCTTGTTCAGTTAATCTGCTATCGATGTCTCCAATCTTTTTGTCTCTTTGTTTATCTTCTTCTTCAATTTTTTGGAGTCTCTCATCGTACCTCAACATCATTTGTTAGATGTTCTCCACTTTTTCATCAGTTTTCCCTGTTCTTTGTTCAATATTCTCTATTATCTTTTCAATATTCTCTGATCTTGTTTGAATATTTTGAATTCCTTGCATAATCATCTGCATGGTCACTTTTTCTTGTTCTTTTTCTTGCCTTAACATTGTCTGATTTGAATGGTCTTCCAGATGGTGGAGAGGAAGAAGTAGAAGTTGAGGAACCAGGAGCTGTTAATTTCCTACTCATTTTGAGCAATTCAAAATCTTCAAGTTCTTCTAGACCTTAATCCAATTGTGAAATAACCAATTGCAGTTCCAAATAAAAATAGTAGGAAAAAAGAAGCCAAATAGTAATAATAATAAAAACAGAAAAAAATTTCTTCAGGTTCTTGTATACCTTAATCCAATCAATTGGTTAGATAACAGTAAGAATTCAAAAATGAAGGAAAAGACCATAAAAACACACAAAAAAGAAAAAGTTGTAAAATCCTAAAAAAAGGCAGAAAAGTTAAGAATAAAAAGCTAAAAAAAAAAGGAAGGAAAAAATTCTTCAGGTTCTTCAATATCTTAATCCAATTAAGAGGTCTCAAATATAAAAGGATGCATAAGAGGGGAAAAAAAGAAGGCCAGGGAAAAAAAAAAAACCAATATGGAAGGTAGATGGAAAGACAAAAATACCAGGAAGGGAGAGAGAAAAAAAGAAAAGGAAAAAAAAGAAAAGGAAGGGAATCATTAATACTAAAGCTTTTCCTTTAAAATAAAAAGCAAGCGTAGAAATTTAACTTCCAAAGACAAGAAATAAAAAAACAAAGACAAGTTCCAAAGAGCCAAAAATCCAAATAGCTATTACAAAAAGTAAACTGATAAGGAGGGGTAGCGCAGCTTAGAAAAAAATAAAAAGAGCACACTGCACTTTGTTTAATTATCCAAGGCTCTTGTTATAACTCTCTTCTCCAGAGACTTATCACCTTTTCTTTTCCTATAAGCTTCAACACCAGACTCCAGATGTTGATAGAAACTCAAAAGAACACCTGCAATAATACTCTCCCATGCTCTTCCCTCTATCTTATCAAACAGGCAACGTCCTGGAAAAGAAGTCTCAGTTCTTTCTCAACTTTGTCTGGTCAAAAAAGAATATTTCCAAGCCTCTAGTTGGCAGTGTTACAAAGTTTCTTTTGCTTTCACTTTCCCCCTCCTTTTCCAAGCAAAATATAATAAGAATTAATTAAAAAAAGAAAAAGATACTTAAAAAAAATAACTAAAAGGGAGTCTCTAGCCTAAAATATTAAAAAGTCAAAAAGGAGAAAAAGAATAGATGAAGAAGAGAAAAAAACCAGTCCAGTTTCAAAATATAAGATCATGTGTAGAAAATCCAGCAATGAGGAAAAAAAAAAATATTACTTTGACATTCCTGTTTAAAATCGCTGCTTAATCACTTCTGTCAAAACTTTTACAGATTCTTTCTTTTCGTTAGGGTGTCCTTTCAAATCTTAAAATATAGAAAAAGTTCTTACCAAACCGGCACACTCTGTCTTTCCGTTCTCTTTAGTTTTGGAGCTGTCCCAACTTCAGCAGTTTGAATGGCTGCCTCTTTGTCGCTGGCAAAAAGAGCTTCTCCTGGATCTACCAGGGACTTTGTGGTATCCCTGGGATCGACAGGATGCGCTCTTTACATTCACTGTCTCTTCGGGATGGTTTAGATCCACTTGGACCATCCAGGAGCAAAGATATTGGCAGCGATCTCAGACGTCGAAGATCACATCGTTGCGATGCCAGCTCCGCCCTCACTCAATTTTTCTTCAAACTTTTTGAAGAAGTCAAAATGCTCATTGCAGTAAACCTGTAGAAATAATATTCATAAAGGCCAATGGTGTTTCATTTCAATAATGTATAACCAAACAATGTACAAAAATGCTTATATCAAGGTAAAGCTTATTGGCTGAATGTCAATAGAAGATTAGACTACATCCAGAAAGGGTAGAAACAATGCATGAGGGAGGATCCTACAACACACCACAGTCAACTCATCATAGCCAATTCACCATGAGACAATTCATCATGGTCAGTTCACCACAGGACAACTTGCTGCAGAGCAAGAGTTACACTAATATCAAAGAAATAGTGGAACAGAATCATTAAAGAAAAGATGCCAAAGGAGGAACAAAATGAAATGTGAATGACAAAAATCAAAATATTTTTTTTACTATTTTAAATAATTAAATGGAATTGTTGGGCTGTCCCACAGTAAATTGTCCTGTGGCAAATTGGCAATAATGTGTTGTCCTGCGGGGAGAGTGCTGTGGTGAGTTGGCCATGATGAATTGGCTGTGGCAAGTCAGCTGTGGAGAGTTGCCTCATTCTAAAACATGGGACCTTTGATCTGCATATTTTTTTCACATGTTGGAAGAATTATCCTTCTGGGTTCGGTTCCAAGTGAGGAAGAAAGACACTGGAAATGTGGGGGCTGTTTTTGAAAGATGGTTTAATGGTGGACAGGACCACATGGTTTGGAGCTCCAAAGTGAAAAGGCTTCAAGTTGTTGGGTGAAGAAGAAGGAAAAGGGAAGAGATGCTGAATGTGCCTGGGTTTTATGCCCTCTGTTGGGATTTGAATTTGAGCTTGTATTCTGATTGGTTGTCAGACTCCCATGGGGCCATACAGGAGCAACTCTGTAGGCTGTCCTAAGTCCCAGGCGTGGTTGAATCTTGCTGGATGATGATGTAATGAAAGGGCTTTGGGCAATTCCTATTATAGCTCTACCTGGAGTAGATCATTGTTATGTAAAATAGACTGGCCCCATCCAGAGTAATATTAGGTCCATTAGCAAAGTTTGGGGGGTAAGTTTCTGCCTCTCTGAGTTTCTACTTTTCTTTTTAGGGGAAATATTCTGCCTTTTTAGTATATCCTAAAATATTTCATTTTCCTAGGAGAGGGGTGGGTGTAACTTCCAACACACATATTTTCTCTCTTTTTCATGCAAGCACTCAGTGCTAGATTTGAGAAGACGGATTCTAAAGTATAAGAAAAAGTGGGCAAACTTTGGCAGGGTGGAGGCTATACTTCATGGTTTAAGGGGCCTGAAGCCTGCAGTAGACAGGACAACAATGCAAAGTGGGTGACTTAGGATGTTCCAGAACCCCAATCTTACTCAAGGATCTCAAGTTCTCACCACCATCTAAATTCTAGTGATAGGGTCTCCAAGATCAAACTAGGAGATGTAGACCATGGTGCTAAAGGGCAAAATTCTGAGAAATAAAAAGGACTTCTAGCCACAAATTAGTAATGATGTCTTATCCAAACATTCTTATCCAAATTAGTATTTTTAAAAGAAGTACTATTAACATCATATCTTCATCATACTGCGCTGTTGTGATGGCATTGCTATTTTATTTATCCAGATATTGAAAAAAGAAAGAAAAGAACTGGAAGGACCTCATTCAATTATTTTATCAATCCATGCATGAAAGTGTCTTCAGAGCAGAGATTGGGAAGTCTTCTCAGCTTCTACTGAGACACGATCCTCAGCTGAACCAAAATACACCCTAAATCTGTGATGGTGAACCTTTTTGTTGTAGTGTGCCGATAGTACTAACGTGCCGGCACCCCCCCTTTGCACGTGCGTGCAACACCCCTGCTCTGCCCCCTTATCTGCACTGCACTTGCACATGCCTCTCAGCTGATTTTCGGCCCGTTTGAGGCCGTTTTTACCCTCCCGGAGGTTTGATGGAAGCCTCTGGAACCTTGGGAGGCTGAAAATGGGCCTGTTTCAATACCGAAATACTTCCGGTATTTCCAGAAGGCCCGTTTTTCGGCCTCCCGAGACTGCAGAGGCTTCCGTCAGGCCTCTGGGAGGGCAAAAACGGGTTGAAAATCAGTTGGGATGCACACGCATGCACCGTGCAGGTAAGTTTGGCTGGGGCTCACATGCCTGCAACAAATGGCTCTGTGTGCACACGTGCCATGGTTCACCATCACAGCCCTAAATCATAAACTAGCTATTTTTCTGGCAAACAGAATGTTGTGTAAAAGAGTCAGCTGTCATTTCCAGGCGGTGGCTAACCTTTTGGGGCTCCTGTGCCAAAAATTGTGCACGCGCTTGCACACTCCTGCTCGCATGCCACCACCCAGAAGACAATGTGCACCCACCCACATCCCCTACCCATGTGTGCGCAATCCCACCCACCCACCGCCACCCCCTTACCTGCACTGCACCTCACAGATGATTTTTGGCTGGTTTGAGGCCTTTTTCGGCCTCCCAAAGGCTTGAGGAAGGCTTCTGCAGGCTTCTATAAGCTTGGTAGGATGAAATCTAGCCCTGTTTCATCACTTCCTGTTTTTCTGAAAATACCGGAAGTGACAAAACGGGGCTAGATTTCGGCCTACCAAGCTTGTAGAAGCCTGCAGAAGCCTTCTTCAAGCCTTTGGGAGGCTGAAAAAGGCCTTAAACTGGCCGAAAATCAGCTGTGAGGCGTGCACATGCGCAGTGAGGTAAATTTGCCTGCAGCTGACATGCCGGCACAAATGGCTCTCCATGCCACCTGTGGCACGTGTGCCATAGGTTCGCCATCACGGTCCTATACAATGAAGTCAGCCTAATGAATGTCACTCTGGAAATGGAATGTGAAGCTTTTGAAAATGGGAAGTGGTATTCTTAAACCAGACAGTTGTATCCTATAAATGTTCCTTATAGAATCAGCACAAAAAGTTTTCTGAATATTTCTCTCTACCAGACATTTATTGCTTTAAGTTAAGTATTGCAAAAAATAGATGTAAACAGATGTATAAAACGAACAATATGCTTTCCTTTTTCTGGACTGGAAAGACAGTTCACTGTTTTATACAATGTGGAACTAAACAAGGGAATATCCATGTCAGTTATGTTATGCTACTCCTTTGATCCCATTATTTCTAATCTGGCGGAACACAGCTACAGGGTATTTAAAGCCTATGAAAAGGGGGCCTGTTATCCCAACAGCTGTTTAAGCAGATAAAAGGGGGGGAAAGTAAAAGTAATTAAATTAAAGCACTGACATGGAAATTTAGAGACTGTAACAAAGGTTCCATCAATTGACTTTGAGGATAAGGATTTAGCAGTGGTATGTGCTGGAATTTTCCAAATGCTTATCAATCATCTTATGCAGAGATTCTCCAACTAAGTACCTCCTCAATGTGTTCAATCTCATAATTCCTGCTGGATCAAAACAATTGAAGGGTACCAAATTGCCTAAGGCTTATCTGGGAAAACAAGCCTATGCAAATGGATTTCCACTTGTAAAGACATCTGAGAAGAAAAGTGTCTATCATAAAGGAGTAAGACAAGGTTAGTAAGGGAAGAATTCAGCTTCTCTTACCCCATTTCTTTTACTCACTTTATATGTGAACTTGTCATAAAAATATCCTATCACCTCTCATTTCAAACAAAAGTACAAGTTTCTACGTTACATAAATGTTGCACTTGCTTTCAGTCTTTTTCCCAGTTTACTTCCTTCTACATGGACATGCATAAGTGAAGATGGATAGAAATCAGAAGTGAACATGTACCCCATAATGCCCTCCTACTTGCCAAGAACAGGAAAAGAAAATTCAAGAGCATTTTGTCAGTTATAAGAAATTGTTATAAACCTCTGCCAGTATCATCAATGGGTGGAAACATACTGATTTTTTAGAAAACTTAAAATGGAATGATAAAATTACTGTTATCTAAATTACTTAATATGGAGGTTAGATCTATCATTATCTTTCAGATTAACATTCTTCAATGAGTTGTAAGGAAATAAAATGGAGTGAGTGAGAGACAGAATAATATTACTTGCCTTGAACTTCTTGTAAAAAAAAATATGGATATAAAATTTTAAAATATATAACTATAATTATGGACATTTGCCTCTATTATACCAATTAAAATTCATAGGAAATAAAATTACAGAATAACAAGGACCTTACTCTCAGCCAGTCCTTGAGTATTGAAGATTTGTCTTTAAATGAATCCAAACTCCAGCTCCTCTTTAGGACAATGATGGTTTATTCAATATATCAGCATACAACAAATATTCCAATCAGGCAACAAAGGCTAAAAGCCAGGCAAGTTAGCACTGAGTTTGAGTTTGCTCTTTTCTTTTATCACCATTATCATGAGACACACCACACCACATCCAGGCCTAATACGCAGTTCTAGTTCTGGCCATGCCTAACCTATTATCTGCAAATGCTATTAACCCTATAACATGTTTCCATCCCTAACCTATTCTGACCCTCACTAACTGATCCCCACCTGGTGCCACCTTCACCATGTCTTAACTCAATGTTTAATTACCACCTATATGTGCCCCAACCCTCTCTAACAATATGCACCACACAATACATAAAAAAGCCATTTCCAGCCCCGCAGTTGTTTCAGAATCCATCCTGCAGCTCACAGCTCTGCTGAGTCATTCTAAATCTAAAGCAACTTTCAACACCACCAACCAGCAATACAGATACGGCGTCAGCAGAGCTAAGATTTATTAGCAATGGATATTCTCCATTGCCAGCTGACTTGCTGCAAGGTGTGTTCAGAGCTGATAGGATCCGTAGCTAACTCGGAGCCTGACACTTACCTGTCTTCCAGTCCAAACCCCTCCTTAAGCAGGAGACTGTTAAGTCTGGGCATGGGTGCAAGAATGGAGACGAGACATCGGACTGTGACTTCAACTCTTTATTTAACAAGAAAGAACGGAGCAAAATATCTGGGCAGCAGTAGCTCTTTTATAGAGCTTGCTGCCATCAAACAACCAATGAACTGAGTCTATCGCTTTCACAAGCGTCCAATCAGGGGTTCCCGTTAACAGCCAATCAGACTGGCCAAACCTGACCAATCACGACTCGCTATTTATGGGCCAATGAGAATTGCAGGATTACAAGCCTGTTGTAAGACGAAGCTGTTTAGGGTTGTGTTGCTGCGATGGTTTAATCCATAATACCCCTCCCCCCTTGGTTCCGTCTGAGGGGTGGGGTGACGTATTCTCGCAAATAGGCAGGCCGCTTCACCTGTCTACTCGACCTGCGCTGTTCCACCGGGTTCTGTTCTGGTTCAGGCTCTGGCTCCGGTGGGCTGTCCGCTGGGCTGGATAGCGAAGACTGTGGTTCCGGGTTGCCCTCGTCAGCGCTTTCTTCTGGGTTCCGTGGATCCGCCTCTGTCGCGGTGTTGTCGCGTGGCGAGGCTGCTCCCTGGTTCAGTTCTTCCTCGAATGGTGATTATCCCCTGGGCTGATGGGTTTCGATTTCTTCTTCGTCCTCCTCCATATTCCTTCCCTTCCCAGCTGGAGGTTCCGGCGCTAATCTGGAATGGAGTTGGTCTATGTGGCATTTCCACATCTTACCGTCTGCCGTTTGTAGGTGATAGGATCGCGGTCCCGTAAGTTGTGTTATGGTAGCGGGGACCCACTATGGGTCGCCTGAGAAGTTTTTTGCAAACACGAGGTCACCTTCCTGGAATGCCCGACACTTGCTGCTGGATCCCGGGGGTTGTTCTGGCGTGTAGTTGGGGTGGAAGCGATCAAGATGCGAGCAAAGTTTCCGGCCCATCAGGAGTTCTGCTGGGGTTTTGTTCGTGATGCTGTTTGGGTTTATGTGTTGGATAAAAAGCATTCAGTTTATTTTATCGTCAATGTCGCCATGGTCCATTTTGTGCAGGGTTTGTTTTACAAATTGAACCATTCGCTCAGCCCTACCATTGGCCGCAGGGTGATCTGGTGATGTTAAAGCATGGCGGATGCCCCGATCTGCCAGGTATTGTTCAAATGGCAGAGCAGTGAATTGGGGGCCATTATCTGAGATGAGGACATCAGGAAGTCTGTGGGTAGCGAATAGTTTAATCAGTTTTTTAGTTACTGCATCTGTGGTGGTGCTTTCCATTTTTTGGACTTCAAGCCAGTTTGAATAGGCATCCACCGTTAAGAGGAAAGTGTGTCCTCTTGTGGGTCCCACAAAATCGATGTGGATACGGGACCACGGACCTCGAGGCATTTCCCACTGAGTTGGGGGAGTCTTTGGAGGAGCAGGGCGAGTCTCCTGGCATTTACTGCATTTTGCTACCCATGTTTCTATTTGTCTATCTAACCCAGGCCACCATGCGTAACTCCTGGCCAATGCCTTCATCCGCACAATAGCTGGATGTTCCTCGTGCAGCATTTTCAATACCCTATATTGTAACATCTCCAGGACTATGACTCTGTCTCCCCATCCTATGCAACCCTTCTGGGAGAACAGTTCTGTTTGACGATTTTTAAATGGTTTGAACGTGTCGTCGGTTCCGCTGACCGGCCAACTGTGTTCTACCCAGCTGAGGACTCGTGCCAAAACAGGGTCCTTTTTTGTCTCTAAGGCTATGTCTTGAACAGTTAATGGCGGTGATTTGAGGGTTTGATTTGTAGTACGGTTACGGTTGGAGCAGGGTCCTCTATAATGTCTGGTAGTGGCGAGCGGCTCAAAGCGTCAGCGTGTGGAATGGTTTTCCCTGGGTGATGTTGCAATCGGTAATCATAGGCGGCTAAAAATTCTGACCAACGTGTCATTCTTGGTGATAATATATGGGGGGTTTGTTTGTTTCCTGCCAAAATCCCAAGTAGCGGCTTGTGGTCTGTAATTATGGTAAAGGGTCTCCCATATACATATTCTTGGAAGCGTTTAATTGCGGATACAATAGTGAGGGCCTCTTTATCAAGTTTGCTATAGTTCCTTTCGGTTTTAGACAAAGTTCTCGAAAAGAACGCAATGGGTGCCTCATTTCCGTTTGGGAGGACATGGCTTAAGATGGCTCCTACTCCAAATGGTGAGGCATCACAGGTAACCATCAAAGGAAGAGTCTCGTTGTACTGCATTAATATGGCATCAGAGGTTAAAAGGTCTTTTATCTCTTTGAATGCTTTCTCTTCATGCCATCCCCAAACCCAAGGAGCCTTTTTATCAAGAAGTCTATGTAGGGGTTCGGCTACGGTTGCCTTCTGGGGCAAGAAAATGTTATAAAAGTTAATGAGTCCCAGGAAGGCTTGAAGGTCTGTCTTATTCCTAGGTCTCGGGGCTTTTTTGATTGCGGTTAGTTTCTTTTCGGTGGGGTGTATTCCCTGTCTGTTGAGAAGGTATCCCAGGAACTCCACTCTCTCCGTACAAAGTTGACACTTGTCTCGTTTTACCTTAAGACCCGCATCTTTGAATTTCTGCAGAACTTTTCTGAGCCGTTGTACTAATAATTCTTTAGTGGGGGCAGCTATTAGGACGTCGTCAAAATAAGGCACGACGTGGTTTCCGGTTTCGCGTGGCTTCGGGGCAGCAGGAATTCGCGACAGCTTGCGATTCCTGCTGTGCTAGCCGCCGAGGTACCCCTGATCCAGATGGGTCAGGGGGATATGGCTGCCCTGTAGGGACAGCTGAAGAGAGAGGGGAGTCGGACAGGGGGTTGGGGGTGTCGCAGACCCCCTCCCCCTCCAGAAAAACCCCTTTTTCCCAAGGCGGTGGAGCGGCGGTCAGCAATGGCCGCCACGAAGAAGCCAGCAACCGGGTAAGATTGCGCTGGAGGAAGTAAGAAGAGTGAAAGTGCTGTCTGAGCCGGGTCAAGTAACATCTTGCAAATTGGCTGGAACTGAGCTGTCTGAATTGCTGGAGGGTACATTGTATCCCTAAGAAGATCGAAAGCGGCGGAGAAGCTGTTAAAGGGAACTTTTTTTTTTTTCTTCACTCTCCCACCCCATGGAAACAGCAGATATGTTTGGATATACTGGACATTGAAAGTGAATTGTTTTGAGAGTTGAAGCTAAGAGACAAAAGGGTTTTTGGACATTGAAAAACTTAAGAAATTGGAAAACCCTTGTTGGAGGTATGGATTTCTGATTATTTAAAATTGATATTGCAAGTGGGAAGGGAGAGGAAAAAAAATTGGAGCAGAAGCTGAAAAAGGAGGAGATTGCCTAGAATCCCAAAGAAAGGTATATGGTAATTGGACCTCTTTGATTAAACATTAACCCCAGAAAGAGAAAGAGAAGAAGGAAGAAAAGTATTAATTTTTGGAATTATTTTTTTTTTTTGAATTATTCTTGATTAAAAATATTTGTGGTTGTTTTGGGAAAAGTTTCTTTTTTCATGATGGCATCGCTTGTGGATGAACTAAAGACTGAATATAAAAAATATAAAAAAGAAGATACTTTGGGCAGTTTGTTTCAATTCTTAGAAATGGCGTTATGTACTTATGAAAAGTTGACTACGCAGCAGAAGGACTGGGACAAAGAAGAAGAAGAAGCCATCTTTGATGAACAATGGGTTCTTTCCGGGGAGGAGGAGAAAAAGGATAAGAAAAAGGGGATTTTAAGAATTATAAAAACAACCAAAGAAGAGAAAAATGAGCGGAAAGGTGGAGGCAAGGTTAGGAAGCAAAGGAAAGGGAGTAAGAAAAGGGAGGAGGAAAGACAAAGGGGTAAAAAGGGCAAGGAGAAGAATAAGCAAGAGAGAAAGGGGGGGAGGAGAAGCCTCAATGGGGGGAAGCAAGATCTAAAGAAAAAAAGTTTATTCAGAAACAATGGGTGAATTTAATTTAGGATAAAAGAGGGATTCTGGAGGGTACATAAGATTGTGTTTTTTATATGTGTATTTAGAGTATAAAATTTATTGTGTAATTTTAGAATCTTTTAAACAGAATCCCAAGAAAAATTGTTATATGAAGTACTTTTAAGTTAGGGTAATGAGTTAAAGGTGTCACTCCAGTTAGTGTATAGGAGAAGTATAGTAAAAGAAAAAAGATGAATGGATAGTTGGAAATAGAACAGACAAAGAATGTTATTGAAAATGGAAATAAGATTTGGAAGGATATATAAAGGTTTTGTTATTCTTTTTTTTGTATATTGATAAAAGGCAATAACATTTTAATCAATAAGAAATAATTTGGATGAAAAGGAGAAGCTGGAATAAGATATGAAGTTAAATAGATAAAGTATTGGTTTGTTCTTTAATTATTATTATTTTTTTAGGAAAGAATTTATAAGCTGTTATGCCTTGATTGTTTATGCACTGTTTTTGTAAAACTGATAAAATTGGTTTATATATATAAAAAAGAAAATGATAATAAGATATGGAAGGATATATAAAGTGAATATGATGTTTGAATTTGTGTCTGTGTGAAGAGTTTCAACCCGGGATCAGGCAGCCTTCAGAAAAGATGTTTTAGTTTTGTTTATGTTTTGTGTTTTGTATGTTTATGAAAGGCAATAAAATTTTAATAAGCAAGAAATATAATTTGGATAAAAGGAGAAGTTTGGATAAGATATGAAGTTAAATAGATAATGTAAATATTGATATTACAATTTGGAGTTATGTTCTATTGGCTTTCTTCTTTAATTATTATTATTATTTTTTTTAGAAAAGATCCTTCAAGTTGTTATGCCTGGATTGTGTATTGTTTTTTTTTGTAAAATTAATAAAATTTGTTTAAAAAAAAAAAAAAAAGCACGACGCCTTTTATGCCTTGTAATAGTCTTTCCATTAAACTTTGGAAAATACCCGGCGCCACGCTTATTCCGAATTGGAGTCTATTGCACTTAAAAGCGCCTCTATGTGTAACTATTGTCTGGGCTTCTGCAGTTGCGTCGTCCACAGGGAGTTGCTGGTACGCCTGAGCTAAGTCCAATTTTGCAAATATTTTTCCACCACCCAGGGAATGAAGAAGGTGTTGAACCACTGGTACTGGATAAGTGCTCTGTTGAAGAGCACGATTTAGGGTAGCCCGATAGTCCCCGCAAATTCTTAACGAACCATCTGGCTTCATGGGCGTTACTATCGGGGTTTTCCAACGGGCGTGGTCAATCGGTTCCAATATGCCCTGGGCTATCAGTTTATCTAGCTGCTCGTCGATTTTAGGTTTTAAGGCAAAAGGTACTCAATGGGGCTTAACCCGAATGGGAGCTATATCGGGGCTGAGATTAAATGATATAGGGGTCCCCTTGTACTTGCCTAATGTTCCTGTGAACACGTCCTGGAATTCTTGGATGAGAGTCTCTTCCCAGTCGTAATTTCTGGTATGGTGTATGCCGGCTAGTTCAATTCTGAGTGGGATGAACCACTGTAACCCTAACAAGCTGGGTCGGTCACGATCGACGACAGTTAGGGGAAACGTTGCTGTGCAGTCCTTGAATGATACTTGGACGTTGCTGCAACCAACAACTGGGATTCTGTTTCCCTGGTAGTCTTTCAGGATGATTCGCTGCGTGCTGAGGTCCTGGCGGGAAATGGCAGGGATCAGTTGTTTGAGGGTTTTCCAGGATACCATCGATAGGGACGGTCCCAAATCGACTTCCATCACACATGGTCGATTCTCAGTAGTAACCTTCACACGTATCTTCCTTGCATCGAGCAATGAAGTGTGGCCGATGATAATGGTTTGATGGGCCTCTTCTCGTCTCGTTGAAAAGGCAGGTGCTTGGTTTCTTTAGTAGTAGTGGTTGTTCCATTGGTGGTTCAGACAGTCCCGGTTCTCAGGAGGTTTGCCTATCTCCCAATGGAGGTTGTTCTCCTTTCGGCTGGGACTGGATTCTCATCTGCTTCTGCAGACCTTCGCGATGTGGCCTTTTTTTCCGGAGTTACGGCAGAGTGCGTCGAGGAATTTGCAGTCTGATCATGGGTGGTTTGCCCCGCAACCCGCACATTGGCATGGACGTCTCTGGTTCCTTTGCTCTCGTTCCAAGCAGAGCCGGTTGACCTCCTCTTCACTGTCTGAGGATGACTCGGGGTCTTCATGGTAGGTAATGGAAGCATGCTTCTCAGTGGCGAGTGGAACCTCGTCAGCAAGTTGGCGAAGCAGTGCGTTCGCTTGGCGCATTCGAGCGGCTGACTTCCTGGTTGCTTCTGCTGCAGTAGCGTCGGCGATGACATCTGTAAGGCTGATGTCGCCTTTCACCATCAGCTTACTCTGCACATGTGGTGCATTTAATCCCAGAACTATTCGGTCTCTTAGGGCTTCCTCTAAGTTTGCAAAACCACAAAGGCCTCCTAAGTTCCGGAGGTCAGCTACGAAATTACCAATGCTCTCGTCCTTCCATTGGTCCCTCTGGTAAAATTCATGTCTTCGTATTAGTGTAGGTGCTGCGGGTGCGTAATGGGCTCTGAGGATTGGAGCGAGGGTGTCCCAATCCATGGTCTTCACTTCCGCTGGTTTTGCTAATGCTTTAGCCATTTTGAAAATGGCGGGGCCACAATGAGTCAGGAACACCGCTCGTTTCTTGCCAGACGTAGCATCTTTTAAATTATTGGTCTCCAGGAACATCTGAAAACGGTCTGTATACGAGTCCCAGTCTTCAGTTGCTGGGTCGAATGGAGCGGGTGGTATGGCGCCGCTAGTCATCTTGCCGTCTGTTACGTGCGCTCTTTCGCCACGTGCTCTGTCTTTGTCCGATATGTTCTAGTCAGCTCTATCGTCTCCGTATCCCACCTTCGTCGCCAGTGTTAAGTCCTGGGCATGGGTGCAAGAATGGAGACAAGACATCGGACTGTGACTTCAACTCTTTATTTAACAAGAAAGAATGGAGCAAAATATCTGGGCAGCAGTAGCTCTTTTATAGAGCTTGCTGCCGTCAAACAACCAATGAACTGAGTCTATCGCTTTCACAAGCATCCAATCAGGGGTTCCCATTAACAGCCAATCAGACTGGCCAAACCTGACCAATCACGACTCGCTATTCACGGGCCAATGAGAATTGCAGGATTACAAGCCTGTTGTAAGACGAAGCTGTTTAGGGTTGTGTCGTTGCGATGGTTTAATCCATAACAGAGACCCTATATCAGGGGTCTCCAACCTTGGCTCCTGGAAGCCTGGCGGACTTCAACTCCAGTGGAATTCTGGGAGTTGAAGTCCGCCAGGCTTCCAGGGGCCAAGGTTGGAGACCCCTGCCCTATATCATTTCAGAAAAATTGTAGTCCAGTCTCTATTTAAAAGCTTCTAATGATGGAGCATCCACAACTTCTGAATGCAAGCCATTTCACAGGCTGATTGTCCTCATTGTCAAGATTTTTTTTTCTCTTAGTTTTAAGTTGCTTCTCTCCCTGGTTAGTTTCTATCCATTGCTTCTTGCTTTGGAGGTTGACTTCCTCTTCTTTCTGGAAACCCCTCAAAGATTATGTCACCTCTTGTCCTTCTTTTCCCTAGATCAGATATACCCAATTCATATGTTTCATCATATGTTTTAGCCTCCAACCTCCTAATCTTCTTTGTTGCTCTTGTCTGCCCTCTTTCCAAAAGTTAACATCTTTTTCATATTGTGGTGACCAAAACTGGATGCAGTATTCCAAGTATGTTCTTATGAAGGCTTTGTAAAGCAATACTAATACTTCCCATCTTGATTTTATCCCTCTGTTAATGCAGCTTAGGGTTGCATTGGCTCTTTTGGCAGTTGCAGCACACTGCTGGCTAATATTTAAATGATGGCCCACTAGGACTCCAATATGTCTCTCACAGATACTCCTATTGAGCCAAGTTTCACCTAATCTGTACCTGTACATTTGGTTTTTCTTGCCTAAGTCTAAAAACCCAGTGTTCGTCTGTTGTAGAGCCATCTGAAACTTGAACATAGGTTCTGGGGTGTTGGCTATTTCTGCAATCTTGGTGCCGTCACGTCCCATTAAGTTGTGTCTACTGTAAAGAAAATCTAATTTTAGAAATGCCCACATATCCTGCACCGAAATCTTCTTTAGTAAAGATCAGATGATCTATTTCTCCTGATCCTTGGGAACAGACATGAAATATAACTGAGCCATGTCCAGTCCGGTTCCTCAAGGCTGAGAAACTTTATTTGCCAAGTATGAGCACGGAATACGAGACATCACAGGCTTGGAATGCAGTATCAAATTTATCATGCTGATAAGGTTGCCTTGCCTTCTTCTTAGATGTCAACTTCCCAACTCCACTTGAAGGCACCTATCATTTTAACACCTTATGGACACACGCATATGGACACACTGCTCTGCCTTGTTTTGCCAAGTAATTCCATTTAAACTTCAGATACTAGCATATGTATCTGGCAGATTACATAGCCATCAAAATTGTGTAAAGCCAGTGCAAAGCCTCCTCACAGCAGCCGTAAAGTTCTCTCAGGGCGAGTCTGTCTCATTAGGATTCACGTTTCCAGAAAGATTAAGACTTATTTATGTCTTGCAATGGCCACTTGCCAGAAAATCTCACCTACTAAAGCAATATTTCATATGGTTTTCATTGTTTGTAAAAACCGCCTCGGGCTTTACAATTGGCTTTACAAAATGTATGTGGGTCTACATGTGTCAAAATGATAGATCTTATTGTTGGAAGAATTATCCTTCTGGTTTCAGTTCCAAGTTGGGAGAAAGACACTGGAAATGTTGTGAATGCATAATACCAATAAAGTTATCATTGAGCTTGAAGTCTAGTGCAGGGTTCTGGCCCTGCACTTCTGATTGGCTGTTAATGGCAGCATCGGATTGGCCCGTTCAGGAGCATCCAATTGGCCATTAACAGGCCATTCCCATTGGTTAACGGAGCTAGCGCTCCAGATTTACTATTGGTTAAATAGTTAATGAGTTGCCTATATAAGTAAGGCTATAGCAGCCCTTGAGCTGAGCTGTCACAATATGTAAATAAAGAGTTTGAAGTTCACTGATTCTACCGGCTCATCTCCATCATTCGCACCCATGCTCCAAACTTAACACTGGCGACGAGGATGGGATTGGATGACATCAGAGCCAACTAAGCACGTGACTGAAGCGCACAACGGCGAAACCATGTCCGGCAGCACAATACCACCCGCTCCATTCGATCCAGCTCAAGAGGACTGGAAGTCTTACATGGATCATTTCCAAATGTTTTTGGAAATGAATAATCTAAAGGATGCCACGGCCGGAAAGAAACGGGCGGTATTCCTGACGCACTGCGGGTCAACAGTATTCAAGATGGCTAAGTCATTAGTGAAACCGGCTGAAGTGAAGGCCATGGACTGGGACGTCCTCGAACCACTACTAAGGGCCCACTATGCACCCACCATTCCAACGCTCGTAAGACAACACGAGTTCTATCAACGGAACCAGCGGAAAGGAGAAAGCATTGCCGATTTTGTTGCAAACCTCCGGAACTTGGGAGGCCTTTGTGAATTCACCGACCTGGAAGAGGCCTTGAGAGACCGAGTAGTCCTCGGGCTAGACGCTCTAAATGTACAGAGCAAAATAATGGCAAAGGGCGACATCACCCTTAAAGACGCCATAGCTGAAGCTACAGCAGCGGAGGCAACCAAGAAGTTGGCTGCCCAACTACGCCGAAATCACACTCAAACCCACCAACCAGCCGGCGAAATTTCATCTAACGCAGAAGGGCAGCTCTCCACGGCCCACCATGAGGACCTCTCTTCGTCATCAGACAGCGACGAAGAAGAGGTCCATCGCCTGCAGTCCAAGTGGGAATGACACCTGAAGTCCCAGCAACCATGCGCGGGCTGTGGGGCCAATCATTTTCGCTCTGATTGCAAATTACGTGACGCACTCTGCCACGAGTGCGGGAAACGAGGCCACATCGGACGGGTCTGCAGAAGCCTCCTCGGACCCAGCCAGACTTCGAAAGGAACCAATCTCTGCCAATCGACAGGGAATTGCCCTGTAAGGCGAGAACCAGTAAACCACTCCTACGGAAACCGACCCGTGAATCATCTAGCGAGACGAGAAGAGGCTCACCAAACACTCACTATTGGCCATGCCTCTTCATTAGACGCTCAGAAAATTCGGGTCAATGTGAACATTGAAAATCAGCCCTGCCAGATGGAAGAAGACTCGGGATTGTCTCTTTCAATGGTCTCAAGGAAGACCCTCAAGCAACTCATCCCCACTATCCGGCGCCAAGACCTTCAATTCCAACAGCTCGTGCTAAAAGACTACCAGGGGAACCGAATTCCAGTTGCAGGATCCAGTCAAGTCCGGGTTACATTCAAGAACCACACGACATCGAAGTGGCAGGCATTAATCGAATCGGCGGCAGTGACCTCACCCACGAATTCCAGGATGTCTTCAAGGAAAAGCTAGACGAGTACAAGGGGACCCCGATATCCTTTAGCCTTAATCCAAAGATAGCTCCCATCCGCCTTAAGCCTCATCGAGTTCCGTTCGCTCTAAAACCGAAAATCGATGAGCAGCTTGATAAGTTGATTGCTCAGGGAGTTTTAAAGCCAACGGATCACTCCCCTTGGGAAACGCCGATTGTGACACCCATTAAGCCGGACGGCTCCATTAGAATTTGTGGGGACTACCGAGCCACCCTAAACCACGGACTGCAACAGAACCCATATCCGGTGCCGGTGGTACAGCACCTCCTCCATTCCCTGGGGGGCGGAAAAGTCTTGGCTAAACTAGACTTAGCTCAGGCTTATCAGCAATTGCCGGTTGATGAAAAAATGGCACAGGCACAGACTATTGTAACACACCGAGGTGCCTTTAAGTGTACGCGGCTTCAATTCAGAGTCAGTGTAGCCCCAGGGATCTTTCAGAGCCTAATGGAGAGACTATTGCAGGGAATCAAGGGCGTTGTCCCCTATTTCGACGATGTGCTTATTGCTGCCCCCACTCAAAAAATCTTGCGGGAGCGTTTAAGATTGGTATTACGAAAATTTCAGGAAGCAGGCCTGAAAGTCAAAAAAAATAAATGCAAAATGTGTACCGATCGTGTTGAATTCTTAGGGTACCTAATTGACAGTCAAGGTATTCACCCTACTGATAGTAAATTAAGAGCAATAAAGAACGCTCCCAGGCCCCAGAACAAGACTGACCTCCAGGCGTTCCTAGGCCTCATCAATTTCTATAATGTATTCTTGCCACACAAGGCGAC
Organism: Hydrophis major; assembly: GCA_033807585.1. Classification (NCBI taxonomy): domain Eukaryota; kingdom Metazoa; phylum Chordata; class Lepidosauria; order Squamata; family Elapidae; genus Hydrophis; species Hydrophis major. Next base: position 29,941,573 of record CM066332.1, on the reverse strand, counting down.
TGTCGCTGAACCGTTACATCGTCTTTTAGATAAAAAAGCAATCTGGGTATGGGGTCACAAAGAAGAGCAGGCATTCCATAATGTAAAAAAACTACTGACTTCGGACGCCATGCTGATGCAGTACAATGAGACTTTGCCAATAAACATAACCTGTGATGCATCGCCTTTTGGAGTGGGTGCCATTTTGAGCCATGTGTTACCTAACGGTAACGAAGCCCCTGTTGCTTACTTCTCAAAGACGCTCTCAAAAACCGAGCGAAATTACAGCCAAATCAATAAGGAAGCCCTGGCGATTGTATCAGCAGTTAAAAGATTTCATGAGTACGTGTACGGCCAGGTTTTCACCATTGTAACTGACCACAAACCATTGCTGGGGATCATCGCTGGGGACAAGCCAACTCCCTACATACTTTCCCCCAGAATGACCCACTGGTCAGAATTCTTGGCTGCCTACAATTATCGGCTACAATATCGTCCCAGTAAAGCCATTCCCCACGCCGACGCGCTGAGCTGTACACCGCTCCATGAAACTATCAACGATCCTGCACCAACGATGACAGCGTTGCAGATCGAGACACTCCACATGCCGCCATTGACTGCCCGTGACATCGCGAGAGAAACAAAACGCGACCCCATCTTGGCGCGAGTCCTCACGTGGGTGGAACATGGATGGCCATTGGACCGAGTACCAGACGACTTCGCACCATTCAAAAGTCATCAAACAGAGTTGTTCTCGCAGAAGGGCTGTGTCATCTGGGGTGATAGAGTCGTTATCCCAGAACGACTCCAACAGACACTGCTAAGAACCTTGCACGATGGCCACCCTGGCATCGTGCGCATGAAGGGCCTCACACGAAGCTACGCGTGGTGGCATCGATAGTCAAATCGAATCATGGGTTAAAACTTGCAAGAGATGCCAAGAAGTAAGCAACGCTCCACTAAAGGCAACCCCAACCGAATGGGAGACACCACGGGGACGCGGTCATCAAAAGGTTGGAAAGACTTTTTGCAAACCACGGATTACCAGACATTCTGGTATCCGACAACAGGCCCCAATTTACCGCGCTACCTTTTGAGCAGTACTTGGCTGACCGTGGTATTTGACATGCACTCACTTCGCCTGTGCACCCTGCTGCCAATGGTAGGGCTGAGCGCATGGTTCAATTCGTCAAAAAGACTCTCCAAAAGATCGACTACGACAACATCGACGAAAAAATCAACCGGATCCTTTTCCTGCAGCACATCACACCTCACAGCGTCACCAACAAAATTCCTGCTGAACTGCTAATGGGACGGAAGCTCCGCTCTCACCTCGATCGGTTACACCCAGCCTACGAACCTGAAAAGCCACTCGGATCCAGCAGCCGATGCCGTACCTTCCAGGTAGGCGATCTAGTATTTGCTAAAAACTTATTGGGCGATCCGTTGTGGGTAGAGGCGACCGTAATCCACGTAACCGGCCCAAGATCATACCTCGTTCAGTGCCCTGACGATAGACTTTGGAAGCGCCACATAGATCAGCTACGATCGTGGCTACCACCTCGCACTTCCGAACTCCCTTTTGACCAAACTGAGGGGAGGGAGATACAGAGGAAAGCAAATTACTGTTAGAGGGAAACCTTTTCGAAGAGACTGATAATGGAACTGAAACGCAGGAACAGGAACCAGGGACCGGAGTGAATGCACCTCAGAAAATGGCTAGTGATATTGATGACAACGAGAACGCGAACTCGGAACCAGAGGCGCCCCTACCGCTAAACAACGATCTACCTCAGCAAGAGTGCAGCCAACCGCCAGGCACTTTGCGAAAATTGAAAAGACTAGTAAAACAACCGTCCTACCTTAAGGACTATGTAACCACGTCCCGTGGGTAGAAGCCGGGGGAAAGGGGTGTTGTGAATGCATAATACCAATAAAGTTATCATTGAGCTTGAAGTCTAGTGCAGGATTCTGGCCCTGCACTTCTGATTGGCTGTTAATGGCAGGATCGGATTGGCCCATTCAGGAGCATCCGATTGGCCATTAACAGGCCATTCCCATTGGTTAACGGAGCTAGCGCTCCAGATTTACTATTGGTTAAATAGTTAATGAGTTGCCTATATAAGTAAGGCTATAGCAGCCCTTGAGCTGAGCTGTCACAATATGTAAATAAAGAGTTTGAAGTTCACTGATTCTACCGGCTCGTCTCCATCATTTGCACCCATGCTCCAAACGTAACAGGAAACATGGAGGCTGTCTGGAAAGATGGTTTAATGGTGGACAGGACCACATGGCTTGGAGCTCCAAAGTGAAAAGGACGACCACTTGCTTCAAGGTGAAAAGAGAAGGGAGGGCCAAGATGCTGAGAGATACCCTCTGTTGGGCCCCATCCTAGTGTTTCCTGTTTCTGTGTAAGAAATGTATCCCATTGGCTGTCAGACTCCCAGGGACGGGGGTCTTAGCTAATTTTGTAGGTTTTGTCTGAACCACATGGCTTCACCTGAGTGCTGGCTGATGCAATCCTTCCAGGCCAGGTGGTGAGATGGGTAGAGGGCTTTAGGCAATTCCTATTATAGCTTTACCTGGAGTAGATCTTTGTTATGTAAAATAGACTGGCCTAGGCCAGAGTAATGGTCCATTAGCAAAGGTGGAGGGGCTGAGTTTCTGCCTCTCTGAGTTTCTACTTTTCTTTTTTAGGGGAAATATTCTGCCTTTTTAGTATATCCTAAAATATTTCATTTTCCTAGGAGAGGGGTGGGTTTTAACTTCCAACATCAGAAAGTGAAGAAACCTAATACAAGTAATTCTTGACTTACAACTGTTCAATTAGCGACCTTTCAAAGGCATTGAAAAATGTGACTTGTGACCGTTTTTCAGTGTTACGACCTTTGCAACATCTCCAGGATCACACGATCGACATTCAGATTCTTGGCAACTGGCTCATACTTATGACCATTACAGCATCCTGGGGTCATATGATTCCCTTTTGAGACCTCCTGACAAGCAAAGTTAAGGGAGGAACCAGATTACTAACTTATCAACTGCAGTGATTTGCTTAATAATGGTGGCAAGAGAGGTCGTAAAACAGGGCAAAAGTCATGTAACAACTGTCTTACTTAGCAACATAAGTTTTTGGCTCAATTGTGGCTGTAAGTCAAGGAGTACTGTTGGAAGAATTATCCTTTTGGGGTTCAGTTCCAAGTGGGGAAAAAAACACTGAAAACATGGAGGCTGTTTGGAAAGATGGTTTAATGGTGGATAGGACCACATGCCTTGGAGCTCCAAAGAAGGAAGAATCACATGCTCCAAGGTGAAGCAAAAGTGAAGGAAGGAGGGGCCAAGATGGTGAGGTTGGCCCACACCTTAGTGTTTCCTGTTCCTGGGCGAGAAATGTATCCCATTGGCTGTCAGACTCCCAGGGACAGGGGTCTTAACTTTGTCGGCTTTGTCTGGATCACATGGCTTCACCTGAGTGTTTGCTGATTCAATCTTCCTAGGCCAGGTGGTAAGATGAGTAGTGGCCTTTATTATGTTGAATACTCTGGCCCAGGCCTTAATGGCCCATTAGCAAAGGCTGGAGGTGACTAAATTTCTGCCACTCAGGTGAGTTTCTGCTTCTGACTTTCTACTCTTTTTAGGGAATATATTCTGCCATTTTAATATTTCCTAAGATATTTCAATTTTCTAGGAGAGGGTTGGGTGCTAACTTCCTACACTACTTGCATTTAAATATACCCTACATGCATTTGCCTGAGCCTCTCTAGCAGCCAGGTGTTTACTGCCTTATTCTTCTGTTTCTTTTGAGAAGTGATAAAACCTAAAGAAGGACAGAGTGTTACTTTTGCAATGAGGGGCATTTTCTCAAGGGCTGTTTTATTGCTGTAGTATCATGAGTGGGGACAGGCAGCTGAGAATGATGTTGGCTCTTTGAACTGCAGATTCTTTTAAACTTATGCAGGCACACAGTAGCCCAGGCCAAAGTAGGCATGAAACTAACACCCTTCTCTCTTTTCATTCTCCTTGGCAGAAGACCAATGGCTGCAAGCCCCCAGTTGCCAATTTTTTTATTTTGCAAATAAAATGGAAGCCGATTGAGATATACCTGCTCCTGAATGTAAGGAGATAAAGGACAAAGGGCTCTCTTGAGTTCAGGAGGCAAAGGAAAGCGAGAATTCCCTTCAAGGGGGAAATAGGATTCCTACTGCTCAAGGTTTCAAAGCTTAGCAAAAGATAATACTAGGCAATTGGCTTAGCATTTCTTACTGCTCACATCGCAAGATCCTCGGATTGCAACCTGATCCTTTCCACTTCCTCTTAAGAATCCCTTGATGGAATAAATATATCCTGTCCTTGAGGAAGACCAAAACTATATTAAGAACCGAAGTCTTTCTGCCTCTTTTGATTTGGAGCCTCTACTATTTTCTCTTCCCTTTGATTTGAACAAATTTAAAGAAAGCCCTTTTGATTACCTCAATATCCTTTGCTGAACCGGAGGATTGCCAAGGTAATTTGCTGATGAACTGATGAAAGCAAACCAGGACCGCTGTGCTAGCAGCGATATGAACTTACCTTTTACTTCATCCTAAGGAAAAATAATAATGATGAATATTCCATAATTTGGAATTCATCTAAGAAGTGATTTGCCATTCAGTAGAAGCTATACAGGTAATCCTCGGCTCACAACAGTTTGTTTCATGACCATTCAAAGTTACAATGGCACTGGAAAAATGTGACTTGTGACTGTTTTCAGATGCTACGTTTGTGAGCAAAATTCAGATGCTTGCAACTGGTTCAAATGTATGACCACCACAGGATTCCAGGATTCCAGGAACATGTGAACCCCTTTTGTGACCTGACAAGCAAAGTCAATGAGGAAGCCAGATGTCATGCCCCTGTTGGAGTCTGACTCCGAGGGAGAAGAGGAACAGCCTACAAGGAGTGGAAGTGTGGCTCTGGAGGTTGTGGAGGAAACTGGGGAAGGGCAGAGGCTGGCTGGGCAGTCAGAGGAAGATCCAGGCCCATCCCCTCTTCATCCTAGGGCACGTAGGGAGGAGATGATTAGGGAGAAATGTGAATGGCGTGGTCTAAGGGGGAGAAAAGGGCCTTGATCCCCTTCATGGACTGCAGCTGTGAGGACTGTTTAAAAGGACAGACTGTGCATATAGGCCAGTGCTGGAAACAAAGCGTGAAAATATTTCTAGTCTGCCCGTTCTTATCTGAGTTTGGCATCCTTCCCAGTGTGTATTCAGATATCTGTGGACGTCTTCAAGCCCTTATCTTGCCTGGTTTCCTTAATTGCTTCAGTCTGGTTTGTGTGGTTTTTTTCCATTTATAATTTATAGGTATTTTTCGTTTGAATGGCATTTCCTCCTTTTTGTAACTGTTTGTGGGGGAGTTTTTTGTCTCCAGTCAAGGATATTTGAAGCTTTGAAGCCAAGTTGAAGGAATTAAAGGGGCTTCACCTGTTTTTGTTGCTTTGTTGATTTTGTATCCCACCCTGGGTCATCACACCAGACTCGCTTAACAACCAAGTTACTAACTTATAAATTGCAGTGATTAACTTAACAAATGTGGCAAGAAAAGTCATAAAATGGGGCAAAATTCACTTAGCAAATGTCTCACTTAACAACAGAAATTTTGGGCTCAATTGTGGCTCTAAGTCAAGGACTACCTGTATTAGATTAGATTGCCAAGGCTTTAACTGAGTTTCATCCTGTTTAGAATAGCAGTACAAAGAAACCACATATTTTATTCTTTGTCTCACCTTAGGGGGAAAAGAAATCATGTTAATTTCAGACTATTTTTCAAGAAAGTATTATAGAAAAGTAATACAATCAAAAAATGCACTACACATTCAACATAGTATGCAAACATGAATTTTCCAAAGGATTAGTCATTTCAACCATTCATCAAAAGTAGAAATTTTGTTTTTGTTTTTTAAATGGTTCTTTCCTATTTGTATTTTATATATTTGTGTCATTCTTTTTTTTTTTAATGATACATTTCTGTTGGTTTGGGAAATATCCAAAATCCTCTTGCATATTCACACAGGCTAACACATGACAAGAGACAGCAATTTACTATAGGAATTATGGCAAAATGCCATTAAAATTAATTATTGTCCTGTCACATTTAAAAAAAAAATTAAAATAACCCACCACTGTCTCACAAAGTCATTTAATATTATAATGGGACTAGGGAAGATTCACTTTACAAAAACTCTTCTTCTCTCTTTTTTCTCTGCATGGCATTAACAAAGATGGAATTTAATTAAAACAAATGAAAAATGAGTTGAAGAACTGCAGGGTTTTACATTGAGAAGTAAAAAAATTTTTTCACTACATTGAATTGTAAACAAAAATGTGATTTTCTATTGCCTTATGGCCTATAGGCATTGCAATATTTATAATGGACAGTTACAGATGTTTTCCTAGCTTACCTGGAATCTAGGTAGAATTTAGACATATGTACGTCATCACCATTGCTAGGCCCCTCTTTAAATAAGAAAATGCTTGCTGGTATCTCCTGATAGCTTAAGTGGACTATCAACAGATCACAGTGGTATTAACAAAATAATACCCTGCTGAAAGCAGACAGATGCAGCAGAAATGTATGTATATATGCAGCAGAAATGTATGTATGTATGTATGTATGTATGTTTGTGTGTATGTATGTGTATGTGTATGTGTATGTGTATATATATATATATATATATATATATATATATATATATATATATATATATATATTGTATATCAATAAAGTATATTATTTAAAAGGAAGGAGGAGGACAAGAAAAATGAAATTGGCAGCATGATCAGAAGTATTTAGGGTTTTTGTATTAGTTCTATAGCTCTAAATTTAAAGAAAATGGGACTGAAATTTTTAAAATTATATTTACAAATATATAAAATATAAAAATATATTCATATTTACACAAACACAAATAATTTTATTTGTATATTTACAGAATGCAACACAAACAAACAAAAAGATTGTATGCATGGAATTAATTGCAATTTTCCTCTAGTTTTTGTTTTGTTTGTGGTTCTGAGCATGGGAGATTTTAGGCTGATTTCTTTTCACTTGAAAAATTACTTTATTGGTTTATTTGTTTACTCAATTTGATGCTGCTCAACTCCAAATGACAACACAATACTCCAGAGAATATAAAAACAATAGAATAGGAAACAACAATTAAAAAAACACAAACTAGAACAAGACACATAAGATGGCAAATCCATCAGATACATCACACAACTTCTATTTAATTGGGTGCCACTGAGCCAGGTTGATACCTGATGACTGTATGGACAAACAACTATCATCTTGACCTGTACTTTACTTATTTACTCATTGGAGAGGAGCATGGTGTAGTGGTTAAGGTGCATGAATAGGAATGGTCAAATCCCTTAGGCACAGCAACCAACTGTGTGATGTGGTCCAGTCATTCCCTCTCAATCCCAAATTGGCATCAGGCTCTGAAGCAAACTGGCTGATAAACACAAGCCCTTTTTCTATCATGAAGTTACAGTCCTCCACAGATAAGGACTACAACTGAAACAGCTACTACAAAGTAGAAGGTGTAGCCATTCTAAAAGTATTGTAGAAAGTTAGCACCCCCCCCCAGAAGAATTAAATTATTTCTGAATATTAAAAAGGCAGAATATTATATTTCCCTAAATGAGAAATGGAGAAACATATTTTTTAGAGCCAGAAAGCAACCCCCACCTTCCTTAATAGCCCACAGCAGATGTCAGCACTTAAAGAAGACAAGTATCTAGATAGCTCTATTCAAAGGAAAAACAAATACTGCAGGCAGAAATCTATTCAAGACAGAATATTTTGAAACTCCCTGCAGCAAAGTCTAAACAATGGCAGAATGATGGGATTAGCCCTCACTCAAGATCCAAAACAGGACAAAAGTCATTAAGCCACAATAGGAATTGCCCAGCACCCTTTCAGAACACAAGCCCCTTCATTGCATCATCTGAGAGCAGTTGAAACTTCAACCAAACTTAGCTCAGACAAGCACCTAGGAATCACATTTCCTCTTTTACCTATAGAACCAGCTATAACCCCTATGCAGCTCTATCTGTCCCCATAGGAATCTGACAACAATATTATTAATAGAAATGCACATAATAGCTAACTTTTAGATGCAGCTCTTTTACTAGATTTTTGCAATTGTTAAATAATTTAGAACTTAATTTATTCTTGAGATTCATAGAGAATGAGTCAGAGAGAGAGAATAGGTGAATGGATGCATGCATGGATCGAGCATTATAGATAAGCAAGCAGGCAGTCTTAGCTATTACCTAAAAAATTAACAAACCACTGTTCAAAAGATTTAAGAAACTGTTCATGATTTACACTGTGTGAGAAGGCAAAACAGTAACCTGTAATATTGGAAAATATGCTTTTGGAGGATTCCTTTGTATCAGACTTTGGAACTTAGTTACTACTTGGACAAGCTTCTGCAATATTTTTGGCAACATTTTCAAAAGTGGTTTGTCATTACCTCTTCCTAGGGCCAAGAGATAGTGACAGTTCTGAGTCATCCAGCTAGTTTAGTCTATAAAGAGGAACTAGAATTCACAGCCTCCTAGTTTCTAGCCTGGTATTTTAACCACTACCCTAAATTGGCTCTTGGAGAATATGCTAAACAATGTGAAAAACATCATAAAAAGAGTATTTAATATTGTATAAATAATTACACATGAATGGTTTTATCTATTACTAAAACCTCCCAATTTATGTATGTGGTTACTAGATGGCATGTAATCAATTAATCAAGCCAAAAACTACAAAGAAAAGCTGAATCTCATGCATTGCTTTCTCATTTACTGACTTTGAGATTCCCAAAAGTGCTTTTTCCAAAAGACAACTGAACATTGTCCATTTTCTCCCCCTTTGAAAATGTTTTATTTCCCATTCAATAAGCACCACGTTAGAGCAAAGACAGACTGAGGATGCAGAGAATGAAACAGAGTTTTCTACAATGGAGCTATTATTTTAACAGAGAAGGCCTGGAGAAATCATAGGGGACAGCAAGCAAAACATTGTCAAAGGAGAAAAAAATAAACCCAAGAAAAAACAGCTTTGGGACAAACTGTGACCTGGATGATTGAGAATCTCCATAGACTGAGATTCATTACTCTAACTTTTCCCTGGAGGGTATCACTCCCCTTTTAGACATTGTTCATATCTGATTAAAATATATTGCTTAAATGCAAATTAGCTTGGGAGCTGGAGCATATGTGAAAAAGTCATGCTGAATGAATCTTCTGAAGTTACACCAAGCTGAGATCAGCCTCTCTCTGAGAGTCTAAACTGAATGTTTTATGGCGAGGCATGCAATCCTCTCAACTATACGCATGACTTTTCTTAGTTTCTTGGGGACAGTTTGGATAAATAAGCAGTTGTTCATGGAATGAACACAGAAGGCTATGACAGACACATGAGCTTCTTTCTGAGATCCAAAACATGTCCCAGTACACATACCTGTGTTGAGGAGACCGTGGTTATTCAAACAAATAAGGGTGTATTTTTATCCCATATAATAAATAAAAGGAAGCATGATAGAGAGCCATTTAGGGTTGCATACCATTTTGGAGAAAGGTCTGATGAAGCTTTCTTATGAACTTGAGCTCATCATAAGCTTCTGATTTATGAGGAGTAGAAATACATCTGGTGCTGTAGCTCATCATATGGATTCCAAATATCTGTCTGAACATATCTTCCAGATCAAGATATGGACAGCGTCTGCTTTCCTCAGACCTCTGCTACCTCATGCATTTTCCACATTTCTCATATTTATGGAAAAAGGGATCTGCTAAATTATTAGCAAAGTTGCTTGAAAGTCTGTGCTGATCAACTGGTCCCCATCTTCATTTGCATCTTTAATAAATTTACTGGAGAGGTGTGATGTCCCTTCTTGCTTCAAATGCTCTACTCTTATCCCATGCCCAAGAAACCCTCCATCAAGGAGCTGAATGCCTACAGACCAGTTGCTCTGATATCCATTGTGATGAAAACCTTTGAAAGGTTAGTGCTGGCTCACCTGAAAACCATCATGGATCCGTTGCAAGGTTTCTTGCAATTTGCCTACCATGCAAGTAGATCAGCAGATGATAGTGCTGCACTACATCTTACAACATCTTGAATCCCCAAACACCTATGCAAGGGTCCTTTTTGTAGACTTCAGCTCAGCATTCAACACTATCACTCCAGAAATCCTCTCTAAACTGACTCAGCTAGCTGTGCCTGACCACACTAATAGATGGATTATAAGCTTTCTAACAGATAGGAAGCAGCAGGTGAAGCTAGGGAAAATCACATTCAATTAACACAGGAGCCTGCCAGGGCTGTATGCTGACTCCATTACTCTCTCCATTACTGTATGTTCTCTCGATTACTCTTTTCTCTATATACCAATGACTGCATCTCTAAGGATCCTGCTGCTAAATTACTGAAGTTTGCAGATGATACAATAGTCATTGGTTTCATTCAAAATCATGATGAGTCTGCATACAGATGAAATAGTAACGCAAGCTACTATCTGGTTTGGCACAGCAATCAAACAGGGCAGGTACAGACTTCAACAGATAGGACTGCAGAAAAACAGTTGCAATCAGCCTGCCTTCCACTGAGGACCTGTAGACTGCACAAACCAGAAAGAAGGCTAAGAAAATATCTAAGCCTTATGTTATATAGGCAGATCGGTCCCAAGAAGAGACATGAGGCGAGTGACTTTTAAAGCTCTTTATTAGTTAGGTAGATCTACTTGCTTGGCTCGGATCGGCTGCGGCTTATATTGGTCTCGCACAGGGTGCCGCGGCCAGTGGCAGCCGTTCGAATCTCCCACGATCGGCTCAGCCAATCGCGGTAGCTTCGTAATGGCCAACCAGTGCCGCGCACTCGGCTAATCAGGTTGCTGTGCGTCTTAGCCAATCCAAATGCAGGTTTTCAAGAATGCAAATACAGAACACCTTATATTGTGGACCCCACCCCTATTGTGGACATAAATTGTTTCAACTTCTCCTCTCAGAGGAGAACTATGGGCATTGTATGTCAAAACAACTAGACACAAAGATTGTTTTTCCCCTATGCCATCACCCTGCTAAACATCTAATTCCCACACCACTGTCTTAGGCCTAAAAATATTTACCAGTGGTGGTATTCTACCGGTTCGGTCCAGTTTGTGTGAATCGGTAGTTAAAAAATGCTACTGGTTGGCCAAACCAGTAGTAAAAAAACCCAGCTTTTTTCTTTCTTCCCCTCCCCACAATCAGCTGTTCCGATGATCAGCTGTGCCAGGATCCCCCCCGCCCCCCGCTGTCAAACTGCTTTGCCCAGGAGGCTTCCCTAAGGCTCAGAAGGCCAAAAAATGAAGCATGGGGGGCTGCTCTGTTTTTTGCCTTCCTGGGCCTCAAGGAAGCCTCCTGGGGGACGTTTTTGAAGGAGTGGGGGTGCTGCACTAAAAAAGAAGAAAAAGCCATGCCCACCCAGTCCCATGGCCATGTCCACCTAGCCACTCCCACCTAGCCACACCCACAGATCCAGTAGTAAAAATATGGCATCCCGCTCCTGATATTTACCCACATAGTACTCTGTATTGCTATTATCCTTCTCATCTTCTCACCTTTCTCATCTTTCCTACTACCTTCTCCTATTGGTATCCTATGATTTATCACTTGTTTGTACCTTATGATTTATGGTTGTATCTTATGATCCTATGACTTATTACTTTGTATGTACACTGAGAACTTATGCACCAGAGACAAATTCTTTGTGTGTCCAATTGCATTTGACCAATGAAGAATATTTAGTTCTGATCTATTCTGTTCTGTTCTATTCTATTATGCGGGGGAAATCCATCTGATCCTGGGTGTTTCATGACTAAATTCAACAATAATCCAATGAAGCTGAATGATAGAAATTTCATAACACAAACAGAATTGTTGGATTTTACTGCATAGCTAAGCTATGTGTAATAATGGAGATATGTTTGGATGGTTTTAAAAGAAAATTAATAAACTATGGAGAAGGTTCACAATGTTTACTAAACATGTATAATTAGCCATTATAGAAGATTCTCAACACTAGTAACTTAAGACCAGAAATGGAAGGAATGTTATATATTATGATCCAGTTTCCACTGAAGGATAGACTGCTGTCTCAGATACACTATGACTATCTTTTTGTGGTTACAGGTAGCTAAGTCTAGTGGTTAAATGTTAAAGGTGCTGGATTTTTTGTTGTTGTTCAGAAGGTATATTCAAGTAAGAACAAGAATAATGATAACTGTTGTGTCCGCAAAATGATGCCAGGAGTCAATGACTTCAAATCATGCTCTTTATTTGAGGTTGGAACCGAACTGGGGCAAAGGGAAAAAGATCGCGGCTTTTATTCTTTTAGCCGCCGCGGCCGCGGCCAATGGCACCGCTTTGAATCTCCCGTGATCCGAATGGACCAATCGCCGGAGATTCTTAGCGAGCCAATCGGCGCGGCTCGCCTGACCAATCAGAGTGCCCCGCGCTTTGGCCAATCAAAGCGCGGGGATCTCAAGAATGCTAATTAAGGACAGAACACCCCTCCCCTCTTGGTTCAGTCCTTACGTCGCGTAGTCACGTAGGTAGGCGGGGCTCCGTCTGAGCCTACTGGACCTGCGCAGCTCAGTCGTAGGTTGGATCCCGGCCGGTTCGGTTCGGGATCTCTGCTGCTCCTGCTGCCATCGTGGGAACCGGCTGGTCGATCGGGCCGGGCCGCTCTCCGTAGCTCCCTCCTGGGCCTCCCGGGTTGGTTGAGCTGCGGGTTTCGCCGCTCCCGCTCGGTCTTCCTGGGTCGGTCGAGCTGGCCTGGCTGTCTCTTCCTGGCGAGGGGTCGTGATGCCTTCTTTCCGGTAAGTACGGCTGGTTTATTCTTCTTTGGTTTTGGTTCCCTGGGTATTCCATCCCCCCTTGGTTTGTGTTGTGGGGGTTGGTTTCGCCTGTTTGTGCGTCGGTGGTCTCTTGGTTGGTAGTCCTCGACCTTAGTTGGTCGATGTGGCGTTTCCACACTCGTCCGTCTGCTGTTTGTAGCCGGTACGAGTGTGGGCCTGTTATTTGTGTGATGACGGCTGGTATCCATAGTGGGTCTCCCGTCAGGTTTCTCGCGTATACGGGGTCGCCGGGTGCGAAGGTTCTGTGTTTGCTGTTTGAGTCTGGGGGCTTCTCCAGGTTATACGTGGGGTGTAACCTGTCGAGTGGGGACCTTAGTTTCCTGCCCATTAATAGTTTGGCTGGGCTCTTATTGGTTGTGGTATTTGGGGTTATGTGTTGGGTGAAGAGTAGTTTGTTTATTTTCTCCTGGATCTCCCCGTGGTCTATTTTCCGGATGGTCTTCTTAGTGAATTGGACCATCCGTTCCGCCCTACCGTTTGCCGCCGGGTGTGCCGGTGCTGTCAGTGCGTGGCCGATGCCCCTTTCCGCTAGGAATTTTTTGAATTCCAGCGAGGTGAATTGGGGCCCATTGTCGGAAACGAAGACGTCTGGGAGGCCGTGTGTTGCAAAGAGTTTGCAGAGTTCCTTGATCATGGCCTCCGTGGTTGTCGTCTTCATGTTGCTTACCTCCAGCCAGTTGGAGTAAGCGTCAACTGTTATGAGGAAGGTGTGTCCTTTTGTGGGCCCGGCGAAGTCTATGTGAATCCTAGACCAAGGTCCCCTTGGGGTTTCCCACTCTAGGACGGGTGCTGTGGGTGGGCTTGGTCTAGTTTCCTGGCATCGTTGGCACCTTGCTACCCAGGCCTCAATTTGTTTGTCCATCCCTGGCCACCAAGCGTAACTTCTGGCCGGGGCTTTAGTCCTAAAGATGCCAGGGTGCTCCTCGTGTAGCAGTTCCAGAACCTTCCCTTGTAGCTTTTCTGGAATGACCACCCTATCCCCCCATAGTATGCACCCTTTTAATAAAGAGAGTTCCGTTTGGCGGTTTCAGAACATTTTGACGGACTCGTCGTTGTCCCTTTCCGGCCACCCTTTCTCTACCCAATGCAACACCCGCGCCAGACGTTTGTCTTTATTAGTCTCTCGGGCAATGTCTGACGCGGTTATGGGCAGGTTGGGTAGAGTCTCTATGCTGAGGGTGGTCGTCGTGGGTGCTGGGTCGGTGTCAGGTTCCGGTAGCGGCGAGCGGCTTAAGGCGTCTGCATGGGAGATCGTCTTACCCGGTCTGTGTATGAGTCCGTAGTTGTAGGCTGCCAGGAACTCGGACCACCTTGTCATTCGGGGAGACAGAATGTTCAGGGTGGCCCGGTTTCCTGCAACGATTCCCAGCAGCGGCTTGTGGTCGGTTATGATGGTGAAAGTCCAGCCGTAGAGATACTCGTGGAATCGTTTTACGGCGGCAACGCTAGCCAGAGCCTCTTTGTCCAGCTGGCTATAGTTCCGCTCCGGTTTGGTGAGGGTCCTTGAAAAGAACGCGATGGGCGCTTCTTTTCCGTCGGGGAGGGTATGGCTTGAGGACAGCGCCGACGCCGAAGGGTGATGCGTCACATGTGACGGCCAGAGGTAGGGTCTGGTTATATTGTATGAGGACAGCGTCCGAAGTGAGGAGGTCCTTTGTTCTTTGGAAGGCGGCTTGCTTGCGTTTCCCCCAAGTCCAGGTCGCCACCTTGTCCAGGAGCCTATGCAAGGGCTCCGCCGCCGTCACCTTTTGGGGCAGGAAAACATTGTAAAAGTTCAGTAGCCCCAGGAACGCCTGTAGTTCCGTCTTTGACTTGGGTGTGGGGGCTTCTTTGATGGCCTTGATTTTTTGGTTTGTGGGGTGAATGCCGTGACGGTCTAGGAGGTATCCTAGGAATTCTACCCGTTCCGTGCATAGCTGGCATTTCTCCCTTTTGACTTTTAGTCCGGTTTCTTTAAATTTGGTTAGGACCTCCCTTAGGCGACCCTCTAGTTCGGCTTGGTTGGCTGCCGACACTAGGATGTCGTCGAAGTAAGGTACCACCCCCTTGATGCCTTGCAGTAGTCTTTCCATTAGGCTTTGGAATATTCCCGGTGCCACGCTGACTCCGAATTGGAGTCAGTTGCATTTAAATGCCCCCCGGTGGGTGACTATGGTTTGCGCTTCTGCCGTTTGCTCGTCGACTGGCAACTGTTGATATGCCTGGGCGAGGTCGAGCTTGGCGAAAACCTTGCTCCCTCCCAGTGAGTGCAGTAGGTATTGCACTACTGGGACGGGGTAGGCGCTTTGTTGTAGCGCGCCATTTAGGGTGGCCTTATAGTCCCCACAGATCCTCACCGACCCATCAGGCTTGATCGGGGTGACTATGGGGGTCTCCCACCGGGCGTGGTCTATGGGCTGTAGGACCCTTTGCTTGAAGAGCTTGTCAATTTGCTCATCTATCTTGGGTTTAAGTGCGAATGGCACCCGCCTTGGTTTCAGGCGTTTTGGGGGGACGTTTGGGTCTAGGTTGAAAGATATAAGGGGCCCTCGGTACTTGCCTAGGTTTCCATCGAAGACCTCTTGGAATTCCCGGGCCAGTTGCTGCTCCCAGCTGTCGTCGGTGACGTGGTTGACTCCTGTGAGTGCGATGTCGAGCGGGGCGAACCATTGCAGTCCCAATAGGCTTGGGCGGTCACGGTCGACGATTGTCAGGGGAAGTCTTTCGGTGTGCCCTTTATAGGTGATGTTGAAGTGTTTGGTTCCGACTACTGGGATGCGGTTTCCCTGGTAGTCCTTTACAATGAGTCTCTGGCTGTCTAGGTTCCTTCTTTGGAGGGTAGGCACCAAGCGCTTTATTTCATGCCATGCTATCATGGAGAGGTAGGACCCGGAGTCCACCTCCATTTTGCATGGCTGGCCCTCGATGCCTACCTCCACGTGGACCTTCCGGACGTCATTGGTTATGGTGTGGCCGATGGTGACCGTCTGATGGGTCTCCTCTCTTCGCCGGTTATCGCCGCCTCGCAGGGATCGTCCGTTCCGGTCCCATCTGTTATCTGAGGAGCGATCTCTGGTCCGGGGTGGTGTGCTCTCTCTCCTCCGGTCGCTCTGGTCCCATCGTGCCGGGCTGCGATTCTTCTTTAGGCGACAAACACGGGCGATGTGTCCCTTCTTGTCGCAATGCCGGCAGATCGATTCGAAAAACCGGCATTCTGACCTGGGGTGGTCGCCGCCGCAACCGGCACAGTTGGTCCTCGACTTACGACCCCACCGGTTCCGTGGGTCGCGGCCTGTCTGGAGGCGATGGATGTCCTCCTCGTCCTCGGAAGTGCCCGATGCCGAGTGGAAGTCGCCCTGGTGGGTGGTCGTCTCGGGTTGGGCCTCGGTCGACCTCGCCGGGTTGTTGTTTCCGCTGCAGTCCCCCATGTTCGAACTGCGCATGCGGTCGGCGGAAGTTCGGGTTGCTTCGGCGGTTGCGGCTGCAGTGAGGGTGTCTGCTAGGCTGATATTGCCTTTGGCCATCAGCCGGCTCTGGAGGACAGGGTCCCACAAACCGAGCACGATTCGGTCTCGCAGGGCGTCGTTCAGGTTGTCGAATTCGCAGAGCCCCCCTAGGTGCTGCAGCTCGGCGACGAAGTCGCTGAAACTCTCACCCAACCGTTGGTCCCGACGGTAGAATTCGTTGCGTCGGATCAGGATGGGTACCTCTGGAGCGTAGTGCCGCCGAAGTATGGGTTCAAGGATGTCCCAGTCCATTGCGGTCGCATCGGCGGGTTTGGCCAGTGCCTTGGCCATCTTGAAGACCTCAGTCCCGCAGTGGGTCAGGAAGACGGCACGCTTCATGGGGCCGGTGGCGTCCTTCAGGTCGCTGCACTCGAGGAACATGCGGAATCAGTCGGAGTACGATTCCCAGTCCTCGGTGGCGGGGTTGAAGGGTGCGGGGGGTGCAATTTTCGCCATCGCGGTGGTTCGTCTGGCTTCCGTCGGACACGTGGTTCGGTTCAGGGCCTGGATCCCATCCTCGTCGCCAGTGTTGTGTCCGCGAAATGATGCCAGGAGTCAGTGACTTCAAATCATGCTCTTTATTTGAGGTTGGAACCAAACTGGGGCAAAGGGAAAAAGATCGCGGCTTTTATTCTTTTAGCCGCGGCGGCCGCGACCAATGGCACCACTTTGAATCTCCCGCGATCCGAATGGACCAATCGCGGGAGATTCTTAGCGAGCCAATCAGCGCGGCTCGCCTGACCAATCAGAGTGCCCTGCGCTTTGGCCAATCAAAGCGTGGGGATCTCAAGAATGCTAATTAAGGACAGAACAATAACCCTTTTTTGTTTCAGGTAACTTTGTTCTGTGTTTTAGCAAAACATTTCTCTACAAAACTGCTATGCCCCATTGAAGCCACATTTCTTTAAAAAAATGCTTCTGCATTTTTTGTTCTTTCTGTTGGTCTCACACGTATGTGAAAACAGCTGAGGCTTAATATGTGCCTTACAGAGGTAGACTTTCAAAAAACTTGCTTACTGACATTTATACTCGATGAGGTAAGATAGAACTGCCATAAAAAGTGTTATGCATGCACAGTAATAGAGGATATTTACAAATGTAAACACTGGTATAGTATCGTTGCAAAATGTGGAAATTTGTTTTTCATTGTTGAAACGTTGAATAAACAATTTTTTTTTAAAGTGTTATGCATGGCTCAGAACTCTTGCCTGCAGGACTCAATGCAAGCTCTCTGTGAATTGAAACAGCTGCCACTTCCCCACTAGCGGGTGCAATATATCACATTATACCATTGCGGGAATGCAGTAACCTTAAATAGGGAATGACAAATTTATAGGAGCAAGGAATATTCCTTCACCATGCCTGCATAATGCCTGCACCATGCCATCATTCCTTCACCATGCCTGCATAAAACAACATCCATCATCTGGATTAATTAAACAAAGATACCATTCCTGTCTAATTACAAATAAATAAAGGCAATAAATAGGGTGAAGTTGGCATTGTACAGTTCAATAAGCTCAGTTCTCAGTGTATTTTAGCTTTTCTATTTCCAGATCCTAGATCAGTTCTTTGTTTGTTTAGATTAGAATAGGGTTAGTGATATAGAGATGGAGAAATAAATGGATTATGTCTATCTATGTCTGTCTGTCTATCTATCTATCTATCTATCTATCTATCTATCTATCTATCTATCTATCTATCTATCTATAGTATCTGTATCTATATCATTCATATCAACGAACAAATTCCATCAGGAGCGTTACCTGGTTTCACGAAGATGAAAATTTCTTGAAATGAAAGAGATAAAATACTTGCTTGGTTCTGTGATAACTACAGTAATCTCATATTCTGCTAAAAAAAAAACCCTCATACCTCTACTTATGAACTAGAATTAAACAATTAGAATAACATTTAAAAACTGTTGATGAACTTTAGATGTACATAAGAAGCCCCACTAGAGAAAAAGAAAATGCAAGTAGGATAAGGCACATACACATACAAAATATGATGTCCAATAGATATATGGTAAATGGTGATTTCCCCACTAATAACCAAAAGAACAACTAAATTTCTGCCAGTTTCACAGCTATTTAAAATCACAGGATCTCTGTTCTTTGCCCCCATGCCAACTTTATTATGCTTCAAAAATATTTACAATTGTTTTAAATATCATTTATATCTTTACCCCTGATCTTTCATTGTGCCCTTTCTAATCCACTATGTATTTTACCCAGAAGCAAATTTCAATAACTTCAGGGACATTTACTTGTTAGTATAGATGTTATGAATGCACTATAAATATTTCAAAAGCAACAAGGTTTCAGGGTAGTGTACATTTCCTTTCTGAATGGGTATGTTTTCTCTGCTAATTCTTTTTTCTCAGCCTTTCTTTGCATTTCAGCATCTCCTAATTTAACAAGAATAACTGCAAGAAGTTTTTGTTCTGTAGCCCACACAGTACTTTGCCAGTAAGCCTTTCACAGGCCCTGTAAATTGGACACTTAGTCTTAATAGATTCCATTGATATAAAGTCAGTTTGACATTAAAATCTTTGGATACTTTTCTGTCCCAGAAAATGTTTTATGAGGTAAGCAAGTTTCTACCTAATGATGAAGCCCCAAAATAACTGTCTGAACATCTGATCTGAACATACTTGATTGGACAGTCACTTGTCTGAAATGGTGTAAGGCAGGGGTGTCAAATTTGCAGCCCATGGGCCAGATGCATCATGTGCTGGCCATGCCCAGACCTGGTTTAGCTAAGAGGGGGAAAAGTCACAATACATCACCTGATGACGTGACACCACAAGTTTGACACCCCTGATATAGGGTCTTCTGCTTGACAGCTGGTTGGACTAGAAGACCACCAAGGTCCCTTACAACCTTGTTCTGATTAAAGATATTGGAGCAAATTATAGATATTAAATGTATGCAAACATCCAGGGGTGGGATTCAAATTTTTTAACAACTGGTTCTATGGGTGTGGCTTAGTTGGTGGGCGTGGCTTGGTGGTCATGTTATTGGCTGGGCGTGGCCAACTCAATATCACTCACATCAAGGCATGCATCTCCTCGCCTGGCTTCTCATGACTATGGGGATGCTACAACAGTCATAATTGTGAAAAATGGTCATAAGTCACTTTTTTCAGTGCCATTGTAACTTTGAATGGTCACTCCACACAAGCAAAGTACCAGCAAAGGAGGGAAAAAAAACTCCAGAGAAGTTCCTGAGACAGGAAGTCTAGTCCTGCCAAGAATGTAATAAGGGTTAACGGAGAGGCAGTTTCTGCAAGCAACACCAGAATGTTTCCTTCCTGCCTTCCTTACAGGATTAGGCCAGTAATTTCTTCTAACAACCAGTTCTCCGAACTGCTTAGAATGTTAACAACTGGTTCTAGCGAATAGATGCGAACTGGTAGAATCCCATCCCTGGATATGGGCATCCATACCAGGCCACCACACATAGCTGTGTGCTAATACCTTCATTCTAACTATTCCAGGATGCCCCTCATGTAAAACTTTCAAAACTGGAATTTGCAATCTTTGGGGAATTACTACTCTACTTCCCCAGAGCAAACAACCCTAGAGAGAAGATAACTCTTGCTGGCGAATATGAAATGGTAGGAATTCAGTGGCAAAAGGACCTCTGGGCCATCCCTACCCAGTCAAAGACTTGGGAAATTACCTTATCCCTTGTAGAGTGGCGTGCTACATCTGCTGAAATGCGGACTTTGGTTGAGGGAGAGGATGTTTTCATGTGTGTAATTTAATCCCATGAATGTGCCAATGGAGCTTTGTACACTCACCTGCCACTTGCACAGTATGGTTTCCAACAGGCCACGGACCAGTAGCAGTCCATGGATCACGGATTGGGGAATCCCTGCTCTAAGTGACATCCATACAGTTTCTCCATATTTAGAAATGTTACCACTACAGATATCAAACGTGTTATTATATACTAGTTGTTTTGTAATAAATTCATAATTAATCAAAAGGATGTTCAAACTTTGTCTTCAAATAAAAGTGATCGCAAATTTATGGAAAGAATATTTATTTATTTTATTAAAAAAGAGCTTATAAAAAGCAATGTTGTATTAATACTGCACAAAAGAGGGCATCCAGATGATTTCATTCTTAGTAACTTATTACCCTCAGAAGGTGATTAGATAATTTTTTCCAGCCACAAGTTTTCCTCTGTCTCATCAGAGTTCTTCTTTGACCTGCAAGTAAGATGAAACTTGGGCATCAAAGCTTTTATAACACTGAATTATTGAACTTCATATGTGTTTTAAAATACCTTATTCTGCTATGCCATTTCCCTTTGTAGTTAACACATATTTTCCAATAATGGGTTTTATTTATTTATTTATTTATTTATTTATTTTATTAAATTTACATTGCTGCCTATTCGCCCAGGGCGGCTTGAGGTAGCTTACCAGATTTAAAATAAAAAACAATAAAAACTAATAAAAAGAATCAAACAAATTAATAAAGTACAATAGAACAAAATCTATCTATTTGATCTGAAACTGTCTTCAAAGAAAGGTAAGGCTTCCTTGTAGGTAGTATCTGGGACATGTAGATATCAAGATCAGGAAAGAACTTAGAATTCAATGCTTGTTCATATCAATTAGAGTAGCTTTATGGGACCTTTTGCAAAATATATTTAGAGGAAGCTACTGCAATTCCCCTTTTAAATAGCTTTTGCCTCTGTTTTTAATTTGTAATATCCTCATCTCATCTTGGAAATACAATTTAATTAGGGGAGTAATAGATATTTAAAGGAATACATTTTGACTCTAGTCATAGCTTTGCATTTTGAAAACAAGTTTCAAAGCAGTAAAGGATCAGATAATATAGTTTCTTCATGTAGAATACCATCAATTCTAGTTTTTTCTGAATATACAAATCGTTCCTCTCCTTGACCCTGGCAGGTTTTAGCTTATATCTTCAGATTTAGTTTAGATGTATTAGAATCTTTCCTTCCTTCCCTCCTGGTACAAGAAAAGCAATGAAAAAATCCATTTTGGCACTGCAACGTTTATGTTATGAAGCTAAGAGCCCGAGTGGCATAACAATGTTCTCATTAAGAACAGGTCAGGCTATTCAACAACCAACTCCTAAAATATTAACTTGTACATGCTATACCTTTGTTCGGTGACAATTACAGGGGAAGAGGTCATCATCAGGCTGTACCACTTTCTCCATGCCATCCCTCACTTTGGGATCACTCACTTGTAGTTTGGCATATTCCTAATGAAACAAAATAAAGAAATAAAGAAGAATATTTTTGTCTTGTTCCTGCAAACAATGACCACCTTGTTGTTAAAGGGGCAAAAAGCCAACAACCCTTGAGTTCTACATTCTATTTCACTCATCAGAATTCCAGAAAACTTTCTCAGTATGGGCCCTGAACGTACCACACAAAACCTGGGATGGTCCTTGAAGCTGACCAACATTGTGTACTGCTGTCTTAGTACGACAAATGGCCCACACGGAAGTTTGGATTCTTTAAGATTCAATATCACTACAAGGTGACTTGCTGAAATATCATCACATCTCTTAATGCACAGTCTCTGTTTTAGAAGAGGCTCCCTAACGTTCAGCTCTTTATAATCTTTGCTGACAGCTGTTTTGAAGACCCCGTCCTCTCTTTAGAAAGGGATCTGTAGAAGGTCAAATGCATTCTTAGCGAACACTTATTTGAATTTAGGATATAACCCTGGGGTGTCAAACTGGCTGTCTGCGGGCCGAATGCATCATGAGCAGGCCATACCCACCCCAGCTCCGCGAAGGGGAGAAAATATCACAAAATGTCATGTGATGGCAACGTGATGCGGCGAGCTTGACACCTGTGACATAACATTTCCAAGATGCTCACTTGCAGATTCTACCAATAAAACTGTTACTGATGCATGTTTAAAAGTTCCCCAATAATTTAGACAGTCTGGGTTCAATTCTAATGTAGCTGAATGCATAATCCATAAAATAAACCATGTTAGAGATAATAAATATGGGCCTAGAGAAAGTACCTATTTGTTATGGGAATGCATGAACGAATTCAATTATCTAGTTCAGGTGATATCCTGCTCTTTATGAGTTGTAAGGTAACCATTAATGTAATGTTACAGAGAGGGAAACCTGATCTACTACTTAAGGTTGTTGTATTGAGAAAAAATGAGGAAGGAGAAAAATCAATATATTGACCTAGCTCTTTGGACAGAATGTGGGGATTGATGGAATTACATAAATGAAGGTCATCAAAGAAATGGAGACCTCTTTGAGTGCTCAACTCACAAAGACTTTTTGCCTTCACACAAGACCTTTCAGTGAAAGTTATGACAACTAACATCAAGGATGGAGAATATTTTTCACCCTCAGGTGACTCTACATCTAATGATAATATTCCTAGGATAGGCTGATAATCTATCATTCACAGATAAAAGAACTCAACACTCTAATCACATTTCTTAAAAGTATCTATTTGCTATTGAGGTCCAATAACTCTTTCTGGAGTTCTGCCTAACTATTGAGATATACCTAATTAAAATAGTGGGTCAAATTTTAAAAAGTTAAATAAATAAAATAAATACAACGGTTAATCTTAAAATGCTATTATTTTCTACTAGAAGTGTTCTAAAAAAAAATCAGCTCCAAAATGATCAAATAAATGTGTTTCTCTGAACAATTTTTACTCTTTGAAATGCTACAGTGCCAAGAATCCATTTGTTTGTAAGGAGAGGGGGTATTCAGGTTCTGACCAGTTCTGGAGAATCAGTAGTGTAAATGTTGAGTAGTTTGGAGAACCAGCAAATATCACACCTGACTGGAGATTTTACAGTAACCTTTCCCTGCCATGCCCATCAAGCCATGCCCACAGAACCAGTGGTAAAAAAATTTGAATCCCACTACTGTTTGTAAGCCTAGGAGTACTGATCACATTAGTAGGAAACCTTAGAGGAAAACAAATAGAAGCCTAATACGCTTACTTGAACTAGTAAATAATGGAAAGCATCCAATATATTTCAGCAAAGCTTCGTCACTTCAAATGATAGTAAGAGTAACTGAAATTTAACATTAAAGCTGGAATGTTAATTCTTTTCCATCCATTTTTACACCCACACAGGTTTTCATATATATTTTTTCATATGTTATTTTTCATTCCCTGCTTTCAGAAATTACTGGGGATAGAAGAGGCTTACGCATTTGGTAGTTTCACTTTCTCATAGAGAAACTCAAAAGAAGCTGTCCCTTAATGGATAGCAAAATGAAGTATTGATTTTTAAAATGAAATAAAGCTGGGGCCCGCTATTAATCCCCTACCTATCTCAGCAGATTTCATTGTAAGTTCACCAAGGAAAAATGAAACTGACCTGAAATAGTTTGAAATAGTAACAGAATATATGATCTCCCATGAGAGCGTTCCTTGCAAATGCTTGTCCTGCTTTTGCAATGTTCTTTGCCTAATAATAAAAAAAATGGAGTGGGGAAGACCGGTGGAATAAATACTGAATTAATGTGTGTTCATATTTAAACTTTAGTTTTCCTAAATTTCCTTTTCCACCCATTCCCATCTACACATTAATCAGTTTCCAAGGAACACAGCTCAAAATAAATCAAACTGGAAGAATTAATTAAAAAGAAATATTAAACTACTAGCATTCCTTAATTAGCAACAGTGGAGAATGCACATAGCTCAGAATTGACCTGCTGGTTCTTGGTGTGTTCTGAGTTTATTTCTCTTCTTGCACGAACTTCACGAACATGCCATTTACAGGTAGTCCTCTACTTACAATAGTTTGTTTAGTGACTGTTCAAAGTTACAACGGCACTGAAAAATGAGACATGACCATTTTTCACAGTTACAACTGGGCTGCCCTTTGCAGCATCCCCATGATCAGGTGATCCAAATGCAGATGCTTGGTAACTGTTTCAAAGTTATGACCGTTGCTGTGTCCCTGTCATGCCCCTGTCAGAATCTGACTCGAAGGAGGAAGATGAACAGCTGACAGGGAATGAGGGTGTGGCTCCGTTGGCTGTGGAAGAAACTGGGGAAGAGCAAAGTCCAGCTGGGCAGAGCAGGAGAGAGGTAGAACAAGAGGGAATTCAGAGAAAGACCCAGGCCCACACCCTCTTCATCCTAGGGCACACAGGGAGGAATGGAGAAGAGAGCAAGGTGGGTTGCATGGCTTACGGGGGCAGGAAAGGGCCCTGATTCTCTTCCTTAGCTGCAGCTGGGAACACAGTATATAAAAAAGGCAAGCTGCGCGCAGCAAGCTGTTGGGAGCAAACATGATTTTATCTTGTATCATCGTGGCTTGTCTGTGTTCTTGGTGTCTTCCCAACTGTGTGAGTTTTGCCGTGCTTTCAAGTTTGAAATTCCTTCTCCTGCCCTGCCAAACTAATTAAGAGTTTGGAAGAGTCTGGTTTGTTTGGATTTTAAGTTACAGTTTGTGTGTACCTTGATTTGGACTGAATTTTCTACAGTCAAAGGCTGTTCCTGGGAGAGTTTTTCTCCTGTCAAAGGTAACCTGGACATTAGGGGAAGAGTTGGAGATAATAAAGAGACTCTTATTGCTTATCTGACTGCCATGCCCCGGGTCATCACAGTCCCAAAGTCACTTTTGCTACTTTCTGACAAGCAAAGTCAAGAGTGAAGCCAGATTCAATTAACAACTGGGTTACTAACTTATCCACTGCAGTGATTCACTTAACAACTTGTGGCAAGAAAGGTCATAAAATGGGGTAAAAATTGACTTAACAAATGTCTCACATAACCACAGAAATTTGGGGTTCAATTCTGGCCGTAAGTCAAGGACCACCTGTAATATTATCACTGCCACCCAGCGTCATTCCCTGATGCACAGCTATAAAAATTGAACAAAATAAATAAATAAATAAACCACTTAACCTAACATGGTTATGAAACACGAACAAGAAAACACCAGTAAGCTCATAGCTGTTATGCCCCTGTCAGAGTCTGAATCGGAGGAGGAAGATGAACAGCTGACAGGGAGTGGGAGTGGGGCTCCATTGGCTTTGGAGGAGGCTGGGGAAGGGCAAAGGCCGGCTGGGCAGAGCAGGAGAGAGGTAGAACAAGGGAGAGGAAGTTCAGAGGAAGAACCAGGCCCACCCCCTCTTCATCCTAGGGAACACAGGGAGGAATGGAGAAGAGAGCAACGTGAGTTGCGTGGCTTATGGGGGAAGAAAGGGCCCTGATTTCCTTCATTAGCCATAGCTGAGAAAACAGTTGATAAGAAAGGCTGTTGGGAGCAAACCTGACTTTATCCTGTCTTGTCATGGCTTATCTGTGTTCCTGGCATCTTCCCAACTGTGTGAGTTTTGCCATGCCTTCAAATCTGAAATTCTTGCTCCTGACCTGCCAAAGTAATTACTTCAGTTTGGCTTGTTTGGACTTTAAGTTACAGTTTGTGTTGCTCATGTTTTGGACTTAATTTTCTGCAGTCAAAGGCTGTTCCTGGGAGAGTTTTTCTCTATCCAAAAGGTAACCTGGACAATGGGGGCAAAGTTGGAAATAATAAAGGGACTTTTATTGCTTATCTGACTGTGTTGCTTTCGTGCCATGCTCCGGATCATCACAATAGCATACAAGAAGACCATAATAAATGATATCAAATGAGAAGTATGAATCAAAAACTAGATTTAGTTTTACATGACAGGACAATCTTCCTCAAATCAAGCTCAACTCATTTGACTTGATGGATGCATCCATATGGTCTTTCTGGCAGCAGCCGAAGAATGATTTAATGATTTGACACTGTTTTCTTTTAAGTAATGTTTTGACTCCTGGGCTAGCCTACAGCCCTGGTATTTCCTGGATATCTTCCATCAAAATACTAACAAAATCTGATCTGTTTATTTCCAAAGCCCATACTAAATCAGACAGATGCTGTCATCTGTGAAATAAATATAAAATAGTGATATCATTTCAAGTTTTTTTAAAATGTTCCTTAGGCTTGATGTTCCAGAATAAACACACAGGATGGGATGAGGAGGAAAATTGTGCTCATGTTACAGAGTACCAAATTCACAATACTTTCCAATCTTAACATGATAATTCGGACAGTTCTTGCCATGCGAATGAATTAGTGCCTGGTACTTTATAACTCTGCTTATTTGTTTGCTTGCTTCAGCTTGGACACTGACCAAGAAAGTTCATAGCAAACAACAACTAGACAAAAACACATAACAATGGTAATAATCAGACAGCAGAGTCTGAATCAGTAAGATAAACATGTCATATGTCTGCAAAGGGTTCCAACCACCCTGGGAGAAAGGCCAGGTCTTCTGGGATGAAATGGGATCCACCTGGTTTTTAAGGGTAAATGTCATTTGAGAGGGAAAACACCACTATAACAGCCATGGTAGTGCAGCAGTTAGAATGTAGTATTGCAGGCTAACTCTACCCACTGCCAGAAGTTTGATCCTGACCAGCTCAACGTTGACTCAGCCTTCCATCCTTCCTAAGTCGGTAAAATGAGGATTGTTGGGGGCAATAGGCTGACTCTGTAAACTGCTTAGAGAGGGCTGTAAAGCACTGTGAAGCAGTATATAAGTCTAAATGCTATTGCTATAGAAAAGGCATTCACCCATACAATAGACAGCACCACATAGGCATATCTATGTAAGAAAGTTCATATCACAGTTAACCCTTTTCAGATTTCTCTATCTAGAAAAATCTTGGCCACTTTCTTACTTTTCTGATTCTTATTGTTAAGAGCATTCAAAATGCATCTAAAATTATCACTCAAATGGTATAGCTCTTCACGACAAATCCAGTCCAATCAGAGCGTATTAATTCAGTTAGAAGGTCACTTACGATCCTTTCCAAGTATTGCCATACAAAGCTTATAAGCCACATTAAATATTGAAATAGATCTATGCAATCTTGGATGAGTCGGGTAGTTCCCCAATGTATAAATCAGAGAAGTTAAAGCTTCCTTCCAGGAAGAACGAAGTCTTTCATATTGTTGATTATCATTCATTACTTCTGTTAATGGTAATGCCACGTTTAGACTGATTTGGTCTCTTGGCTGAAGTATGTGTGGTTGCATTTGATATTTATATTGATTTTTGTGAGATGCACACTATATAAACCAAATCAAATCATCAGACAAGTTTCCTGGAAAGTCTTATGAACATTGGTCCTAGATGATTCAATTTCAATGTTTGTGTTGCTTCGTTTTCTTTTCAGTAATTGGTTTGTTGAGAACTTTCTTTTGTTGTGTAAGCTGAAGTTTATCTAATTACTCTTCAGTTTTTCCCAAATTTGTTTGGTATAAAATTTGAAATATTTAAGGAATGGATTTGTTGTCTCTATTGTTGAGATGTATCTGCTGCCATGTAAAATAAAAGTAATATTTATTTTCTCTTGTTCTTTTTGAATTTAGTAAGTCAAAGTTTATCTGATTTATTATCTTTTTTTCAAAATATCTTTCATGTTTTCAAAAGTTTCCATCCTCCGGTAGATGTCATTCCATTAAATTCTGCAGTTCTTACAATTCTGTTTCTAGGATTGTGGGCAGCTTTTCAAAAAGAGGCCCGTCATTATTCCTAAAACAAGCTGCTCTGCTATCCTAATCCATACATGACATTATTACTTGCACAAGACAAATTTGCTCATTTTACATTTTAGAAATTTATAGGTAGTGGAAATACTTTTAAGTACATCTTAGCTTAGATAAGTTTCCAAAAAAACATCTATGATATTTCCTCCATTTGATGGGAGACCTCAGTTAGCAGAGACATCTTCATTACAAAACAATGATCTAGATCAGGGGTGTCAACCTCGATTTCATTGAGGGCTGCATCAGGGTCGTGCTCGACCTTGGGAGCCCGAGATGTGTATGGCCAGGGTGGGGATGGCCAGCTCAAAGTCACTCGTATTGGGGGCGCCTGTGGTGTCCAAGCGAAAACGGGCTCACAAGCTCCGTTTTCAGCTGCGATAGCTTCCTGTAATCCTCTGCCAGCGAAAATAAAGCTTAGGAGGGCCATGTGAGCTCTGTTGGCAGCCACGATGCCTCCTGCAACCCTCTGACAGCAAAAATGGAGCTGTTTTCGCGAGAGGCACCGTGAGCCAGTCCTTTGATGTTTTCAGGATGGGCCCACAGGTCAGATCTAAGCACACCACAGGCCGGATCTGTCCCCCGGGCCTCGAGTTTGACACCCCTGATCTAGATAACGTAATTCTGAATAGTCAGATTCCTCTGAATCACAATCTGTGCTTTGCAGGTCCTAGGGCCTGTCATGCCCTTGTTGGAGTCTGATTCTGAGGGGGAGATTGAGCAGCTGACAGGGAATGGGAGCGTGGCTCCGGTGGCTGTGGAAGAAACGGGGGAAGGGCACAGTCTTGCTGGGCATACAGAGGAAAACCCAGGGCCATCCCCTCTTCATCCTAGGGCACGCAGGGAGGAACAGAGATGGGAGCAACATGGCTTACAAGAGAGAAAAAGGTCCTGATCCTTTTCATTAGTTGTAGCTGGGAGAATAGGACATAAGTGGGGCGTTTGCACATAGCTCCTTGCTGGAAGCAAAGTGTGCATTTTCTTGGTCGAGGCTTATCTGGGTTTTGGCATTCTCCCAACTATGGTTGCTGCGTTATGTTTTGAAAGTCTGCAATTTATCATCCTGGCCTGCTGTGTTAATTACTTCAGTGTGATTTGTGTTGGGTTTTTTTATTTCTAATTATCTTTACTTTGGGTTCAGAATGCATTTCTGCCCTTTGTAGACTGCTTTTGGAAGAATTTGATATCAAGCCAAGGATAATTAGACATTGGGGCCAAGTTGGAGGCAATAAAGGGAATTTGTTCTACTTTTGTGACTTTGTTATTTTTATGTCACCCCCCGGGGTCATCACAGGGCCAGCTAAGCTGAGGAGGGAACAATTTCTGCCTCAAACCTTGGAAAGCCACTGCCAGTCAAGATCAACAACAGTTTCTGAAATGTTCTCATGACAGTTATCACTGGCAACTGCTATGGGATAAACTAAATATAACCAATTTCCCTCTGTGTGAAATAATCATCTTTCATAATACCAAAGACTGGTAACATGGAAATCAATAGAATTTTGTCAATGAAATACATCTTTACCTCTTCGTCATGATCTTTCGCCCACTGGAGTTTTTCCATGAGATCACTCAGGTCATTCTTAAATGGAACGAAGTGCTTCCATGGTTGTAACTCGTTATAAAAATGTTCATAGTAGATGGAATCCTGCTTCAGCACTAAGCTGTTCCCTACCAGCAAGTATGGCAGCCGATATGCAGCCACTGTGCCATCAATATTAATTTGATATTTAGACTGCAAAATACAAACCATACCATTAATAAACATATAATTTTAGCGGAGGTTCTCCCCACACCCACCCAAGAATTGAACTCTTGACAAATGTCTACGGAATATCTGGATAGAGGACATTCCACATATAGAATCATTCCACCCATTATTTGGTTATCAAACTTCAAATTCCTACTGGAAGTGTGGTAAACAAGCAATTTTAGCCAATTACAGTTCTCTTCAGCACAGGGACAAGGAGCACATCCATACAATTTAACTTTCACAAGTGATTCAATTACATTGTAAGTCGGGGTAGAGAACATGTGGAACTCTTAAATGTTCAGGCCCATCACTTATCCGTTCTTGCCAGCAGAGTAATAAGTAGGGCTGATGGGAATGAACACTGAAAGGACTGTAAGTTATTGAGCAAAGACAATGTAGCTCTTGATTTTAAAAATTGTTACCTTTATTAAGAGCAATCGACTATAAAACCAAAGAAATCTGTATCTAAAGCATCAGTAATGTAATATAGCATTTCTATCTCTCCTATTCACAGACCTCGCAAAACATTTTATGTAGATGGGATAACTGAAATACACATACATCCATACATCCCCAAACACACACACACACACACACGCCCATTTCACTTGTGAACAATTCCGGCTTAAGTCATCATAAAGTAGCAGTATAAAATCATCAGAATGTTAAACATTTGAGCATTAAAAATTAACAAAAAACTAGAAAAGGAAGCGATAGAAATAGTCCTCGACTTGCGATCACAAACAAGCCCCAAATTTCTGTTACTAAGTGAGACAGTTAAGTGAATTTTACCACACTTTATGACCTGTCTTGCCATAGTTAAGTGAATCACTCAGCAGTGGGATTCAAATATTTTTACCACCGGTTTGGTGGGCGTGGCTTGGTGGGTGTGTTTTGCGCGCAGGCAGACACTTTGTGTACATGCCAAATGCACACTTTGCACAGCCGCAGAGGCGTTTGTGCAGGCACAGAGGCATTCTAACTCACCTCCTGCAAGCCTGCACGATCCCGGTTGCTTCAGCAGCTGCCACGCGGCACTCTTCTGTGCCACACAAAGCAGCTGCACTTCAAATTCAGAGGATAAAGGGGAGTATCAGAGCCTGGGCAGGTGGGCGGGCCCAACAGCAGAGTCAGCAGAGCAGCGGAGAGAACCGGTTTGGTCTCCGCTGCTACCGTCTTGGCTGAAGCAGGCCGAACCAGTAGAATACCATCACTGGAATCATTGCAGTCGTTTAATCTAATGTCCCCACTGACTTTGTGCTGGTCAGAAGGTCACAGAAGGGGATCACATGACCCCGGGGACACTGCAGCTGTCATAAATAGGAGTCACTTGCCAAGCATCTGAATTTTGGTCATGTGACTGTGGGGAGGCTGCAATGGTCATAAATCTGAAAAATAATCCTAAGTGACTTTTTCAGTGCCATTGTAATTTCGAATGGTCACTAAACAAACTTGTAAGTCAAGGACTTACAGGGTGGAGGAAGTGGGATCTTATAGTTTACTCGCCTCCAGAGTGGGATGCCCTTTTGGGTTTTCAGGCCCTTTTCAGAAGGCCAAGAAGATGGAGTGGGCCTCACCTCAAGTAGCATTATGTTTACTTTTATAAATAAGGCAGTAAAAATACTTCATACTCCTTCCTCCTCTTATTTTCCTCAAAACAACCTTGTGAGGTATGTTGGGTTCAGAGAGTGACTGGCTCCACGCAGGGGTGGGCTTCAAACATTTTAGCAAAGAGTTCCCTGCCCCGTTGCTGGGTGGGCGTGGCCATGGTGGGCGTGGCCTAGTCAGCCTCCTGCACCGTGGCGGGGTGGGCATTTTTGACCTCCCTGGGCTCTGGAGGCTTTTCTTGAGCCTCTGGCAGGGCGAAAATGGCCTCCCTGGGCTCTGGAGGCTGTCTGGAAGCTGAAAACGGGGGACGTGAGGCCCACCCTGTACCCCATTTTGGCTGCCAGAGTCACTGCAGGCTGGTTCTTTGCTATTTCCAGGCCGGTCCCATAGACCAGATTAAGCACCCCGCAGGCCGGATCTGGCCCACGGGCCTTGAGTTTGACAACCCTACTCTATCTACTCCAGAAGCCTTCTCAGTTCTGAGAATACTAGAACTGGAAGGTTTGCAATATTTTATTTTATTCCAATATATTTTTGCAATACATTCTGCCAAAATGAAACTAGATAGGTAGGTAGGTAGGTAGATAGATAGATGCACCTTGAAGAAATCAAAAAAGGAAATATGCTTCACAATTGGGCCGTAGAGGCTTTCATCATGCTTGAAAAAGAAGAAATTGGTAAAGGCCGCATCGATGATTTCTGGGAACTTTCGGCTCATTTTCACAAGTTCAAGCCTCTCTTTTCGACTGTCACGACCCCTCCAGATTGCTGTGGTGTTTTTCTCTTCCCATGGCGGCCCAGTATTTGCTTGAACAGACATCATATCCAGGCTGACTCTTGGGGGGGGGGGAAAATGGCAAAAATGTTCATAAGAGAAGGAGTTCTGTACATAAGTTTCAGGAAGGTCTTACACCCAGGAGGAAGGTATTGCCCATTAACAGCTTTTCTCTTTTCCATCCTTAGATGCTTCTTACTGATAGGATTAAAGCAGGGGTCCCCAAACCCCGGGCTGCAGCCCACTATGGGGCCTTGAACCTTTCGGAACCGGGCCACAGAAGCGGTGGGCGATTGCGCATGCAAATACCCACTTGCCCCAGTAGTGGGGAACCACATGCGCAAGGGCATCCCCACTTGCACGAGTAGATCACGTGCCTTGCGTGGCCCCCCCAGGACCATCCCCTCTCTCCCTCCCCCCATTGATATGTAAAGCCCAGAAAGTTGGAGAACTCTGGACTAAAGAAGAAATGCCACAGACTGGATGACACCTCAAGGAGAGATTTAATAGTAGACTAATTTAAATGTGTGGAATAAACTCTGTAGACATAGATTACCATGGAAACCAATCATGCTCAGCTAACATTTTCTATAAACAATACAGACATTCTTACCGCCCCATTGTTTCTAACACAGAATCTGTCAGGTCGTAAGTTGGCATTACAATATCTTTGGAATCATTGGATCCACACCAGGAGAATATGGGTTGGACATCCTGAGAAGATTTCTTTTTTTCCAATGGCCAATCTCCCAAATTCACAAAAAATTCTACATCTGGCATTTTCACCTAAACCAATAAAAAAAGACTTGATTTGTATTTTAATATTCTTTTTTATTTACTTGTTTGCTTATTCAATTTCTGCCAATGGCAATCAAAAAATTCTTGGAAGTTACCAGTTCTTCAAATAAGATTAAAATAACTTTTTATTTTATTTATTTATTAAATGTTATGCTGCCCATCTCCCTTATAAAATGACTCTGAGCAGCCAACTTTTCCTATATGTTTAATTTCTGAAGTGGATTCTAGCCATTGAACATTTAAGAGAGCATAACTGGAACATTAAATGGCAGATACGTTTCTTGTAGAAGATGGTTAGCAAACATATATTATGTAGTGTTGGAATTACTGAGCTTCATTTACCTTCTATAATTTTCTGGCATATATTTTTATTCATTTGCCAAAAAACATCAAAATTTTACATTATACAGCAGTAATCAGTACATGGCAGAGATGGTATTCAGCAGATTCTGACCAGTTCTGGAGAACCTGTAGCGGAAATTATGAGTAGTTCAGAGAGCCTGACAATACCACCTCTGACTGGAGATTTTACACTATCCTTCCCCTGCCATGCCCACCAAACCACGCCCACAGAACCGGTAGTAAAAAAAATTTGAATCCCACCACTGGTATACGGTATTTATTTAAATGCTGTGTGTAAATTACACTTAGAATAGTGGAATCTTTGGTGCTCCCTGAATTTGGTTGTTTGCTTGCAGACATTTCATTACGTCATTTGTGCAAATACGTGTTCAGAGAACCTCATGTTCAACTTTGAGCTATATATTTCTCTTCAATTGGATCGCTTAGAATACTGCAATGTAGGCTAGTGTTATTATTCTCAACTTTATAACTGAATGAAAATAGTTACTTTCTTAAATCAATGCATTTGTCAAATCTGCATTTGCTCAAATGTTTCTGTCAAAAAAATATATAAAATATTAAGGCATTATTTACTATCTCTTTAACGAACAAGAGAATTTTTAATTTCAAAGCCAAATAATTTATGAGTACAATGCCATCTAGTGGTCTAGAGTTCCACTCTATAGTTTTTAGCAACTACGCAACAACCTTTCAAAGGCTTTTAAATAAGTTCCCGAAAGTCAAGTGTAATACTTCACTTCAAATTTGTAAAGTCCTTTAAAGTTGACTCCTGTCCAAACAGGGAACAAGTTTTTGGACTCGTGCTGGAGCCCCTCCCAAGGGAACTTTTCTCTCTCTCTATGTGTAGTAGTTAGTAGCTTGGTTCTATTACTAACTAGTCTGTTAGTTACTTTGAAAATATTCAGTGGTATTTTGAGATTTTCTACAAGTCCTGTATTATTCTTTCAATGATGAGATTCAAAACGCCTGGTCATAGCCCAGCATGAACTGTGTACACGGTCTAGCATTACCAGAATATACAGAATTTTTGCAATGAGCAGAAATAAATTTGATCTGCTCTTACCAGATAGAAAATAAGAAGATCAGTAATCCAACATGCCAGCCAATATTTACTTACAGCAGAGTTGGCTTATATGTTTATGAAGTGAGATTGATTGATTTTTTGTTCCTTTTTTCATCTTTTGATTTGTTTAAAGCAAAAATTAAAAGAAGTGCATTAAGCCTTTCATAATAATCAAACCAGTGTCTTAGACTTTAAAAGAACTAATTTCAAGAAGCTTAAAGAGACCTTGGGAAGGATTCCATGGCTGAAAATCTTAAAAGGGGAAAACAACTCAAGAAGCTGTTCACACGCAAAGCATTAGAGCTTTCCCCATCCTTCCATTCATTTTTTTTTAAATCTTCACTATTCATACTCTTAGTGAACTCTGAATATGGCAGAAGATATATTGATTCAATATAAATTGAAGAAGGCTAAAAATAAAATGATTTATAACATAGTTAAAGGAAATACTCACTTTTCTTGTCAAAGAAAGTAAAATAGCATCCATGAAAATTCTGAATCCAACATGTTCACCATGGGTCTTTATATAAATCTAAAGTAATTCAAGAATCACAAATTAGGGATATTTTCTTTTCCTTTCCAAGACAATAGTAGGCTCATTTCCATTCTCTTACTCCCCCAAAACAAAAAAAAAAAAACATGTAGAGTTCACTTTCTGTAACTTTGGATTGTGAAACTCATTAGAATTATTGTTTATCCTTACCAAATTGATACTTTTTACAAGAGGCATGGAACATAGTTCTTATCACCCTCAGCAAGAATAACTAAGCTGGCTGGGGTGATAGAAATTATCATGCTACTCCACTGGATTAGAAAGGATCCAGTCAGCAAGAAATGAAACTGGTTCCATATCCCCCGGACGTTGAAGTAACTTCTATTATTTCTATTACAGTGGAACCTCCAGTCACGACCGTTAATCCATTCCAGGACTTTGGTCGCAACCCGATTTGGACATGACAGGAAGCAAGACTGACTGTGTATGCGCATATCCAAAAAAATGGCACGGCAGGGGAAATTGCCGTGGCAGGGAAAATCACCGCAACTGTGTTTGATCCAGTGGTAGGATTCAAATTTTTTACTACCGGTTCTATGGGAGTGGCTTGGTGGGCATGGCTTGGCTTGGTGGGTGTGGCAGTGGAAGGATACTGTAAAATCCCTATTCCCTCCCCACCCCATTAACCTGCTTCCCAGCTCCGTTCTCCGGTGCAGGGCAACAAAAGAAGACCCAGCCGATCAGCTGGGACTCGGGAGGAAGGGAATAGATGAGGGCGGGGGACAGTCAGAGGTGATATTTGCTGGTTCTCTGAACTACTCAAAATTTCCACTACCTGCTGAATACCACCTCTGGTTTGATTGCCACCCGAGGATGTATTCGCGACCAGAGTGAAACATTTAGCAGATTTTTTTTTGGTCAGCATCTGATTTGGTTGTGGTCAGAAGCATTAGTAACCCGAGGTTCTACTGTATAATGCCTTTAACATAGAAAGGTTCTTCAGTTCATGGCCAATAATGCACCCCATAATTGCTTAGTATTTATTATTGCAAACTGTAGCAATGGCTGTTATATCAAATGACTAAGCACTGCAGAAACCGATGGTAGAGAGGTATAGGAGAAACTATTTAAGTACAAAGGCTCTATGTACAGAGGTAATTGACTTTTGCATCCTGTTCATCTCCCTGCTTCCTTGAATCCAGAGAAACTACTTTCCCTCATTCTTTGGGCTTCTTCTTTTATTAATAGGTTGAAATACATTGTGGTAAGACTCGCCATGACCAACTCGTCACAGGACAACTCACCAGGTCCAATTCACCTCAGGAACGACAGTTGCACTAATGTTGAAGAAATAGCGGAATAGAATCATTAAGGAAAGGATGCCAAAGGAGGCACAAAATGAAATATGAATAACAAAAGTTAAATTATTTTAAATAATTGAATTGTTGTCCCAAAAATTGTCCCATGAAATTGTCCCATTTACTTGCAGGACAGCCATTGTCATTTGTGGTACTATAGCACAGGGTGTACCTTGTTGTCTTTTATGGTATAATGGCACAAGCTTTGCCTCTGCCCAAACCGTTGTGGGATTTCTTTGGCAATTTTATCTGGATCGATGGTGGGAAAATGTGCCAAATCTCTCTGAATCTGCTCAATTGCTTGAGGACAGCTCATCACCTCCAGCCAAATTCTCCCATCTTCCTGAGGGCAGTCACAGTTTTCATGGTAAACAGGTCCTGAGGGCAGTCACAGTT
Source organism: Hydrophis major (assembly GCA_033807585.1). NCBI lineage: Eukaryota > Metazoa > Chordata > Lepidosauria > Squamata > Elapidae > Hydrophis > Hydrophis major. Next base: position 29,904,973 of record CM066332.1, on the reverse strand, counting down.
TTCATGGTAAACAGTTACTTTAAAGTTACATCATGCATTTTGTCAGAATGATTCTCCTTTCTGAATGGATGTGGGGCTTCTGTGATTCAGCAAAACAACTGTGTGTTACATAACTGTTCAAGCAAAGGACCCTGACTGTGTTTTCATTTGGCCTCCCACATCTGGGCTCAATCTACAGGTAGTCCTTGACTTACAACAGTCCACTTAGTGACAGCTCGCAATTACCATGGCATTGAAAAATGTGACTTACGACTGTTTTTTACAGTTACCACCTTTGCAGCATCCCTGTGATCCTATGAATCAAAATATCAGTTGCTTACCAACTGGTTCATATTTATGATTGTTGCTCTGTCCCAAAGTCACATGATCCCCTTTTTGCGACTTTCTGACAAGCAAAGTCAATGGGGAAGCCAGATTCACTTAACAACTGCAGCAAGAAAGGATGTAAAATGGGGCAAAATTTACTTAACAAATGTCTCACTTAACAACTGAAATTTTGGGCTCAATTTTGGTCATAAGTCAAGGACTAAGGTAAAGGTAAAGGTCCCCTCGCACATACATGCTAGTCATTTCTAGGGGGCGGTATTCATCTCAGTTACAAAGCTGAAGCCAGCGCAGTCCGAAGACGTCTCCGTGGTCATGTGGTCAGCATGACTAAATGCCAAAGGTGCACAGAATGCTGTTACCTTCTCACCAAAGTGGTCCCTATTTTTCTACTTGCATTTTTACATGCTTTCAAACTGTTAGGTTAGCAGAAGCTGGGACAAGTAACGGGAACTCACTCCGTTAATGCAGTGCTAGGGATTCGAACCGCCGAACTGCTGATTTTTCTGATCAACAAGCTTAGCGTCTTAGCCACTGAGCTACTGTGTTCCTTAAGTCGAAGACTACCTGTACTTAATCGTAAGCATTACCATTGTCCAAGTTTCAACATTTTTTCCTTGGCTGTGAAACTTTTAGCATGAAATACATTAACAGTTCCAAAGTAATCTCCATCCAAATTAATTTAATTATTTTTGTCCTGAAACAAAAAAATAAACTCTATCCAGACAGTGGCACATGCAAGCAATGATTGCTCAACATCTTACCAGGTGCCTTAAAATATAACTTGTTATAGCTCATAAAAATAATGAAAAACAGAAATGTAAAAAAAGATAAAGAGAACTAGGAATTTTGCCAACACTCCTGCTAATGATCTCAGGCATTACTACATCTTATATTGCCATTATTTTATTCACTTTATTTCAATTACATGGCTAGATTTTTCACATTCACAGGGTACAGTACTGCAAAAAGTTCCAAACTTATTGTCCAATGCAGCAGAACAGGTCATCCTTGGGAGAGGCACTAAAATAATAAGTGGCCAAATACTCAGATTACCAAATCTAACAAGATTTTGGGATTCTTGCCCTAAGAGCACAACACTTCATACGGAAATTCCAAAATGTCCAAGATTTGGCTATCTTGCAAGATTTGGGGCAGTATTTTTTATTAATAGGTTGAAATACATTGTGGTAAGACTCGCCATGACCAACTCGTCACAGGACAACTCACCAGGTCCAATTCACCTCAGGAACAACAGTTGCACTAATGTTGAAGAAATAGCGGAATAGAATAATTAAGGAAAGGATGCCAAAGGAAGCACAAAATGAAATATGAATAAAAAAAGTTAAATTATTTTAAATAATTGAATTGTTGTCCCAAAAATTGTCCCATGAAAAATTGGCCATGGCGAGTTGTCCCGCATTGAGTTGGCCACAATGAGTTGTCCCTTTCCGCAGTAAATGCTGGTATTAGCAGAAACATAATAAATCATGGTCACATGACCCAGTGATGGAATTCTACCAGTTTCTCTACCGGTTCAGTGATCACTCACTTCACGCACACCTAACACGCACACAGTTTCTAGGCTTTGCCACACCAATCAGCTGAGAGGATAAGGAACAGAAAAGCGCAGGGACAGGTGGGAGGGTCGATCCTGTGCTTTTCTCTTCTTTCTCCTTTCAGCTGATTGTTTGAGCTTTCTTTTACTACCGGTTCGGTAATACCGGGCCAAACCGGTAGCATTTCACCATTAATATGACTGCAACACAGCCATAAATGTAGACTAATTACTGATCACCTGAAATGTGATCATGTAACTGCAGCAAGGAGATTTTAAAAAAGCTCATAAGAACCTTCTTGAGGGGAATCCACTGTAATTTCAAACAGCCACTAAGTAACTGGTACTAAGTTGAGGACTCCCCATATTCCTTTCTGCTCTTTCCTTTGTTCATTCATTAAAAAATTAACATTTCTGCATTTTCAGCACCTCTTAAGTTGTAGACTCACTCTCATCCTCCCTTGGAATAGAAATTGTAGGGGAAAAGAAAAATTAAAAGAAAATATTGATTCTAAACAGACAAACTAAACTGCAGGAGGTTTGTACATCCTTGCACTGAAGGTTACATTTTTAAAAATAATCTGGTTTCAAGCACCATGATAGCATCATTTCTGTACCTTTTAAAATATATGGAGATTCAGCAACCTGTTTGCTTTTTGCCCAAACCTCAATTCTCAAGTTTTTGTAGCTTGCATACATTCTGTATCGCACAATGAAGGAGCCATCCTTCCTGTCCAATATTTGCACTCCCACTCGTATAAATTGCTCCTCGGGTGCTGTGATCTTCACCTGAAATGCTTTTTCTCCAGGGGAGGTGGTAAATCTATCCAAGAGATAAAAACAAGACAATTATGGGAGAAGGAGAACTAAGGTGTTTTTTTTCTGTAGGTTCATTTCCACACATGGAAAGATTTCAGAATTCTTACCAAAAGAATGAGCCTGATATATCCTTTTCCATTCAGGCAACATTTTGATGCAGTTTCTGGCCAGATTGTACACTCTGCTAAACAAATAATTCTCACAATACTGTCCAACTATTCACTAAGTCTGCATTACTATCACTATTAATCTGCTCATGATTCCTGTCCCCTCCCACTTGTGACTGTATGACTGTATTGTTGCTTGTATCCTTATGATTTATATTGACTGTTTCCTAGTATGATTTGATTGCCTATTTATACTCTATGACTATATTAAGTGTTGCACCCTATGATTCTTCATGAATGTATCTTTTCTTTTTATGTACACTGAGAGCATATATACCAAGACAAATTCCTTTTGTGTCTAATCAGACTTGGCCAATAAAAAATTCATTCATTCATTCAGTTTCCATGGTAGCTAGAAATGGTGAGAGATCTAATCTTAAGCATTCAGAAAATGCCAAGCTAGAGAAGGGTAATCTACCTTATTAAAGTGCATCACAGTGTCTATAAAACTTATTTTTGAAAAAATTCAAGGAATTATCTTCTATATGAACTTCTTATCAAGCTATTCCTGTATACTAAGACCATCAGAATGTCGCCAATAACCCCCATTAATGGAGTCTTCAGAACTCCTGAAACCACTTGTTACACATAAATGAGCAATGTGACTTTGTTGTTGAATAATCCTGATAATCCTTTCTGATAATCTTTTAAAATTATTTCTTAGAAATTCCATTTCCTCAGAACCCAATTCAGGAAGTGGTATCCTGGGGCTACATTTCTGATATAGAAATCAAATGCCTTAAAACTGCAGAATAAGCAGAGATACTATTGTTTCACAAACATAACAAAATCCAGATATGTGAACCTCAACTACTAAATTTTTTAGCAAGGGCCATGTCACCTGGAGCAACTGTAGGTTTGGAAATCCACATGTTGGTAGGCACCCAGGTGGAAAAAAAACATCTCTCTAAAGCTTCTGTAAGCCTAAAGCCTTTATAAAGAGATTAAATCCATAGTCTAAAATTATTTTCACTGTTGGATCCAGACCTGAACAACACGACTGAAAATAGAACTTTTTGAGGATAACCTAACATGCTTTCCTTTCTATATAAAATGGATATTCATTTCATATTGCTCATCGATCTAGTGAATAATGTCATTATGACACAAAACATTACACATAAATCCAAACAACCATATAAGTCATACATGGGACAGGATTCCTAAAGATTGTGTACAATTGCATGGTTTCATATTAGACCTTGGGAATGTGCCTGATTTTGTTGTTTCAAGGGAAAACCCAGAATCCAGTTTTTCTTGTCATCTCAAAAGTTGCCAGTTGTTTCCAAGGTCTACTACAGGTAGTTCTCAACTTACAACAGTTTAATGACCATTCAATGTTACAACCGCACTGAAAAAACATGACCGTTTCCCACGGTTACAATCTCTGCAGCATCCCCATGATCATGTGATCAAAATTCAGTTGCTAGGCAACAGGTTTAAACTTCTGACCATTGCAGTGTAACCGAGGCCATGTGATCACCTTTTGCAACCTTCTGACAAGCTAAGTCAATGGGGAAGCCAGGTTCACTTAACAACCGGGTTACTAACTTATCAAGGGCAGTGACTCACTTAACAACTGTGGCAAGAAAGGTTGTAAAATGGAGCAAAATTCACTTAACAAATGTCTCACTTAGCAACAGAAAAGTTGGGCTCAGTTGTGGTCGTAAACAGAGTCACCTGCATATGAGTTTAGGTAGCTATAGGAATACAGAAGTTTAAGATGCAGTTTAAATAACAGGGCTGCCAACTCTCACGCAATCAGCGTGAGACTCACGCAATTCAACCAATTTTGACTGTCTCACTCTGATAAACAAAATCTCACGCTAAACCCCCAAAATCATGGAATGTACAAAAATATCCCTACATTCTCTGATTATATTCCGAATATTTCCCCTTAGCTTAGGAGAAGGATGAGCTCCCAGCGCCGCCCCGCCCTGCCCAGCCACCCCGCCCAGCCACCCCACCGCGCCTCTTTTCCCGCCTTAATCCTTCTGCCGGCGTCCCGTAACTGTCACAATGCCGATCATTAGCAAATCGCTTCAGGAAAGCGAAAAGCAGGAGGCTTCTTCCCGCCCGGGGCGCTCGCAGCCACTTTGCCCCGCCCTCTCCCTCTCTGCAATGTCCTCTGGGACAAGCCAGCTGCCCTAGGCTTTCCAAAGAAGGACACGAGGGGGCTGGCAAAGCCTCTTTTGCGGGCAACAGCCTCGGCCAGTAATAACAATGGTAAGCAAAGCCAACGGAGTGGCTTCCATTTAACCACCAAAGATGTTTCTTTATTTTCTCTGGCTGGATTTCTGACCCAGGGGAGAAAGACCATTTAAAAAAGCAAAAAGGACAGAAAGAACACCAAGAAAGAATGGGACAACCCCCCCCCCCAAAAAAGAGATCCAACACAACTCTGAATAAAATTATTATTATTTTAAATTTTATTATTATTATAATTATTATTACCACCCCTTTACACGCCTTATGCTCTCTTTTAGCTGATCCAAAAGAGTCTTCCCAAACCAGCAAGGCGAGAAGCGCGCCAGGCTGATCTATAAAGGGGCTGGGCAGCTTTTTTGCAAAATACTTAATAGAAAGGTTGGAGGACTGATAGGATTACATCTCTGGCAGTGGATGAAGGAATCACTTTTTCCTCTTTCTCCTTTGAGTTTAAATCCTAGGTCTCCATGCACCAGATCGACAGGACTGTACTACATTATTATCATATTTTCAAACCCTTAGATAAGGACTCAATAAGGACTTTTTTTGATGCCAGTAGGCTTCTCAGCCCCAAATTGGGATAGCCCTGACTCAACTAGAACATATTCTAATCTTAACACAATTTACCATCCAAAGAGCAGTAAGACCATTAAGTTCAGAATCTAAACTTACCCAATAAATAATATACTGTTTCCTCACTGTGCTCAAGCTTCAGAATACAGTAGATGAGTTTTACAGTTAACAATATGTATATTTATATGAAGCACTCATTATTTGATTAAATGTTTAGTTTATACATGTCTGAAATTATGAACCCCTATTTCAGTCAACAAGTTAGTATATAATTAAAGACTGAGACTATAGCATTTGATATTGGCATGTAGTATGGTATTTGATACAGAAAGAAGAATACCCATTGATGTATTTGCATTATCTCTGTAGTTGTTTCGGGTTTTTGTCTTTTTGTTGCACATTGAATTCATCCTATAGTGGTCTATAGTACATCACTAAGCTAATAAAGTCAGTTGAGGTAGAATACTGCAGTTACAAGTCAGGAACTTCAATTATTCATGGTCAGTGAACTGCATTATTAATATCTTACAAATCCGGTTCAAGTACATTGGTGCTGCTTGCATGTATGTATGTATGTATATGTCCAAATCATGACTAAAGTATGCATCAGATTGCACCATTTAAAATGTAAAATTGTCAAAGCTCCCTACCGTGGAAGGGGGGACACCCCCCTTCCACACCATCCCCCCCTCGCTCCCTCGCAGTGTCTCACTCCAAACTATCACTCAAGGTTGGCAGCCCTGAAATAAACAGATATACAATTGTCAAGCTACAAAAAAAGCCCTACCCGCATTGTCACCCCGCAGGTCTATAGTGGAATCATATTAACCTTGAATTGTTTTACAGGCCTCTTTCCTGTATCTCCCCATCATTTAAAAAATAAAGCTGTTATCTAAAGAAACGGTGCTTACCTTTTCCCTTCAGTATCCACAGCCTGGATATAAAAATATCGAGCAGGAAGGACAACTCTTGCTCTCAGTCCAGGTCCCCATAGTAAACTTCTTTCCGGACTTAGCTGGGTTCCATAAAGTGATTCACATATTACAGAGACTGTCCCCAGAGCTAAAAAGCAAGTCAGCCAAATGCTAAACATTTACAGGTTTTCCTTTTTTAAGAAACAAAGCAAACTAAATGCCAGGCAGAGGAGCGGGGAGCCCAGGCGTACTGCTTTGTTAGGGAAAAGGAAGCAAAAGTATGCACTATGTGGTTCTCTCTAAATATTTCCTCAGCCACACACCATTTCCTGATGCTTTCTTAAATGTACGCTCCAATCCTTCCCAAGCGTCCTTTGAAAAATTCCTATCCAATCATTTCAACTTAATTTTTAAAAAAATGTAGAAGTGAATGTCTGGTTTTGCTCTGGATAACTTAGGACAAAGAGGGGATAATGAACAAAAGCTGTATCCCAATTCCTTTGTTTTTTGCCTTTGCAGCCTTTCACTCTTTTTTCTTCAGTAACATCTTACAATCACTGCCAAGCCCAAAGGGGTGGAGAAGGGAAAGGAATAGGATCATTGGTCCAAGAAAACTTCTTCCGAAGGAAAAATCACAGAGAGAGCCACTTCCCAGGTTCATCAGTAATGCTGGGAATTGTAGTCCAATGGTATCGGGAAATTTGGAAGAGTTTATATAGGCAGGGAAAAAAAACTGATGGAATTTAGGAAAATCGGATTCTTTTTTTTTATATATTAAAAAAACACTTTAAATATGCCAAAAAAGCATCTTACTGCTTAAAAGCTCCCAATTTTGCAGCACTGTAAAAGATGTTAGAGAATCTCACGATGATTTAGTTTATTATCTAAAGAACATAAAATCACAGGAGCAGAGACACAGGAGCCCACATGCCTGATGTAATTTACATTTTAAATTAAAAGCATATTGGCAAGATCTTGTAAAAAGCTACTGCGTTTGCAAGCTTACCACCGACAGTTTTGCCTCGCTTGCAGGTTAGGAAGCATGGCGTTCAACCAGGTTGGTGGATATCTAATTTGGGAGCACTGAATTAAGCTATTTTTCAAGCAGCCACAAAGAGATCGTGCTAAAAAAAAAAAGTGCATCTCAAGATCTTTAAAGTGATTTTTTTTCCCTAGACAAGACTGCAGCATCGGGAAATCCAATCGATCCTCCTACCACACTCTTAATTCGCGTTCATATGCAGTACCGATGAACAAAAATTTCTACACCGCCCCAAGCAAAAGGATTCTTGCCATCCGACTTCCTGCAGTGACCGGTTACCTCTCACCCGAAGAAGCACCGATCATCATTCGAGGATTAAAGAGAGGCGGGAATTCTTTGAGTTAAAGGGATCTTCCACAACCTTGGCCCCCTTTTAAGACTTGTGGACTTCAACTCCCAGAATTCCTCAGCCAGCCATGTTGGCTGGGGAATTCTAGGAGTTGAAGTCCACAAACTTTAAAGTTACCATGAGCAAGGTAATTGGCAAAGCGGTCCAACATACGTCACTTCTCTGGCGAATTAGAAAAGAGTCGCTGGGTGCCAATCAAGATGCACAATTGCCACCCCGGGAAAAAGGGCGTGGTTTACGGGGGGGGGGAGCGCGCGCGTTAGGCGAGAGCTCGGTGACGCGCATGCGCGCCCTTGCACAAATTGGAAGAGCTATTGCCGCGAGCAAGCAGGTAAAGAAGATGGAGAACGGTAGGGACAGGCGCCATATGATACGGTAGAAGATCTTGAGAGCCTGCTTATTTATTTATATTTATATACATATTATATATTTAAATTACGGAGTTGCTGGTGTGTTAATCATTTACAGAAAAGGAGAAGAGAAGCAGGCGAGCGCCTGGAGCAAGTAAGGACAGACAAATTTCTTGTACTTCTTCATTCTTTTGCCGGGAGCAGAAACCCGGGATGCAATCAAAGGTGGATAGAGATGTTATCCTATAAGGAAGGGCGTGGATGCATTTCAGGGAGAATCTGAAAAAGTAAGAGTCGGAGCTCCTTTGAAATAACAGTAGTACATCTTGCAGAGGAAATGCAAGAACAATGCAACAGAACGTAATCGCATGTCGGCCCTCCAGGTGTGGCTGAGCCACAATTTCCAACAACAACAAGCCGGCGTTGCCAACTATGGGGGGAAACGCTGCGAGAGGAGAGCTAGCCACATCCTGGACAAAAGCATGCACGCAGGGCTTATCCATTGCACCGTCTCCCATTGGAGCACAAAATCTTTGGTAGGTGCCACTTTTGGAATGTGCAGTTGAGGAAGCCGTTGCTTCCATTCCTATTCAATGGTAGCGTTGAGTTTCAGGTGCACGTGGTTGCCTCTGGTATTGCTGCAAAACCATAGCAGCAGGGTAGAGGATAAATGGATTATTTTACTCCTTTGACAGTATGCTTAGGGGAAGGATTTGGGGTGATGGCTGATAAATAAACAAGTCTTGTTGCTATGCTGGTCTGGAAAAGTGGTCTTTTTGTAGGCTAATATTTTTTGTGGTCTCATGGGGATGTTCTGTATGTTTGAAAATAAAATGCTGGATCTGATGGACTGTTGACTGTTCTAATTGGAAACTATAATCCTTTAGTTATTTCTACTGTAGAATATTATCTATATTCTCTTTCTGTTTGTCTAGACAAGCAGTGTTAAACTGAGTGGTTTCTGAACACTTACCTTTGCCTTTCAAACTGCACAGTATTTTCATTTTAGAATTCAATAAAGCTTGCAGAATTAGTGAAAGGAATTACTCAGTAATGGATCAAAAACAGACACCTGATTCTGATACCTTTTAAATGTGTTTGAATCAAAATACTTAGCACTCCCAGCACTTTTGAGTACAAGTTGGAAGAACTCTTTATTTAAAGCATTTAGGGTATTTTAAACTTAAATAATGGATGGGAAAGATATGTGTTAAAAAGCTGATAAAAGGTTAGATGGGATGTAGGATAAAATATCCCTTTGAATTAAACTATAGGAAATGTGATGCACAAAATGAAATATTTTTCCACGTATATGTTAAATCCTGAGATTTCTTTAAAGATGAAAAGGTGATTATATGGCTTTTAAAATGACATTTAGTGTAATGTTTCTGGAGTTAGAAAGGTTAATTCAATTTGTACCCAAGATGCTATATAGCAGCGGTCGCCAACTGGTGGGCCATGGCCCACTGGTGGGTCATGAGAAAATTTTGGTGGGCTGCAGAGAAATCTCACCCCCAGAGCACCCCCCCAAAACCAATTAATCCAGGCTGCGCAGAAACACAAGGCTGTGCCACCCACATGGCTCGTGGGAGCCCATCCACTCACTCCTTACCCGGCAAACTTGGCTGCTAAGTTGCTATTTTTCCTTTTTCCGACTATCACCTATTCTGCTGTGCCTGGAGATTTAGATTAGCTAGGAAGCAGGAAATGGTTGGATTTCTTACTTTCTAGCTAGTCTTTAGATCTCCGGCTCTGCTTTTAAACACAGCTGAACCTCCCTTAGGACTGAAGGTTCTATTATTCAGTACAGACATAAAAAAATTCAATATTTACATACATGGTGTGTTGTGAGTTAATTTTGTGAGTTTGCTTGCAAGCAAATTTTATGTGACAGATTGAGCTAGCCAATGGCAGATAAATAGATCTCTGAATGAATCTGTGATTCTGTGAGCAACTCAATCTGCCTGCCTGCTTTGCCTGACTTTGAGTAAAAGTTGCTCTTTTTTAATAAAAAATTCAGTATTTATATAAATATAATATTTACATACAAGCCATGCCTAGCCAATCACATGACCACCAAGCCACACCCACAAATTAGGCCACACCCACAGAACCAGTTAGTGGTCCATGGGGTTTAAAATTATGAGTTTGGTGGTCCCTGAGGTCCAAAAGGTTGGTGACCCCTGCTATATAGGATTTCTGAATTCAGAACTGTCTAATCTTGTGTCATTTGCTTGAGGTAAACTGGAAAGATACTGCCCTCAAACTCTGCTTACCAGTTTCACAAAAGCACCTGACAGCCTACCATAGGAACCCACAAACTGAAGAAGTGATACCATGAACACCATGGAGCAAGTTATGTAATATTATACAATTGAAGCAAATGAACCTCCTTTGTATCATTTGCACAGTGACATGATGTGCCTAGTGTTATTATGGCTGCACTGAATGCCTGCGCAGGCTGCAGTTCAAATAATGTACAAAAGGATAATAGATAATGATTTTGAAGTCAGTAATCTTCATGGAAATTTTTGTTCATCTACTTTGTCAATTAATAGGGCAAACTATAGACAAAAAGGGTTATGCATAGTTAAAACTAGTAAGATATGACAAATGTTGACTGATTACTTTTATGAACCTATTTGATAGGTCACTAGGTTAGATTAACTTCATTATTAAAACAGTTCTTAATTTAGTGCAAGAGCACTTGTTTGAAATCACACTAATTCTTGATTATGTGCCATCAGGTTGCTTTCAACTTCTGGCAACAACATCCATATCCTTTCTCCATGACAGTATGTTCCTAACCTAGTCCTCTGGATCTTCCATCAGAATACCTGGTCCCATTGTAATTGAGTCTATCCACCTGACACCAGTAAAAATCGATGTTGCAATTTTTCCACATATAAGTTCTGGCACTAACCATTTAACTTGGATAGCATTGCATTTCTGGACAGACCTTCCAGGACCATTAAACAATGCTATCATATAGACATGGGCACCATTACTAAAAAAAAACTTTGTTAGCTACCTTCCTTGCCTAATTCATGGATCAGCTAAGGAAGAGTTTCATCTTTGGGCCCTGATTGATAAATTAGGGAGGAGATTTACTTTCAGTTGGTTTAAAACAACTTAAATATTTAAATAGAAATCTTCGCTTGACTTTTACATCTTAGTTGAGCCTGAAATTCATATAAGTTCCTCTCAAAACATGTATAAGATAAGAAAAAAATTGATGATGTGGACAAGCCCTTAGTTTTTGTTAGAAATATTTTTTGTACTTTGGATTTTTAGCTAAAAGATGTTTTCCTTTTCATTTCAGAAAATTTGAAATACATCTTGAAAATCTTGAATAAGTGTAAACTATGTTTGAGTGCACAAAAAAGATTTGATGTACCTTTCTCATCTGGGAAGAAGAAACTACAGGTCATTCAATGCCTAACATTGAAGACTCTCAATTGGAGAATGATTCTGCAGAAAATGGGCCCAGAACTGGAAAGAAGACTTCAGAAGTTAATCTTCACGGTACTGTGAAATCATTTTGTGCTCCAAGTACCTCAGGGGCCTCTCTGAGTTCTGGTGGGGACAGGCATTATCCATGGGGATGTCCTGTGACTCACACCCGAGAAAAGTTTTATACCATTTGTTCGGACTATGCTTTTTTAAATCGGGTAACGTCTATCTGCAAAAGCCCAAGTGCTACAGTGAGTGCCTGCTTGCAAGATGGTTCTGCCTTAAATGATGGAAATAATTCTGCTTTTATTAGTGTTCGAACTGGACCTTCAGATATAGTTTACAACGATGATTCTAACCTGGAAAGTTTATCTATTAGTCTTGGAAAACTGCCATTGGCATGGGAAATTGATAAGTCTGAATTCAGTGATACTTCCCCAGATTTGAAAAATCGAGCAGGTATATTTTTCATTTTATTTAAGCATTCTAGATCATCTTTCTTATTCTAAGAAATGAAAATATTTTTATCCTGCCATTTTGTTGTTAGTTTATACATTAGGTACTATTACAGTTTCAATATTTAAGAAACAACTGTAGTTATATAAATAAAATATGTTTAATTTGCCAAAATCATATCTTGAACTTAATTTTATTAATTTACATGCTCACCATTCACAACTGCAGTGTTCAAGCGGAATTAGGTTTCCTTTCCTATTCCTGGCATTATCAACTTACTTATTTAGATAAAAAATAATATTGCTACGATTCTAGTAATAAAGTTCCTCAAATCCTTAAAGAGGTGTACAAGTAAAATAGGATCTTGCAATCCAATAAAATTGGATTGCAGTCATAAGTAGCATATGCAAGTCACCATTTGTACACGACCTCAAAAGTAAAAGACAAATGTTTGCCTTAAAATCTGCTACTGCACCTTCTAAATTTATGGTATTTTAACTAATAAAGTCATTTCCCAAGGAGCTTTCAGATTCAAGTTTGACAATAGAAGTCCCAGCGGAAGGAAGGAAGCATGACTACTATATTACAGGGTAAAAATATGCATATGCATATCATGGAACATATGGAGGCATGGAATATGCCAAAAAGAGAATACTATTCAGTACTGAACTGGAAAATAATGTATTGAAGGAGCGGGGTCAAAAACATACGTTGCTTTAATATCCTGAATATTTAGAAATAATCCCTTTAATTTATTTACAGGGAACATGAAGAAACAAGGAAGCAAGAAAACGGTTGTAGATAAAAAAAGTAAACAATACAGGGAATGTCCACAGCATTACACCCTTGAAGAATTAAAGCCACGGAAAGTGTTAGATCTCCGGAGATGGTAGTATTTGAAAACATTGGTATTACGATAGTTCTGTATGGCTGAATACTTTAATACTGGTTAAATATTTTTTTAATAATTGGAGAATCATTTTGGGGGGGACTGTGGCATCGAAGTTCCATGATGACAGGGAATGAAGACATTTTTCTCGGAGGAAATTGAGATGCATAAAAGTGCAACATGCTCTATGCCTCCTGGTTTTCATTACAGCATATGAAAATTTGCCTATGAAAAATTTGTTTTAAAGGTACTGCATAAGTCGCCCGCAATATAAAACTTCCTGTGGGATTTCTTCTCTGGTCTCATGCTGGAATTTCCTATATAGCACAATGGGAACTGGAAAGTAAGTTATCCTTCAGTATATTAGATATGTTCTTTTGGGGATCTAGTGAAGCTTTCATTGCCGTTTAGTGTATTTAAGATGCAACCTAGTCTTTGTTTTCTACAATTGCTTTTATTCTGAACTTTTTAATTTCTAAATCCAGTTTACCACCTATTACTCAAGAAGAGGCTTTGCATATATTGGGCATTCAACCACCTTTTGAAGAGATAAGATTTGGTCCATTTACTGGAAATACTACGTTAATGAGGTAAAATCTTTTTTCCCCCCAGTATATTAGTTTGTAATATAAAATACAAAAGCAGATAATAGGAAAAGTAGGGGAGGGAAAAGGGAAGAGAAAAATGTAGTCTAGAGAAGAAGGTATTGACTTCCGACTCCCTTTGGTAAGGTAGAATAAGTAACATTGAACATCAATTTTTTACTTTTATACAATAGTATAAACAAACAATTTCTATAACAAGAAATCTATCTAATTGAAAAAAATCCAAAATCAAAGTTTTATTTTTTTTTTCACCTCAAGCACAAAGTCCAGAAGCTGTTTCCAAGTAAAAACAAAAGTAGATGGAGTTTTTTTTTCCTTTTTATTTAAGCAGTCAATTTAGCCATCTCTGCTAAAAACTATTCTGGAACTCATTTTCCTTATGTGGAATGTAGAAAATTGGGCTTGTTATTCTATAGCATGCTCATTAGCTTATTTCTAAGAAACCATGATAAAAATGTAGATAAACAATCTTAATACACGTAGTCCTTGACTTAAAATCACAATTGAGCACAAAATTTATGTTGCTAAGCAAAAACTTCGTTAAGTGAACTTTGCCCCATTTTACAACATTTCTTCCCACCATTGTTAAATGAATCACTACAGTTGTTAAGTTAGTAACATGGTTGCTAAGTGAACCTGGCTTCCCCGTTGACTTTGCTTGTCAAGGTTGCAAAAGGTGATCACATAACCTTGGGACATTGCAATTGTCATAAATATGAATCAGCTGCCAAGCATTTGAATTTTGATCATGTGAGCATGGGAGATGGTGCATTGGTCATTTGAAAAACAATCATGTCACTTTTTTTCAGTCCTGTTGGAACTTTGAAGGGTCACTGAATGAGCTGTTATAAGTCCAGGACCATCTGTAGACTCTTTTAAACACAATAAATTCTAATCTATAAGCAGATTTATTTGTAGTAGTAATGGTTTTGACACATGACTGACCTGCATTTGAGCCATATAGAAAAAAGCAGGAAGCCTTGATTGTCATTGATAGAATTATTTTTGTGAGAGGAATAGGACAAAAGAGAGAGGGAAGGGTTTAGGATTATAAAATAATTTGGCTAAATAAAAAAAAATATGAAGATTATAAAAAGTTGTTTGAAAGAGGGCGTTCTAGAGTGAAATCAGAAGAAAAGGATGTCTGAATTTTGGAATGTTAATCCTCAAAATGAGAAAGAAACAAATGGGGGCCCATAATTCAAAACAAGAGTATTTGACGTCAATGTGTTTATTAGCTTATTAGTATTATACCTCTAAGAAGAAATACTTTAAAACAAACACAGATTGCAATCCCAATTATAATTGTTCTATATCTGATTAAGGAATAATTGGAATATTAGCCATGTCATATGTGTGTGTCAGGAGAAATATTTTTTTATTGTTTAATTGCTAATTTACATTAGTTTGTACTTTTCAGGTGGTTCAGACAAATTAATGATTATTTCCATGTAAAGGGATGTTCTTATTTTCTCTATAAACCTCATGGGAAGTATAAGACTGCTGGAGAAACAGGTAAGAAGGCAATTTTAATGACATGATTAATTCTTTGTACCTGTTAAAAGAGCAGGACAAAATGGGTGTAGGGTCTGTTTATTTTTCACAATTGGTTTCATATCTATTTTTGAATTTGTATAGGCTTTTTTAAAGGGTTGACATACTGTATTTTTCCTGGGATTGCCAATTGCCAGCTGAATATGGAGAAAAGGCAGTTTTTTATTTCTTTGACTTGTTTTTACTGAACATCTGTTACAAGAGTTCTTTACCTCAGGAAAGGAGAATTGTATAATAGTGGCAATGGAGAGATGGAGCCACATCTGCACTCTTCCACCCACTTTGGTTGTAGATATTGTAACCCACTTGAAATTTTCTGGCAGGAAAATTTGCTTCTAAATGACCAAGGTTTTTGTTTGAGAGGGGTTTAAATTGCAGGTAGTCATCATTTAACAATAACAATTGGGATCAAAAGTTCTGTCATTAAGTGAAGCAGTTGCTTAGTGAGAAATCACAGAATTATACTTTCCTTTCCCCCACCCCTCTTTGCAATGCTGACCCTGTTGCTGGGATAATTAGCAAGAAGGCAGCTAATATTTGTATTTACCTCCATTGGAGAGGAAGGGATGAAAAGAGAGGAAGCAGGCACCCAAGGGGGAATACACATTGAAAGAAATGTGCTGGCATTAAGCATGCTACACAACCGTGACTTCTGGCTGCAGGTTCCCAGTACATTGCTTTCAATGTGTATTCCCCATTGAGTGCTATTTATAAACCTTTCTCCAATCTCAACATTGCAGAGGGGGTGGGGAGAGAAAATAGGCCAGGCACAGGGCAATGCATACTGATCATAATAGTGATCAAATAACATAGGAACACGGTGAAGATCAAATATGCAGCTATTGGTCATAATTGAACTGGCATCCTTGAGTCTCAAGAGACTACAGTATCGTGCTATTAAACCGATAACTGCCATTTCCAATGTTTCAATGTTGTATGCAAAGCTGGAGTGTCCTCTCCAGAGCACAAGGCCTGGGTAATTTAATATGAAGGATAAACTGTTGCCCAGCAACAGATCCCCCCCCCCTCCACATCACTGAAATAGTCTATAGAACGGCAGAGCCGATACGATTACTTCCAGCTGCGTCGCAAGTCATGAACTGCTTCCAGGACTCCGGCTCTGGATTTTGCCTCGAGGTTGACTCTGAAGCCTTTTCTAATAATAGATATAGCCACAAGGCAGTGGAGGTTTGAAATAGAGTTTCCCTTCTCCTAGAAGATGGTTCTACCATTTTATCTGCTGTTGGGACATAAACCCTCTTCTACCTTCAAAACTGTTGACCATCTTCTGTAACCCTGGAAAGGGGCCCTTACGAGATGCTACCAGCCAGGGCAGCTGGACCAAGGTTTTTTTAAAGAGGTATTACTTCTCTGGTTATAAGGTTTTGTTTTTCAGCACTGCTGAATACAGCAGTCACTAAGCTAGGACTACCTATACGTTACTACATTGTTTTGTATTATATTATATTATATTATATTGATTACAGAGTTCCTGAAACAAAGTTAATAATTTTATCATTTTTAAAAAAGAATATTAAACCTAAAAGTGTGCGTCTTAACATTCAATAAAATATCTTCATAATGTTTTAATTTCTTTTTCATTTGTAGCTTCGGGAGCTTTAACAAAATTAACACAAGGGCTGCGAGATGAATCAATGGCATATATTTATCATTGCCAAAATCATTATTTTTGTCCAATTGGATTTGAAGCAACTCCAATAAAGCCGAGCAAAGCATATAAGTAAGACCCTCAAAATCATACTTGGTTTTATCAGTGGGACCAACACAGCTGCAATCATCCTATAAAAAGTGAATCTAATTGCTCATATTAATATTATAGCTTTATCAGCAAACATGGAATGCAGTATTATATAGTTTGTTTTCGTGGATTGGTTTATCTGCATTAATCACTAGATGGCAATATTTCTTCATATACAGTTTTTCAAAATAGGAGCAACATTAATTTAAACTGCAAATCTTGTTCTACAAGAACTATCTCTCATGCAGTACTTTGGATAAATCTGCTTGTCGCCAAAACAAGTCTGAATGACCATGAATTTGTATAATAAATGTATTGATTTATTTATTTCAGCTGTATCTAAATGTCTAGCTCATGTTGCATTTAATATACCGTACTTTTCGCACTATAAGATGCTCCAGACTATAAGATGCATATTAGCTTTAGAGGAAGGAAACAAGAAAAAAAAATCTGCCTCTGCCTCCCAGCATCCATTAGTATTCCATCTGACTAGCGTCCTTGCAGCAGATAACAAACAGCCTGCCTCCACTGTGTCTGCGGCCTCCACCGTGGAACACTGCAGCCTTCACTGCTGAGCAGCTGGTTGGCAGTTGGATCAGCCTCCCAGAATACTGCCAAACAGCTTCTTCTAGGCAGTGGGGATCACCACCGCCAATGGCTGCCACCACCCATTCGCCAGTGGTAGGCGGCGGCAATCCCCACTGCCTAGAGCAGCTGATTGGCGGTATTTCAGGAGGCTGATCCAACTCCCAATCAGCTGATTGGCAGTGAAGGCTCCAATGTTCCCTGGTGGCGGCAACAAATACTACTGCAGCAGCAACTCCCCTATCCCCCCTCACCGCAATATTTGCTCTATAAAATGCATAGACATTTCCACCCACTTTTGGGGGGTGGGGAAGTGTGTCTTTCAGTGCGAAAAATACGGGTAAGTCTTGCTTCCTTCATTTGGAAGAATAGCCTTTTAAAGTCTTCATTAAAAATCCTTGAATTTTATTTTTTTAAATAAGAGGTTTTTTTAATTAGATGACTCAATCCAATTCCATTAGTTTGACTTCTACTAAAAATAGATATATTAGTTTGCATGAACCCACATTTGTGGGAATCCCCATTCTTTCCTTAAAAGTACACACAAATGAGATTTTACCTTTCCTTTGACCTTTAACTTATTACAAGGGCAGAAAACAGTGTTTGTACAGAGATTATAAAGCACCATATTTTATGTATGATTTTTTGCATTTATGTACTAAAAAGTCCTAACTCATTGCAGGAAATTAGGGACTTAAAAAGACCTTAAAAGCCATTGAATCCACCCTACTGCAGAAACAGCTGCTGCCATCTTTCTGAGTAGGAATAAATATGAATTATAGAGCAGATATATTTCAGTCTATGCAGAAATACCTAGAGAAGGAGTACAATTGTTGAAACTTAGCCAATTTCTCAAAGAATACATTTGTTATTTTAACTAACACATAAGTAACATTCTCTCTATGCATACAGAGCAGTTTGGGTTAAGTTTGCAAATACTTCATATATTATGAAAGCTGCTTCTTATGATAAACATTTTGTCTTATCATTTTTGTGCACCAGAGGATATCTCTTACAGCAAGATGTAGAACATTGGATACTCATTGGGGAGCCAAGCAGAAAACACCCCACTATTCACTGCAAAAAGTAAGTTAGCACCCCCTAGTAAACTCACAAAAGATCATATAATTTGAAAGATTCAGATAAGGAGTATTCTTTTGGCATCCACAAATACTCATGAACACCGATTCCTAGATGAATATGTGTAAGATACAAATTCCCAAATAGACTGGAGAACATATTGAAACTTCAAAATTTGCATGTTCTAGCTGAGATTTCTTTTCTACAGAGCTAATATTTTATCCATCTCCCAAAGTGAGTGCTATTCTGACATGTGTCTTCCAAATGAAAGCATTGAGAATCAGATTTTGAGGGCAAAAAATACACTTACCTTGGGAATGGAAGAAAGTGGGCATTCACTTTAGATGCTAATGAAATGGTTTAGTTTGTTGAAACTTGAAAACAATTCTTCATATTTGCTTTTGGCTGTCACTTAGTTTTGAACCTTAGTTCCCAGATTTGCATTATTAATATTAATGACAAACTGAGATCATTTCTAGAGATATAAAAAGTTCAGAAAGCAGACCATAGCCCCTTATTGATAAACTAGATCATTGTGGGATGGATGGTCCTGCTACTGGATAGATTGTCAGCTGGCTGAACAAGTAATAGTCAAGGAATGGTCCTTAATTGGTTTGTTTCCATATGGGAGGTAGGTTGGAGTACTCTGGAGTTCTGTCCTGGACCCAGAATTCTTCAATACCTTCATAAATGACTTGGATGAGGGAATAAAAGGGATGCTATTAACATTTGGGAGATTGCTAACACTCCAGAAAACAGGTTGAAGTTTTAAAAGGATCTTGGTAGACTTGAATATCTGGCCCAATCCAACAAAATAATAGTGCAAAATTCCTGTTTGAATTCCAAAAATGGGCCCATTTTTGGCCTGCAGAGCAGAGATGACAAGTTGTGGAGAACAGGTAGCGGAAATTTTGAGTAGTTCGGAGAATTGGTAAATACTACCTCTGGTTGGCCCCACCCCATCTATTCGCTGCCTCCCGAATCCCTGCTGATCGGCTGGGTCTTCTTTTGTTGCCCTGCACAGGAGAACGGAGCTGGAAAGCAGGTTAGTGGGGTGGGGTGGAAATGGCGATTTTACAGTATTCTTCCCCTGCCACTCCCACCAAGCCACGCCCACAGAACCGGTAGTAAAAAAAAATTGAATCCTACCACTGCTGCAGAGTGCTTCTGGATTCCGGGGAGGGCAAAAACGGGACCCGCTGAGGATTTGGGAAGCCAAAAACAGGCCCGTATTCGCTCTAAGCCTCACAGACATTTCCACCCACTTTTGGGGGGCGGGGTGAGTACGTCTTATAGTCCAAAAATATGTATAAATAATAATTTCCTGATTCTTAAGAGCTATAAAGTAGTGGATCAATTTGTCTCCTGAAGTCATGAGTGCTGCACTGCTAGATTTTTCAAGAAACAATTAGACATTTCGTTGTCTGGAATGGTAGAAAGATTACTAAACGGGGCAGAAGGCTGGACCAGATGAACATTTGCATTTTGTATTTAGATAACATATTTTCTAGCTGCCACTGTATAAAACGGGAGTAAAAATAAGGATCTATTTATGAAACACCCTTGGCAATATTATTTAGATTGACCGTAAAATTTACTTAAGGGCTAGGTATCCTATGGCTGCTTTTAAGAAGTAATTAAAAACATCAGCTAGTCCAGAAAAAATATTTACTAGTCCAGCAGAATATTTATTGATTGCAGTTATTACGTGAAGTATGAGACCCACAGTTAACATCGCAAATTGCCATGCCTTTTCTGATGGCAGTTCAGAAACAAATTTCAGTTGTAAACTGTATGATTTTAAACCAGACTTCTAAAAATCAAATTCTTGCTTATAAATCTGCCTGGCCTGTAAGGTCTCTTTGAGAATGAACATTTTGGGTTCTTATTAAGATCAGAAGCATATTTGATGGCAATGTATGAATGGAAGCATTTGCATCACTTTGGAAGTTCTTCAAATTAGGTATCTATATTAATCTTTCCCATAGTTGAATTTCTATTTTACCAACAAAGAAATAAAAGGAGACTAGTAGAGAACTATTTTAAGCTAATTAGCTCTCATCAGCTAGCTGTGACCTTTCTGGGATCTTTCCCATGCTTTTTATATATAAAGCCAAAATAAATTTGGGGGGGGGAAAGGAGGATAGTAAAGTGGTGTTATTTACTAAATGAATGAAAGGACCAGAACTCCTGGCTTTCATTTTAGAAAAATGTCAGTATTTGCTACATACTGTACAGATTAGTTTACTTAAGTATGAATTTTTGTCTATCTAGGATTAACTAATAGGCACAGTATTCCAAATTTTGTTGCATTTGTGAACCTCTTCCCATTTTACTGTGTGTAGGTGGGCAGACATTGTAACAGATTTAAACACTCAGAATCCTGAATACTTAGATATTAGGCACTTGGAAAGGGGTCTTCAGTATCGGAAGACAAAAAAGGTAAGAATGCTTAAAACCATGAAGATCTCTATTGTTGATGCAGTTTTGTAAGAGGTGGTAGAATAGGACAGCTGCTTTTAAAATCTACTATCATTTGCTATGTAATCATCATGTAATGTCACAAGACTGCAATTTATGAATCAGGGCTGCATTTTGAAAACATTTTACTAGATTTTTAAATACCTAGAACCAACAATGGATGATGAGAAAATGTAGCTATGTGGATTGAAAAGCACAAAAATCTAAAATGGGGAATTGCATGTAAAACCTGCCAATGGAAATAATGTTAGACTCTTAACATAGAATAAATTGCTATTGTAACTGTCTATGGAAATTCTCAATCATACAGGCTACATTTGAACCATGGTAGGGCAGTGGTTAAAGTGCAATACTGCAGGCTACTTCTGCTGCCTGCTGGCTGCCTGCAATTTAGCAATTCAAATCTCACCAGGCTCAAGGTTGACTCAGCCTTCCATCCTTCTGAAGTCAGTAAAATGACGACCCAGATTGTTGGGGGCCATATGCTGACTCTATAAACCACATAGAGAGGCCTGTAAAAGCACTGTAAAGCAGTATATAAGTCTTAAGTGCTACTGCTATTTGTCCCAGAGGTGCTTTTTCAAAAGGCAACTGGGCTTTCTTAGTCTTTCTTTCCTTGAAAACGTTTTGCGACTTCTTCATTCCAGCTTCTTAAGTTTTATTGTAACCACAGATTGTATTCAGTAAAGAATTCTAACCAGTGCAAAATACAAAGAAAGCATTAATTCAAATGAATAGTGAACTTGCTTAATATATGGAGAAGTGTTATTTTAACAAACATTGTGTACATTTTAGGTAGGAGGGAATCTACACTGTATCATTGCTCTTCAAAGGTTTAATTGGCATCGGTTTGGACCTTGGAATTTCCCACTTGGAAATGTTCAGCAAGAACCACAGCCTCCATCTCCAACTCAGGGCTTAGCCAAATCTGAGAGTGAAGACAACATCACCAAGAAGCGACATGGGCGCCTTGGGCGATCATTCAGTGCTAACTTCCATCAAGTTTCTGTTTGGAGGAAACTCTCTCATCTTCATGAAAGGCAGAATAGTGGCCTTCAACGTTATGCCAACTGTGATGGGAAAGACTAAAATGGACAGCTTTTTCATTTGTGCTACTGTGATACATTCCTAAAATGGTAATAACTTATTATGCACAGAAACAGGAATGTAGGGAAATTTCATATAAAATTCTTAGGAAGGTTTATTATTTCAGTATGTAATTGGTATATAATACTAATAAGATGTTATTGTTATATATTGGGAATAACAAGAAAAGTTAGTTAAAAGATAAGCACAGAATACCAGTTATGGGCAATCTAATATAATGGCTAATTGGTTTATGTTTCAGACTAGGAAATCAGAACAGGTGTGGATCAAATTCATTTGTGGGCAGGAGAGTCTGTTATTATGTGATACAAAGCATGAGATTATTACCTTCCCAAATTATTTATTAATTGCAAACTATATAATGATGACAAATGTGTAAAATATATTTGCTTTTAAGTGTTTTCAAAAATGCAATAAATTATGGTACAATTCATAACTGACAAAACACTAAATGTCAATACATAATTAATTGATGGTCTGTTGATCAATGGAAATATTGTTCTATACAGTTTAAGCTGTTTGAGTTGGCAGTTCGTTGTTAACAGGCAAGAAACCTATGGAAAGATAAGGTAACTATCTGTTTCTTTTAGAATTGGTCTGGTATAAACAAAAACCACCACTGCCAGTCATATCCTTTTTGTGTGACCTGAATTCAGTTCTCAGTTGATTGGCTCCTTTTAAAGAAACCTCTCAGATTCATTTCATATGGTTATCCAGTAAATACCAAAACTTTCTGTCATGGGCTGCAGTGATTTCTTGTAATATTTGAATTCTCTTTCACTTTACAACTTTTGTTTGATTGTCGAAGAAGATGTTTAAGTGCCCAAATAAACTGGCAGCCGTAGCAATATACCTCTTCAGAGCACTCTTTGTAACTACTTTTTTCAAATGATCATATCAAATAGTTTTATTTGGAAGTATAATATTGGTTCTCATGGAAAAAACATTTTAATAAAAAACGGTGTTTTTCCATTGATTATCTTCTTGTTCTTTAAATGTGCAGTTTGACTTTTGGTTATGCAAGACAATAAAAATGTAGGATTATTTTATCCAAGTTTTGGATCAACTTTTTAAATCTATGCTTTTAGAAACTTGGTACTAAATATCAGTTGTTCATATCCTTCTGTAAGATAACAAGATTTTCCCTGTGAAATGAGTTGGCCCAAATGAGAAAAAAATTTCTACTTCCCGAAAACATGAACTAACTAAAACTTGGTTTTGGGTATATTTGCCCACAAACTGTTTTGATTATCCTATTCATTCTTTTTATGAGATGTCCCTATAGCAACAGGAAAACATGCAACATTCTTGTAACCTGTAGCATGAGTTCAAACGCAGAAATAAGCTAAGATCTTTCTTTACAACTGTTTAGAAGGATAACTGCATGAAGATTGGCACAAAGGAGATAGCAAAACATATGTGCATTCTTGATTCATTCTTCCAGTTATACAAAGATTGACTCATTCAGATCTGGGAATGGTGTCATTTTCTTTCCAACACAATTAAGCCAAAGATAAACCTCTTTAATGCAGAATATAAGTAAGATCCATGTCTGAGCTATGGAACCATGGTTTATGTCTGAGCAAATCTTTCCCATAGCTTGGTTAAAGGTGAAAATTACTTTCAATTGCTGAGACTTTAGTCATTCCGAATTGAACCCACATATTTTTTAGTTAAAAATGCTTCAGAGTTGTGTCTATCCTCAACCACATTTTTGAATAAAAATGATTATGGAGGTTCTCAGTCATCCAGGTCATGGTTGTCCCAAAGGTGCTTTTTCAGGAGGCAAATGGACTTTCTGGTTTTTCTTTGAAGACATTTCACTTCTCATCGAAGAAGCTTCCTTAGCTCTGACTGGGAATGGAAGGATTTATACTCCTTGCAGACAGCTGGTCATTTGCATTCTTTTATAGAGTCGTTAAGGTAACCTGGAGGTTTATCTGTGTCATCAGAGTCATCTGAGTGGTGCAAATGGGGCCTTCTTGAAACTGTTGAAAGGACTGTGTTGTAGACTGGAGATAGATGATGTCGAATCCTTCCCCTTCTGTTGAGAGAGGACTGTTCAATTTTGACATAGATGGCCTCTTTAACCCCTCTTTCAAAATAACGGTCCTGTCTGTCCAAAATGTGGACTTTGCTGTTTTCAAAAGTTACCTTTGTCTTTTAAATGCAGATGGACTGCTGAATCTAGTCCTGATGTGTTTGTTCTCCTATGTTGTGCCATGTATTTATGAAGTGGTTTTGTTTCCCCAATGTACAGATCTGCATACGGCTCTTGAATTTTGAATGAAAAGTGAGATATAGCTCAAATACTAATGTCATTCAATGAACTTTGATATTGTTGGGTAGGAGAAGAGTGCCCTGAATTTGACTTTAAACTAAATCAAATACTTCATTGCAATTTGTCCCTTTCCATGACTTTGATGACTGAGAATCTCCATAGACATTCACTGCAATTTGGTGAATTAGATGGACAATAAGTTTGCTCTAGAACAGGAAATCATAGTTGTTTTGATAGATTTTTTTGCTGAGTATTAAGAGAAACAATGTGTGTCATCAAGTCAAAATCAGTTTTTTTAAAAAATAAAGTTTTATTTAGGT
Organism: Hydrophis major; assembly: GCA_033807585.1. NCBI lineage: Eukaryota > Metazoa > Chordata > Lepidosauria > Squamata > Elapidae > Hydrophis > Hydrophis major. The sequence goes on along the minus strand of CM066332.1, from coordinate 29,880,099 downwards.
TTTCACACATACAAAATACAAGTAAAACATCTTTTTTGAAAATAGCATGGTCCCGGGTTGAACTTCTTTACACAGACATAAAACAAAATTTCATGCTCCTTTTTGTATTCTATTCCATATCTTATACTATTTTACATTTTCTATATAGTTTTTCCCCTCTTTTAATTTTCTCAATTTTATTTGGATTATCTCATCTCAATTCAAATAATTATATTTATACTTTTGTCTGTTCTGTTTCAATTTCATATTTTTTCTCATGAAACAAATTTGTTTAATGAATTCAAAATCAGTTCTTAACAACCATATAGACCAGCAGTCGCCAACTGGTGGAGAAAATTTTGGTGGGTCGCAGAGAAATCTCACCCCCAGAGCAACCCCCCCAAAGCAATTAATCTAGGCTGCGCAGAAACACAAGGCTGTGCTGCCCACATGGCCTGCGGGAACCCTCCCCGCCCATTCATTCCTTATCGGGCAAACTTGCCTGCTAAAATTGCTATTTTTACTTTTTCTGACCATCATCTGTTCTGATGTACCAGATTTAGATTAGCCAAGAAGCAGGAAATGGTTGGATTTCTTGCTTTCTAGCTAGTCTTTAGATCTTCCGCTCTGCTTTTAAGAACAGCCAAACCTCCCTTAAGACTGAAGGTTCTGTTATTCAGTGCAGACTCACAGCAAGCAATGTGACAGATTGAGCTAGCTGATGACAGATAGATCGGTCACTGAATGATTCTGTGAGCAACTCAATCTGCCTGCCTGCTTTGCCTAATTTTGGGTAAAAGTTGTTCTTTTCTATGTAAAAAATTCAATACATGGTGTGTTGTGAGTTAATTTTGTGAGTTTGCTTGCACGCAATTTTTATGTGACAGACTGAGCTAGCTGATAGCAGATAGATAGATCTCTGAATAAATCTGATTCTATGAGCAACTCAATCTGCCTGCCTGCCTGCTTTGCCTGATTTTGAGTAAAAGTTGCTCTTTTTTTAAAAAAAATCATTATTTATGTAAATATTTATAATATTTACATACAAGCCATGTCCAGCCAGTCCACCAAGCCACACCCACAAATTAAGCTGCACCCACAGAACTGATTAGTGGTCCCTGGGATTTAAAATTATGAGTTTGGTGGTCCCTGAGGTCCCAAAGGTTGGCGACCGCTGATATAGACTTCCAGAGTGATCTATCCCCAATCTAGTCCTTCAGTTCTTCCAATTGGGTGCTCATTGCTGCTGTGACCAGGCCCATTCACCTTGATACCGGCCACCCTTTTCGTCTCCTTCCATCTTTCCCACTTCATGGATTTCTCAGTTGTGCCATATCTTTGCATAAAGTGTTAAAATTTGTTGAGTCTCAAGGGAAAACTGGATTGTTAAGCTCTATGAAATGGAGACTATGCCCACATATATTTGGGGGTAACCTCAAAGTTTTTCTCTATAACCAAAGCAGTTCTTGACTCTTGACAAATGTATCTTTTATGTACACTGAGAGCATTTGCACCAAGACAAATTCCTTGTGTGTCCAAACACACTTGGCCAATAAAGAATTTTAAGAGTTAGCATTATTACTTCATTAACCACATGGTGGAGCCACCAGCACTTCATTATATTTCAACTTCAATAGTACTCCCAGTATCTTAGCATTAGATGCTGTTCCTCACATGGCTAGTTTCATCCTATGCGACAAGAAACCAGGATGTTGGAAGTATGACATTTACTTGAATTAATATTTTTACATTTCCTGCTGCAACAGGAGATTTGCAAGACAAATCTTGCAAGGGTATGTTATTTCTCACTTTTACTTCCCAGCATATATTTTTGAAAGATGCTACATTTAGAGTTTGGTATAGTTGCTATTAACGAAACTTGGTGAGATGAAACTTATGGCTGGAATGTACTGATGGAAAGACACAATTCAAAAAAACCAGACCTAACAAAAGAGGAACTGGAGTTGCATTATATAGGATCTCTATGACGCAGTGGTTAGAGTGCCATACTGCAGGCTATTTCTGCCTGCAATTTGGCAGTTCAAATCTCACCAGGCTCAAGGTTGACTCAGATTTCCATCCTTTCGAGAGATTAAAATGAGGACCCAGATTGTTGGGGGCAATATGCTCTTTAAACCGCTGAGAGAGGGCTGTAAAGCACTGTAAAAACGGTATATAAGTCTAAGTGCTATTGCTATATATAAAAGATCATTACATCTCTATAGAAATCCACAAACACAAGGATGAAAACCATCTAGAAGGCATAAGGGTCAATAATAAAAGGAAAAAGCAGGGGATTGGACTAGACCTCCAAGATCCCTTCCAGCCCTCTTCTGATTAATAAAAATCCTTTCTCCACATTCTATAGCTTTGATCCTGCTTGACCAGTAAAGTGAGAGAGGGGACATCTGAGAAATTCTGCTCATCTAGAGAAAGGAAATCACAGGGAGTAGAAATTTGAGTCTGATGCTGCGTGCTGAGTCCTGTTTCCTCTTAAAGCACTCTCTGCTTGGCAATGACGATGTCTCATCCTTTGCCTGGGTCTTAGGAATGTAGTGGCTGATGCTTAGGCCAGACTCCAAAGACCAGATAGACCAGGAACAGATTCCTGAATCAACATTCCTGATAGAAACCTTTCCCTTCTCCTTGATTGCATATTCATGTGCAAAATGCTTAAAGTTGCTGCAAGTTGCTGTCATTATCTTCCAGCAAACAATATCAGCAAACATACCATCCCAGTCAGGAGAAGAAAGCGAGCAGATTGTCTTGACAGGAAGTTTGTGAGTGATCGAACAATCTCATGTTTGCTTTCTGCCTATTGATTCGGGATTAAACTCCAGAGAGAAAAGCCAGATGGAAACTATACAATCCCAGTTCCTGGAAAATCTTAAATCCTTGGTTACTATAGCCAGCAACAACAGCTTTTTCTCCAATTCAGTTATGTCTGAAGTTATTGAAGATAAATCCACATGTGGTAATCCCTCAGCACTGCAATAACTATGCAACAATAGTGTCCCCAAAGTGCTTTTTCCAGAGGCAACTGGATTTTCTGGTTTTCCTTTGAAGACATTTCGCTTCTCATCCAAGAAGTTTCTTCAGCTCTGACTGGAAAAGAAACATCTTCAAAGAAAAACCACAAAGTCCTGTTGCTTCTTGAAAAAGCAGCTTTGGGACAACCGTAACCTGGAGGACTGAGAATCTGCATAGAAATATGTAACTATTATTTGCATACTACACATTATGTATTTGAGCTGAAGCTTTTTGAGTAAGAGGCAAACAAAGAGATTTGAAAAATCTACTGTTATAGAATGGTTGTCTGGGTAATTGAAATCCAGATGAGATGCCCCTGTTGCTTACTAAGTTGTCACACTTGGAATCAGCAGTGGTTCTTCTCCCTATTTGTCATAAATTGCACAAAATATTGGAGATGGAGTTACATCATGGCCTGAGAAAGAATTTAACACCTGTTTAACATGTTAAACCAATGTTTGTATCAACAATCAGCTGTATCCCTGTCAAATTCTTTATGGATATTTTTCCTCACTGATGCACACTGGTAATTTTTCTGAAGAAGTTCATTCAAGATGAAATTTGCTTATGAGATGTCAAAAGGCTCAAACAATGTTACACGGAATACTATAAAAAAAACCCCAACTCTACAATTTTTATAAAAAAAATAATTCTGGATAGTCTGCAGCTACTCATCTTTATCTGATTCCTCTCACCTGATTTAATTGAAGTTATTATTGACAATTACACTGAATCTGTTACACTGAATAATGAAATTAGTAATTATAGAAGCTAAAATGTAGATCTGGAAGTGAAAAATTTAATCTCTTCCCACACATCCCTTCCCTATCTACAGCAATTGGACATTGCACAACTAGGGGTGCAGTTGTAAGGAAAGGAGAAGCACTGTATAAAAGAGTTCTCTTAAAAAAATTATAGATCATCTAGTTTATTTATAAAAATAAGGCAAGATAAAAAACCTTTGAAAGTCTAGAAATTCCAATTTCTACGCACACATTCATTCTATTGTTATCTAAATCTCACAGTTCATATTACTACAAAGTTTTAATGATAGATAAAAGACATATTTTGCTGTTAAAAATATTGGGAAAAATGAAATATATACACATATATTTAGTATGAACAAATGGCTAAAAATTAGGGAGCACAAATCCTCTGGTTCTGCTATATAAACCTAACTAAATTCTATTTCACATTTAACCAAATTCTTACATAAAAGGAAATGTGTAAAACCGCTGCACTGGATAATCACAAGTCACAAACTACAAAAACTGTTTTCTACATATTTTTTTTTAACAGATTGGAACCATTGTAAAAATACAGCAATACAATGTAAAAATGCAGCTATACAATGTATATTATAAAAAGAATTACAATGATATGTGTACAGTACTGTAATGCTGTAACCAATAGCAGTAATACTGAACAGATTAATGGAAATTAAAAGTACTGAACAATTGTCAGAGTTAAGCCCAGGATCAACACCAGCTTTATACCCCCTGTATAAATACTTTCATCTCAAAGTTTGAGAACATGACTTCACATTGCCTAAACGACATCCAGGACCTTTGCCCATTTATTTTTTAGCTTTATCATTTCATATTAACATTTTTGATCAAAACTAAAACTCTTACTATCTAATTACTTATTGGACAATTTGATTAGTTAACATTTGGATCAAGGACTTAATAGACTAAAAAACTAGAGGGCCGAAGGTTGTGCACCCATGAATTAATATGTAAAAAAACTTTTGAAAATAGTCATCGATAAACAGAAGACAATAAACATGTCACATTTTGTCACTTTAAAATGGGGTCCAAGCAGTGGTGGTATTGCTGCCGGTTTGCACCAGTTCTAGCAATCTGGTAGCCCCAGTCAGCAGTTGGCCCCACCCACCCTTTCCTGTCCTATATTTCCTTTGTTTGTAGCTCAGCTGATAGGATTACCACGCCTCAGCTGTTTTACTCACCAGCGCTGACAGTAAGTTTTCAAGCTTAAAATTGCCTGTTTTAGAACGCTCCATACACATCCACAGAACCGACAGTAAAAAAAGTTTGAATTTCACCACTGGGTCCAAGTGAAGTGGTTGATGCTATAACAATGTAGCCTCTTGCAGGAAAAGATCAGCTTTTGAAGTATCTCTCGATATATGGAGAAACTCCAGGTGAACTTTCCCTCACAATGCAAATCTGTGTTGTTTATTTAGAAGTAAATCCTACACTACAAGTATCTAATCTCAAAAATTGAGCAAATGCATTTTAAAAAAAAATTGGCCTATTTTCCCTTTTCCATGCAAAACATGAGACTGGTCCAAGACATTTTGTGTCTGAATATAAAGTCATAATCTTTTTGCTTCTTCTTGAAAGAAAGAATTGGCTGTCCTTAAGAACACTACAGATATAATCCCCCAAGTCATACCTCACTCTACCAAGTTCATTAATGATAGTGGATCCTGCCACCATGTTAACCTGAAGACTTTTCAGGAAAGCCTTTAATAATCTATTCTCTTCTAGATTTTCTGGACTGCAGGACAGCAGGTTGGAGTGGTTATTTATACATCCCTTCTGATAACTTAAGAGCAATATTATTTAATACTGATACTAAGTTTAAGTCTGTGTTAACTAGCAGTATTAACACAAAAACTCCACTATTTGTGGAGCAGAATACACTGTATTTATCTCTCTGAGTAATGAATGGTATCAATATTGGGACCAGCCCAGATTTTACTGTTTATTATTATAGCTTTCATGAAATATTTACACAGATGCAATTAAATGTTCCATAAAGAAAAGTGAGGGATACTACCAGATCTACAGCCAGTTTAAAAGATCAGAAGGACCAAAAAAAGTAAGGAATTTCTTACTGCCTTTTCAAGATAGATTTAGAGAAGAAGAGGAAAAAAAAATATAGGAGAGAATCCCTGTCTTCCTTTTGAATGCAGGTCTGTTCATGTTTCTACATATGACAGACTAATACTGATGGTAGTTAATTCCTGTGACTGATGTGCTTGTTCTACACTATAGAAATCTACAGAAAGAGACCTAAATATTTTTCTATGTCAGGGGAACAAAGATTTGAAATCTCGATAATGCTACCTGGTAAAAAAGGGAGAGAGAATGAAATTCTATGTGCCTACTGTTTAAATGTGATGAGAGGCAGAAAAAATCTGTACTTTACATAAATTAAGCATGTTTGTACAATTGTTTTAATTTTACATCACTGGTTATTATTTTACATAGTTAGATCAGTTTGACCAGCACTGGGAAAATGCAAGGTAAGTGAAAACTTAACTGAAAACTTATTCTATTGTCTTTTCTACTTCTGGAACTTTATGCACACATTTATTGTAAGATCTAGAAACATTTTCCCCCAGTATGAATAAAATAAAATCCTGGTATTTACACTATATTAATTCGAAAGCTGGTATCATGTGTTGCACTCATGCCATACTAATACTGCCTGTTTTTTTCATTGCTTGATCCTCCACAGCTTGTGACACGAGTACTGCTTGGGTTAAGTAGGGCCTAGAAGCCGGTCCTGATTCTCTGGTTCGCCATGTACGCCATTGGGGATCACAAGCAGTGCAAGATTATCCCCAAAACCCTAAGTAGAGCTGAAGATGATCCAGATATTAATGGCTAATGACCACTTTTCCAGCCTTTAAAAAGTTCATTTATCACTCCAGATGAAGTTTTGGAAAAAAAATTAAATTGCTTTAAGACTGATTGTGACTCTTCATTACTATGGAAAAAATTCTTACTGATTTTATTTTATACCACCATGATCCACGATGTCCTGGATCAAGTGAAATAATATTTTACATTTATAACTTACCTGTGAATTTTACAGGCAAGTAAAACTTTTTTAAAAAATAATATAGATGGGTGATATTGCCCAAAACATACTATTTTGTACAATTCTATATTAAGGATTATTAATTGGGCTCCTTGGTGAATACAATTATTTCATGTACAGGATTTGAGAATGATTTGGCAATGATTGTTTTGAAGTATTTAAGTGCTTGAACAACCGTAGTTCCTCCCTAAATCCCTTCCGTCCAGCAACATTGACTCAAATGATTAGGAACACTGGGCATGGTTAAGATCAGTGGGCTCAGTAAATATTTAGATTTCTGTGAAAATCTCAAACTTCCTTCCCAGATAGCTCAATTTCCTCTACTATGCAGAATCTGTTGTCTTCAGCTTAACTGTCCTCCTCTTTACAGTCTGGCAACATCCCACAATAGCTGAGTCCAAGCTTTCTTGCTTAAGATGAGCTGTACTTGTTACTGGAGCGGAAATTGTCATATCCGTGGTCGTTTGCTCTGAACTTTAAGCAGGACTGTTTCTCCTCCAGGGATAGCATGTCTTTGGAATGACACCAGCAACAAAGGCATGACTGCAAAGCAGAAAGATTCTCAATTAGAAAGGCTGTTTGTACGTGCATTTATACATTTGCCCAGTGCTCAAAAACAGCGGCCCCCAACATTTTGGGCCCTAGGGACCAGTTCCATCGAGAGGCTTTTCCGCAAACAGGAGGGGGTACTGTAACTACATAGCCAAAAAGGCGTTAAGAGTTGTTAACCTGATCTTATGTCGCTTTTTCTCTGGTAATATTATACTAATAACAAGAGCATACAAAACAATTGCTAGACCAATACTTGAATACAGGTCATCAGTCTGGAACCCACATTACGTATCTGATATTAACACAGTTGAGAAAGTCCAGAAATATTTCACAAGAAGATTTCTCCATTCCTCTACTCATTGCAGAATACCTTATGCCACCAGGCTCGAAATTCTAGACCTAGAAAACCTAGAACTACACCGCCTTCGGTCCGATCTAAGAATCGTATATATAAAATCATACATTGCAATGTCCTACCTGTCAATGAATACTCCAGCTTCAACCATAACAACACAAGAGCAAACAATAGATACAAACTCAAGGTTAATCGCACCAAACTTGATTGCAGGAAATACAACTTCAGCAACAGAGTGGTCAATGTCTGGAATACTCTACCTGACTCTATGGCTTTTTCCACAAACCCCCAAAACTTTAACCTTAGACTGTCTACTATTGACCTCACCCCTTTCCTAAGAGGTCTGTAAGGGGAGTGCATAAACGCACCAACGTGCCTACTGTCCCTGTCCTATTGTTTCTTTTTATTTTTTATTTTTCTTATATGTATCCATGTATTCATAATTATGTTTTTACTTATATCTATTATCATGTAAGCAATTGACAAAAATAAACAAACAAACAAACAAATAAAGCATGCTGTCTGCATTCCATGGATGGGGCTTTGCTTGTTTGCATTGAGTGGTTGCTAACATGCCATGGACCGGTGCCAGTCCACGGACCGGGGGTCAGGGACCTCTGCTGTAAAATACAGAACCATTATTGATGGTTCTTTCACAGAAACCAGAACCTAAAAATTCCAAGGGGTCAAGTAACTAAGCAAGCAATAAAAAAATATCTTCCCACTCGCCCTGTCCAGCTACAAAAATCTTCATGCCCATTTGATTATGAAAGAGAGGAGATGATGCATATTCTTTCCAAAATCTTTTTACAGCTACGTTTAAACTTTAACTTTAAAGTTTAAACTTTGAACAGCAAAAGTCATGACAGAGACATCTCTTTCTGAGCTCCCATGAGGGATTTTCATTTCTCACAGCCCTTCACACAGATAGCCTGCCCTACATGAACTCTATATTCCTCTGTCATTTTTGTGAGCCTCTCATTGGTTACCAATATTGTTTATACTTGTGATGAAGGAGGAAGTTGTTTCTTTATATATTTCTTTTTCTTCACTATATTTTTCTTTTTCTTTCATTTCTTTCTCTTTTTAATTTCCCTTTTTATCCTTTTGGGTTTTTTACAGTTTGAGTTAGTTTTTATCTTTTTACATGTAATATTTAATAACATTCACCAAAATAATAAAGTATTGCCCTAAAAAGGACAAAATTTTATGGAGAGATATATATATACATATACATATACATATACATATACATATACATATACATATACATATACATATACATATACATATACATATACATATACATATACATATACATATACATATATATTGGTGTATTGAGGAAAAACTGTTTTACTGAACCCTGTGTCTGTCATTTTTGTACAACATTTTTGTATTTTCCATACAAACAAGACTCATAATCAAAAAGGTTCACATTTAGACCTTTCCCTGCAGTGACTGGTTACAATCCAAAGCACTGTTTCTACACAGAAAAACATTATAAATGTGACTCTGAACTTCTAAATGTTGATATTGTTCAATTAGGGAAGGACTAGAGGTATTATTTTGTCATATTCAAACCTGTAATAAAATTTTAGATTAATAGCAACAAGAAGAAAATAGTACATTTAATAAATTCCTTTTGCTTTATTCTATTTTCCACTGAGGGTAATCCAAGAGGAACGAGAGGAAATTATTCTACCTAGTTATCTTTCCTTCTTTTCCAACTTCATTCAAAGAAACTCTGGATATTTTGGTTTTCTATTGAGATATAAATAAATTCATTCTTAGCAATCTGTACCTCCTCTACAGAAAGCTACTTCCTGAATGGAATACTTCAATTTCCTTTGGCTTACCCATAGCCAACTTGATCTTTGTGCCAAACTTTGTCCATTAGGCAAGGAAATCACAACTCATCCCAGTTTTCAGTTAAAATAATAAAACTCATTATCAATCAATAGTACAAAACACAGTATCCACTTCATCCTTATTTTGGACAATATTGTGGACAATGTCCTGTAAATTACGGTGTATGGAAACATCTAGGACTTTCCTTGGACTATGAATGAACAATTATTTAAACTTAGAAAAGATAACGTTTCAATGGGTATTGGAAATATTGCGCATACATGTGAATTCTGAAGAACTTAGGAAGCTTCTCATTTATTATCTATTATTATTATCAGCTTTTCCCTATTCTTGCCCTCTATGATTCACTGTTTCACTCTGATGAATGATCCAATTCTCTAGATTGCCTAATTTCAAAGAACATTTCTTCTCAAAGAAAGCTTTTCCTTTTAGTTAATGTGACTGCTTGTCCCTGAAAAATGAGCTTTTGCATGTTTTAAAAACAGAATTTAATTTCTTCAGCAAGAGGTTTTATCTGATGGCCATTTAGTGTCATTTGTAATAAGATTTAATAAACAAATCTTACCTTAAAGCAATTTTTGAATCTTTTGCTCACCAAATAGAGAGCAATTGGGTTGATGCAGGAATTTAAAGAGGCCATATTGATTCCAATGTAGTTCATCACCAGCAAAAAACTGTGCCAAAACCCAAAAGATTGAAGATTTATTATAAGGATTAGAAGATGACCGAGGCAATATAATGTTGTCAGACAGATATAGTAGGTTTTGGGGGGAACAAGTATGGAAACCCAAATACTCCCTTGATCATGAAACACAGCAAGTAAATTGTGACTCCGTTGTAAAATAACAAGTAGGGAAGGGTCAAAATTGGTAAGATGATGGGTGAAGTGTTGTGACCTTTTGCACGTGCAGGCAAAACAGAAGGTTTTGTTAGAAATTGCTTCGATGGGAAAGCAGCATCAGAAAAAGTAAATGTAAATGGCTATATTTAAGCAATGATCTGAATGAATTCTACCTGTTTGAAAGAAAACTGATTCTTGAAAGTAAATGTATGGATCAGTACATAATCAGTTTATCAATGGAGAGGAAAAATTTGGGAAACTACCTCTCAGAAGATACTATCTTGAGAGCTCCAAGCTGCATTCCTGCACTGAATAAGTAATGGGATTCATAATTCCTAAAAGTTCTTAAAGCATTCAATTGTCTTTAAGGAAATCCATGGGAAAAAGGTTTTCAGTCTTTCATGCAAAAACACATTGCATTCCTACTGTCTCAACCTTATTTAAAAAGTTATATCCTTGTGATTATTATTCAGCAATCTTCTGGGAATCAACTACATCTGTGTATATCTTCCAGACGGTTCTTTATAGCATTGGCAAGATCTGACCATTAATTCTGGAATGGGAGCAATCAATAGTAGTTTATTAGAACTCCTCTTTAGGAGAACAGATGGGAATTTAAGACCAGCTAAAACCATAAAGATGTACCTCCTATAGAAAACAGGGATTACACATGGAACTATTGACATTCAATATGATGCTACACTGATTTTTTTTTGTCCTGCTTTTTCAAAGGATTTTCCTTTTAATTGCACAGTGGCAGAAAGGACAGTACTCCAGAGGGTTAATGTCATTGCCCAGAAGATCATTGGTTGCCCTCTCCCCTCTTTGGAAGAGCTTTATACCTCCCGCTGCCTTAAAAAAGTTCAAAACACTCTCAAAGATCCATCTCATCCTGGGAAGCCTTTTTTTGAACTATTACCATCTGGCAGATGGCACAGGATAATAAAGGACAAATAGGCGGAAAAACAGCTTCTATCCCAGGACAGTAACTCTACTGTATTCTACTGTATAGTGCAATATTAATGCAATATCAAGGGTTCAATTCAATGTATAGAATGTGAAGGATGTGTGTTTGTGTTTATTTTCATCGTCATAATGTACACTGAAGATGGTATTTAATTTCGTTGTTCAAGGTCCAATGACAATAAAGTAAACCAAACCTTGATTTGAGAGAAAATACTTTTTTTTTCTAAAGTCAGGTTTTAACACAGAATTAATATAACTTATTTTTGACAGAACTTCAGTCCCGTTGACAATCCTGCATGTTTTTCCACTGATTGCATATGGCTGATAGAGCACAAAATCTGGCTCTGCATCTTCATTTCAAGCTGTAACAGTCTTACCTCAAAAGATCACACCTGTTTGGGCTGTGGGGATCATAGAGAGCAAACTTCAATATGCTACTGAGGTAAAGAGGCAGCCAGCACAGGGCAAAAACAACCACTAAGCAGAACACTGTTTTGGCTACTTCACGTCTCTGAAAACAAACAAACACACAATTGGGAATAAAGGTAAATAGATAGTTGGCTATATTAATGGCTATTAATGGTACTGGTTTGTTACCAACACAGGTAGTTCTCAACAGCTCATTTAGTAACCATTCAAAGTTACAATGGCACTGGTAAAAGGTAATTTATGACAGCTTTTCACTCATACGACTATTGTGGCATTCCCAGGGTCACCTGATCAAAATTCAGATGCTTGGCAACTGACTCATATTTATGACAATTGCATGCGATCCCCTTCTGCAACCTTCTAACAAACAAAGTCAACGGGGAAGCCAGATTTGCTCAACAACCCTGTCATTTAACAAAGGTGGCAAGAAAGGTTGTAAAATGGGGCAAAATTCACTTAACAAACGTCTCACTTAGCTGCAGAAAATTTGGGCTCAGATGTGGTTGTTTAGTCAAGGATTGCCTGTATCCTTAAGGATGAATACTGAAATCACAGTGTTGTTTTACCATTCTTATATGGCTCCATGCAAAGTCCGTCCACATTTCAGTATGTAAAATGCACTGACATGCATAGAACGTATGTCATTTCTGTCATTTAAACATACCCATTCCAAATAAATAGGCTTTCACATAATTTACCCCTGGCTATTTCTCTACTCCACGTGCATCAACATTCCATCTATTGGAATGCTACTTCCAAATTAATGGTAGGAAAAGCTACTAGGAAGTATATACAAAGGAACCGGGGTGGTGGAAAGTGGAGAACGAACAGTTTTCCACTTCTTCCCCAACTCAGTACAAAAATATATTTGTGTAATAAATTGTTTTTAACTTACTTAAAATTATTTTAATTGAATCAGCAAAAAGAATTAATTGTAACTGCTACCCACTGGGTAGACTTTCTGCAATTCCAGGATTCATTAGAATACTTCAGTGATATATAGTTACTATTGAGCCACTATGGGGGCTGTGGAAATCCTTTGAAAGGGACTCTTCACAAAATATATTTACAAATATTCTGACCCAAGCCTCACTCAAATCAAATAAACACAAAGTATATATGAAAGCAAACCTTTTTAATGTGTCTCTGTGAATTCTGTTCATTCACAGCAAAGAGTCATTAAAACTAATTGTCCCAGATGAGAGCAAGCCCTTTCTAGGTTACAAAAGGCTGTCAAGAATACAAGATTAACTGTAGAGAAATATTCCAAACCAAAAATCTCCAAACACAAATCAGAGCAGATAGGACTTCCACGAGAACTTGGAGTTGAAATAACTTCTTTGCTTCCTGCAAAGAAGCCAACCCTGAAGGCTGGCTTTTATCCCTTGTGGGAGGAGCTATCACCTTGCAACCTTACTCCCGCGTCGCCTGTGTGACTTCAGCTGCTCTTTTCTTCGAGCAGCCCTGCACACACGTGCACTGAGCACAGATACCCCGGGGTCCTCTTTGTCACTACTGCCAGACTCCACAAGCTCCAAAGGCAGCACTCCACTCTTCAATAGTTCTGGCCCCATCCCTGCATCACATGCAGGCCCTCATCCGAGTCCTCGCTCTCAGAGACCTCAGCCATCTGCACCTGCTGCCAGTGAAACACAACAACAAAGGACTATGCACCCTTTAAGTAGGAGAAGACTGCATCCTTAGGATTTGCACAATTGCTTTCAAGCTTGTCTTCGGCTCCCTAGTTATGTGGCTAATCTCATAATGTCTTGACTTGGCTTGGCTAGCAGAAGTGGTTCCTTTAACTATGCAAGTCAAAGTGTGCATGTTTGTGTGTGTGTGTGGGGTTCCTTTTAACACTTTGAGAAAGCAAGCTACACTTGCACTAAGATGCACTGCAGATGTCTTATTCAAGTATTTTGTACTTGGTGTAGCCTCATGACATAAATAATAAGTAACTGAGCAACTGTTGCCTATAAACAGGTTTTCTGTCATTTGTAGGATGGAATAAACATCTCATCTCTCCCAGGTTTCAGAAGGGTATGGGATCTTATTCCAGAGCTTATTCCAGAGTGACTGTTGTGGTTTGCCGGCAGCAGATGTGGACAGCTGAAGTCTCAAAGAGCGAGGACTCAGATGAGGGGCCTGCGTGTGATGCAGGGATGGGGCCAGGACCATCAAGGAGTGGAATGCTGTCTTTGGAGATTGTGAAGGCTGGCAGCAATGATGAAGAGGTCCCCGAGGAGCCTGTGCCCAGTGTGTGCGCATGCAGGGCTGCTTGAAGGAAAGAGCAGCTGCAACAGCACAGGCGACTCGAGAGTAAGGCTGCAAGGTAATGGCTCCTCCCTGAGAAGATAAAAGCCAGCTGAGAAACTGGAGTTCTTTGCAGAAGGCAAAGAAGTTTGATTCTCGAGCCTGGTGGATGTCAGAATATCTGAGTTGGTGTTTGGAGACTCTTTGATTTATTGTTTAGGAACCTTATCTGTTGTTCTTGGCAGCCTTGCAAAAACTTGGCAAGGCTCTTCCTTATCAGAGCTAATTAGTTGGAAGCAGCCATTTATCTGTGAAGGAACAGGATTCGTACATGAAACATTAAAAGGTTGTGCTGGTACCTTTGTCCTGTGTTTGCTCTCTGGGAACCAGGTTTGGGTCAGAACAGCTACAACTTTTTTTATTTTGCATCTTCCATTTCTAAAGGCAAGATGGCCGGCTGCATGTGGTCTCCCCGAGTTCCGTTTTCTCTGGCAGAGGCTTTTCAGGAAGCTATCGTGGCTGAAAATGGAGCCTGGGTGGGTGATGTCAAGCTGGCCATGCCCACCCTGGCCACAACAATGGCCACACACACACACACATACGGCCCCCCAAACACAACCCTGATGTGGGCCTCAATAAAATCAAATTTGACAACCCTGGCCTAGACAACAGAAGTGGATTACATCTAGAAAAGCAAAGCTGTTATGGCACTAAATTCTCCATTGAAAGCAAAGAAACTGTCCCTCAACTTTTTTTTCACTATCTTCTTTGTCTATCCTTGCCATATTTTATTTTAGTTTTCATACCTTACCTCTGCAAATCAAGCCTGTTTATTTTGTATTGTGATAGAAAATGGCAATGGTTCTATAGGAAATTTGGGAAGGAAACTTTATTAAAAAGGTATTTTATTTAAGTTTTAACTTTGTGTTTGAAACTATACCCATGATACCAGTATAATACACCTTTTGAATAAGACAGAGATTTCATTTCTGTTTTTACCTGTTTCAGGTGGTCATTTAATGCTATCTGCATCCCACTCTTCTTTCTTAACATCTCACAGGTCATCAAAGTATAGAAAAGAGCAGTGATTAGCAGTGGCAAACAGAAATAAAAGCTAAAAATCCACCAGTCTTTAGCTACCTGGTAAAACTGAGAGAAGGGAGAGGGGGAAGAGAAAAAAAAACCAGAAGCGTTAAGACATTGTTTTGTAATTGGCGGTAAAGGATATATGCAAGTTAACAATTGACAAAACACTGAATGCCAAAGGATCAGTGCTAAGAAAACCAGTAGATCTATTGTTAGATGATTGTTTTGTTTTACCAATGTACAGATCTGCACATGTCTCACTGCATTGTATTGCATATATCACATTGTTTGTATCTGGGGGTTTAATCTTTGGGATGGACAAGCTTCTGCCTTAGTCTATTCTTGGGTTTAAAGTGTAAATGTATGTTGTGTTAGTTGAAAATCCTCCTGAGCTTTTCAGCTACCTCTGCCACGTAGGGAATGATTGACATGGCTATGTTTGTTGTTCTCTTCTTTGTCTGTAATGGAGGAGATCTTGTTGGGTCTTTTTTTTTTTGGATTTGATAAAGGCCCAGTTAGGATAATCACAAATTCTGAGGGATTCCTTGATGTGTTTTCCCTCTTTAAACCCAAAAATATTGAGGGGACAGCAGTGTTAGTACTTTTAAATGGAAAGAACTGGGCTGTTTAAACAATTTTACATTTACATTTACATTACAATTTTACATTTTACAAACGATTTTACATTTTCAAGATGAAATCTGAGATTTAAAAAAGAGCTATGCTTAAAAATTTGGAAAACTACAATTTATCTTATTTACTAATATACATGGAATTAATGTATTATTACGTGTCTAATGTCTTTGAATCCCTTCAGACATTTTTCTTATTTGAACGGAAGAATATAAACATTTTAAATAAATAAATTCAGTTCAGGCAATGAGGACTACATGTTTTCAATTTGATTCTAAAAAACTGACTTAAAGCACATGGAAGTCCAAATGTAGCATATGACTCCAACTATTTAAAACAGTCACGTCTTCTTCCAGGACTAATCAAAATATTTATTTGCAACCAAATCCTAAAAATTACACAACACTAATATTTCATTACAGAAATAGATGATCGCGTATTACCTTCATAAAAGATGATTCTTGATGTGGATTAAGTAAACAAGTAGACAATCTCTCCCCTTTGTATGATATAGTAACAATATCAAAGCCAATAGCTTCAGGAATAGCTAAAACAAAGGACACAACCCAGATCAAAACAATTTCAATTGCTGTCCATTTTGGTACCCCAATTCCTTTGATACGGCTCCATGAAGCAACAGCTCGATACCTAAATATATAAAAAAGAGAACCTTGGTCAGTTTAGGCAGAACCTTTCTTAATGTAGTGCTCTGTGGATATTTTGCACCAGAAATGCTATAATTCTGGGCCACTGATTAAGCTATATGTGGCAGATAAACAATAAACTAGATCATTTGGGAAGAACCATCAGTTGGAAGATCTATATCTTCAGATATTGGTGAATTCCCATTCCATGAATTCTAGTCAGCATGGACAATGGTGAAAGATGACAGCAGACGGAATTCAAAAATATCTGTAGGATGGCAGATTGCCCTCTGCTCATAAAGGCTAACCTTTTCGTCGTAGCGTGCCGAAAAGTGTGCACATCTGTGTGCCTACACCCATAATGAAGCCCCCCGTTCTCTCGCCCCCTGTGCATGCGTGTGCAACCCCCCGCCCCCTGCTCATGTGCATGTGTCTCCTGCATGCGCCCCGCCCCCTACGCAGGGGTGGGATTCTACCAGTTTGCACCTATTCTCTAGAACCAGTTGTTAACATTCTAAGCAGTTCGGAGAATCCATTGTTAGAAGAAATTACTGGCCTAATCCTGTAAGGAAGGCAGGAAGGAAACATTCTGGTGTTGCTTACAGAAACTGCCTCTCCATTAACCCTTATTACATTCTTGGCAGGACTAGACTTCCTGTCTCAGGAACATCTCTGGAGTTTTTCCCCCTCCTTTGCTGGTACTTTGCTTGTGTGGAGTGACCATTCAAAGTTACAATGGCACTTAAAAAATGACTTATGACCATTTTTCACACTTACGACTGTTGTAGCATCCCCACAGTCATGAGTGGCTAGGTGAGGAGATGCGTGCCTCGATGTGAGTAATGTTGAGTTGGCCATGCCCAGCCAATAACATAACCACTAAGCCACGCCCACCACCTAAGTCACACCTATAGAACTGGTTGTTAAAAATTTGAATCCCACCCCGGCCCCTGTGCAGAAAATATCCGACAATCAGCTGGCTGGTGGGAGGCAAATGCACATGCGCAGTGGAACTGACCTGGGGCGACAGCTCGTGTGCCGATAGAGATGGCTCTGTGTGCCACTTCCGGCACCCCTGCCATAGGCTCACCATCACGGTGCTATAATATATCGGGGTAACATTTTGTTCTTTTTTATATATATAAATTTTTATTGGTTTTTAAAACAAACATACACAAACAAAACATAAAAACATCAGGCCATCTTCCATATATGTACATATATTTTGTTCTTTTTGACTGATGTGAGGGACCATCAACTTTTGGTTCTTCCTTTTTTAAAAAATATCTAGGTTTAGTTCAACTTTATCATGTCACAATGCAACCCACATCAAACCCTTGGGTTTTGGGTTTTTCCCTAGGCCAAGGTTGTGCTCAGGTATGGGAAGAGGTAATACTAAACAGAAAAGAACTGTACTTCATTCTCCATTCGTGGAATTTTGAACTTTCACTCTTGCTGAAGTAGCAGAAGAACATCCTATTACTGCAACAGTAGCTGAAGAAGGCACAGAGCTTTGAGAGAGACATGAAAGTAATTTTGCTAATCCAAGCTGTCCATTGTTAAATCCTAGCAGGCTCTGAACAATTCCTTTATCTATCCTGATGCTCCCCTTTATCTTCAACTCTATAACTGGTGTGATCAGAGAGCTCAGGCATGGCCATGAGGTCCATAAAGCCTGGGAATTGTATACCAATAACTTGGAAGGACAATTAAGGGATCAGGAAAGCAGTTAGGAAGAGAATCAAACTGGCTCTATAATATGGAATACTGAAATCAGGATATACTTCACGCACAACATAAAATGTACCATAAAAATACCATCTCTGTGATTAATTGTTTACTATATGCTTTTATTACATGGATTGCTTTCATTAGACTGAAATGAGCAAGGCCCCCTCTGCAACGCTCCCTACTACTTTGAGCTGGGGCACGACAACTTCCAGTTTGTCAGTGGTGCTCCGATTAGCAAAAGCTTTTCAAATCTCATCAGTCTTTCCTTGGCAGTAGTTCTATAGTTGGCAAAAAATATCTTTATTTAAAAAATGGTTGAAATTACTTAAATTGATAATAGCATTAATCTCCAAGTCTAATGCTCAAAGTTACAAATATTTATGTAGTGGTTAGTGAAATAAATGAAAGGGAAGAATGCACCACCAATATTCTTATTTAGGTTTTATTAATTTTTTAAATCTCCTATTTACTTTTGGGATCTTTATTTTTATGTGACTTCTATTTAAGTAATTTCTCAAAGCTTATTTTCCAAACAAACAGTATTTGTAAAAAGGTTCAATCTCCAGGGAGAAAATGAGAAGATTAGGAAGTCCATACATATTCCATTCTCATGTTTGTTAATTCTTCTACTTAATACGGAGGATTATCTCTTCCTTTTTTAATTCCACACACTCATTTATTTCTTAAGGTCTCTTTTTTGGTGTGCATCCACATATTCTGTGTCTAATAATTCACTTATAATACTCATATCATTTAAGAAAAACAAAAAGAATTGTTTTCTCACCTATCAATACTGAGAGCACATAGACTTAACACTATGATGCCAACAGATGTCTTTTGAAAGAAGGGGAATAATTTACATAGTTCAACTCCAAAAGGCCATTTTTCTGCATGAAGCTGTGGAGACAAAAAGATGTGGTTTATGTGCTAAGCATTCCAAATTTTAGAACAGAAAGAAAACACATGCTAAGCTAATCTTATGCTAAAAATCGCCAATTCTTGGAAGCTTAACTTAGGTATCTGAAAATAAAGAAATCATTTTTGAAATCAAGAAGTTACTATTTTTTTCCTTAAAAGAGCACCAGATGCTTAGAATTATTCTTTTGCAATGCAAAATATCATGCAGCTATTAGGCTTAATCTGGAGAGATCTATTCATACAACTGTCACTGAGATTTACATTCATATCACTATGTCTATCACAAATTGGATGGTGGAAAAAAATTCATAATGTTTTGCAAGACATCTGCATCTACCAATATGAGGTCATCGTTGCTATGGAAGGAAAGTACATTGGCCCAGTGTAACTTAACTTCCTCCTTTAGCTTTTGAAAAACAATTTAATGGCATTCTCAGATGGCTCTTCACCAAGTAAGAGGAAGATGGAGGCGGGATTGATTCTGGAAAGCCAGTCCTAAGTTCTGAGTTTTGGCAGAAATAAATACAGCTTTTAATTCTCCATCGATGGATTCTTTTTCTGCTGATACAAAGATCTGGCTTCCCAACACCAGCAAAATTCCATAATGATTCCAAGGGCTGAGGGATGTTCTGCAACCAACGATGAGTAGTGCTAACTCAGACCAGAATAGGACAACTTGCTGCAGCCAGGGGTGAGATTCTAAGGTTTGCACCTATTCACTAGAACCGGTTGTTAACATTCTAAGCAGTTTGGAGAACCGGTTGTTAGAAGAAATTACTGGAAGGAAACATTCTGGTGTTGCTTACAGAAACTGCCTCTCCTTATTACATTCTTGGCAGGACTAGACTTCCTGTCTCAGGAACATCTCTGGAGATTTTTCCCCTCCTTTGCTGGTACTTTGCTTGTGTGGAGTGACCATTCAAAGTTACAATAGCACTGAAAAAAGTGACTTATGACTATTTTTCACACTTATGACTGTTGCAGCATCCGCACAGTCGTGAGAGGTCAGGCGAGGAGATGCGTGCCTTGATGTGAGTGATATTGAGTTGGCCATGCCCAGCCAATAAGATGACCACCAAGCCATGTCCACCCAGTCACATCACCACCAAGCCACGCCCACCAACTAAGCCACACCCACAGAACCGGTTGTTTAAAAAACTGAATCCCACCCCTGGCCACGGCCAATTCGCCATGGCCAATTCGCTACGGTCAACTTGTCATAACCAATTCACCACAGCCAAGTCACCGTGGTAGAACTTGCCATGGCCAACTCGCCACAGGGTTACTCACTGCAGGAAATTCAATTTAATTGTATGAAATAATTAAAAACATGTTTTAATTTTGGTCATTCACAATTCATTTTGTCCCTCCTTTGGCTTCCTTTCTTTAATGATTCTACTCCACTATTTCTTCGATATTAGTGTAACTCTTGTTCTGCGGCAAGTTGGCTGCGATGATTTGGCGTAGACCCAACTCAAGCTATGTAGTGAAATGTTTTGGGTCTGAAAGGAAAGACTGATAGGGAGCATGCAAGGACAACCATGCAATATTTGGCACCAACTTTTTTAGTTAAACATTTCCTAGTAATATATTGCAGCATGGGATATGGTTCCATTACTCCCACTTACAACTGCTTTGTAGGTAGCTGGATGACCTTGGACCAGTCACTCTTTCTCAGCCCAACTCATGTCACAGGGTTGTTATTTGGGGAAACTGGGAGGAAGAAGGAATATTGGGTAAGCATGCCACCTTGAGTTATTTATTTAAAAAGAAATTATAAAGGTGAGGATATAAATTAATTCCAATTCATGATATCATTTCTCCCCCCCCCCCCAAAGCCAGCATCTTTCAGTTGTTTTGTACTGCAAATCCATATTTCTCCTCTCCTATGCTAACTGGAGATTATAGAAGTTAACACTGAATGCCTTTGAAGGACGTCAAATTGGGGAAAACTTTTTTAAGACCCAAAGCCTTAATAAAAAGAGGATAAAATGAGGTAAGCCTATCTTCATGATCCAAGTGTGAGTTAGATTAATGATCAAACAAGATGAACCAAAGATCAGGTAGAACGTAATGGCTTGAGAAAATATATTAATAGTATTTTTCAGTCGCAACATCCTTATCCTCCCGATAGAATCAACAGAGAGAGGATGTTTGCACTTAGCAAACAGAGATGACAAATATCAAAGGTGTGGTCACGGAGATCCTGATGTTGCTAAAATATATTAGGGTTCAAAGCATAAAGGAATGTGAACAAACTTTTCTGCAACTTTTTAAAGCAACTGCTGCTTATCACAAACCATGCAGCTAGCTTCTATATGTTATGTCAGAAAGCATCCTAACTGCTTTAAATATTTGCAGACAAATATCATGTTTACTGTCCAGGTGCTCTGAAACACCATTTTTTAAAAGTTCAGTCTGAAGTATCATACAGTCCTAAGGACCCAATAATCACCTGATGTTTTTGGGTTCTGGTAGATTGGCTTATGTCATACAGTGCACTGGTACAGCCAGGGATGGGATTCAAATTTTGAAACAACCGGTTCTGTGGGCGTGGCTGTCTGGGTGGGCATGGCTTCTTCTTTTTTGGTCACAACGCGCCCCCCCCCCTGGTTTTTGGGCCTTCTGGGCCTCAGAAAAGCCTCCTGGGGAGGTTGTTTCTGCTCCCAGAAGGGTTCCCTGGGGCTCAGGAAGGAAAAAAATGGAGCATAGGGGGGCACACAGCACCCCCCTGTGCTCCGTTTTGGGGCCTTCTGCACCTCAGGGAAGCCCCCCGGGCGAAGCAGTAAGTAAGTGAGGGGAATCCTGGCACAGCTGATCATAGGAACAGCTGATCATCAGGAGGGAAACAAAAAGAAATACCTTATAGAGTGACTGAGTGGGGAAAAACGCAGTCAGCGATGTCGGGCATGCACGCAACGTTGCGCATGCACGATAAGGACTGACTGGCGGGGAGGGGCAGGGCCAGCCAGGAGCACGATTTGCTAGTTCTCTGAACCACATAGAATCATAACAACCAGTTCTATACAACCGGTCCGAACCAGTAGAATTCCACCCCTGGGTATAGCCCACACCAGTTTCCCTTCAGTTGGGTTTCCAAAACTGCACGAAGTAATTAGATCGCATGCTGATCTATCTTTGTGTACAGGTAGTCCTTGAATTATGACCACAATGAAGCCCAAAATTTATGCTGCTGAGCAAGGAAGCTGTTAAGTGAGTTTTGCCCCCTTTTTCCCACACTTGTTAAACAAATCACTGGAGTTTTTAAAGTGAATCACACGGTCATTCAAATGAATTCAGCTTCCAGCATTGACATTGTCAGAAGCCAGCCCTGGGGCAGTGGAACTATCACAAATATATGCCAATTGCCATGTGCCTGAATTTTGGCCACGTGATCATGGAAATGCTGCAATGGTGGTAAGTATGAAAACTGGTCATATGTCACTTTTGAAAATGCCATTGTAACTTTGAAAGCTCCTTAAATGAATGGTTGTAAGTCAAGGAGCACCTGTACTGTATTCACATCATAGGCTATATAAATATGTCATGAAAAGCAAACAAACCCAATTTTTTATAAATGCTTGGGGGAGGTATAAGAAATTTTTTTAAAAAGAGAACAGTGACATTACTCTAAATATATGTAAAAGTCCCTGGGAAGATAAAAGCCATCTGAGAAATTGCAGTTCTTTGCAGAAGGCAAAGAAGTTTGATACTCGAGCCTTGGGTTCCCGCACAGCCTGGATTAATTGCTTTGGGGGGATGCTCTTGGAGTGACATTTCTCTGCAGACCACCAAAATTTTCTCATGGACCACCAGTGGGCTGCAGCCCACCAGTTGGCAACAACTGCTGTAAATCACTTAGAATGGGCTTGTAAAGCCCTGGAAAGCAGTATAAAAGTCTAAGTGCTATTGCTATTCTTTATCTATTTATGAAGGTTTTAGCAAGAATGTAATTAAATACAAGATGCAAGCTAGCATTGCAAAATGTGGTGTTTTGTAATTGCATGCCTTCTAATCCACAAGAAATAAACAACTGCCACTTATTTAACTTTCCAGGAAGAGCAGCCAATGGCTCATTTGGCCGAGAGCTGCTTCAGCAAATGTACTCTTAATTTGCATTCCCTCATATATTTGCATAAAATATCACCTTGCGCCCTAGACTGAAATACACTGTCACAAACTAATCCAAAAATCAAAATCCAGCAATAGACAGACATGAAGAAAAATGGAACACAGGCATAATCACCAGTAGGGTAATAGGGAATATTTGGCAACAGCCACACACACAAAAAAAACCCTCATTAATTCCAGACAAACTTTGCTGAAGACATGAATCTATTATAGGAGTGGGGGGAGGGCTTTGATAAACAGATAAGAGGCTGTTAAAGGCAAAATGCAGAAGTCACAGAGATAGGAGGAACTGATAGCCAATAAATTTATCTAGAGGGGAGCAAGAGATAGTAGAAGATTTAAGAGTTTTGAAACCCCCCTGATGTCAACTAAGCCTTCAAACTGAATAGTAACAAATACCAGCTTCCTAGTGAATATAGCTTAGTTTAAAATGACTACTAATTTGAATTTTTAGGAGTATTGTAAGCTGTCCCACACTTGTTTTAGGTGTAGAATTATACACCTTTTGTGTTTGGAATTGGGTTTTGTTTTTGTTTTTTTTTGAGATTTTGCTGTGACAAGAAAAATCACAGCAGCTTGAAGGAAAAGAAAACTTAAAATCTTTCAAAACTGAACAAAGAGTACAAATAGGAAGGCTGCAATAAACAGGCAGTCAGAATCAGTTAAAACCAGCCAAATGATGGAGGGAGGGAGGGAAATCTGTCTTAAAATTCTTCCAAGGTAAGTGATTCATAGATGTCTCAGTTGATAGTTCCCCTAGTAATCTCAGCCTAAGAAGTATCTATAAATGCTGGTGGAGAGAAAAAGGCATACTCATAAAACCTGAAAGGCACCACATTAGGGGAAGGTTGCTTTGACATAGACTAGATGAATTTGTGTGTCTCCAGATATGACTCAATCCTATAGCTCCTATATAGCCTTAGTTAGTTTAACTAGCTGGTGAGAAAAGATGCTGGACATTGTAATTAAGCAACTTGAGAAGACTCAAATCCAAACAATATCATGCATTCGGTACTTTCCAGTTGGCCAGATTAACTTAATATAAAACATGCCCCATGACTTTTGTACCTTGGAAACTAATTTCCATGCGAGAGAGAATTTTTACTAGAGTAGACTAGACTTGGCTTTTTATGTGCAGTTCCCATAGTTTATCCAAGGAATCTTTGTAGTATTTTAAATGTGAGATAGTAAAATAGAATAGAATACTTTATTGGCCAAGTGTGATTGGACACACAAGGAATTTGTCTTGGTGTAAATACTCTCAGTATACACAAAAGAAAAGATACATTAGTCAAGAGTTGGTAATGTACACTGAACATCCCCATTACAGAAAGAAAACTTTATATTATTGGTCCTTATTTCTTTAGACTTGCAAGGATTTTATACTGTTCTTCAATACTCCATCTTTGAAATATTATTATTCTTGTTATTTGTGCAATTCGGTTCTTGGTTTTCTCACTGATAGGCCCCAGTATGTCCGAGTTGGGACTAATATTTCTAACACCATGTTCTCTAGCACAGGTTCTCCTCAGGGCTGTGTCCTAAGTCCACTATTGTTCACCTTGCTGGCCCATGACTGTTGTGCAGGGTTTGTTATCAACCATATTGTGAAGTATGCAGATGATACAATCGTGGTGGGCCTTATTCAGGAAGATAATAAGTGAAATTGGCACAGCAGCGCCAGCACTTTCTGCATCTTATGTGAAGAGCCCATCTTCCTTCCCTTGTCCTTACCACTTTCTATAGACTAGGGATGATTGAAAGCATCCTGTTATATTGTATTAATGTTTGGTTTGGAGACATTACCATTTCAGACAGGAAGGCTGTGTGTGTGAGAGAGAGAGAGTGGTGAGGATGACAGAAAAGATTATTGGACATTTATTTCCTTCTCCCCACAGTGGAGCCCAACATTGGCCACAGTGGAGCCCAACATTTCTGTTAAGTGAGACATTTGTGAAGTGGGTTTTGCCCCTTTTTACCACTTTTTTTGCCACCGTTGTTAAGTGAATCACCACATTTGATAAGTTAGCAACCTGGTGGTTAAGCAAATCTGGCTTCCCCATTGATTTTGCTTGTTGGAAGGTCACAAAAGGGAAGCATCTGACCTGGGACACAGCAAAGGTCACAAATACGAACCAGTTGCCAAGCATCTGAATTTTGAATCCTTGATCATTGGGGGATGCTGCAAAGGTCATATGAAAAATGGTCATAAGTCACTTTTTTCAGTGCCACTGTACCTATGAATGGACACGAAATGAACCATTGTTAAGTCATGTGTGTGTATGTAGGGGTTAGAATGTAATACTGCACGCTAATTCTGCCCACAGCCAGAAGTTTGATCCTGACTGGCTCAAGGTTGATTCAGCCTTCCATCCTTCCAAGGTTGGTAAAATGAGAACCCAGACTGTTGGGGGCAAGAGGTTGGCTCTGTAAACCACTTAGAGAGGGCTGTATAGCATTGTGAAGCGGGATATAAGTCTAAGTGCTATACACATATATGTGTGTGTATGTGTGTATGTATATGTATGTTGGGTTCTGCAGACAGACACAGACTTCAGAGAATAATTAGGACTGCAGAAAAAAACAATTATTACCAACCAGCCTTTGATCAAGGACCTGTATACTACACGAGTCAAAAAGAGGGCTGTGAAAATATTTACAGACCCCTCACATCCCGGACATAAACTGTTTCAACTCCTACCCTCAAAATGACACTATAGAGCCCTGCACACCAGAACAACTAGACACAAGGACAGTTTTTCCCTGAACACCATCACTCTGCTAAACAAATAATTCCCTCAACGCTGTCCAACTATTTACAAAGTCTGCACTACTAGTACTATTACTCCTCCCATCCTTCCTTTCACTCATCTCCTCACACTTATGACTGTATGACTGCAACCTTGTGACTGCAACATTGTTGCTTGTTATCCTCACAATTTTTATTGACTTTTTCCTAGTATGATTTGATTGCTTTTGACTATTATTAAGTGTTGTAGCAAATGATTCTTGATGAATGCATCTTTTGTTTTATGTACACTGAGAGCATTTGCACCAAGACAAATTCCTTGTGTGTCCAATCACACTTGGCCAATGAAGAATTCGACCTCATCATTGAGGAATAATGAGAAAGATTTAAAAACTACCAAGTTTAAATGTACATATATAAGTTCTTTATCTTTCTAAATGCAAAATGTTCTGACAGAAATGTATGTCAAAGAAGACCACCACATTCAATGTTTTTAATGCTTGTACTCAATAAAAAAATTTTTTTTTAAAAGAGAGAATTCTATTCTATTCTATAGGTAGGTAGATGATAGATAGATAGATAGATAGATAGATAGATAGATAGACAGACAGACAGATATAGATATAGATATGCACACATATAAACACATACACACATATATACACACACACACACTTATTTTTGAGAGCGGGCATCAGAACTTCATTTTTTAACCTGTTGCCAGTGTGTTCACAGAAGAAGAAAAAACGTGACAACAAAGTTTATCTTATTAGTATTGCAATAAAAAGGAAAGGAAAGGAAAGGAAAACCTCTTGGATCCGAGCTTGCCACCATCGCCTTACCTTGTACAAGTTGATGGGAATGTCGATGAGGATGAGCAGCAGGTCCCCCAGCGCCAGGCTGGCGATGAGGATGTTGGGGCCGTTCCTCATGCATTTGTTCTTGTAGATGATCCGGAGCAAGGTGGAGTTGCCGATGATGCCCAGCACGAAGACCAGACAAGCGATCACCGTGTTGATGTATTTGAACGTCTTCTTGATCTCCGTCCGTCCGGTGCACATCGGGTAAGCGGGCGGAGGCGCTCGGCCGGCTCCGCCAGGCGATCCCGGGCGAGAAGCGTTGGAACCGCCGAAGCTTTCCTCCACCTCGGCTGCCACGGGAGCCGCGCTCGGCCAGGAGGAGGAGGCGGCGGCGGCGGCGGCGACGGCCAGGCTCGGCGCGGTGATCTCGGCCAGGCGCGGCGAAGAGTCGCCCAGCTCCAGCGCTCGGGTGCCGGCCGCGCAGTAGGCTAACACGGCGGCCGAGATCCACAGGAAGCCCCCGGCCATGATCGCAGGGCAGCTAGGACCGAGAGGGGTTGCGGGGGTGGAACGCGCGAGAGAAACCTATGCAAGAAAAAAAAAAAAAAGCCACCCGTTAGGATAAGGCGCAGCTGCTGAGGGAAGCCCTCACGTCGGCTGGCAGCGGGTTCCTTCCAGCGGCGAATGGCAGGCAGCCGGAGCACGTGCGGCGCCCACCCGGAGCCAGCGAGTCGACGAGCCGTCTGACCGACCCCCGGCCTTTACGGAGAGAAGACGATTCGCTCGGGCCGAGAAACGTCGCTTCCTGGATAAACACAACTCTGCTTTGAAGCGGCTTTGCGCGGGCGAGGAGCCAGCGCTGGGGAAAGAGGAGGGGGTGAGGGGCGCGCAGACCTCGGCCTGGACCAGACACAGTCGCTTATCTGAGATGGTATAGGATAGGGTCTCCTGCTTGAGCAGGGCTGGACTAGAAGACCTCCAAGGTCCCTTCCAGCTCTGTTCCTATTCTAACTTGATATAGAATTGGGGACTCTGCTTTTCCCAAGGCTTTTTATTTTCCCAAGGGAATAATAATAATAATAATAATAATAATAATAATAATAATAATAATAATAATAATAATAATAATAATAATAATAATAATAATAATAATAATAATAATATAGCAGCTCTCATATACATCTAGTCTTTGACTTACAACAAACAGTTCACTTAGAGACCTGAAATGGCACTGAAAAAGTAAATTATGACCATTTTTTCACACTTCTGGCTGTGGGTGCAGACCTCTGACTTGAAAAAATTGGGAACTCCACTTTTCCTACCGCTAAAGGGACGGGTGTGTGTGTGTGTGTGTGTGTAAAAGTTCTCATTCTATATAGAGGTAGTCCTTGACTGATAATGGTTCACTTAGTGACGGTTTGAAGTTACAATAGCACTGAAAAAGGTGACTTATGACCAGAGGTGGTATTCAGCAGGTTCTGACCAGTTCTGGAGAACCAATAGTGGAAATTTTGAGTAGTTTGGAGAACTGGCAAATACCACCTCTGAATGGCTCCTGCCCCCATCTATTCTCTGCCTCCCGAATCCCAGCTGATTGGCTGGGTCTTCTTTTGTTGCCCTGCACAGGAGAACAGATCTGGAAAGTAGGTTAGCGGGGTGGGGAGGGAATAGGATTTTGTAGTAACCTTCCCCTGCCATGCCCATCAAGCCACGCCCACAGAACTGGTAATAAAAATTTTTGAATCCCACCACTGGCGTATATACTGTTTATAACAGATTTATAATAATAAATAATAGATGGATTATTTTTGTAGTTCTTATTGTTTTGCTCTTCTAATATATGCCAGCAAAACATGGACACTATCCTTACAATCAGTGGTGGGATTCAACAGTTTTTACCATTGATTCTGTGGGCGTGGCTTGGTGGGTGTGGCATGGTGGGCGTGGCAGGGGAAGGATACTGCAAAATCCCCACTCCCTCCCCACCCTACTAACCTGCTTTCCAGCTCCCTTCTCCTGTGCAGGGCAACAAAAGAAGACCCAGCGGATTAGCTGGGACTCAGGAGGCAGAGCATAGATGGGGGCAGGGCCAGTCAGAGGTGGTATTTGCCGGTTCTCCGAACTACTCAAAATTTCTGCTACCGATTCTCCAGAACTGGTCAGAACCTGCTGAATACAATCTCTGCTTATAATCAGTGCAAAAGCTATGACTGTGGCCTCAAAGAGCCACACAAAGATACATGCTCTGCATCACAAGACAAAATGGAAAGACCTGCACATTGATTACAGAACAAAGGAAAATAAAGGATGCCGTCAAAAGAGTAAAAGAATTGAAATGGAAATGGCCTGGTCACATTGCAAGAAGAACCAATGGCAGGTGGACCAAGGCAGTCGTAGAATGGATCCCATTGGATAAAAAGCATCCATGAAAGAGACCTATATCAGGATGGATCTATGACATCAGCAAATATTGTGGACCCAATTGGCAAAAGAAAACTCAGGAGCATATTGGTTGGAAACATGCAGAAGAGGTCTTCGTCATGTAGTTGACAGACAATGGCTAAAATGATGATGATTCTTTTTCTATGCATGAAATCTCTGTAAGGATCCAAATTAGAAGTTAAAAGCCATAAAACGTAATAATCTGGTGAAGGAAAAAATCTCCTATCTTCTTCTATCTATATAAAAGCGAAATACTAGTCATGCATCATCACAAAATCTCCAGAACTGTAAAGTCTACAAACTTGATATTTGGCACGTATGTTCCTCTTGTCTTCTAGGTGCTCACTAAGAAAGGATTTTTCAAATGACCGTAACAGCATTTGTATTTCCTATTATTATTAACACTCTCTGATGCTAAGGAGTTCTACTCCCCCCCCCCACACCTGAAAAGAAATCTCTTCCAAATGCAAAACACAAGCAGAGGAGAGGAGTTTCGGGTTCACTTTTAGTTTCACAGCACCAAGCAGCTTTAGTACAGAACATTTGAGCTAAGCCGCACCCAGCCTCCTTGCTGTCTCCTTCTTGCTCACACAGCAAATACAGTTTCCAAACAGCCTCGCATATTGACAGGATGCTAGCCAGATGAATGCCAATGGATGCTGGTAGACACAGACAGATTTTTTTCCCTCTTATTTTCCTCTCAAAAAACTAAGCCCCATGACGTAGTTTCCCAGAGAAGCACGGGCATTGAGCTAAGTTATGAATATAAAAAGATAGGAAAAATCATGAAGAGACTCAGAAGGTTAGCTCGATGACTTCTCAAAGGTCAGAACAGGAAGGCCATTTCCTGTTTAGCTAAAATAACTTACTATAGTTTAAAATTTCCCATTTCAAATGCCATTAGGAAGATCTTGTTTTGAAATCATCAGTAGCACAGGATGCATGAACAAAGAACAAAGAAATTTCAGTGAGGAATTAAAAGTTTCCTGACTTTTTTTTTTCAACTTGCTTATTATAAGCAGTAGGGAGATCTTTAAATTCCCACAAAAATATGAAGAGTTAACTCCTAAACCAATGAAAGGTGTGATTAATTTGCCAAGGCCAGTTTCCCATCTGTTGCTTGGCAGGATTCACCAAACCCACAGATCTTAATTATATGCATCACTAGTTAACTGGTGAGGATTATTATTTTTTAAAATATGTAAATATATTACATTAATAAGATGTAACAGTTGAAGGCATGCTTTGCTATTATTCAGAGGTTTTCAAGATTTTAGAACAGAAGCATTCAGCACTGTTTCATTTAATAAACGAGGTGAGAAAAATCATAAAGTGGAGAAAACTCAACAAATTCCTCACTTAACAACATAGATTTTGAGCTTAACTGTAGTCATAAGTTGAGGACTACCTGTAATTTTAGACCTATATGGCATTGATTTCTTGGTCTGGTCTATCTAATAAGGCTGACTCTAATAATGGAGGAGGGAACTGTGGTGTAACACAGAAGAAACCTGGAATTAAGGAGAAACTTCCTTAACAGTGAGGACAATTAACCAGTGGAACAGCTTGCCTCAAGAAATCATGGGTGCACCATCAATGGAGATCTTTAAGAAGAAACTAGATAGCCACTTATCTGAAATAGTATGGGTTCTCCTGCTTGGGCAGGGGGCTGGACTAAAAGATCTCTAAGGTCCCTTCCAGTTCTATTCTAACAGCTGAGCAGCATTAGATTAGAAATGGATAATATATATCCTACATTAGCAACATTTTGCAAGTGGTTTCTATGTATTATCCAACATTTGCCTAAATTGGTCTTAAGTGTTTATTCAGTGTCATGTGTTTCTTGTAAAATTAATAATGTTATATTTTTTTGTTATTACAGTTACTTATCTGTAGAATTAATTGCTATGATCCCTTGTTCTCAGACTGATAAAGATGTAGCCAGGAACTGAATAGAAGTAATTTATCAATGTTTGCAAAAGGTTTGTGTTATACAGAAATATGCATAATTGGATTCAAAGCTGGAGAGGCATAGGCCTTGAGATGTACATGAAAAGAAACAGACTTTTGTTATTCCTCACTTGGCCATTAGCTGCATGGATAAGAATACTTAAGCAAATGACTAGCCATACTTAAACTGTTCATATATCAGATGAGTAGTGTCATGCCCCTGTCGGAGTCTGAATCCGAGGAGGACAGCTGACAGGGAGTGGGAGTGTGGCTCCATTGGCTGTGGGGGAAACTGGGGAACAGCAAAGTCTGACTAGGCAGAGCAGGAAAGAGGTAGAACAAGGGAGAGGGAGTTCAGAGGAAGACCCAGGCCCACCCCATCTTCATCCTAGGGCACGCAGGGAGGAATGGAGAAGAGAGCAGCGTGGGTTGCGTGGCTTATGGGGGAGGAAAGGGCCCTGATTTCCTTCATTAGCCACAGCTGGGAAGAGAGTTTAAAAGAAATGCATGCTGAGTGCAGCAGCTGCTGGGAGCAAATGTGAGTTTATCTTGTGTTGACTTTGGTTATCTGTGTTCCTGATGTCTTAAGTTATTGCCGTGCCTTCTGGAATTCTTGCTCCTGCCCTGCTGGACTAATTGCCTCATTTTGCCTTGATTGGACTTATAGTTACAGTTTTTGTTGACCATGTTTTGGACTTGATTCTCTGCAGCCAACGGCTGTTCCTGGGAGAGTTTTTCTCCAGCCAGAAGGTAACCAGGACATTGGGGGCAAAGTTGGAGCTAATAAAGGGATTCCTACTGATTATCTGAATGTGTTGCCTTTGTGCCAAGCCCTGGGTCATCACAAGTCATGAGCAACCTTTTCTTAACTCAGAACCTGCACATTATTTTTACTGCCTTGCTGTAGCTGATCATGCTATGACATCATCTAAGTCAGCGAACCCCAATCTTTTGGGCACCAGGGACCAGTTCCATGGAGAAAGATTTTTCCATGGACCAGAGGGGACATGGTTTTGCATGCTACTTGCATCCCACAGATGGGGCATCACTTGTTTGCATGGCCCAGTTGCTGGTATGCCATGGTCAGTAAAAATAACGCCCATGGACCGGGATTTGGGGACCCCTGATGATCTAAGTGAATGCAGTTGCTTATGTTGGAGGATTTTAAAGGTGAAGTGGTACAATGTTGACCAGTTTTGAGGTTCTTGTTGTGGCCCGCCAGAAGCTGACTGAACTGGCAGCAGAGTTGGACAGTAGTGAGGAGGTTGCAGAGGAACCTGGGCCAGTCTTGGAGGCTGGGGAGGGCTTGGACCAGGGCTCAGCATCAGAGGCAGAGATGGGGCAAGGGTGGGCTGGCAGTCATCAGCTGCCTTCAGACTCAGACAGCAATGAGGTGGGGGAGTTTTTGTAAATGGTTCCCAACCTGCACATTTGCAAGGCTACCAGAAAACAAGAACAATTGAGAAAGCAGGGTCGACTCAAGAGCAAGGCTACACCTTGGAGACGATTGGCCCCTACCATAGGACATAAAAGAGGACCAAACAGGGTGTGAGCTTTTGCAGGAAGCAATTAGTTCGTCTGGTCGATTCAAGTTTTGAAAAGTTCTCTTTGACTTGGCCTTGCCCTGCATTTGGCAGCATTCCAAGTGCGATAAGGTGGGTGTTTATAAACATTCCCCTGAAAGACTGCTTGTGAAGCCTTGCAGGCTGTTAATGAACATAATTCACAGCCATAGAAATAAAAGAGGTTTTGCCAGAACTAAGATTGTGTTTTATGCTTTCTAAGGAAGCCTAGCAGAGGTGACATTCAGCAGGTTCTGACCAGTTCTGGAGAACTGATAGCGGAAATTTTGAGTAGTTTGGAGAGCCACAAATACCTCCTCTGACTGGAGATTTTACAGTATCCTTCCCCTGCCACGTCCAACAAACCATGCCCACAGAACCGGTAGTAAAAAAAATTGAATCCCACCACTAAGCCTAGGTCAGAACAGTTCTGTTTTTATTAAGAGTTGCAAGGGTTCAAGTCTTTCCCTTTGTTCATTGTCTCCCAAATTCAGAAAATAACATAAAACAACAATCACATAATTTGGCTCCTCTAATCTCTGTGATCTAGAACTGGGATGTTACATGCAGCTTATGTTTTGTATGTTACCTCCCCCTGTAGTAAGGTGTGGAAACATTAATACTAATGTTCCATTAATTGCTCTCCCAAGTATTCTTGACTAGTTCAGTGTCATCATAGCAATTCATTTTCCCTTCAAAGGCGCCAGTCCTGTTCATAGGTTTTGGAATCATGCCCAAGTGGAAATCCCCAGGGAAAAGGATCCAAATGTAAACACTTAACCCAATGCTGGAAACATTTGTGAACAAATGATCTATTATATAAAAAGAGGGAGTATAAAAAGGGAGAATGCCATGTCCTAGAAAAAGGAGTTTAAAACCCTGTCTTAGACCATCTGTATTTATGTGAGAGTGTGCTTTGTTATGTATAACAAAATTTAATATCCTGATAATTAAGGTTGTGTGCAAGTCCTTGGTTCACACAAGTGTCAAGGCAAAATATGTCTTCTTTGATTTTGCTTTCGTATGTATTGTAAATTTAGTATAAATTGTGAATTAGTGGCAGGAGCTCAGTGTGATTTAAAATCATAGTAAATGGCTAAGTTGTGATTGATAAAGTCATTTATGCTAATTAATAAAAGCAGGATTAAAACAAACTAGTGTTGACCATTTGCATTTCTCATTCTTAGAATCATAAAATGAAGGTTTCAAAGAGATCCTAGAGATCACCTAGTCCAAACCTCTATCCAGTGCATAAATCCAGTACTGCCATATGCCTTAATAGAAAAACCTTAATAGAATAACGGAGTTGGAAGGGACCTTGTAGGTCATCTAGTCCAATCCCTCGCCCAAGCAGGAGATCCTACACCATTTCTGAGAGTTGGCTGTCCAATCTCTTCTTGAAAGCCTCCAGTGATGAAGCTCCCACAACTTCTGAAGGAAACTTCTGTTCCACAGGTTGTTTGTTCTCACTGTCAGAAAATTTTGCCTTATTTCCAGATTGAATCTCTCCTTGATCAGTTTCCATCCATTGTTCCTTGCCTGGCCTTCAGGTGCCTTACAGAGAGCCCCATCTGTCCTTTGTGCAATTGCCTCTAATTAACAAGAATCTATCTCGCCCATGAAAATCTGTTCCATGTTCAACTACAATTATCATTATCATTTTTCTCCCGATGTCTAATATCTGCATCCTTGTAAGGTATGAATGTCCTGTCTCAAAGAATACTTCTGAACCTGCCTGCCTTGTAGCTGAAGACAGCTCCCAGGTTTTCCTGCAGTCTTCTTTTATCCAGAATAACAGAAAAAAGATAATCAGAATTAGAAGGGACCTTGTAGGTCATCTAGTCCAACCCCCCACCCAAGCGGGAGACCCTATACCATTTCTGACAGATGGCAGTCCAATCTCTTCTTGAAAGTCTCAAGTGATGGCGCTCCCACAACTTCCGAGGGCAAGATGTTCCATGGGTTGATTGTTCTCACTGTCAAAAAGTTTCTCCTTATTTCCAGGTTAAATCTCTCCTTGTTCAGTTTCCATCCATTATTCCTTGTCTGGCCTAGAGGTCAGCTTGATCTCCTGCTCCCTGTGGCAGCCCCTCAAATATTGGAAGACTGCTATCATGTCTCCCCTGGTTCTTCTCTTCTCTAGACAAGCCAAATCCAGTTCCTGTAACTGTTCTTCGTATGTTTTAGTCTCCAGTCCCCTAATCATCCTGGTTGTTCTTCTCTGTACTTTTTCTAGAGTCTCAACATCTTTTTTATAGTGTGATGAACAAAACTGGATGCAGTACTCTAGGTGTGGTCTTACTAAGGCTTTATAGAGTGGTATTAGTACCTCCCTTGATCTCGATTGTATCCCTCTGTTAATGCCATTTAGGATTGCATTTGCTTTTTTGGCTGCTGCTGCTGCACACGGCTGGCTCCTATTTAGCTGGTTGTCCACTAAGACTCCAAGATCCCTCTCACAGTTACTGTTATTGAGCCTGGCTTCAGCCAGAATAAACTTACATTGTGCCTCTAATTGTTCCATTTTAGTTTCCTTCCAGGAACATCATAGCCTTGATTTTTTTCCTCCTTTGAGCATGCTCCAGGTTGTCAATATCATTACCAGAATCAGATGTAATACTCCATGTAGGACCTGAACACTACAGAATAGAGAGGAATGACTTCTTTTGATCTTGGGATCATATTTTATGATGCAGCATAGGGTTGCATTTACATTTTTCAAATGTATACATCACACTTTGATCTACCAAAGGGATTAAAGGCGTGGTCCCCTACTTTGACGATGTATTAATTGCTGCACCTACAAAAAAAATCTTACGGGATCGTTTAAAGTTAGTCCTACAAAAATTCCAAGATGCCTGTCTTAAGGTAAAAAAGAATAAGTGTAAATTGTGTACAGATAGTGTTGAGTTTTTAGGGTAGCTAATTGACAGTCAGGGTATTCACCCTACCAACAGTAAACTAAGAGCAATAAAAAACACTCCCAGGCCTCAGAACAAGGCCGATCTCCAGGCCTTCCTAGGCCTCATCAACTTTTATAATGTATTTCTACCGCATAAAGCAACGGTCGCTGAACCGTTACACCGGTTGTTAGACAAGAAAGCAAACTGGTTATGGGGATCATAGAGAAGAACAGGCGTTCCGTAATGTGAAAAAACTACTGACTTCTGACTCTGTACTCATGCAATACAATGAGACTTTGCCGTTAAATATCACATTTGATGCTTCGCCTTTCGGAGTGGGCGCCATTCTGAGCCATGTACTGCCTAATGGTAATGAAGCCCCTGTTGCATATTTTTCAAAGACACTTTCAAAAACTGAGCGAAATTTTGGCCAAATTGATAAAGAAGCCCTCGCAATTGTATCGGCCATTAAAAGATTCCACGAGTACGTGTATGGCCAGGCTTTTACTATCATGACTGACCACAAACCGTTATTGGGGATAATAGCTGGAGATAAGCCGACTCCCTTCATATTATCCCCCAGGATGACTCGCTGGTCAGAATTCTTGGCTGCTTATAATTCTTGGCTGCAATACCGCCCAGGGAAAGCCATTCCCCATGCCGACGCATTGAGCCGAGCACCGCTTCCAGAGACTCTCGACGATCCTGCACCAATGGTAACCACGTTGCAAATTGAAACACTCAACTCGCCGCCATTGACTGCCCGAGATATTGTGAGAGAAACCAAACGTGACCCCACCTTAGCGTGAGTTCTAGGCTGGGTAGAACGCGGATAGCCATTAGACCAATTATCAGATGACTTCACACCATTCAAGACTCGACAAACGGAGTTGTTCTCTCAAAAAGGCTGTGTCATCTGGGGCGATAGAGTCATTATCCCAGAACGACTCCAAAAAGCGCTGCTGAGAACCTTGCACGATGGCCACCCCGGTATCGTGCGAATGAAAGCCCTCGCACGAAGCTACGCATGGTGGCTGGGCATCGACAAGCAAATCGAAAATTGGGTTAAAGCTTGTCATAAATGCCAGGAAGTGAGCAACGCCCCACCTGAAGGCATCCCTACCGAATGGAAGACACCACGGGGACCCTGGTCCCATATTCACTTGGACTTTGCGGGGCCGACCAAAGGCCACACCTTTCTGCTAACCGTCGACACCTACTCAAATTGGCTCGAGATTCACCGCATGACGAACACAACCACTGAAGCGGTTATCAAAAACTTGGAAAGACTATTTGCAACCCACGGATTACCAGACATCCTGGTATCCGACAACGGGCCCCAATTTACAGCGCTGTCGTTCGAACAGTACCTGGCTGACCGCAGCATCCTACATGCGCTCACCTCGCCTGCGCA
The DNA here is from genome assembly GCA_033807585.1 of Hydrophis major. Lineage (NCBI taxonomy): Eukaryota > Metazoa > Chordata > Lepidosauria > Squamata > Elapidae > Hydrophis > Hydrophis major. The sequence goes on along the minus strand of CM066332.1, from coordinate 29,843,004 downwards.
CCCTGCGACCAATGGCAAAGCGGAGCGCATGGTCCAATTTGTTAAGAAAACCTTGCAGAAGGTAGACTACGATAACATTGATGACAAGATCAATCGAATCCTTTTTCTATAACACATCACACCTCATAGTGTCACCAACAAAACTCCTGCCAAACTGCTAATGGGACGAAAACTCCGCTCCCACCTCGACCGGTTACACCCAGCTTATGAACCGGAAAAACCACTAGGATCCAGCGGCCGCTGTCGTGCCTTCCAGGTAGGCGATTTGGTATATGCTGTGGGTATATGCTGTGGGTGGAGGCGACAGTAGTTCGTGTAACCGGCCCGAGATCCTACCTTGTACAATACCTTGACGATAGACTATGGAAACGCTATATCGATCAATTATGATCGCGGCTCCCGTCGGGCATTCCTGAACTTTCTTATGACCAAACTGAGGGGGGGGGAGATACGGAAGAAGATGAATTCCAAGAAGAAGAAAACCCGTTCGAAGGGAACGACAGCGTAATAGAGACACAGGAAGTAGAACCAGAGAGGGAAACAGATGCACCTCAGGGAATTACCGAGAATAATGACAACGACGAAGAAATGAACTCTGAACCAGAGGCAACCCCGTTGCCAAACAACGATTTACCTCAGTGTGATTGCAGCCAAATGACACAGCGAAAATCAAAAAGCAACCGTTCTACCTAAAGGACTATGTAACGGCGCCCTGCAAACAGAAGCCAGGGGAAGGGGTGTTGTGAATGCATAAGGTTTAATAAAGAGAACTTGAGCTTGGAGTAAAGTGCAGGGTTCTGGCCCTGCACTTCTGATTGGCTGTTAAAGGCAGGATCGGATTGGCCCATTCCGGGGAATCCGATTTGCCATTAACAGAGAGTTCCTATTGATTAAGGGAGCTAGCGCTCCTCGATTGTTATTGGTTAATAGTTATTGGGCTGCCTATATAAGGAGGGTTATAACTGCCATTGAGTTGAGAAGTCAGTATGTAAATAAAGAACTGAAGTTCACCGTTCCCGAGGCTTGTCTCCATTCTTTCTTGCCCATGCTCCAAACATAACACAAACGTTGCAGTTCCTTTTGACACAGTTGCCTAACATGTCACGCCCAGAATGTTATAAATGCATTATCACTACCTTCATGACTTTATTTCTTCTTACCCAAATGTAGGACTTTGAGTTCAATTTGAGTTTGGTTTCTGTCTGCTCTTCCAGATCATTAATAGTGTCCTCTAAGGCAGTGGTCGCCAAATGGTAGGTCGGGGACCACTGGTAGTCTGTGAGAAATGTCCCCCCCAAAGCACCCTCCAAAGCAATTAATCCAGGCTGCGTGGGAACACAAGGCTGTGCCACCCACATGGCCCACCCACCTGCTGGCCTCCACCCTTTGGCTGAGCGTAAACCTTACTGTGAGTAGAGCCATGCGAGCTGGAACTGGAAGGTAAGACCAACGGCAGAAAAGGGAAATCCACCCCGGGGTGGCTTGCTGATGTTGGTGGGAAAGTCAGTCCCATATTCCAGAGCTGCAGTAGTCACAGGATTGGCCCTTTGGTCATCCCGGAGAAGCTCCTCCAGTCCATGGTAGGCTGGTGCACCCGGGTGGAGGAGCAGCTGCTCCAGGATGATCAAAGGGCCAGTCCTGTGACTACTGCAGCTCTGGAATATCGGACCGACTTTCCCACTAACATCAGCAAGCCACCGTCAGTCAGAATTCATATTAGTGATCCATGGGATTTAAAATTATGAGTTTGGTCCCTGAGGTCCAAAAGGTTGGCGACCCTTGCTCTAAGGCAGAGGTCCCCAACCCCCAGTCCACAGACTAATACCTGGCCGTGCAAGAGCTGGTAAGCACACAAAACTCCATTTGTGGAAAATGGCGGGCATGCATAGGCAAAATGACCCATTCCCCCCTCCCCCCACTGCCACTGCTAACAATCCACAGAGCCAAAAAAGGCTGCTGCTCTAAGGAGTTTGCTATCCTCTCTATCTTTGAACTGGCTGTGAATTTGATCATCATATTTTCTATTCTCTGATTCAAATCATAACTATGTTGAATGGTATAGGGCTTATTAGGAGGGAGCCTTGAGCTATGCTCCTTCATCCATCTCCTTCTCGCTTGATGTGGATCCAGTGATACACCCTTGTTGTAAGCTTGATTGCTCAGCTAGCTTTGAATGCATCTAATGGTGGCATTGTTCAGCCTACATATTTCCATCTTCGCTGCTAAGCTCTCATGGGAAACAGTGTCTAATTCTTTGTTAAAGGTATGGTAAAACATGTGCAACTTATTCCTCTAGTAAGCTAAACCGGTGTAGAGAGTAGTAAGGAATATTCTTGATAAAGATATGCTTGTTTCATTGCCAAGGTAACAAGGGATAAATCATTTTTAAAATCTGGAATGTCCAGATAACATTTGGAAGTCACTCAGACAGATATTTCCCTAATTCACTGAACTATAAGGAGAAGGAGAAGATGCAACCAGAGGTGGTATTCAGCCGGTTCTGACAAGTTCTGGAGAATCGGTAGCGGAAACTTTGAGTAGTTTGGAGAACCAGTAAATACCACTTCTGGTTGGCCCCGCCCCATCTATTCGCTACCTCCCAAGTCCCAACTGATCGGAGTCCCAGCTGATCGGAGTCCCAGCTGATTGGCTGGGTCTTCTTTTGCCCTGCACAGGAGAATGGAGCTGGAAAGCAGGTTAGTAGGGTGGGGAGGGAATGGGGATTTTACAGTATCCTTCCCCTGCCATTCCTGCTAAGCCATGCCCACCAAGCTATGCCACACTCACCAAGCCATGCCCACCAAACCTGTAGTAAAAAAAATTGAATACCACCACTGGATACCACGTAATCAGACTTGCAGGATTCTATCATTACAGTCAATCTCAGTAAAAATAGTTTTAGTCTTGGTTTGATTCTCTCCTAGTAGTGCAGACACTTGTCACTAAGGAGATTAGATTAGTTTGGCATGATTTGATTAAACTCATTGGAGCATCTGTTCTGGCTATACCTGCTTTAAGAGGTAAAATGGTTACAAAAAGATTGGATATTTTGTAATGGTTTAACACTTAATTTTCATGCCATTAATAACAAAGAAAAGAAAAAGATAAATGAAAAAGATAAAATCCCCCACAAAGTATAAATCAAAAAGTATAAATAAAGAACCCCAAATACAATTAGCATCAGCACCATAAAAGAAGTTTTTTCTGTGAGGGCATTCTGTAGCCCTTTGGGCCTCTTTAAACTTTCTATCCAGTGGTGGGATTCAAAAATTTTTACTACTAGTTCTGTAGGCGTGGCTTGGTGGGTGTGGTAGGGGAAGAATATGGTAAAATCTCCATTCCCTTCCCACTCCTGGGGGAAGGTTGCTGCAAAATCCCCATTCCCTCCCCACCCCACTAACCTGCTTTCCAGCTCCATTCTCCTGTGCAGGGCAACGAAAGAAGACTCAGCCAATCACCTGGGTCTCAGGAGGCAGAGAATAGATGGGGGCGGGGCCAGTCAGAGGTGGTATTTGCCAGTTCTCCGAACTACTCAAATTTTTCGCTACTGGTTCTCCAGAACTGGTCAGAACCTACTGAAGACCACCTCTGTTTCTCTCCCTTAGACAATCAGACTAATTAAAATTCTCGTTTAAATCTTTAGCCTTTTGCCTTTAAGTTATGGCATGATTTCAGTTGTCTCTGTATTGTTTATTTCATGCTTGGTTGTTAACCATTTTAGTGGCTTAGTAATGAAAGACATGGTACAGTATCACAGTATTTTATATAAATAAGCATTTCCTCTGAATTCTAAAATGTTGCTAATTTTCATATTTGTACAAAAATTGAATGTTGACTTTCCGATGCTCCTTTAAAATAGCATGATTGAGATACAGCCAACTATATAAGAATACTTGATTTGAGTCATTCTCCATTTTAAAGACTCTATCATGTACCATTATTAAAAAAAAGAAATTCTATAATATTTAAAGGTATTTTGAAAGGAGAATTCTCATATTTATGATTTCCCACAGTAGAATGTTTTAAGCACATCTATATATGGTTGTTGACATAAAACAAAAGAGAAAAAATACTGGTAATGGTGTTACACCTCCTTTTCTCCTTGTATGGTAAGGGCTCAAGCTACAAGTATTTGGACTGGACACATATCTCTATATTTAGTATAAAGGGATAATAGTTTATCTCAGCCAACTTGGAACAGAAATTCTGTCTCTTGATGAAAGAATTTATACAAAGTGATCCCAATCTTCTATAAAGTTGACATTAAAATGACAACTCTAATTTCATTTGTTACTCTTCTGGAAGTGAATTGTATTACAAATATACAGTGCACACCTTAAAAGGGGAGTAAACTAATATGTATGCCTTTCCCTGATTATGGAATGATTTTAGTTTCTTTTTCTTATCCTTGGAAATCAAAACCATTGCAGCTGTGTTAGATATTCTGAAAGCTTATTGCTTCTCAAGGCTGGGCAATCTGCCCTAAGTAGCATATTATATAAAGCTAGCACCCCATGATCATGGAGGTTTTTTTTTTTATTTATGTATATTTTATTATTTACAACTATAAGTACACAACACAGTGTTTTGGTGTTACATTTGCCATACATAGACCATTAACATTCATATTATTGATACAATATTTACTTTTTAATTCTATTCATCCTGGTTATTTTTGTTCTGAATTTCCCTTCTTTTTTGCAACCACTGATAAAATGTATTCCATGTTTCATAATAATCTGATTTCCCCCTTGTTTTCCAATTCTATCCAATTCTGCACAAGCCGTTATTTTCCTTACAATCTCTTTTTCTGGTAATATGATTTCATTCTTCCAATATTGTGCATATATCATTCTCACCACTGTCAATACACCTTTCCTATAACCTTCTGTCATTATTCCCAAGAGAAATAATTCTGGTTTAAATGGAATATGCTCTCCCACCATTTGTTCCACCCATGTCCATATCAATCTCCAGTATTTTCTTGCATAGTTACATGTCCGTCACATGTGATAGAATCAGGGGTGGGATTCAAATTTTTTAACAACTGGTTCTATGGGTGTGACTTAGGTGGTAGGCATGGCTTTGTAGTCATGTGACTGGCTGGGTGTGGCCAACTCAACATCACCCACATCGAGGCATGCATCTCCTCTCCTGGCCTCTCATTACTTTGGGGATGCTGCAACAGTCGGAAGTGTGAAAAATGGTCACAAGTCACTTTTTTCAGTGCCATTGTAACTTTGAATGGTCACTCCACACAAGCAAAGTACCAACAAAAGAGGGAAAGAAAACTCCAGAGAGGTTCCAGAGACAGGAAGTCTAGTCCTGCCAAGAATGTAATAAGGGTTAACGGAGAGGCAGTTTCTGTAAGCAACACCAGAATGTTTCCTTCCTGCCTTCCTTACAGGATTAGGCCAGTAATTTCTTCTAACAGCCGGTTCTCCGAACTGCTTAGAGTGTTAACAACTGGTTCTAGCGAATAGGTGTGAACTGGTAGAATCCCACCCCTGGATAGAATGTACCTGGTAAGTCCTTGTACTTCCAGCATTTTGGAGATAATTTTTTATACATTTTGGCAAGCCTTGCTGAGGGGAGGTGCCACCTGTAAAACATTTTGCACAAGTTTTCCTTTCATGGAGTTTTTGTGATAGTAATTAGGACAAGCTTTTTTTTTTTCATTTATGGCTAGGGGCATGCTGGGAAATGCTACATATTAGCAATGGGGAAATGATAATAGAATGAAATAGCTACATGCAGGGGTGGGATTCTACTGGTTCGGACTGGTTCTATAGATCCGGTTGTTATTATTCTGCGCAGTTTGGAGAACCGGCAAATTGTGCCCCTGGCTGGCCCTGGCCCTCTCCGCCCGCCCCTCCCCTCCCTTGCCAGTCAGTCCTTATTACGCATGCGCCCCCCATGCAAAAACGCCCCCCAGGAGGCTTCCCTGAGGCCCAGGGGGCAAAAAAAATGAAGCGCAGGGGGTTTGCTGCAAAAGAAGAAGAAGCCATGTCTACCTAGTCACATGGTCACTCCCACCTAGCTCCGCCCATAGAACCAATAGTAAAAATATTTGCATCCCACCCTTGGCTTACATGCACACTTTAGTTATTAGCAAACTTTGAAATTGAGATATTTAGCCTATCAGCCTTTAGAGCCATCCATGTATTCATAACTATGTTTTTACTTATACCTATTATCTTGTAAGCAATTGACAAAACAAATAAATAAATAAAATAAATAAAACATCAGTGTTTTTCAAATGAAGATGACTCTTGAAGTTAATGCATTCTTGCATGCCAGCTTTCTAATTATTATTTTTCATAAAATGACTTCAACATAAAGCCCGTTGGAGCGGGGAATCTGACAGGTCTCCAGGGAGATGCCCCTGGTCACAGGCCACGGAACGCTTGCTTGCAACAATATTTTGTTGTTGGAAACATCTGGTCGCTCTCCTTGATTATGGTGGGGAATACAGCGAAGTTCAAAGGAACCAGGATGTCCAAGATAAATGGCAAAATAAAAACAAAACCTCTGAGCCAGAGTGTTCTAGCACTTAAATTTGAATTTGCAGGAGGCGGTTGTTGCAGCTGTTCAGTGAACAAAAATAAATAAATAAATAGGCATTTGTGCTTTCCTTCTATTCCTGAGACAGACAGGACAAAAGAAAACCAAAGCTATTTCTCTGAGTATGACTGCCAGCCAGAGCTTTTTTGCATTCTCCATGAACCACTTTGTCTTTATTCTAAGTGCTAGGTTAGTGGGAAGATGGACATGTCCTACTGCAGGGATGGCTAACCTTTTTCACATTGCATGCCAAAAGTGTGTGCGCATGTGTGCCTGCACCCATGATATTTCCTAGTCGAACCACAGACAACTACAATGATCTAATACATATTGATTTTACAGAAGACAATGTTGAAAAAGCACTACGCAATCTAAAACCATCTCTATCTATTGGACCGGATGGAATATGTGCCTACTTCTTAAAAAAGCTACCCACTGCCATAGCCGAACCTCTAAGCATAATCTTTGAAAAATCTTTCAGGACCAGCTCCTTGCCAAAACTATGGTCACAAAGCCATGGTCATCCCCATCTTCAAAAAGGGAGACCCCAGCCTAGTTGAAAATTACAGACCAATCTCTTTATGCTGCGTCACCTGTAAAGCCATGGAATCAATTATTAACCAATCCATCATCCTCCACTTAGAAACAAACAACCTACTCTCGAATAAACAATTTGGTTTCAGGAAAAAATTATCCTGTAATCTGCAACTCTTACCCTGCAAAAACATACGGACGACACAACTCGATCAGGGCAAAGCAATAGATGCAATCTACATAGACTTCTGTAAAGCTTTTGATTCAGTGGTACATGACAAACTCCTCCTAAAACTAAAATCTTATGGTATCTCTGGACACCTGCACAACTGGATAGAAGCATTCCTGTCAAACAGAAAACAAATGGTCAAAATTGGGAGCGTCCTATCAAATTCTGTACCTGTCAATAGTGGTGTCCCCCAAGGCAGTGTTCTGGGACCAACTCTCTTCATACTCTACATAAATGACCTCTGTGATCATATCAAGAGCAACTGCGTTCTCTTCGCTGATGATGTAAAGCTATTCAACACCGCAGACAATACTGCTACCCTTCAAAAAGACCTTGACTATGTATCAGAATGGTCAAACAAATGGCAACTTCAAATCTTAACAAATAAATGCTCTACCCTACATATTGGCAAAAAAAAATATATCAGAAAATAAAATACAGGCTGAATAGTCCAGACCTTATTGATGTAAGCAGTTGACAAATAAAAACAAAATAAATAAATAAATAAATTGATGCAATGCACGCACAACTCCCGCCGTCCCCTGCGCATGCACACATGATCCCCTGTGCATGCAAAACACACCTGTGCGTCCATGCACGACCCTTCCCCTCCCTGCATGCCTCTGTGCATGTGCACATAGGCCCCCCTGCACGCCGCATGCCTACATGCTTGCGCGTGTTTCTCCCACACGCCCGTCTCCCCCCACATGCACAGTGGGGCTCTTCCGGGTGACCTCTCGCATGCCGGCACAAGTGCCATAGGTTCGCCATCACGGTCCTACTGCATATTCAGAGTATTTGTATTTTGCCACTGCTGACTTAGTACCATCCATCCATACTTGCTCAGTAGATATGGGTTGAGAAAAAAAGGTGAAGAAAGAAAGAAAATAAAATTAGAAGTGAAACATATCAACAGTATAAAGGTTTTCTACCTCCCAGAAGGCTCACCTATTGTCTTGGCCCAATGCCTGGATGAAGAGCCAAGTTTTGAAAAAAAAAAAACCCTATATCATTCTGTTTACATTTCATGGTTTCTTATAGAGATAATTCCATGGATTGTCTCCTCACGTGCACAAAGTAATATTGGGGTAATGGATAGTTATCTATCTCCCGTGAATTAAATAGAGAGAAAAAGAGAGAGAGGCTCAACAATGTACAGGCTGAGTCTGCTGTTTTCCTAGGCAGATGTAATAGGCAGAAGGAATAACCTACAGAAATAGGATTGGATTTCACCCCAAACATGATTGTCAATCAAGTCCTTGCATTAACTTCCTAACTGGAGAATGGATTCCAAGGGAAAATGAAAAATGCCTCTATTTTTCTTCTCGGCAGTCTATGATACTATACCTTGTCCTAACACCATTGCCTTGATTGACAATATTGAGTAACAGGTTATTTTCAAGTTTTCACAGAATTCAACAGAAACAGATATCTTAAGTTGAATAATGGACTACCACAAGCATCAGTGCTATATCCTGTTCTTTTTAACTTATCCACAACCTACGTAAAACTGTTGCTCAGAAATTTATTTATGCCAATGATATCAATCTCACAGTGATGCAGAGGTCATCCCCTCTCAAAACCTCCAGAAGCTGGATGACTACTTCAAAAAAAAATGGCGCCTCCAGCCAAGCCTAACAAAATACAGAAGTTGTCACATTGTTCTCATAAAGATAAAAACAGGGAGGAGAGAAGCAGCTGCAGACATGCAAGATTCTCTAACCATAACCTTATAATAAAAATAAAATTAGTATACCTGACTTTGATTTCCTTGTCTGGCTTACCTTAAACAATACAGGTAGTCCTTGACTTATGTTACAACCACTATTGAACTCAACCCAATTACTGGAGATAATCAGCTTTTGTGACTTTCTGAGAAGCAAAGTCAATGGGGAAGCCAGATTCACTGAACAAACTGTGTTAGTAACTTAACAACTGCAATGATTCACTTAACAAATATGGCAAGAAAAATAATAAAATGGGGGCAAATCTCACTTAAGCAGCATATATTAATTTTCTAGGCTAATGTAACTTGTGTGCCCAAGAGTTTAGGCACAGTCGAATGTGATGGTCATCAAAGGCTCCATAAATCTCTTTGTAAGAAGTCAGCAATCCCACCCATAAGAATGCTTTTCCAGGATCAAATCATTCACTTCTCTCCACCACCAGGAAAACATTCCAGGCCCATGGTGGCGAACCTATGGCATGCATGCCAGAAGTAGCCCGCAGAACCATTACTGCCGGCATGCGAGCACTCGCCCAGAAAAGGTCTACTGCGCATGTGTGCACCGCCCACCCACCAGCTGATTGTTGGGTATCTGGCATGCAAGCGCGGGGGTGCAGCAGTGCGCAGGACACACTCGTGCATGTGCAGAAGCATGTAGCATGGGTTACGTGGATTGCGCACGCATGCACATGAGGCATGGGGGGATTATGTGCGTTGCCTTCTGAGTGATGGCACGCAAGCATGAGCAGGCAAGCGCATGTGTAATTATCGGCATGGGAGCCCCAAAAGGTTAGTTACCACTGCTCCAGGCAGTCCCTCCAACAGTTAAGTTTTATGAATGAGATACTTTTGTATCTATTGAGAAAACTGGAGTATTTCATTCAGTATCCATTTACAGAAATCGAGGCCATCCTATTCACAAACAAAATGCCTTCAACCACAGCTCTCACAGAAGGCAGAAGCTGACGGGGTTAAGAATTTACATCCCCCCACCCAAATTCTAAGGACAGGGGGATGACCTTTAGGACATAATAGGATTTACCCTCCACCATAAGAATAGCAAAAGACAGAAGACTCACTACATTGCACAATCCCCTGGAGCATCTCAAGAACCAAACCCCAGAACCCTATAAAAATCCATCCATTCACTCAGCCATTTTGTCAGCCACTCCAGAAACATGCTGCTGTCACTGAAGTTTCTGGAAACCGAATAAACAGAGACCTTTCCTTGCAGCCAGCCTCCATTTTATTTCAACATCTTTATCCCAGCTTGGAACTGGACTGGATTCTTCCAACATCTTGTTTTTGCTATTTCCATGGGCCATCAGAAAACAAGGCCTTGGTAACACACAGTATTTACTGATAGGCTGAATTCATTTTGATGAGTCATTAACTATATAGCCTTTTGTAGTTTCCAGATCATAGGAATATGGACACAGAGAACAAATGGAAAGAGGAGAGAATCCCATTCCCCTACTTACAGGGGTGGGATTCAGCCAGTTTGGGCTGGTTTGGGCCGGTTCAGGCGAACTGGATGTTAAATTGCACCAAACATCTGGCCCCACCTGCCCCTCCCTCCCAGGAGTCTCCACACTTCCCATTTGAGATGCAGGTAAATGCAAGGTCCACGTGGAGGCTCCGAGAGTGTGAAAAACAGCCTTCCAGAAGTCTGGAAATGGGCCTGTTTCCAGCTTCCGGAGGACTCCAGAGCCCAGGGAGGCCATTTTCGCCCTCCCAGAGGCCCAAGGGAAGCCTCTGGACTCTGGGGAAGGCGAAAAAGGTCCCTCCCAGAAGTTCCAGTAGGCCTTGCCCATCATGGCCACACCGAGAAAGAACCGGTTGTTGGAATTTTTGAATCCCACCCCTGCCTATTTATATAATTATTCATCACTTGTAGCAATTAATTTTAATCAAATGGAGAAACATATAGATTAAAGTTTTAGTGTGAGACATGAGGCTATGTCCTGGATCTGTTTTTTCTTACCATTCCAGATGGTCCATCTCAACTAATTAAATAATCCAGTGAAAAAGTATGTGAACCATGTTCTTTCCTGCTATCGTGTTTGGTTGTCTCTGTTCAGAATTTCATGATCCCATGAATCTCATTTCCCAGACATACCGAGGGGAAAGGGGAAGAGAATCGAAAGAAACAGATCCAAAGGCAAGGCAAGAGAATTAAGCTGAAGAAGATAAGCTTGTATATCATAACATGGAGGAATGCAATGTTTGGAATTCTTTTAGAGGTTCCAGTGATAAAGACCTTAACAGCCATGTTGGCAAATGGGAAAGAAAACAGTTGCATATGATGTAGTAAACAAGAAGAAATTTTCCCTTTGACTGCTCACAAAAGCTACATATTATTTTATGATGATTGAAAAACCACACACAGACAAGCTGGGAGAAGAGGAGACTAGGAGAAGAGGGATAAACCTTAATTGACAATTCCCCATTTCTGTACCTGGAATAATTTTCCCCTTAAACCCGCAGTGGATATAAAAAGTCTATATACCCTGTTAAAATGCCAGGTTTCTGAGATGTAAAAATAAGTCAGACGAAGATTTTCAGAGTTTTCATTTCACTTCAGAAATCATTTTTTCCAACTTTAATACAATATACAAGTTGCACAATTCAATTGAAAAACAAACTGAAATCTTTTCAAGGGAAAGATGACAATAAAAACATACAATAGTGTGGTTGCATACATGTGCATGCCCTTAAACTAATACTCTGTCGAAGTACTTTCTGATTTGATGGCAGCTTGCAGCCTTTTGGGATGGGAGCTTATTTGCATGTCCCATGTTGTCTTGGAAATCTTTGCCCAATCTTCTTTGCAAAAGCACTCCAAACCTGTCAGATTGTGAGGGCATTTCCTTTGCAAGGTCCCTTCAGGTTACCCCACAAATTTTCAATTGTCCACAATTGTCCACAGTTGTCATGCTGGAAGGCGAACATCCTCTTTATCTTCAGAATTTTACAGAGGCCTGAAGGTTTTGTGCCAAAATTGACAGATATTTGGAACTTTTTAAGGTGGGAATATATATAAAATTCATTTATAATTCCCTCCCACCTTGACTAAAGTCCCTGTTCCAGCCAAAGAAAAGCAGTTCCAAAGCACAAGGTTGTTATTGTACATTTTTTTTATTTTTACCCTAAAACAGGGGTATCAAACTCGTGGCATCAAATTGTCGTCATGTGATGTATCACGACTTTCCCCCCTTTTGCTAAACTGGGGGTGGACATGGCCAGTGTGTGACACCCCTGGCCTAAAAGATTTCTGTTTGTTTTTCAATTGAATTGTACAGTTTATATGTTATATTAAAAGCAGAAAAAAATCTGAAGTAATTTATCTTGATCTGATCTTTTTACATCTCAAAAACCTGGCATTTTAACAACATGTGTAAATCTTTTATATCCATTGCAGTTTACTATCAGAATGGAAGACTTCTGTAGAGTTGTAATTGCAGGAATGTTCCAATCTTGGATGGCAAACCTCAGATAAAGAATGTTTCCAAGCAAATACAACTCAGGTAAACAGTCACTAATCTAAAGGAGGATTAGAGAGAGGAAGTAAACATATGTTAGACTTTAAGTAGAGATAATTAATTACTGTGTTAAACAGTAACCAAAGTTAAGCAGTAATCAAAGTTAACCAGTGATGGAGGATAACTAAAAATGTGTATAAATGCAAGACTAGATCATCATGATTCAGTTGTTCATGATCAAACAACTCGACTGCCTCGTCATTACAACAGACTTCTAGTGAGAAATTTATTTATTGCATATCCTGTAAGTCCCAGGTTTGTTAAGCACATAGCCTATCCCGTACATTTGGAATTTTTCAGTAGATTGTTAAGAAAAATAATATTAGGACCATCTAGGTAAATCTTTCTCATACACTTATGCATACATATGCATAGTGAAAAAAAAAAATCTAAAAACAACACCATTATTTTTAAGTCTTTCTTCTAGATTTGGTCATAGAGTATTCAAATTATAGCCCTGATATCAATAAGATAATTAATTCAAGTTTTGTTGAAATCCATGGGTCTAAGTAAGACTGCATCTGGATCCAACATCTAACTTTTATTGGAGAACATTGGAAGATTGAAAACTAATGCACACTTAATAATTTAGTACATATACTAGCTGAGAAAATCATGTTTGTGTGTGTGTGTTGCTTTTCAAACATCACAAAATGATATGTATCTTATGTGACATTAGTTTGTATGATTCTGATATTTTCTAATTGCTGCATTTTGGAACAAAATAAGAGAAAAGCAGTCAAGGAATTGTGCATGTTTATTAGACCATTTTTTCTTATTTTGTAATTAACAGATTCTTTTTAGAAAACTTTATATCTTCCTTGAAGTTTATTTTCAATAATTTACTGGAATGAATGGTAAAATTAAACCTTACCCTGCTAAACACCATATTAGCAGGCCAATTTACATTAAAGTAGTAAGGATTTTTAATTTTCCCAAAATTATCAAGTAACAGCACAATAAGATGATTCCCCTACCCTAAAGGAGACTCCTAAGGTGAAGAAAATGTATGTGTGAAGAAGAATAAGTTGTGTCAAAGGACAATGAAGCAGTTCAATTTTAATATCCAAAGACATTCCAAAATGCCTTTAAAAAAAAAATCAATAAGTTGACAGTTAACTTGCAAACTTTTGAGCTCCCAATCAGGAGTGTCAATGGTGTATATCAGGCCTGTTCCAGCTTCGGCGTTCAAGTAGGAAAGTCCCTGGACTCCATTTCTAGTGAAAGATATACTTTTACTGATGCCAAGTAGTTACAGCATAGCCAAGCCACCTCTGAGGATTTCCTGCTTCGTCCTGGTAATTTTCCTTTCTCCCAAGCCCTCCCCCGTCTTTGGTCATTTTGAAGGTGTCCAATAATGTTCAAATTAGGTGTTTTTGTAACAGCTCCACATATTGGTGCCTCTTTGGATGGGCATTCTGCATTCCATTCCCAATTTTGTGTCTTTGATTCTCTCCAGCTCTGTTCTGGGCTGGGCACCTCTGGTTCCTCTCATCCTCTCATTCCTCCATCTCTATATCCCTTGCTCCTCCCTAACCCCACCCCTTTTATGACAAGATGCCATTGACGCAAAACAGGTCTGAAGTGATGTGATAGCAAGCCTGACAATGTGTCTACATGATCACAAGTCAAAATGATGATTGCAACCACACTTTTGAGGCTTCTTCTTAACAATTAACATCCACAGTTTTGCCCAAATCTTGATTTTATTTTTACACTCTTCCCACAGATACCCCTATTTCAAAAACTCTTCCCTGGGTAAAATAATTACAAATGCAGTGAGGGGTAGGAAATGTATACAAATGATTGATGATTGAGACGTGTTGGTACCATGTCTGCAAACATCAATCATGCATCCACCTGCACTTGATTTTAACCATATTTCAGCTTCTAGTTAAAATTTTGCAGATATTTTTAAACATTGAGGTGCCTTAATAAACATTGTTTCAAAATGGATTTGGGAGGTTTTCTTCTTTGATCCAACAAGCCAAAATTCACTTTTTAGTTCCAAGAGGTTTTTTTTTTTTTCCTTTTGCATCTTGTTCCAGGTGATGGTTTTCAATTTGGAAATCTAAAACAGGCTTCAGGCTTCAAGGTTGTTCTTCTCAATGAAAAATGAGCATCGAAATGTTGGGGGGAAAATGAAATCCAGTTTGCAGATTTGGGCAACACTGTGTTCCCAACTACTAAAAGATTTAATCTTTGAACAAATAATGTTCTTCTTGAGTGAAAAATGGTAATATATTCAAGTTGGCTGGAATCGCTGCTGGGCTCAGGATCAAAGAATGAAAGCTGTCTCTCAAAAGGAGATATGCACTTTGTGAAAATGGACAAGATCAAGAACTGCATCACAGATGTACTGAGAGAGCTTATAATTTTACATATAAGTAGTTTTGGGGGCTCTCATAGGAAGCAATAATTGCTTTGCATTCTGTGCATATTTCCCATTCCACGAGTCAAAATTCAGCCAGGGGCAGTTCAAGGATGGGAAAGCACATACATGACATTTTCAGTTGTTTTTTCTTGAATATGTCGTCACTGCTGCCATTAATATTTCAGCTGTGTTTTGTTGTTAGTCATTTATTAAAGTGTAAACCTTTAACCTTTAAGATATTTTCAGAGGGCTTCTTGCACAACTAACTAGGAAGCATTATACAGCTTGCACTTCTCTGTAGCTTAATGAATGTTTAAAGGAGCGTGTAAAAAAAAAAACCATGAAAAGAACCGATGTTGAGAAAACATCAGAGAGTTCTATGCAGAAAAGAACATTCATTTCCTGTAAAATTCCATGATCGGGATAGGAATGATTGTGTTCTGTCCTTAATTTGAATACTCGAAATCCCCGCGCCTTGATTGGCTAAGGCGCGGGGATTTCTGATTGGCCAGGCGAGCCGCGCTGATTGGCCCGATTGAAGTCTCCCGCGATTGGCTCGCTCCAAGAGCGGGAGACTTGAATTGCTGCCATTGGCCGCGGCCGCTGAGATGAAAAGGATAAAAGCCGCGGGCTTTTTCCTTTTCGCCAGTTTGGTTCACAACAGTTTAATAAAGAGCTTGAATGATAGTCACGGACTCTGAGCCTTCTTTTGTGGACACGACACTGGCGACGAGGGTGGGATCCCGACCCTGAACCGAACCCCGTGTCCAACAAGAGCCAGTTCCAGTGAAAGAGATGGCGAAGATCGCACCGCCCGCCCCCTTCAACCCCGCCAACGAAGACTGGGAATCGTACTCAGACCGGTTCCGAATGTACTTAGAATGCGCCGGAATGAAGGACGCCCCGGGCCCGCTAAAACGCGCCGTCTTCCTTACTCACTGCGGACCAGAGGTCTTCCAGATGGCCAAAGCATTGGCCAAGCCGGCAGACGCAACAGCCATGGACTGGGACGTCCTCGAGCCTATACTGCGGCGCCATTACACCCCCGAGGTCCCCATCCTGATACGGCGCAACGAGTTTTACCGCCGAAATCAGAAACCAGACGAGAAATTGAGCGACTTCGTCGCCGAGCTGCGGCGCCTAGGAGGACTCTGCGAGTTTGAAGGTCTAAACAGCCTCATTAGAGACCGATTCGTGCTCGGCCTATGGGACCCTACACTCCAGAGCCGGCTTATGGCCAAGGGCGACATCAGCCTAGCAGACGCCCTCACCGCAGCCGCAGCCGCAGAGGCAACCCGCTCGTCCGCTGACAGCATGCGGAGATCCGACGCAAAGGGCGGTAACAACAACCCGGCAAGGTCGGCCGACCCTAGAAGCGAATCAACCGCACACTACGGAGAATTTCAGTCAGCCTCCAGCACGTCGGAAGACGAGGAGGACATACATCGCGTGCAGACGGGACGCGGGGACCAGCGAAATCGAAGAGGTCGTAGGTCGAGGACCAACTGTGCCGGGTGCGGCGGCGACCACCCCAGGTCAGAATGCCGATTTTTTGACTCTATTTGTAGGCATTGTGAACGACGGGGTCACATCGCTCGAGTTTGCCGCCAAAAGAAGACCCGCAGCCCACCCAAATGGGAACAACACGACCGGAAGAAGGAAAGCCCCCCGCCCAAGACCAGAGAGCGCCAACTGGATGGTCGGTGGGACCGTACCCAGCGATCTTCAAGAGGCGGCGACGGTCGGCGAAAAGAAGAAACACACCAGACGTTGACCATCGGCCATGCCATCTCCGACGGCGCCAGAAAGGTACACGTTGAAGTCCATATTGAGGGCCAGCCATGCAAGATGGAAGTGGACTCCGGGTCCTACCTCTCCATGATTGCATGGCGCGAGATTAAGCGGCTCGTACCCACACTCCATAAGAAGAACATTCATACCCAGAAAATCATCATAAAAGACTACCAAGGGAACCGCGTCCCGGTAGTGGGCACCAAGAGCTTCAATGTAACCTACAAGGGTCGCACCGAACAACTGCCACTCACCATCGTCGATCGCGACCGCCCAAGCCTCCTGGGCTTACAATGGTTCGCCCCGCTTGACATCGCGCTGACAGGAGTCAACCACGTCGCCGACGACGGTTGGGAACAGCGGCTAGCCCAGGAGTTCCAGGAAGTTTTCGATGGAAGCTTGGGCAAGTACCAGGGGCCCCTTATTTCATTTGACTTAGACCCGAAGGTTCCCCCCAAGCGGCTTAAACCTAGGAGGGTACCATTCGCCCTGAAGCCTAAAATTGACGAGCAGATCAACAAGCTCGTCGAACAGGGGGTGTTGCAACCGATAGACCATGCCCGATGGGAAACCCCTATAGTGACCCCAGTAAAACCAGACGGGTCCGTGAGAATTTGCGGGGACTATAAGGCCACCCTAAATGGCGCATTACAACAAAGCGCCTACCCAGTCCCAATCGTGCAACATCTGCTGCACTCACTGGGAGGGGGCAAGGTCTTTGCCAAGCTCGATCTCGCCCAGGCATATCAGCAGCTACCAGTAGATGAGAAAACGGCAGAAGCCCAGACCATCGTGACCCATCGGGGGGCCTTCAAGTGTAACCGACTCCAATTCGGAGTCAGCGTGGCACCAGGCATCTTTCAAAGCCTGATGGAACGTTTGCTACAGGGCATCGAGGGGGTGGTGCCCTATTTTGATGACATATTAGTAGCGGCGCCAAACGAAGCCGAATTAGAAAACCGACTCAGACAGGTCTTAACAAAATTTAAAGTGACAGGACTTAAAGTTAAACGAGAAAAATGTCAACTATGCACAAAGCAAGTGGAATTTTTGGGCTACCTTCTAGACCGGCATGGCATTCACCCTACAATTAAAAAAGTGAAAGCCATCAAAGAAGCCCCTACCCCAAAGTCTAAAACAGAACTACAAGCGTTCTGAATTTTTATAATGTTTTCCTACCCCAAAAGGCTACGGCGGCGGAGCCTTTGCATAGACTCCTGGATAAGGCGGCAACCTGGACTTGGGGGAGACGAGAGCAAACCGTCTTTCAAAAAACCAAAGACCTCCTCACCTCCGACGCCGTCCTGATTCAATTCAGCGAAACCTTGCCCTTAGCTGTCACTCGCGACGCATCACCTTTCGGCGTCGGCGCTGTCCTCAGCCATACCCTCCCAGACAAAAGGGAAGCACCCATCGCATTTTTCTCCAGGACTCTGACTAAACCAGAGCGGAACTATAGCCAGCTGGACAAAGAAGCCTTGGCTATAGTTGCCGCCGTTAAGCGTTTCCACGAATACCTGTATGGCCGCCCGTTCACCATTGTGACAGACCATAAGCCATTGTTGGGAATCCTCGCCGGAAACCGAGCCACCCCGAACATTTTATCACCCCAGATGACAAGGTGGTCCGAGTTCCTGGCAGCCTACAGCTACGACCTGTTACACAAGCCAGGTAAGAAAATTTCGAACGCGGACGCTTTAAGCCATTCCCCCTTACCAGACTCTGATCCTGACCCAGCGCCAACAACAAACACCCTTAGCATTGAAAACCTACCCATTACCGCATCGGACATTGCCAGAGAGACTGTTAAGGATAAGCGTCTGGCGCGAATCCTACATTGGCTAGAAAAAGGCTGGCCTGAAAGGGACAATGACGAATCCATTAAAACGTTCAGAAACCGCCAGACTGAACTTTCAATTCTTAAGGGATGTATCCTGTGGGGTGACAGGGTAGTCATCCCGGACAGATTGCAAGGGAGGGTCCTAGAGATGCTGCATGAGGGTCATCCTGGCATCGTCAGGACTAAAGCCCTGGCCAGGAGTTACGCTTGGTGGCCAGCGATGGACAAACAAATTGAGCAATGGGTCGCCAAATGCCATCGATGCCAGGAGACCAGACCCAGCCCACCCGCAGCACCCATCCGGGACTGGGAAATACCAAGGGGGCCCTGGTCCAGAATCCATTTAGACTTTGCGGGTCCAACAAATGGGCATACTTTTTTGATCACAGTCGACGCTTACTCCAATTGGTTGGAAGTAAGCGATATGAAATCCACTACCATGGAGGCTGTCATCAAAGAACTGTGTAAACTGTTTTCCACGCACGGCCTCCCAGACGTCATCATCTCAGATAACGGGCCCCAGTTTACTTCCCTCGAGTTTGAAAGGTTTTTGGCGGAGAGGGGCATCCGCCACGCATTAACGGCACCGGCGCATCTGGCGGCGAACGGTAGAGCGGAACGAATGGTCCAGTTTACTAAAAAAACCCTCCGGAAAATGGACCACGGGGAGATCAACGACAAAATCAACAAACTCCTCTTCATACAACACATCACCCCTAACACCACTACCAACAAGAGCCCAGCCGAACTGTTAATGGGCAGGAAGCTGAGGTCCCCACTCGACAGGTTGCACCCGACTTACAACCCGGAGCGGCCCCCAGACTCCAGCTCCAAATACCGGACATTTGCCCCCGGTGACTTAGTTTACGCCAAAAATCTGACGGGGGACCCCCTATGGATCCCAGCCGTCATCACGCAAATCACCGGTGCACGGTCGTACCGGCTCCAAACCACCGACGGGCGAGCCTGGAAACGACACATCGACCAGCTCCGGTCACGCACGGCAACAGACCTCAACCCCCAAGAATCGAACCAAGGGGGGAGGGAACACCCGAATAAAATAGCGCAAGAAAAAATCCAAAAGTACTCACCGGAACGCAGCCATCACGAGTCCCCTCCGGAGAAGAACCACCTGGCCAGCTCAACCGACTCGGAGAAACCAAGCGGGAGCGGCGAAACCCGCAGCTCAACTGACCCGGTAGGCCCAGGCGGGAGCCACGGAGAATGAACCGGCCCGATCATCCAGCCGGTTCACACAGAGGGAGGAGCAGCCAAAAAGATGACCGCTCCGGCCGAGGTACAGCTTGAAACTGAGTTGCGCAGGTCAACTAGGACTAGACGGAGCCCCGCCTACCTGCGTGACTACGCTACGTGATGGACCATACCAAGAGGGGAAGGGAGTTCTGTCCTTAATTTGAATACTCGAAATCCCCGCGCCTTGATTGGCTAAGGCGCGGGGATTTCTGATTGGCCAGGCGAGCCGCGCTGAT
Organism: Hydrophis major; assembly: GCA_033807585.1. Lineage (NCBI taxonomy): Eukaryota > Metazoa > Chordata > Lepidosauria > Squamata > Elapidae > Hydrophis > Hydrophis major. The sequence goes on along the minus strand of CM066332.1, from coordinate 29,822,914 downwards.
TGGCCCGATTGAAGTCTCCCGCGATTGGCTCGCTCCAAGAGCGGGAGACTTGAATTGCTGCCATTGGCCACGGCCGCCGAGGCGAAAAGGATAAAAGCCGCGGGCTTTTTCCTTTTCGCCGGTTTGGTTCACAACAGTTTAATAAAGAGCTTGAATGATAGTCACGGACTCTGAGCCTTCTTTTGCGGACACGACAGATTGCATAATCAAAGCCTAATTTGAAGGCATTTTTAGCCAACTTTTTTTTTCAATTTTTACAGAATCACATTAAAGTGGGAAGACCTGAGGATCATGAAACAATATTATACAAAATTAGCCTTTGGAATGTGCATCTATCCAAATACATTCAAGATTTGTGGGACATTTAGAAAATAACATTGTCCAAGCATTCTCTCACAGGATTATATATGTTCTCTCACATGATTAAATATTGGAAAAATCAAAGACATTTCTGTACGATTGTGATGAAAGCTACCTGATGGAGACTAGCAAAGTGATAAGATCCATAACCATATATGTCAGAGAAGTGGGCAGTAGTAAACTATGTAGAAGTTCATCCATTCCCTAAATTTCAGAAATTGTTCTTCATAAACAGAGAGAACTCAAGGGAATTAATTAGAATTAGAATTCTTTTATTGGCCAAGTATGATTTGTCCCACAAGGAATTTGTCTTGGTGCAAATGCTCTCAGTGTACATAAAAGAAAAGATACATTCATCAAGAGTCCAGAATCATAAGGTACAACACTTAATAATAGTCATAGGGTACAATAAGCAATCAAATCATATTAGGAAACAGTCAATATAAATCGTGAGGATACAAGCGACAAAGTTGGTCATACAGTCACAATTGGGAGGAGATGGGTGAAAGGAAGGATGGGAGGATTAATAGTAATAGTAGTGCAGACTTTGTAAATAGTTGGACAGTGTTGAGGAAATTATTTGTTTAGCAAAGTGATGGCTATCACTTCAATCAACAATCAAATCATACTAGGAAACAGTCAAGTGGGAGGGGATGGGTGATAAGGAGTGGTGAGATTAACAGTAATAGTAGTGTACACTTTGTAAATAGTTAAACAGTGTTGAGGAAATTATTTGTTTAGCAGAGTGATGGCTTTCGGGGAAAAACTGTCCTTGTGTCTAGTTGTTCTGGTTTGCAGTGCTCTAAAGTGTCATTTTGAGGGTAGGAGTTGAAACAGTTTATGTCTGGGATTTGAGGGTCTGTAAATTTTTTCACAGCCCTCTTTTTGACTTGTGCAGTATGTAGGCCCTTGATTGAAGGCAGATTGGTAGTAATTGTTTTTTTTCTGCAGTCCTAATTATCCTCTGAAGTCTGTGTCTATCCTCTTGGGTTGCAAAACCAAACCAGACAGTTCCAGAGATGCAAATGAGATTCAATAATTCCTCTGTAGAACTTTTTCAGCAGCTCCTTGGGCAGTTTGAGCTTTCTGAGTTGGCTCAGAAAGAACATTCTTGGTTGTGCTTTTTTAATGATGTTTTTAATGTTAGGTCCATTTTAGGTCATGTGATACAGTAGAACCTAGAAATCTGAAGGTCTCTACTGTTGATACTGCGTTGTCTAGTATTGTAAGAGGTGGTAGTATGGGAGGGTTTCTTCTAAAGTCTACCATCATTTCTACGTTTTTGAGTGTGTTCAGTTCCAGATTGTTCCGGTTATACCACGAGGCAAGCTGTACCTGCCTTCTTTAGGAACAGCAACAATAGTAACTTTATTTCCCAACTACCAATGGCTTCTGCAAGATCTTTCTACCCTACATACTTACCACAAGTTTTATCTAAATCTAGAATGCTGTTTGAAGCCAATAACCTATCCATCTAAATATCTCTGGGGGAGTCATGTATATATTGGGAGAAAGAAATTCATATAATTGGAAGGAAAACATTTTTGTACTTTATGTAAAAATACACCAATAAAAATGACATGTTAAGAATGGATTATAATTAAAAGAAAAACAAATTCCAGAACCCAAAAGGAAGAGGAATCAATTTCAGAAAATGAAACCTGTGTAAGTTTGAGAGATGAAAAACTGTTTAAAATGTTAGCAATAGGTTCAGTGCCTGAAATTGACCATCAAGGTTAGCATGTTAAGAACAAACCTGATCTTATGTGCTTCCCTCAGCTCTTCTGGCAGAAGAGGTATGAGAGATTTTAATTTTGTTTAGTTGTATCTTCTCCAAGTTTTGCTGTCTTGTATCTTGTTTGATCATATGAATCCAATAAACAATGTGGCTAACTTTAACTTTTGGCTTCTCCAACAATGTATGCCCAATCTTTTACGTTAAAACCCAAGTGCCCTGAAACTGCTAGAATGAGCCTTGGCTTTTTCACAAAGCCATAGTTTCATATTATACTTTCAAGGGCAGGATGTGGGAAAAGAAAAAAGAACAGCTCCATAAAAGATCTCTGCAAGTAAAGGTTCAATTTAAACTGTTAGATCTGGGGTGGATTGAAGGAGACGCGAGACCATCCAGTAAGTTCAGCTCTTTATTTAGGATAAGAACAGTCTGAATAATACTGGCCGTGGCAGCCTTCATATAGGGCTGGCTTGTGACTCAATGGCCAATAGCAGCGCTTTGAATCTCCCGCGATCGGCTCAGCCAATCGCGGTGGATCCTTAGCGCTCCAATCACGGCCGGGGTTTCGACCAATCAGGTCGCTGTCTGTCCGGACCAATCAGTTGTGAGGGTTTTGGAGTATGCTAATACAGCACACCCCTCCCCTCTTGGTTTCGTCTGTCAGTGCGTTGTGAGGTAGTCGCGTAGGTAGGCGGGTCTTCGCACCTGCCTAGTTGACCTGCGCGGTTCAGTTCTAGTGTGGTCTTCGACCAGCTCGGAGGGTTTCTCTGTCACTCCAGTTCCTTGGGATGGAACTGCCTGGAAGGGCCTTTCTTGGCAGCTCCCTCTCGGTCTACCCGGGCTGGTTGAGCTGCCATCCCTATTGTTCCCACCGGATCTCTCTGTGCTGGTTGAACTGGCTTGGCTGTTCCCTCCAGGTGAAAATTCTGGGGATTCGTATCCTGTTGGTCCTGTGTTTGCTGGTGAGTAGGACCGGTTTCTTTGTGGTTTGTTTGTTCTGGGTGGGGGGTGTTCTGCTTGTGCTAGGATGTTCCCTTCGGCTCTTTCTTTAATGCTTGCCGTTTCCCCCCCCCCCCTTCTAGTTTCTTGTTCGGGTGTCTAGTTGATGGTGACGGCTATTCTTGACCTTAGTTGGTTGATGTGCCGTTTCCAACTTTTTCTGTCGCTTGTTTCTACCCGGTATGATAGGGGCCCGGTTATCTGGGTGATTGTTGCTGGTACCCAGAGTGGTTCTCTTGAGAGGTTTTTGGCGTATACTGTGTCCCCTATGTTAAATTTTCTGTGTTTGCTGGAGGACCCTGGCGCTTTTTCTGGGTTATATGTTGGGTGCATTCTATCTAGTGTTGATCGTAGTTTTCTGCCCATCATTAGTTCTGCCGGGCTTCTATTTGTGGTTGCGCTGGGTGTAATGTGTTGAATGAGAAGCATTTTATTGATTTTGTCCTGTATGTTGGCTGTTTCTATTTTCTGGATGGCTTTCTTCGTGTATTGGACCATGCGTTCTGCCCACCCATTCGCCGCCGGATTTGCCGGTGCGGTTAATGCATGCCGTATGCCTTGGCCTGCCAGATATTGTTTGAATGCCAGTGCGGTGAACTGGGGCCCATTGTCCGACACTATTACATCTGGCAGGCTGTGCGTGGCAAAGAGTTTACTCAGTTTCTTTATTACCGCCTCCGTTGTGGTGGATTTCATGGTGCTTACCTCCAGCCAGTTGGAGTAAGCATCTATTGTGATAAGGTACATGTGTCCCTCGGTTGGCCCCGCGAAGTCTATGTGAATCCTAGACCATGGGCCTCTTGGTGTTTCCCATTCTTGGGTTGGGGCTGCGGGAGGATTGGGTCTGGATTCTTGGCATTGTTTGCATTTGGCAACCCAGGTTTCGATCTGTTTGTCCATCCCTGGCCACCAAACGTAGCTTCTGGCCAGGCTTTTCATCTTGACCATCCCTGGGTGCCCCTCATGCAACATCCCCAATACCCTTTCTTGTAATGTTTCCGGTATTACCACTCTGTCCCCCCAAAGTATGCAGCCCTTCTCGGTAAAGAGTTCAGTCTGTCTGTTTTGGAAGGGTCTGAATAGTTCATCCTTGTCCCCTTCCGGCCACCCTTTTCCAACCCAGCTCAAGACTCGCGCCAGCCGCTTGTCTTTATTTGTTTCTCTGGCAATGTCTGGCGCCGTCACGAGTGGGTTGGATATTGTCTCTATTTGGAGTACCTCTGTTGTGGGTGCCGGGTCGTCTTCCCGGTCAGGTAGTGGTGAGCGACTCAGGGCATCTGCGTGGGCGATGTCCTTGCTGGGCCGGTGTATCAGCTGGTAATTGTATGCTGCTAGGAATTCGGACCACCTTGTCATTCTTGGCGATAGAATGTTTGGTGTGGCCCTGTTTCCTGCCAGGATTCCTAGCAGCGGCTTGTGATCCATAATGATTGTAAAAGTCCTACCGTAAAGGTATTCGTGAAATTTCTTGACGCAGGCGATGACTGCTAGGGCCTCTTTGTCGAGTTGGCTGTAGTTCTGCTCTGGCTTTGAAAGTGTCCTTGATGAGAAGGCGATGGGTGCTTCCCTCCCGTCTGGTAGCTGGTGGCTGAGGATGGCGCCGATCCCAAATGGCGATGCGTCGCATGTTACCATTAATGGCAGGGTCTTGCTGTACTGGATTAGTACCGTGTCAGATGTTAGCAGATTCTTTGTGTTGGTGAAGGCGCTCTCCTCCCATGCTCCCCAAGTCCAGGTTGCTGTTTTATCTAACAGCCTATGCAATGGTTCCGCCACGGTTGCCTTTTGAGGTAGGAAGACATTGTAAAAGTTTAACAGTCCCAAGAAAGCTTGTAGCTCCATTTTGTTTTTGGGCCGTGGCGCTTCCCTTATGGCTCTCAGTTTCTTTTCTGTGGGATGGATCCCTTGCTTATCTAGGAGGTACCCTAGAAATTCAACCCTCTCTGCCCGTAGTTGGCATTTCCCTTTTTTAACTTTGAGTCCCGAGTCTCTGAATTTCTTTAGTACCTCCCTTAACCGGGCTTCCATTTGTTTTTCATTTTTCGCGGCCACCAGCACGTCGTCAAAGTAGGGCACCACCCTTTCTATGCCCTGGAGGAGTCTTTCCATGAGGCTTTAGAAGACCCCGGGTGCCACGCTGACTCCAAATTGGAGCTGGTTGCAGCAGAAAGCCTCCCGGTATGTTACGATGGTTTGGGCTTCTGCGGTTGTGGCATCGACCGGCAGTTGCTGGTAGGCTTGTGCCAGGTCGAGTTTTGCGAAAATCCAGCCTCCCCCCAGTGAGTGCAGAAGGTGCTGTACTACTGGGACGGGATATGCGCTTTGTTGGAGTGCATGGTTTAGGGTGGCCCTGTAGTCACCACAGATTCTCACGGACACATCTGGCTTGATGGGGGTGACAATCGGGGTCGATTGGTTCCAGCACCCCTTGCGTGATGAGCTTATCTAGCTGCTCATCAATTTTGGGCTTGAGTGCAAATGGGACTCGCCTGGGCTTAAGGCGGATTGGCACGATGCTCGGGTCTATATTGAATGAGATAGGGGACCCCCGGTACTTGCCTAGGCTGTCACTGAAGACTTTCCAGAAGTTCCTAACGAGTGCCGCTTCCCAGGCCGCCTCTCCGATGTGGTGTATGCCGGTTACTTCGATGCCCAGGGTGTGAACCACTGTAGTCCCAATAGGCTCAGTCGATCTTGGTCGACGATCGTCAAGGGTAGCACTTCAGTGTGGCCCTTGAAGGTGACTTTAAAATGGCCTCTGCTGACCACAAGGATGCAGTTCCCTTGATAGTCTTTGAGGGTTAGTGTTTGGTCTTCTAGTTCGTGGCAGCAGACGGTGGGGACCAGGCACTTGAGGACCTGGAGTACACCTCCATGTTGCATGGCTGGTCTTCTATCCCCACCGTCACATATACCTTCCTGGCGTCACTTGTGGAGGAATGGCCGATGACGATGGTTTGGTGTGTTTCCTCCCTTTGTCTTGTCTTGTAGAGTCACCTGTTCTGATGCTCTCGGCTCCAGCGGTTCTCCGTCTGGTGCTCGCAGTTTCTGGTGGGGGTGTTCTCCCACCGTCGGGGGCTGCCATCTTGTCTTCTGGGGCTGCCTTCTCATCGTCGCGGGCTGTAGTGTCTTTTATTCCAGCACACCTTGGTGATGTGCCCCCGTTTCTCACCATGCCGGCAAATGGCATCGAGGAAATGGCAGTCCGCCCAGGGGTGATCGCCGCCGCAGCCGGCACACTGGAACCTCGACTTACGACCTCGTGGTTCCCACCACTCCCGCGCTGCTTGAAGGCGGTGGATCTCCTCCTCCTTGTCCTCGGTCTCTGAGAAGGAGTCGATGTCGCCGTGGTGTGTCACTGTGTCTCGATGGTCGGTTTCGGGTCGCTTTTTGGGGGTCGAGTTCGTCTCTCCGGCCATCGGTCGTGGCATGATGCTCGATTGTTGCATCCGAGCTGCTGATTTCTTGGCCACTGCAGCTGCAGCTGCCTCGGTGAGGGCATCGGTGAGGGAGATATCGCCCTTTGCCATGATGCGGCTCTGGAGGATGGGGTCTCGGAGTCCTAGGACGACGCGGTCTCGCAGTACCTCATCCAGGTCAGCGAACTCACACAGGCCGCCCAAGTCTCGTAGTGCTGCCATGAAGTCGCCAAGCCCCTCGCCCTTGCGTTGATCCCACCTGTAGAAATCGTGCCGCCGGATAAGGATGGGCACGACGGGGGCGTAGTGGCTTCGCAGTAGGGGCTTGAGGTCGCCCCATTCCATGGTCTTAACGTCCTCTGGTTTGGCCAAGGCTTTGGCCATCTTGAACACTGCGGGCCCGCAGTGTGTGAGAAACACGGCTTGTTTCTTGTGGCCGTTGGCATCTTTGAGATTGCTACTCTCAAGGAACATTTGGAATCTATCAGTATAGGATTCCCAGTCCTCAGTGGCAGGGTTGAAGGGTGCGGGTGACGAGTTGATGCCGGCCATGCTGTCTGTTGCCGCGTGCCGCTTCGCCACGTGCTGGGGTCTCTTTGTCTCACAATCCCACCCTCGTCGCCAGTGTTAGATCTGGGGTGGATCAGTTCGAAGGAGATGCGAGACCATCTAGTGAGTTCAGCTCTTTATTTAGGATAAGAACAGTCTGAATAATACCGGCCATGGCAGCCCTTCATATAGGGCTGGCTTGCGGCTCGGTGGCCAATGGCAGCGCTTTGAATCTCCTGCGATCGGCTTAGCCAATCGCGGTAGATCCTTAGCGCTCCAATCATGGCCGGGGTTTCGACCAATCAGGTCGCTGTCCGTCCGGACCAATCAGTTGTGAGGGTTTTGGAGTATGCTAATAGCACATAAACATCTCCAGATGGATGGTGAAATAGATGGAGATTCAGAAGACCTTTGGTAGTTTGTTTGCAGTTTGACTGCTAACCAGAGAGTGGCTAATATGGACCAGATAGACAGATGACCTAGTCTTGTCTAAAGCAGAGTCTTGTATTCTGCTTCATCTTTTGTGACTTTTGTGACATCTCTGTGCAGGATGTTGTTATTTATAACATAAAGAGGTAATCTTGCAAATTTTCCTCTCATTGAGTTTTTTTCTTTGCTTTTTTTTAAAAAACACTGGCTAGGAAGGGAGTAGAATGAAATGAAGTTGGCAAATCATCCGTTGTTGTCACCTTGAGTATGTTGGGAAGTGTATGAAAACAATGACATTTATCACAAGCTATTGAGCTTTTTCGTCCTGATTTATGGCCAAGTTTGCTCTGCAAAAAATACACTCCATGATTTTATGGCTTGTGAATGACCTAGAGATGATAACCTCAAACTCCTTTCAGAGATTGGAGGCTACAGCAATATACTCCAAAGTACAATGGCAGGAATTAAGCTAGCATGGAGCAGAGTATCTATTTCCCCACCTATACACAGGGGAATATTACGGGAAGTACAATGATGTGTTTTGTACTATATTTATAACTGGTGTCAGACCTACCCTTACATGGTTGAGAATATTGTTACACTTTTACTACACCATAAAAAAACCACACAAATTCAAAATGCAGTGCAATACATTTTTGATGTGTATTTTTTATGGTCCTTGCCAATGTGTTATGTGATGCTTCATTTGTTTGATTTCTTGTCATTTTGTTTAACTTAGCTTTTTGTTTTGCTTTTGTTTTTGTTTTGTAATGCATATCCACAGGTAAGCCAAAAGTTGTCAAAACATGTGTGGCGTAATCATCAAGCCCTAGCACACTCCTAGGCATCTTTGATCAGCATTGTTGTGGCCTGCCAGCGGCCAATGGAGCTGGCAGCAGACTTGCACAGTGAGGAGGTTGGGAGGAACCTGGGCCAGTCCTGAAGTCTGGGGAAGGCTCTGATGAGTCCTCTGCATCAGAGGCAGAGATGAGGCCAGGGCCATCCAACCGTTATCAGCTGTCTTCGGAGTCAGAGATCAGTGGAGCAGAAGAACAGCTGGAGCCTGTTCCCAGTCTGTGCATGCCCAGAGCCATCAGGAGAACAGTTAAGGAACAAGGATAGACTCGGGAGTAAGGCACAGGTGGACGGTGATGCCTTCTCCCAAAGAGAATAAAGAGGAGCTAAAGGGGAGTGGTGTTTGCAAGAGACAATTAATTCAATTCATTCGGTTGAAGATCGGTTCCTGACTTCTTGCCAAGTAATTTCTGCTACAGCGTGGCATTTGGAAGATATTGGCCTGGCAACTCTCCAAGCCTGATAAAGGTCTGTAGTTGTGAAATCTCATGAAAGACTGTTTGCCGGGACTTTGCTGGAGAGGAATTCACTTTAACCAAAATTAAAGAGGTTTTAATGGGAGAAGGAATCTGTTTCATGATCTCGGGAAGCCTAGGTCAGAACAAGAAGAAGGCCACAGGCAGTCCTTGAGTTATGAGCCCAGCATTTATGTTGCTTAGTGAAACATTTGTTAAGGAAGTTTGCCCCATTTTATGACTTTTCTTGCCACAGTTAAGTGAATCATTACATTTGTTAAGTTGGTAACATGATTGTTAAGTGAATCTGGATTTCCTAATGGCTTTGCCTGTCAGAAGGTTGCAAAAGGGGATCATATGACCTTGGGACACTGCAACAGTTACAAATACGAACTACGGTAGTTGCCAAACAAACACCTGAATTTTGGTCATGTGATCCTGGGAAGGTGCAACGATCATAAGTATGAAAAACGATCATCAGTCACTTTCTTCAGTGCCATTGTAACTTTGAAAGGGCACTAAATGAGCTGTTGTAAATCGAGGATTACCTGTGTTTGACTTGATAGCATTTATTCCCAGGTAATATGGATGAGATCACAACTTGTAGAATTCTTCCCACATGAAGGTGCCCCTTCACTAATTTCTCAACAATTCTTTTTCCTACTCTAGAATGGTCAATCGTGTGAGAAAAACAACTAGAAACTCTTCCTCAATGGCAGCACTATATTGAGTTTTATAAAAATTTCCATTCCATCTCTTTGTCCATTGGGCGCACAGAACCAAGTTGAAACAAGGGAGTGCTTTGACTGAGAGTTCAGCACTTCTGTTATTGTATTTTGTTGATACGATGGCACTCAAAAATGAAAAGGCTTTCATTGACCTAACTTTAATTTCTGAGATTAACAGTTCTCCTTAAAGGAAAATGAGAATGCTAGACTATTCAAACAGACTAACAGATAACAGATAATCAGAGTTGGAAGGAACCTTGTAGGTCATCTAGTCCAACCCTCCACCCAAGTGGGAACTAGGTTCACATGTTGCATTAAATCATAGTTTAGTTAACATGGCTTGTTGGATACAACTGAGTTGATTTTCTACAATTAACATGCTAAATGATATAGTCTGTCTTAAGATTCTAATGCAAGGGTCTTCAAACTTGGCAAGTTTAAGACTTGTGGACTTCAACTCCCAGATTTCCTGAGCTAACATGACTGGAGGAGGAATTCTGGGAATTGAAGTCCACAAGTCTTAAAGCTGTCAAGTTTGAAGACCCTTGTTCTAATGGATGAATTCCCAAAACATGCTAAACCAAAAAACCACACAAGACCCATTCTGGAAATGTGTGAACAAAACCATTGGGCACCAATAGTTAGATAAACTAAAATGGCAGCTATAGCCCTGCTGCTTTTATACATGAGCTGCTTGCATGAAACATAGAAGAAAAATATCAGGGCTTTGATCACATGATTGTGGTCACAATCTTGACTTTTATGACCCACCACCCCATGAATGTCCTTGCTTCATATCCAGTCACTCTATCTGTGTCTCGTTCCTCCCTCCCCACAAATACCCAACAAGTAATTTTGCTGCTGAGTTAACTTTTGGTGCCTTTGGTACTGAATTTGAGTGGTAAGCTCTTCCCTCAGCCAAAAACACCCAGCACTTCCTGGGTTTTGCTGACGTTTACAGAAAATGTATGCTAGGATCTGCTCATAAAGCGAAACCATTGACCCAACTGACTAAGAAGGGAGTGAAATTTGCTTGGGCTCTTACACACCAATCCCCCTTACAAGAGTTAAAGCAACTTTTTGCTTCCCAGGCCCTGCTTCAGCACTTGGACATATCCAAGAGATTTTTTGTCCTGACAGATGTTTCAGCTTTAGCCATTGGAACCATTCTTTTGCAAGAGAGAAAGGGAAACATCAGCCTTCTTCCATGCATGTTCTTTCCCAGAACCCTGACAGTTCCAGAATGCAATTATGACCTCTTCAATAAAGATGCTGTTCAATCAGCATTCCAGCACTCGAGACACACTACTGAGAAGGAGCATGCTTTCCCATAGAGATCAACAAGAACTTACATACCCTGCAACAAAACCAGCTACTTTTGCACAGACAAGCAGTTGGAGCTGATTCTTCTCATGTGTTGATTTTTAGATTAAGAACATCCCAGGCTCCAAGAACTTAATGACAGCTGTGCTCTCCCACAAATCAGAATATTCCCTTGTTCAACAGATTCCAGCACCAATAACAACCCTGCAACTTTCAATTTCCAGTTTCACCAATCACCAGCAGCCACTGAGAGGTTGGGAACTGCCCAACTGCACCAGGACTTAATCTTCAAGACAAAGGAACAGCAACAACAAGACCACTTCTCACGGGCCAGGATAGATGAACTCAAGGAGATCCCAGCAAGTACTATAACTCCGTTCCCGATGGTGCCCTGAAACACAGAGACAGAATAGTAGTTGCTCCCTGCCTCCAATGCAGGGAAGAGATACTGCAGCTTTGCTGTGATAATCAAACAGCCATGCATGGTGGGATGTTAAAAACCCTGCAAAGAACCTTGAGAGATTTTTGGTAGCCTAGGATGGCTTCAGACATCAGGGAATATATGGCTTTTTGCCACATGTGCAAGATGGCCCAACTACTCAATCAGAAGCCTGCAAGACATTTGCAACCACTGCCTATGACCCCCAACTCCCACCCTTGGCATACAGTCTCTCTGGATTTCATTACTTACCCTGTATCCAAGGCTTCACTTCACAATGATGGTAGATCTTTTCACCAAGATGGCCCATTTCATACCCTGTAAGGGATTTCCCAATGCCAAAGACACAGCCCAACTTTTTCTAGACTATGTTTTTCACTACTATGGCATGGTCTCAGTGCTCATGTCAGACAGAGAGGCACAATTCCAATCTAGATTTTGGAAAGCACTTTTTCAATTGCTAAATGTCACGGTCAGCCTCTCCTCAGTCCAACATCCATCCACGAATAGGGAGGTTGAGAGAATAAACCTGTTGTGTTCGACGGAAGCCTGTGCAGACGGCAGCGGAATCAGACAGTGGGGAAGAATAGGGACCAATCTGGGAGTCTGGGGAGGACTCGGACGAGGGTCCTATGTCCCACACAGAGATGGGGTCAGGACCATCTGGGAATTAAGTGCTGACTCTGGAGCCTCCAGAATCTGGCAGCAGGGAGGCAGAGGAACAAGGGGAGTGTGTTCCCAGTGTGCATGTGCACAGAGCTGCCAGAAGGAAAGAGCAGCTAAGACAAAATGGGCGACTAGAGAGTAAGGCTTGGAGATGATTGCACCCCCATAAGGTATAAAGGAAGTGCAAAGGTAGGAAAACCTTTGCAGGAAGCAACATCATTTGCTCTGATAGGTTTGGACTCTGAAAGCTCTGTGGTGAATTTATTCTCCATTTGGTTTTGGAAAGACTAATTGGGACTTTAGTCATTAGCAGCACGTCAAGTAAGATAAGATGGTTCTTATCAGATGTCTCTCGAAGAACTTTGGTAGACGTCCCTGGGACTAATTATAACCAGTTAAGACTCATTCTGGGCTGTGAATGATGATAATTCACCGCCATTGAACTAAAATAAAAAAGTTTTGGATTTTATGTGCATTTGTTAGTGTCTCAGGAAGCCATGGTCAAAATAGAACCAGCTCCTCCAATAGTATCTGAGGTGGTACTGTGCTTCCAGCCAAGACAACTGACTATCATTACTGCTACTCACAGAATTTTCTTACAACAATTTACTGCACCCATCAACTTCAGTGACACCATTTCAAGCCATGTATGACACATACCCTAAAGTGTTGCCAGTCCATCTTGAACTCGACTCCATGGATCCAGGGAAGCTTGACGTCTTACAAGAGCAACTTGCAGCCCAAGACCTGTTGAAACAGCAACTTGACCAAGTGAAACAGGCTTATAAGAAGGCAGCAGATGCACATTGGCAGGGGGATCCACCCATAGCAGTAGGAGACAAGGTTTGGCTCTCTACTAGGTTCTTAGTCACTTTAAGACCTTCCAAGAAGCTAGACGCTAAGTTTGTGAGCACATTGGACCCCAAAGGTGCTTTTTCAAGAGACAACCGGATTTTTCTTTCTTTGAAGATGTTTTGTTTCCCATTCAAAAAACTTCTTCAGCTCTCAAAGCTCATTTGAAGTTCTCTATCAAATCAACCCTGTGATCTTCCACCTACAATTGCCCTCTTCAATGAAGTGCATCCAGTCTTTCACTGAACATTACTTACCAAAGATGCCTACCCAAGCACCATAAGATCCCATCGACTCTCTCTGCTGCCAATCATAGTAGAAGGAGAACTAGAATACGAGATGGAAGAAATTTTACATTCTAGGAAAAGAAGCAAGGGCATCCAATATTTGATTCATTGGAAGGGCTACCCAGTTTCTGATTGCTCCTAGAAGAATGCATGGTATGCTCTTGTGCCTGATTTGGTTTGTCAGTTGTACCAGTGCTTCCCTAACAAACCAAGGCCAGCCAAGCTACCAGCACCCTGCATTTACCTGAGGAACCTGTCTAATGGTTCTACTGAAAATCTTAAAGATATGAAAAATGTCTGTCCATGCCGTGATGGGCCCTTCAAAGAGGCACATCCTCAGTTTGTACTACTGACATTGTATGACAATCCCACTAAAATGACTTTTTCTAACTCTGTCTCTGGTTTATGTGAAGCAATCTTGCTGGCATTTTACATTTCTCTCCATTTTATATTAATCTCCACGGCATGGACAGTTTCTGGGCCCCACTGCAATTCAATTCCCCTGAGGTTAATTTTAATGACAGCTAAAGGCAATTAGCACCTTCATGATGAAGCCAAAAACCATTTGCTGGGCCAGCAAGCACAGACCATACAAAAAAATCTCCTATGTTGAGACATGGGGGTTGGGTTATAATTCTTTTGTGTTTGAATACAGTGGTAGTAATTGACCAGTCACTGTGACTTTGAGAATGGAATTGATGAAAATTTCCCGCTATTAAATTGCTTCTGAATAAGAGCCAAAGCACAAAGTCCTTATCTTTAATGTGTTCTTTAAAATACACGGATCTGGATATAGTCAGTGGTGGACTGATGAGAAATTCAGATAACCCCTCTGCAAAAATGCTAGACTTTGATTTGAAGAAGGAATGATAAAATGTGTTTTCCAAATATTATCCAGTTTCCATGATGCATGCCAGATGTATTTCAGTTCAATTCCAAGTACTATTTATTTATGAGATGAACAAACAGGCTGACTGGGAATTGTGATCAAGACATTCAAGGAAAGCTGTCTTGTGTATCTAAAAGGAAAAGACTCCTTGGGTTGAGTGTGATTCCTAATTACTAATTGGACACATCTAAGTAATTTTCTTGCAACACTATGGAAATTATTTACAATTCCTTTCCTTGTGATTGTGTTTTATCCCCCTCTCTAAATTTTGGGCCTTATATTTCCAGTGCTCTCCCGTTCAAACAACAACTAGTTAAGCCCTCCTTTTTCTGGGAGGCAGGCAGATTGCCTTCAAGTCATTGTTGATTGCTGGCAATTATCTGAGCAAGTTTCTGCAGTTTATTTGGCATGTTTTTCAGAAATTATTTATCATTGCCTCCTTTCTAGGACTGAGAGAGAGTGACTGGCTCAGCTGGCTTTGTGCCTTAAGTGGGACTAAACTCACAGTCTCCCAGTTTCTGGTTGGTGCTGCTACTACACTAAATTGGCTCTCTGACCTATCTCCACCCCTTATTTTTTTCAGGGTGAGTTAGGTGCACTCACTTCCTGCTGCACTGTTTCCATTCCTATAGAGGAAACATTTGAGTTATGAATTTAGTTTTTATTTAATTTAAAAGTGTGTATGGCCCAGAGGTGGTATTCAGCAGGTTCTGACCAGTTCTGGAGAACCGGTAGCAGAAATTTTGAGTAATCCAGAGAACCAGCAAATACCACCTCTGACTATTCTCTGCCTCCCGAGTCCCAGCTGATCGGCTGGGTCTTCTTTTGTTGCACTGCACAGGAGAACGGAGCTGAAAAGCAGGTTAGTGGGGTGGAGAGAGAATGAGATTTTGCAGTAACCTTCCCTTGCCATGCCCATCAAGCCACACCATGCCCACCAGACTGTTCCGAACTAAGCAAACTCGTTAACTCGCAATTCTAATAGTTTTCCTTTCACAGCAGGCTCGTAAACCTGCACTTCTGATTGGCCCACTGACAGCGGATCGTGATTGGTCATTGTTGTCTCATCTGATTGGCTGTTAGCAGGTCGCCGCTGATTGGACGCTTCCAGCGCGGCAAACTCAAATCATTGGGTGTTGTGACAGCAGCCAGCTCTATAAAAGGAGCTGCTGCTGCCTTAGTATTTTGCTTTGTTCTGAAGTCACTAATAAAGAGTTGGAGTCACTATTCGATGCCTCGTCTCTGTTCTTGCGCCCACTCTCCCAGATCTAACACTGGCAACGAGGATGGGATGCGGAGACGATAGAGCTGACTGAACACTCATTGAATGATAACAGAGCACGTGGCTGAGAGCGCACCAATAGCGGCAACATGACCAGCGGTGCCATACCACCCGATCCATTTGACCCAGCTAACGAAGACTGGGACTCGTATATGGACAGGTTTCAGATGTTCCTGGAAACCAACAACTTGAAGGATGCTACGCCCGGCAAGAAACGAGCTGTATTCCTGACCCATTGCGGGCCCGCCGTGTTTAAGAAGGCAAAGGCACTCGCAAAACCAGCTGAAGTCAAGACGATGGACTGGGACACCCTCGCCCCAATCCTCCGGGCCCATTATGCCCCAGCGGTGCCAACACTCATCAGGAGACACGAGTTTTACCAGAGGGACCAACAGGAAAGCGAGAATGTTGGAGACTTCATCGCGGACCTCAGAAACCTGGGGGGACTCTGTGGCTTCGAAGAAGCCATGAGAGATCGAATTGTTCTGGATCTAAGAGACCCCACAACCCAGAGTAAGATTA
This sequence comes from Hydrophis major, assembly GCA_033807585.1. Lineage (NCBI taxonomy): Eukaryota > Metazoa > Chordata > Lepidosauria > Squamata > Elapidae > Hydrophis > Hydrophis major. Next base: position 29,807,125 of record CM066332.1, on the reverse strand, counting down.
TGGCGAAGGGAGACATCGGCCTCGCAGATGTCATCGCCGATGCTACTGCAGCAGAAGCAACCAGGAAGTCGGCAGCTCAAATGCGCCGAGCAAACGGACCGCACTGCCAACTTGCCAGTAATACTACACCTTGTCCCAAGAGGCAAACAACGACCACCCACCATGAAGACTTTGAATCCTCATCAGAAAGCGAGGGAGAGGAGGTCAACAGACTCAGGTCAGAACATGATCAGTGAGATCAACTGAGTCGTAAGCCCTCGTATCAGTGTGCTGGATGCGGGGGAAACCACCCACGATCAGACTGCACATTCCTAGATGCACTCTGCCGTTCCTGTGGAAAGAGGGGCCACATTGCAACTTTCCACGTTCCTGTGGAAAGAGGGTCTGTAGAAGCAAGTGAGGGTCCAGCCCAAACCGAAGAGAAAATAATTTCCAGCAGACAACAGGCACTCCACCAGTAAATTGGGACCACCCAAGCAACCAATGGAACCACTACTATAGAAGCCAAGCACCAGCCACTTCTACCAGACGAGAAGAGGCACACCAAACCATCACCATCGGCCACACTTCATCCCTTGATGCAAGAAAAATCCGAGTAAAGGTCATCATTGAGAAGCGACCATGCATTATGGAAGTCGACTCCAGGTCTTCCCTATCGATGGTTTCCTGGAAAACCCTCAAACAGCTGATCCCTGACATCCGTCGCCAGGACCTCAGCACTCAGAGAATCATATTAAAGGACTAAAAGGGAATAGGATCCCAGTCGCCAGTTCCAGCCACGTCCAAGTCTCCTTCAAGGACTAAACCGCAACCCTACCTTTTACCGTCGTCGATAGAGATCGACCCAGCTTACTAGGCTTACAGTGGTTCGCACCACTGGGAATCGAACTGGCAGGCATCAACCAGACTGAAGGCGATGACTGGGAAGCGGCCCTTGTCCAGGAATTCCAGGAAGTTTTCACCGAGAAGCTAAGCAAGTACAAAGGATCCCCCATATCGTTTAATCTCTGCCCTGATATTGCACCCATTCGCCTTAAGCCTCGTCGAGTGCCCTTTGCACTCAAACCAAAGATTGATGAACAATTGGACAAATTAATAGCCCAAGGCATGTTGGAACCGATTGACCACGCCCGATGGGAAACCCTAATTGTAACCCCCATAAAACCTGATGGATCTTTGAGAATTTGTGGGGATTGCAAGGCCACCCTAAACCACGCACTTCAGCAGAGCGCTTACCCCATGCCTGTGGTCCAACACCTCCTTCGGAAGGTGGAAAAATATTTGCAAAATTGGACTTAGCCCAGGCGTACCAGCAGCTGCCCGTAGATGCAGAGACCGCAGAAGCCCAAACTATAGTCACGCACAGAGGTGCGTTCAAATGTAATAGACTCCAGTTCAGAGTGAGCGTAGCACCCGGCATCTTCCAAAGTCTGATGGAGAGATTGCTACAAGGCATAAAAGGGGTCATGCCATATTTCGATGATGTCTTGATAGCCGCCCCCACTAGAAGTCTACTAGAAAAGTGACTAAGAATGGTCCTCCAAAAATTTAAAGACGCTGGCCTGAAGGTCAAGAAGGACAAGTGCCAACTATGTACAGAGAGGGTTGAATTCCTTGGTTACCTTCTTGACAAACAGGGAATTCACCCTACTGAGAAAAAATTGGCTGCAATAAAAAAACGCCCCAAGACCTAGGAACAAAACAGATCTCCAAGCCTTCCTGGGACTCATTAACTTTTATAACATCTTCCTAACCCAGAAGGCGATTGTTGATGAACCCCTGCATAGGCTCCTCGACAAGAAAGCTTCCTGGGTCTGGGGACATCGAGAAGAGTGAGCCTTTCAGCAAGTAAACGACCTTTTAACATCAGATGCTGTACTAATACAATATAACGAGACTTTACCCTTAACTGTCACCTGTGACACCTCACCGTTTGGAGTAGGAGCCATCCTGAGCCATATCTGCCAAACGGAATTGAGGCGCCCATTGTATTTTTTTCTAGAACTTTATCTAAAACTGAGAGAAACTATAGCCAACTAGATAAAGAGGCTCTCGCTATTGTGTCTGCGATCAAACGATTCCATGAGTATGTATATGGAAGATTTTTTTTCTATAATCACCGATCACAAACCATTACTTGGCATCTTGGCGGGGGATAAACCAACTCCCCACATCTTATCGCCAAGAATGACATGCTGGTCAGAGTTTCTAGCCGCATACGATTACCAACTGCGACACCGACCGGGGAAAGCCATTCCCCACGCTGACGCCCTGAGCCACTCTCCACTATCAGAAGTCCTGGATGACCTAGCTCCAACCCTAGCTACACTACAAATTGAGACACTTCCTTCACCACCACTGACTGCACAAGACATCGCATCAGAAACAAGGAAGGACCCTTGTTTAGCATGAGTCCTCAGCTGGGTGGAAAGAGGTTGGCCTGACAACAAACTCAATGACACCTTCAAGCCTTTCAAACACAGGCAGACAGAACTTTTCTCCCAAAAAGGATGTGTTTTATGGGGAGACAGAGTCGTCATCCCAGAAAGACTGCAACATAAGGTCCTAAAACTATTGCATGATGGACACCCGGACATCATGCGAATGAAGGCACTAGCAAGGAGCTATGCTTGGTGGCCAGGTATAGATAAGCAAATAGAAGCCTGGGTTGCCACCTGCAATAAATGCCAGGAAACATGCTCAGCTCCACCAAAAGCACCACCAATGGAATGGGAAGCACCCCGAGATCCCTGGTCCCGTATCCACATTGATTTTGCGGGACCCACCAAGGGGCATACATTTCTCATAACAGTGGATGCCTATTCCAACTGGCTTGAGGTCCACAAAATGAAGAGCACCACCACAGAGGCAGTCGTTAAAAAACTAAACAGACTATTTGCTACACACGGCTTGCCAGATGTCTTGGTTTCAGACAATGGCCCACAATTCACTGCCTTGGCATTTGAACAGTACCTAGCAGACCAGGGGATATGCCATGCTTTAACATTGCCAGCTCACCCTGCAGCCAACGGTAGGGTTGAACGAATGGTCCAGTTCATAAAGAAAACCTTACACAAGATGGAACAAGGGAACATCCACAACAAGGTGACCAGGATGCTTCTCCTCCAACATATTACTCCAAACAGCACCACAAACAAAGTCCCAGCCGAACTCCTGATGGGCAGGAAACTTCGATCACATCTTGACTGACTACACCCTGCCTACACGCTGGAAAAGCCCCTGGAAAAGCTCCAGCAGCAAGTATCACACGTTCAAGGTAGGCGACCCGGTTTTTGCAAAAAACTTTACCGGTGACCCATTGTGGGTCCCTGCTACCATAACTCAACTTATGAGTCCCCGATCCTACCGCTTACAAACTACTGATGGGAGACTGTGGAAGCGCCACATCGACCAGCTGCGCTCCAGGCTGGCACTTACCCCCTTCACAAGCCCTGAACTCCAAACCAGGGGGGGAAGGGAAATCAAGGGGCCCGAAAACGAACTAGTACCCGATCCAGTATTCGAAACCCAACAATCTGCGTGACCAAACCTGGAATATTCACCTTCCGAAGAAGAGCCAGGGCAGATGGTCATCTCTCCACAAAGCAGCACAGTGGCATCAGCAAACCCAGAGAATTCAGATGACAGCCTTCACGGGAGTAGAGATGACAACCCTGAGTCACCCAATGGAGAAGTCAGATCACCATTACCGCTGAGTCCAACAAACAGCCCACTGGAACCAGAGTCCGGGCAAAGACTGGTGGAGTAACGTAGATCAGGTAGACAGGTGAGACAACCTGCCTACCTGTGAGAATACATCACCCCACCCTTGAGACAGAACCTCGGGGGGAGGAGTGTTCCGAACTAAGCAAACTTGTTAGCTCGCAATTCTAATAGTTTTCCTTTCACAGCAGGCTCATAAACCTGCACTTCTGATTGGCCCGCTGATAGCGGATCGTGATTGGTCGTTGTTGGCTGATCTGATTGGCTGTTAGCGGGTCACTGCTGATTGGACGCTTCCAGCGCGGCAAACTCAAATCATTGGGTGTTGTGACAGTAGCCAGCTCTATAAAAGGAGCTGCTGCTGCCTTAGTATTTTGCTCTGTTCTGAAGTCACTAATAAAGAGTTGGAGTCACTATTCGATGCCTCGTCTCCGTTCTTGCACCCACTCTCCCAGATCTAACACAAACCATGCCCACAGAACCGGTAGTAATTGAAGACTTTTTTCCCCATCTAGTTGAAAAAAACAGATTCATGCTCTTCGTTGTTAATCCATTTTAAATTTTAAGAGAAACTATTCTAACTCCTTGATACCTTATTTAATGACTCCATGAGTTCTGAGCTTTGGGTTGTAACCCTAAATTCAAGGGGCTTTTTAATAAAGATGCTTAGGATTGCATTGTCAAGTAAGCATTGTGGCTCTCTAGGTATTGCTGAACTACAATTCCCAACCTCTAGGATTACTGACTGGACTGGATTGGAGCTGGTGTTGATCCACACGGGGACGTATGGCCCTTCATAAGACAACACTCTTCCATCAAAACATCAAGTATGAAAGTGAACTCTATGGTTTGTTATCCATTATCTTGGAAGTGAGACCAGTTGACTCTGGCAGGCATGATATATATGTTTTGTGAGGATTTGAGAGCATAGCCAATCCTTCTTTCCCTTTGGTCACTAGCCAACCTCCACCACAGCCATTTCTCTTTCAGTGTTTGTCTTCTCCGTTCAGATTTTGCTTTCTGAGTTCCTTTCAAACTTATTATCCACCCCACCCCTTTTCCTCCTGGCAGAATCTGGAAAATAATCAGGGATGATGAATTGGATGCTTGTTGCTTTTTTGCTAGTTTCCACATACTTGTCATTTGCTCCTCTCCTCTTTTGCTTAAGAGCCTAGTCACATAACAGGGAACACATTTCAGTTCTCTTACTCCAGTGCACTGAGTCAGATGCCTTATCATGTTAGACTCTACCTCTTTCCTTTCTGAGACTGTTTCTGTTCTGGTTTCTTCTCATATCTTTCTTCCATTGTTTTACCTTTGGAGTTTCCAAATGATGTAAGAGAGGAAAGCTGGAAAAAAAAATCAGCCAGGATAATCCTAACAGGCAGGGTTCCCAAATCAAGTTTCTCATTCTTCTGCTGAATAAGTTTTTGCTTTTCTCACAGGCACTTTGGAAAGCCTGAACTGCAAACCAATCACAATGATTTTTAGGAATAACACAATCAGAAATCAGGACAATGGGATAGAGGAGGAGATGATTAAGAAAATAATGGAATGAGTAGAATGAGTAGATTAACACTGGCAATTAAAGAGCAAGAAGAAAAAAAATACTATAAAATATTTTATCAATAGCAGATAGAAAAATTGGAAAATGAAGTATATTATAATATAAGTATAATACAATAGTAAATATAATAGTAATGATATGTTATAAATGATTACGATGGAATGAATTATAATATGAATTAGAATTAGCAAGAACTGTGATTTGCTCTAAAGAGATAATGTGGATTTGCAATTAAAGTCTAATGATGATGTAATAATAATACAACATGACATGAAAAATTGATTAATACAATGTGAATATAAATTTTAACCTGAGGGAAAAACTATAGACACTATGCACAAGAAATATATACCAAATCTATACCAACTGTACAATTAAAGAAGGTTTTATTTGTTGTTTTATGTTTATGTTGTTAAAAATATTACAAAAAAAAAAAAGAAATAGATAAATAAATCAGGACAATGGGACAGCAAAAATGACAGCAGATTGTTTCCTCCTAATTTAAGGATGGGTAGATATGATAGTATTGGAACAGACTACTGAGAAAGGGCCATAAATTGCCTTAATGTAGTGATAGCCTTGTCATTTGGATGATGCCGTTAAAACGGGATCTGTGATTCCGTTTGACTGCAAGGAAAGAACAAAATATATGCTGTGGCTTGCTAAAGCAATAAATCTCAGCCTTGTTTGTGTGACCAGAAAGAAGAAATATTCCCCATAAAAGAGCAGACAAAAGAGGCAAAGGGTTGTCATGAAACAGCCCTAAGGCTTGAATTGACATGGTAGTCAAACTTCAACCTACCCAGCTTGAACCAAGTACAATCCCAGCCATCGTGAAAGATAACATAAAGATGCTTTATTACCCTAAATGACTTTTTTCAAAGCAGTCAGCATTTGACAAACGGCATCTTATGTATAGTCCCATCAATTTTGTTACTCTTCCTGGCTTTCTGGAACTAAAGATTACTTGTTCTGAGTTGTCAAAAGACTTAAAGAGAGGGGTTGTGGGGGAGGGAAAAAAAAGGCAAACAGTTCCCTATTGTTCCAACTAGTCCTGTAGCTGGAATTCTAGCCTGGGCAGGAGAAGTTCTTAGGGTGGACAAGAAGTTGCCTAGGAAATAGTTGCACTCTTTTCAGCTCCTGGCTGCCACAGGAATGACCCTCTCTTTTATCCAGCCTTGAAGAACCAGCAGGTGACATGTTTTTGTCACCATTAATCAGAATATCTTCTTCGCCAAATGTTGCTCCCTTGCTTGCTATTATTGCTCTCATCACTTCCCCCAGCTACGCAATGCTTTATCATCTATAAAAACCGCTCAGCTCAAGCTTAACTCCAGTTGACTACGTGTTGTAGGAATAATGTGGAAGCAGCTTGCCTTTGACTTCTTCTTCAGCTTCCCACCATAGCCTATTGCCTTTCCTGATCCCCATCGAAGCACTAAATAAGTCTGACTCAAATTCGCTTTTTCATTCCAGCCAAGTTGAATTTAACTGCAGAGAAAAGAATAGTGAGACTGGAAAATATGAAGGAAGTGATGTTAGTAAGTGACAGTGGTGGGATTAAAAATTTTTTTACTACTGGTTCTGTGGGCATGGGTTGGTGAGGATGGCAGGGGAAGGTTACAGCAAAATCCCCATTCCCTCCCCATCTCATTAACCTGCTTTCCAGCTCCGTTCTCCTGTGCAGGGCAACAAAAGAAGACCCAGCCAATCAGCTGGGACTTTGGAGGCAGCGAATAGAGGGGGGTGGGGCCAGTCAGAGGTAGGATTTGCTGGTTCTCTGAACTACTCAAAATTTCCACTACTGGTTCTCCAGAACTGGTCAGAACCTGCTGAATACCACCTCTGGGTAAGTGAGGAATAGTAAGTCAGCCTGTCCCCCGAATTAATTTATCTCCATGATGGTACATTTAATTGGGATACCCTGGGATTTTTATGAAGCAGCATTTGTCAAAATCCACAGTTTTCACATTTGAGTGGACTTGGAAAATGCAGTTTGTTACTTATATTTCACGCTTTTATTTAATAATATTTGAAGTATCTTACAGGGTAAGTAATAAACATAGCATATAATAATACAATTGCCATTTTAAAATACAGTTAAATACTAGTAGAAACAATAATGCAGTTGGACAAGAAGACATTTCCTTATTGGTCCTAGATCTAGAAAAGGAAATAAGAAATTGAATGGTAAAATTCATAAGGTAAGAAACTAGAGCAAAATATTACTATAGAGTTAGGAGATGGATTAATCAAAGATTATCCTGCCAAACTAGTTACCATGAATGTTGTTAAGTTTTGAGCATGGGCAAGAAAGAATGGAGACAAGCCTCTGAACGGTGAACTTCAGCTCTTTATTTACATCGTGACTTTCTCTACTCAACAGCAGTAAAACCTGCCTTATATAGGCAAACCCTGTAACATTTAACCAATAACGAGCTAGGAACGCTAGCTCTTATAACCAATAAGAACTCTCTGTTAAGGGCCAATCGGATTCCCCGGAACGGGCCAATCCGGTCCGGCCGCTTAACAGCCAATCAGAAGTGCAGGGCCAGAACCCTGCACTTACTCCAAGCTCACACTTTATTAATCTTTATTGCATACACAACAAATGTTACAACTGATAATGGCAATCTGGTAATTCAGGAAACCTCAGAATCAATTAGGATTACTCAAATATGGTTTGCTGTCTAAAACAAAGGGCAAAATGCTTCCCCAATTCCATGCACAGAAGCTGTTTGAATTTTATTCAACATACTTCAAGAACAGGTTCCTTTATTACTTTGAGGATAATCTGTGTGTGGGGGTGTGTGGGGGTGGGTGCATGCATGCGTGCACATGCATATGTGTCTGTGTGTCTGTGTGTCTGTGAGTCCCCTGTACATATCTGATCTTCAGTGCCATTTCTGTTCTTCCTTGTTTTGTAGTATCTAATATTTGTGCCAACTGCTTTTCTCAGATATACCTAATAAAAGAAATGTTCTGGAATTTAAATACATCTTGTGGAAAATTGTCGGATTTGGGGAACTTACACTTTTCTAATCTGAATAATTTATGGAACATAAAAATGAGAATTCAGGTTCAGACTAAAAATAAAATAAAGAAAGTATAAGGATTTTGGAGAAATCACATGTAGTAGTAAAACATTACAACATTAGTTCCACTTTAAACACTGAGGTTCTGAGATCGGGCTTATGTGGCTGGACCAAGCATAACTAAACCAATACAGAGAGAGGGGAATAACATCCATTCTTTAATTTCCAAGTGGGTACAACAACAACAACAACAACAACAACAACAACAACAACAACAACAACAACAACAACAACAACAACAATAATAATAATAATAATAATAATAATAATAATAATAATAATAATATCATCTTGTGGTACTTCAAAATTCAGACGAACAGACATTTGGCCCATAACACACCTGACATAACAATAGTTGAAAAGAAAAAGGGTTGGTTCATTAATATTGCAATACCTGGTGATGCACGAATTGTAGACACATAGCAAGAAAAAAATCACAAAGTATCGGGACTTACAACTTGAAGTTGAGCGACTTTGGAAAAAGAAATAGTGTGTTATCCCAATTGTAATTGGAGCCCTTGGAGCAATACCTAAAGGGCTGCCTCACTATTTGGAAATCCTGAATTTATCAGACTTGAATACCCTGATTCTACAAAAAACCACCCTACTTTGGACAGCTTATATCCTCCGATGCTACCTGAACAGTTCCTAGGTCCTTGCTCAGGACTCGAGCTGTTGAGCTACCAACCAGCTCCAAAGGCTGTGAATCTCACTAAAGATTAACCAATAATAAAAATAACAATAATATAAACTAACTTTCTGTGCCAGAGGCTTCTGTCCATCCAATTTTAAAATATTGATCCAATGATTATCCATCATAATATAATTGTATTGGTAATTTTGATCTACATTGCTCAATTTATGCTTTATGAGTGCAGAATAACTTCTATTAGGATGTCTAATAATCTTCTTTTTGATGCCTGACCAGATCTGTAAAAATTCAGAGGTCTGTTTCGCACAATATGCTATATCACAATCTAAAAATAATTACTACCCACCTGCCTTCAGTTGAGGTCCTGTATACTGCACGAGTCAAAAAGAGGGCTGTGAAAATATTTACAGACCCCTCACATCCTGGACGTAAATTGTTTCAACTCCTTCTCTCAAAATGACGCTATAGAGCACTGCACACCAGAACAATTAGACACAAGAACAGTTTTTTCCCGAAAGCCATCACTTTGTTAAACAAATAATTCCCTCAACACTGTTCAACTATTTACAAAGTGTACACTACTATTACTGTTAATCTCACCACTCCTTATCACCCATCCCCTCCCACTTTACTGTTTCCTAGTATGATTTGATTGTTGATTGTACCTATGACTATCATTAAGTGTTGTACATTATGATTCTTGATACTTAATGAATGTACCTTTTCTTTATGTATACTGAGAGTATTTACATCAAGACAAATTCCTTGTGTGTCCAATCACACTTGGCCAATAAAGTATTCTACAGTACTTGTTGAATCTAGTTGCCTGGATATTCACCTCAACCTTTACATGTATGAAGTTGGCTTTCAAAATCACAATGACCAGGGTTGCATGATATATGAAACAAACATTTTATGATTCTGCATGTGTGTATGAACTAGGTCAATTAGATTTTTGGGTTTCACTCATTGACATGCTTTGACATTGTTTGAATCCAGGCAGATGCTCTTTACTAGATTTTCTAATTCTATTAAACCATGGCTAAGGATGGCTTAACATGTAAAGCATGATGTGTGAATGCTGGCAGAATATCAGCTGCAGTATGTCCAGCGACCCTGGGAAGTTAAAGGTGATTTCCAGCATATACAGACCTGCTCCAACAGTTAGTGCTTTCATTATGCATGCTAAGAAATTGGATGAACCAGTACTTGTAAGAGGTTTTTGTTGGAAGGGCATTATTTTTGAGATGTCCAAAATGCTGCCTGGGTATACAATCAAGAATTAAGCTTAAATTAAAATGGATGCTGCTGAACATTGACTAGGGAATCAGGCCAAGTTAATCCATAAAACATAAAGCAATCAAGCTCTTTTCATCACTGTCTTATCTTTTCCAAAAAAGCTCTATTATATGGATCACAGTTTTGTTCCACAAAGCATATTTATCTTTGGTTCCACATGAATGGCTATGAAAAGACCACAGCTGAAACGTACATCTGCTTCAAAAAATTTTCCATGCCAGTGAAGTAATGTAAACAGAGTAATGTAAAGCAAAAACCCAGACAATGGCCTTTGCCTTACAGACCGAGAAACAGCAACTGAAAAACCCCTATTTGGTGAGGGGATCAGTTCCCTGACGTGCATAGTTCAAAGCTGCTACTAATCTTCTTTTTGGGAAGCTTTTCCAAGCTGACTTCAATAATACATAAAGGATCAAGGTGACGGGGAAAGATCTGATACCTAGTTTGCTCTATATGATTGGTATGTGAAATAGAGAAATCAGCATGACTGTGTCTCCACTTGCAGGTTTATAGGGCAGACATTTTTTATTTATTTTATTTATTTTTATTTGTCAATTGCTTACAAGATAATAGGTATAAGTAAAACATAGTTATGAATACATGGATACATATAAGAAAAATTTAAAAAAATATAAAAGAAACAATAGGACAGGGACAGTTAGCAGTTGGTGCGCTTATGCATGCCCCCTACAGACTTCTTAGGAAAGGGGTGAGGTCAATAGTAGACAGTCTAAGGTTAAAGTTTTTGGGGTTTGGGGAAGAAACCATAGAGTCAGGTAAAGTACTCCAAACATTGACCACACTGTTGCTGAAGTCATATTTCCTGCAATCAAGTTTGGTGCGATTAACCTTGAGTTTGTATCTATTGTTTGCTCTAGTGTTGTTATGGTTGAAGCTGAAGTATTCATTGACTGGTAGGCCATTGCAATTTATGATTTTATATACTATACTTAGATCGGACCGAAGGTGGTGTAGTTCTAGGTTTTCTAGGTCTAGAGTTTCAAGTCTGGTGGCTTAAGGTATTCTGCAACGAGTAGAGGAGTGGAGAACTCTTTTTTTGAAATATTTCTGGACTTTCTCAACTGTGTTAATATTAGATGTGTAATGTGGGTTCCAGACTGATGTGCTGTATTCGAGTATTGGTCTAGCAAATGTTTTTGTATGCTCTAGTTAGTAGTGCAATATTACCAGAGAAAAAGCTACATAAGATTAGGTTAACAACCCTTAATGCCTTTTTGGCTATGTAGTTACAGTGGGCTCTAGCACTTAGATCATTAGAGATGAGAACTCCAAGATCCTTGACAGAGTTTGGATCATCAACAAGGTCTGGACTATTCAGCCTGTATTTTATTTTCTGATTTTTTTTGCCAATATGTAGGGCAGAGCATTTATTTGTTAAGATTTGAAGTTGCCATTTGTTTGACCATTCTAATACATAGTCAAGGACTTTTTGAAGGGTAGCAGTATTGTCTGTGGTGTTGAATAGCTTTACATCATCAGAGAAGAGAACACAGTTGCTCTTGATATGATCACAGAGGTCATTTATGTAGAGTACGAAGAGAGTTGGTTCTAGAACACTGCCTTGGGGGACACCACTTGACAGATACAGGATTTGATAGGACGCTCCCAATTTTGACCATTTGTCAAAATTGTTTGACAAATTTTTTTGACAGGACCATTTGTTTGACCATTTGTTTGACAGGAATGCTTCTATCCAGTAATGCAGGTGTCTGGAGATACCGTAAGATTTTAGTTTTAGGAGGAGTTTGTTGTATACCACTGAATCAAAGGCTTTACAGAAGTCTATGTAGATTGCATCTATTGTTTTGCCCTGATTGAGTTGTGCAGTCCATATTTTTTTGCAGTGTAAGAGTTGCAGATTACATAATTTTTTCCTAAAACCAAATTGTTTATTAGAGAGTAGGTTGTTTGTTTCTTTTTTTTTTTGAACAAATTTTATTAATTTTTAAAGATATACAGAACATGAAACATAAGAACATAAAACCTCTTTTGAAAGTTATTGTAAATTTTAAACAAATAAAACATTTTATACATCATTAACACATCTCCTTATAAACACATACATATCCTTTCAAATTCCTCATTATTTCTCCCTTTACTTTTATTCAATTATATTTCTTTTCTATATTTATTTATTTTATATGTTTTTAATCACTATACTTATTTTTCCTTTCTGACTCGCTTTATTCTCTTCTATCTTTTATTCTCAATTGTCCTCTTCTAATATTCCTCCAAGGTTTTATTAGCTCAAACATAAACACACAAAAACACTAAACATAAAAACATAAAAAAAAACATCTTTTCTGAAAGTTGTTTAGTCCCGGGTTACAACTCTTCGTACAGACACAAATTCAAATTCATATTCATTTTGTATACCATTCCATATCTTATTAACATTTTCAATTTTCTATATAGCTTCTCTCTTTTAAATTTTCTTAGTTTTATTTTATTGATCTCATCTCGGTTCAAATCATAATATTTATTATTCTTTGTCTGTTCTATTTCCAGCTATCCATTAACCTTTCTTTAAAAAAAACTTCTCCTGTACACTAATTGGAGTATGACGCCTTTGTCTCTTTCCCCTACTTTTATAATACTTAATATAGAATACATAACTTACATTGGGATTCTGTTTGGTACATTCTAAAATTATGCAAGATTATCAATGCCCATACAAATCTATTCATTAATATTAATATTCATTTATATCTTAAACACTTTTCAACTAAATATCATACTTTTATGGGAACACCTACTTTCCATAGTTATTCCCCCCCCCCACATCACATACTTTAAATCATTGTTTCACTAGAGTGTTCCCCCTTCTCCTACTTCAAATCTCTCATTTCACAAAAAATTAACACAATCTAATCATTAATATTAATATTCATTTATCTTAAACATTTTATCCATTTCAATTAAATGTCATGCCTTTATGGGAACACTTATGCTTTCCATAATTACTTCCCCCTCCCATCACTTATCTTAAATCATTATTTCACTAAATTATACTAAATATTTCACATTTTAAATTACATATTGTTTCCAATTTTCTAAGCTTATTTCTAAATACAAATGTAAAAATACAATCTAATGTACCTTTCCAGAATCCTTTTTTCAATAAAGTTTACCCATTATCTCTAAAAGACTTTTGTTTCTTTGCATCTTGCTCCCCACCAATGAGACTTCTCGTCCCTTCTTCTCCTTGTCCTCTTTACGCCCTTGTCTCTCCATCTCCCTTTTATTCTGCTTTCCTCCTGTCTGTTGTTTTCTAGCATAGTATCCCCTTTTCACCTATTCTTCTCTTTTCTGGTTGTTTTTCCGAGTCTTAAAGTCCCCTTTTCTTTTTTCTCTTTCTCCCTTCTTTCCCCTACTAAAATCACTTGTTCATCAAAGATGGCTTCTTCTTTGTTCCAGTCATCCTGTTGCGCAGTGAGCTTTTCATAAGTACAAACCACCATTTCTAAAAATTGAAAAAGGATGCCAAGAGAATTCTTCCCTTCTTGCTCTTCTTTTTTATATTTTTGATATTCAAGTTTCAATCCATCCACAAGTGATCCCATTGTAGAGAGAAAAAGTTTTTCCAAACAATCACCCAAGTGCTTTTAATCAAAGATAGTTCTCAAAAGTTCCAAAATCACCAAACAATCCAAACCAGCTGTTTCTTTTAAGTACTTTCTCCTTCCTCACTTTCTCTTTCTGAGGTTAGAATTTAATCACAAAGTTCCATTTACAATATATCTTTTAGAAGTCTTATTGATGTTTAATAAATCTTTTGAATTCTAGGCAATCTTCTCCTTATTTTCAAATTTTGCTCCAATTTTTTTTCCTCTCCCTTCCCAGTCACAGCAAAAAAGATTCTTTTTTTTCTTTGAATGTTCAGAAATCCTTATCCCTTCAGCATTTAATTATCTCCAATGCAGGTTTTCTGATTTCTCTTATGGTTCCATCCACTGTCACGTTAGGAAGGAGAGTGAAAAGAAAAAAAAACTTTCCCTTTTAGAGTTCCATTCGCCACTTGTAACTCTCTCTGGAAACAATTTATTTTTAGCAACTTTCAAAATTCCAGGGTACTTTCTCTTGCTTTGTCCCAGTCAAAAAGCACTTTCACAGCTCTTCCGACTTTGTTCCTCCTGCACAATCTTGTCCGGCTGCAGGTTTCTTCGTGGCGGCCATTACTGACTGCTGCTCCTCCGCCTTGGGAAAAGGGGGTTTTGCTGGCTGGGGAGGGGGTCTGCAACACCCCCAAACCCCTATCCGGATCCCCCCTGTCTTCAGCTGCCTCTATGGAGCAGCTATATCCCCCAAATCCAAGCGGATCGGGGGAACCTTGGCAGCGAGCGCAGCAGGGATCGCGCAGTATTGCGAATCCCTGCCGCTGCCGAAGCCCTGCAAACCGGAAGTCCAGTTTGCTAGGTTGTTTGTTTCTAAGTGGAGGATGATGGATTGGTTAATAATTGATAATTTATATGATAATAATTTGTGTCATCTTGTCTATTCTGATATCAAAGTTTGTCAGACTCAAAAAGTGTTAAGTTTTGTTCCTAAGGTAGTGAGCCTCAGGACTTAAGACAAAAATGTGGATAGGGGTTTGTTTATTTTTACATTTTGAAAACTATGACAAATCTAAGGAGGTAGTACTATAGAAATGTCATTCTTTTCTGACAAAACAAGTTTCCTAACCTTACAGTGGGGTTGCTCAATTGCATTTTGTACAAATCATTTCTGAGTGTTTCTATTATTTGGTCATAAAAGCTAATATATTTTACTATGCTTTATCCACTGGCAAGAGAAGTATTCTGTTCTTTTAGCATAGTCTTGCAAATATTTCCTCAGAACTAAATTTCTCTGAGTTTAATGGGGTTCATTCCTACCTAATTGTGCAGAAGACTAAAACTTAACTGTATTGTAAAACTGTAATTGTCATCATTCCTTTCGGAGTGTCCATTTTAAGTTAGTTCTTTTTAAAAAAAAATAGTTATAAGTAAATATTTACAAAATCTGCCAAGTTAACTAGCAGTGAACGACAAAAACTTTTGAACCGAATCCAGGCTGAGTGAATTTATACAATTTGTCTCATCGAAAGGAGTGGATTACTTTGTCTATGATCTCATCTGAAAAATTCTACAGCATTCAAAAGGCTTCTTTGCTGTTTTGTGACATATTGATAATTCTTAGTAACACTCAGTGTCTATCATTTTTAGTGATGCAACAAAGCCAGGGGTGGGTTTCTACCAGTTCGCACCTATTCACTAACATTCTAAGCAGTTTGGAGAACCAGTTGATAGAAGAAATTACTGGCCTAATCCTGTAAGGAAGACAGGAAGGAAAAATTCTGGTGTTGCTTACAAAAACCGCCTCTCCGTTAACCCTTATTACATTCTTGGCAAGACTAGACTTCCTGTCTCAGGAACTTCTCTGGAAGTTTTTACCACTCTTTTGCTGGTACTTTGCTTGTGTGGAGTGACCATTCAAAGTTACAATGGCACTGAAAAAAGTGACTTATGACCATTTTTCACACTTACGACTGTTGCAGCATCCCCACAGTCATGAGAGGCCAGGCGAGGAGATGCGTGCCTCAATGTGAGTAATATTGAGTTGGTCACACCCAGCCAATAACATGACCACCAAGCCATGTCCACCCAATCACATGACCATCAAGCCACGTCCATCACCTAAGCCACGCCCACAGAACCAGTTGTTAAAAATTTTGAATCCCACCCCTGCATAAAGCTACCTTTAATTTGAATGAG
Organism: Hydrophis major; assembly: GCA_033807585.1. Classification (NCBI taxonomy): domain Eukaryota; kingdom Metazoa; phylum Chordata; class Lepidosauria; order Squamata; family Elapidae; genus Hydrophis; species Hydrophis major. The sequence continues at coordinate 29,791,015 of CM066332.1, read as the reverse complement.
CCTTGAATAAATAAGTGTTTAATTTTGCATGGTATTGTGGTTCACCAGCAGCTGGTGCAGATGGCAGAGGTATCAGACAGTGAGCACAAAAGGGAACCAGTTAGGGAGTCTGGCGAGGACTTGGACGAGGGTCCTGCATCCAATGCAGGGATGGGCCAGGACCATCTGAGAGTGGGGTGTTGCCTTCAGAGCTTTTGGAGTCTGGCACAGTGAGGCAGAGGACCCAGGGGAGCCTGTTCCCAGTGCGCGTGTGTACAGAGCTGCTTGAAGGCGAGAGCAGCTGAAGCAGAAGGGGCGACTCGGGAGTAATTGGGTGATTGCCCCTCCCATAAGGGATAAAAGTCAGACCTCAATGATGAAATATTTGCAGGAAGCAAAGTAGTTTGATTGAATCCTTCTTGAAGCTCTGCGTATTCTGGCCGTTTTTTTCTGGTACTGTTATAATTAATTTAGATGCTTCTTTTTTTGGCAGCATTCTACAGCACTGACAGGCATGCGCTTATCTGTTTAAGTTAGTTTTGGCTGTGAATGAAAATATTTCCCAGCGTTGTATTAAAATAGGTTTTGCTTTAAACACAAGTTTGTCTTTAATTACATTTGACGAAGCCTGGATCAGAACACATGGATTGTGTCTTTCCTTTGATTACAAAACTTACTTCAAAATAGCAATAGCACTTAGACTTATATACCACTTTGCAGTGTTTTACAGCCCTCTCTAAGCAGTTTACAAAGTCAACATACTGCCCACAAAAACCTGGCTCCTCATTTTACTGACCTTGGGAGAATGGAAGGCTGAGTCAACCTTGAGCCAGTCAGGATCGAACTGCCAAACTGCTGGCAATTGGCAGTCTGTAGAATTATCTTGCAATACTGCATTCTAACCACTGTGCCATCATGGTTCAAAAGGATTATCTTCTTTACAAAGTTGGAAATGTTGTGTGGTATTAAGCTAAAAATCTTCCATACATTATAAAGTATTATTTATTTCTTATTTTTAATGAGATTGTTTTAAAGGTCAACATGAATTATAGCAGTCTATTTGTTTAGTTTCATTCTATAATCCTTCACAGAATAAGCTGAATGATTGTTAATGTAATTATTGCTTCATAATGTATATATTTATTTTGCATTACTAATGTGCTACACTCTAGCTTTTTTTAGTACAATAAGAATTTGAAGCAATGTAGAATGTCTCTAATGGCACAATGTTTTCTATTTTATTTCAAAGCAGCAAGAATACACAAAACAATACCAGCAATGCCATTTTTTTGTATATAGAACCAATATTAATAAAATATAGAATTGGGGAGGGGAGGGGGAAATGGAATTTTCATTTTCAGAAATTGTACAAGTATTCTCCCCAGTGAAGAAGCTCTGATTCAAGTTGAGCTACATGACAATTGTTAGTCAAAGCTGTAATTTTTTTGAGATGTGGGTTGAACTGCTTCCACCAAACCCTGGGCAGTTAACAACACCCAAAATGAAAGCTTGTTGTCCTCCCAAACATGCAACTTTCTGAATAACAGGTATTTTTGAATCACTGCATTACACATTGCATGGTAAAAGTGAACGACCAGAATTAACTTTTGATGCTGGTGAGTGAGAACTGTCTGACAGCTTTATGGCCTTATATTCCATAACAGTGTGAGAACAAGGAAATGGTTTTCAGGCTGCAGAGCATTGATTTTTTTAAAATCATGTAAAATTACACAGAATGGCCAACTGTGTAGAGACTATGGGAAATTATAGTTTAGAATCGTGATGGCAAACTTTTGGCATGCGAGCGCCAGCCAAACTTACCTGCACTGCGTATGCAGGCACCCCCCAGCTGATTTTTGGCCCAGTTAAGGCCATTTTCGCCCTTCCGGAGAGTCGGTGGAAGCCTCTAGAGCCTCAGGAGGCCAAAAAATTTCATCACTTGGAAACCTGACACAGGCCTACTGGAAATACCAGACGTGCTGAAACGGACCTGTTTTCAGCCTCCTGAGGCTCCAGAGGCTTCCATCGACTCTCCGGGAGGACGAAAATGGCTTCAAACAGGTCAAAAATCAGCTGAGAGGCGCACACACGCACAGTGCAGGTAAGGAGGTAGAGCGGGCATGTTGCATGTGCATGGGGGGCTGCTGCATGCACATTATTGGCACACCACAACAAATAGATTTGCCATCACTGACCTAGAATATCTGAAATACATTAGATCTGAAGAGAAGCAGACACATTTTAAAAACAAACACATAGGTAAGAGAAGTTTAAGCAAGAACTTATTTTTAAAGATTACTTCGAAGAGGGTTGAGTGTACTTTGGATGACATCAAATATACACTTATTGATAATATTCCTTTGAGAAATAATTCTTGACAATTAAGTTTGGGAGGGAAATACCAACTGAGATCATTCTACAGTGACATTCAACTTAGGCTGCTTAATCTATATTGCCAATAATGCTTTTGAATGAACAAGGATAGGCATTACACATTTCCTTACACATTTTGACTGGAAATGTTCTCAGTTATCTGGACAATGCATACCATTTTATTAACCCTTTCTCCTTATTCCATTTCTGGTAGAAAATTAACCTCAGTAATAATAACAATAAAAAGCCCTGTATCTTCTTGACATCACTGATCCTATCCTTTCAGGACAGACTGTCCCATGATTGGAATATTTAATGGAGTGTTGTTCTCAGAACAAAGTCCAATTTTACTTATTTCCTACAAAAGGACAAGACATCTGGCTGTTCGGAGGTCATGAGACAAAATTCAGCAAATGACCTCTAGATCACAGACCCCTGCTTCATAATTTATGAGGTCAGAAGGCTGTCAAAAACTCAGACAGGCTGCAGCTGTTCAAGTACATTCAAAGACACATCTTGTATGATGGTGAAAGTACTAATTGTCTTATTTTCTCAACTTAGTTCTTACCACTTATGTGTCACCTGAATTTGGGCAGAGAACCACCGATGCCTTAGCTCTGTTCTGTTACAAGATGAAACAAGTATTTGTCAGTCTTAGACAGCACTGCTAAACCAGGGAATAGTATTATAAATCAATTCCTTAACTGTGTCTTGGAATGAAAGAGCTAGAATTTTGTTTTAGAAAATGCATTACAAAAGCAAATGATTTTTTTGCATAAGTTTGCACAGATAAAACTTAAAAGTGGAGGAGCTCTTTTCTCCTTCCCTGTTCCACTTCCCAAACATGTAATAGCACAAATATGTCTGGAAATATATCTTCTACTATGTCCCGATGATGAGTCCTTCATCTTGTTTTTGGCTCATTAGACAATCTTAAGTACCAGTGTCAAAGTAGCATGTTCCTCTTGATTCTTGATTTCCTCTTGATTTGAAAAATCAGGTGCACAGGTACAGTATATGTGGTACCTTGCTCAATAGTAGTAATTGTAAGAGGGATCTTGGAATCCTAGTGGACAACCATTTAAATATGACCAAGCAGTGTGCAGCAGCTACCAAAAAAGCCAACACAGTTTTAGGCTGCATAAACAGAGGGATAGAATCAAGATCACGTGAAAAGTTAATACCACTTTATAATGTCTTGGTGAGGCCACACTTGGAATCCTGCATCCAGTTTTGGTCACCATGATATAAAAAAAGATGTTGAGACTCTTGAAAGAGTGCAGAGAAGAGCAACAAAGATGATTAGGGGACTGGAGGCTAAAACATATTAAGAATGGTTGCAGGAACTGGGTATGTCTAGTTTAATGAAAAGGACTCGGGGAGACATGACAGCAGTGTTCTAATATCTCAGGTGCTGCCACAAAGATGAGGGAGTCAAGCTATTCTCCAAAGCACCTGAGGGCAGGACAAGAAGCAAAGTGTGAAAACTAATCAAGGAGAGAAGCAACTTGAAACTAAGGAGAAATTTCCTGACAGTTAATACAATTAACCAGTGGAACAACTTGCCTCCAGAAGTTGTAAATGCTCCAACACTAGAAGTTTTTAAGAAGAGACTGGATAACCATTTGTCTGAAATGGTAGAGGGTTTGTTGCCTAGGTAGGGGTTTGGACTAGAAGACTTCCAAGGTCCCTTCCAACTCTGTTATTCTATTCTATTCTATTCTATTCTATTCTATTCTATTCTATTCTATTCTATTCTATTCTATTCTATTCCATTCCATTCCATTCCATTCCGATATGAGTAAGTATGTAACATCTTCTAGATTGTGTTTCTTATTATATTTGAGGGTAGCAGGGAATTGCAGTGAGGCAAGATAGGAATGATGGTTTCAGGAAATTTTACGTTGGCTTAGTTTTATGCTCATTCAAGGATAGGCAGAAAGCATTTCAATTAAGCAGTAAGGAAAAGTTCTAAGTTTAATAAGCATGATGTGTTGACAACATAAGGTTAAACAATTGAAGTGATTATCAGAATTAGAAATGAATATAAAGTTATGGAGTGATAACAATGACAAAAAGTGATAGTTAAAAGGCCAGGACTACTGTAATTTCTTTTGCCCCCAGATTTATAAGCGGAAAACTTCTACAGCAGCAAATTTTGCTAATTCTTGTTTCCTTATGCCTTGTGTTAGATTTAAAGGGGAAAATGGATCCTATAAGCCAATTTTTCTTTGTTTATTTGTTTCTAATTTTCCAGCTCTTTTAAAGAACTCCACCTCCTAAATTTGTTTAAGTCTAGCCTCTACTAATGCTTCCAAATGGGTTCTAAGTGACGGGTTAGAGCAGTGTTTTTCAACTTGGCAACTTTACAATGTGCGGACTTCAGTTTCCAGAATTTCCCAACCATCATGGAAAATTCTGGGTAAATGAGGTTATGTGCTTGAGAGATTGTTGAAGATGAGGCTGGCAGCTGTGATATTTATATACAGGATATAAACCTGTCATCTTGTTTATTGCTTACAAAATCTTACATCACCTTTATACTTTTTCCAGAGGAAAAAAGTGCAGACTACAGGAACCAGGAGCACTTCTCAGGTGACCCTGGGGACACAGATAAACCTCCAAGTGCTTTAATGGCCCTCTAAAAGGATGCAAATGACCAGATGTCTTCAAGGGGTATAAATCCTTCCATTCCTCCACCATCCAGGCAGAGGTGAAGAAGCTTCTTGGATGAGAAGCAAAATGTCCTCAAAGAAAAACCAGAAAGTCCAGTTGCCTCCTGAAAAAGCACCTTTATAAATGTTGACACCAATGGGAACTTAGAAATGATAAAGAATTTGGATCCATACTCAATTTTGAGTATTTAGAGACTTCCAAGAGTGACAAATTTGGCTGGAATTATAGTATATGAATAATTATGGACAGCTGCCCTTGAATTAGGAACAAGATCGGGGTGCTATGCTACTGGTTTGGCCCGATTCTACCGAGCCGGTAGCAGCGATGAGCAGTGGAGACCAAACCAGATCTCTCCCTGTTAAATACTTGGACATGGGTTGGAGTAAATGGAGACAGCCTCCGAATAGTGACTTTCAGCTCTTTATTAGCATAGTGACTTCTCAAAACAACAACAGTGAACCCTGCCTTATATAGGCAACCTTTGTGAGAATTGTCCAATAGCGAGCTATGAACGCAAGTACTTTAAACCAATAATAATCCTCTGTTAAGGGCCAATCGGATTCCTAAGAACTAGCCAATCCGATCTGGCCGCCTAACAGCCAATCAGAAGTGCAGGGCCAGAACCCTGCACTTAACCTCAAGCTCATACTTTATTAACTATGGTACATACATAACACCCCTTCCCCCTGGCTTCTTAATTACGGTGTAGTTATATAATCCTTGAAGTAGGATGACTGTCTTTTAAGTCTTTCGGATTTTCGTTGGACTGGTTGATTGCAATCCTGTTGAGGTAGATTGTCGTTTGGCAGTGTCTCTGCTTCTTGCTCAGGTGCAATTTCTTGTGGTGCAAACAATTCTCCTTCCTGCTCCATTTCTTGAGTCTCACTTGATTCGTCGCTCTCTTCGAGCAGGTTCCCTGGAACGTCATCTTCTTCTTCTGTACCTCCCCTCCCCCTCGGTTTGGTCATGGGGGAGTTGTTGACTGGCCGTTATGAGTCGTGACCGTAATTGGTCGATATGCCGTTGTCACAGCATTTCACTACGTAGGATTTGGGGCCAGTCACTCGTACTACCGTTGCCTCTATCCATAATGGGTCGCCTGAAAAGTTCCGTGTGTAAACGCGGTCTCCTACCTGGAACGTGCGACAGCGGCCACTGGATCCTATTGGCTTTTCCGGTTCGTAAGCAGGGTGCAACCGGTCGAGGTGGGAACGGAGTCTTTGTCCTATCAGTAGTTCTGCGGGAGTTCTGCTGGTGACGCTATGTGGAGTTATGTGTTGCAAAAAGAGAATTTGGTTGACTTTGTCATCGATATTGTCATAGTCCATTTTTTGCAAAGTCTTTTTAACAAATTGGACCATGCGTTCCGCTCGGCCATTGGTCGCAGGGTGCGCAGGCGAGGTGAGCGCATGGCGGATGCCGCGGTCAGCGAGGTACTGCTCGAACATCAATGCCGTGAACTGTGGCCCGTTATCGGACACCAGGACGTCAGGCAATCCGTGGGTTGCAAAGAGTCTATTTAGGATCTTAATCACTGCCTCAGAAGTTGTGGCCGTCATACGATGAACTTCTAACCAAATGGAATATGCGTCGACTGTCAGCAGGAAGGTATATCCTTTGGTTGGCCCCGCAAAATCCAGGTGGATTCTGGACCAGGGTCCACGTGGCGTTTCCCATTCAGTAGGCAAGGCTTTTGGTGGGGTGTTGCTGGCTTGTTGGCAACTGGTACACGCTTTGACCCACTGCTCAATTTGCCGGTCCATGCCCGGCCACCATGCGTAGCTTCGTGCGAGTGCTTTCATCCGCACGATGCCGGGGTGGCCCTCGTGCAGGGTTTGTAGTAGCGTCTTCCGGAGTCGTTCTGGGACAACGACTCTATCGCCCCAGATGACACAGCCTTTTTGTGAAAAAAGTTCAGTCTGTCTTGCTTTAAATGGCACGAAGTCATCTGGGACTTGGTCCAATGGCCATCCGCGTTCTACCCAGCCTAGGACTCGAGCTAGGGTGTGGTCTTGTTTGGTTTCATTCGCGATGTCTCGGGCGGTCATAGGCGGCGAGTTGAGTGTTTCGATCTGCAACGTGGTTGCCGTTGGTGCCGGATCGTCGAGAGTCTCTGGAAGCGGTGCTCGGCTTAATGCGTCGGCGTGGGGAATGGCTTTCCCTGGGCGATATTGAAGGCGATAATTATAAGCAGCGAGGAATTCTGACCATCGGGTCATTCTAGGGGATAATATGTAGGGGGTTGGCTTGTCCCCGGCTATTATCCCTAGCAACGGTTTGTGGTCAGTTATAATGGTGAATGTCCTTCCATACACATATTCATGAAATTTCTTTACAGCTGCAACGATTGCAAGAGCTTCTTTATCAATTTGTCCATAGTTCCGCTCTGCATGTGAAAGAGTCTTTGAAAAGTATGCAACAGGGTCTTCGTTCCCATTAGGCAGTACATGACTCAAAATGGCACCCACCCCGAAAGGCGAGGCATCGCAGGTTATAACTAATGGTAAAGTCTCGTTATACTGCATAAGTACAGAGTCAGATGTGAGCAATTTTTTAACATTCCAGAATGCTTGTTCCTCCCGGTAACCCCATACCCACAATGCTTTTTTATCTAATAACCGGTGTAACGGTTCAGCAACAGTCGCCTTATGCGGTAAAAATACATTATAAAAATTAATGAGGCCTAAGAATGCCTGGAGATTGGTCTTGTTATGTGGCCTGGGGGCATTTTTTATCACCTTTAATTTACTTTCGGTAGGGTGGATGCCCTGGCTATCAATCCTATACCCTAGAAACTCAACACTGTCAGTATATAAGTGACATTTGTTTTTTTTCACCTGTAGTCCTGCCTCTTGGAATTTTTTAAGAACACTTTTCAAACGATCCTGCAAGATGTTTTTGGTAGGGGCTGCAATTAATACATCATCAAAATACGGAACCACGCCCTTGATTCCCTGAAACAACCTTTCCATGAGGCTTTGGAATATCCTTGGGGCTACACTAACCCCAAATTGCAATCGAGTACATTTAAAAGCACCTCTGTGCGTTACAATTGTTTGGGCCTGAGCCGTCTTTTCATCCACTGGTAGTTGTTGATAAGCTTGAGCTAAATCTAATTTAGCGAAAACCTTTCTGCCCCCCAAGGAGTGGAGGAGGTGCTGCACCACCGGAACTGGATACGCATTCTGCTGTAGGGCGTGGTTTAAAGTGGCCCAGTAGTCCCCACAAATTCGGATTGACCCATCTGGCTTAATGGGCGTTACAATAGGGGTTTCCCATGGAGAGTGATCGATGGGCTTCAACACCCCTTGAGCAATTAACTTATCGAGTTGTTCATCGATCTTAGCTTTAAGAGCGAATGGAACTCGACGGGGCTTCAAGCGAATTGGGGCTACTTTTGGATCTAAACTAAATGAGATTGGGGTCCCCTTATACTTGCCTAAACGGTCCGCGAAGACGTCGCTGAACTCAGAAATAAGGTCTTCCTCCCACTCACAACCACCGACTCGGTTCACGCCGGCCACCTCGATGCCTAGTGGCGTGAACCATTGGAGGCCTAATAGACTAGGCCTATCTCTGTCGATGATCGTTAGAGGTAAGTACGCTGTATGTTTTTTGAAGGAGACTCGAACTCGGCAGGACCCGACCACAGGGATTCGATTTCCTTGGTAGTCCTTGAGGATGAGGCGTTGAAATTAGAGGTCTTGGCGTTGGATTGTGGGGATAAGTTGCTTGAGTGTCTTCCAAGACACCATCGAGAGGGACGATCCCAAGTCGACCTCCATGTGACAAGGCTGGTTCTCGATGTCTACCGTGACTCGAATTTTCTTGGTGTCCATGATTGAGGCGTGACCTATAGTGATAGTATTGTGAGCCTCTTCTTTTTGCAAAGCGCGATTTCTGTAGGAGTGGTTTACTGGTTCTCGCCTTACAGGACGGTTTCCTGTCGATTGGCGATAGTTGGCCCCTTTTGAGGCCTGGCTGGGTCCTGGTAAGCTGCGGCAGACCCGGCTGATGTGGCCTCGTTTCCCGCACTCATGGCAGAGTGCGTCACGGAATTTGCATTCGGCCCTGGCATGGTTTGCTCCACAGCCAGCGCAAGGGCGTAAGGGCTTAGGGCGAGGGTCCCGGTCGGACCGCAGTCGATGGACCCCTTCTTCATCGCTGTCTGACGACGAAGAGAGGTCCTCGTGGTGCGTCGTTAGTAGCTGCCCTTCTGAGTTGGGTGAGATGTCGCCGGTCGGTTGTGTTGCCGTAGTGCGGCTTCGCCGTAATTGTGCAGCCGACTTTTTGGTCGCCTCCACAGCCGTGGCTTCGGCGATGGCGTCAGCAAGGCTGATGTCGCCTTTCGCTATCAGCTTGCTTTGCACGCCTAGTGCATCTAATCCCAGAATTACTGGATCTCTTAGTGCTTCTTCTAAATCGGCGAACCCGCAGAGGCCCCCTAAATTCCGGAGGTCCGCCACGAAGTCAGCCACGCTCTCTCCTTTTCGCTGGTTCCTCCGATAAAACTCGTGGCGTCTCATGAGTGTAGGCACGGTTGGTGCGTAATGGTCTCTCAGGATGGGTTCAAGGTCGTCCCAGCTCATGGCTTTCACTTCTTGAGGTTTGGCGAGTGCTTTAGCCATGTTAAATACAGCTGGGCCGCAGTGCGTCAGGAACAGTGCCCGCTTCTTTGCTGGTGTGGCGTCCTTCAAATTATTCATCTCAAGAAACATTTGGAAGCGATCCATGTAGGATTCCCAATCCCCTTGGTTTGGATCGAATGGAGCGGGTGGTATGATGCCGCCGGACATGGTTCCGTTGTTGGCGTTGTCTTATCACGTGTTCGGTATTGCTTCCTGGCTTCTTAGGTTCAGATGTCTCCAAATCCCATCCTCGTCGCCAGTGTTAAGTACTTGGACATGGGTCGGAGTAAATGGAGACAGCCTCTGAATAGTGACTTTCAGCTCTTTATTAGCATAGTGACTTCTCAAAACAACAACAGTGAACCCTGCCTTATATAGGCAACCTTTGTGAGAATTGTCCAATAGCGAGCTATGAACGCAAGTACTTTAAACCAATAATAATCCTCTGTTAAGGGCCAATCGGATTCCTAAGAACTAGCCAATCCGATCTGGCCGCCTAACAGCCAATCAGAAGTGCAGGGCCAGAACCCTGCACTTAACCTCAAGCTCATACTTTATTAACTATGGTACATACATAACACTCCCCTGCTCTGCTATTGGGCCCACCCGACCACCCGGGCTCCGGTACTCACTTTATCTTCTGCTTTTGAAGCGCAGCTGTTTTGCGTGGCACAGAAGAATGGTGCGCGGCAGCTGCTAAAGCGACCAGGATCATGCAGGCTTGCAGGAGACGAATTAGAACGCCAATATGCCTGGGCAAAGTGTGTGTTTGGTGCATGTATGCATGCAAAGTGTGTGCACGCATGCAAAGTATGCCCACTAAGCCACGCCCACCGAAGCACTGGTAAAAGTTTTTGAATCCCACCATTGAACAAGATGTGTATTTATGCAACAAAACAACATTGCGCTATTTTAATGGGGTAACAACTGTGACATCATGAATGGATGCGACCGACAGATTTCTTAACAGTCTTGAAATGGTTTTCATTGAAGATGTAGCCTTCTCCAAAAAAATTTCAATGGCTTTTACAAGCCCAGCTTAAAAGCTAAGCCTGGGGAGGTAGTAGAATAACAGGATTTGATCATTTTTCTTCTAAATCAAAATTATGATTCATTTTCTCCTGTGCCTGCAGTTGTATTGAATAGAATGCGCTCACCACAGGGGTAGATCCTACAATCACTAAACATTTATGCAACCCAGATAATAATTGGCTGGAGTTGAAGCCTCTGCATTCGTCTTATTCACTGATTTCATTTTTCTCCCCAGCAGTTGTGTGTGCAGACTATTCATTCTTCCTGCTATCTGGCGGAGCTGTTAATTTTTTAATCCAAACAGGAAACATGTATGGGCTCCAGTTAATTACAGGAAACAATTGGGTGTGTTGCAGTGCACAGCTGGGTGGGTTGCATTGTCTAAAACCAGGAAGAAAAGCAAAGTGATCAATCAGTGCTATGGTAATATCTCTGACAGGAAACGCAACTGATTAAAAGTTTTAACTCACTAAGTTATCAATTAACAGGTTCTGTGTATGTTAATTTAGATTAGAACCATGTCCTCCTATTGAGACCTGTGGGAACATATGATGAAAAAAGTCAGATCACTCAGAATCAGCCAGAAGAACTTCAGAAACTTCTGGTAACCTAGCATTTTGTTACTCCATCCGACTTATTACTGCTCCAGCTCTAGGGAGTAAGTTCCATATCTCTCTCTGAAATTTATTTTGAATGCCAAGCTTTTAATCCCTCCAAATATTGTTGCAAATTATTTTTCAGTAACATCACACTGACTTCAAGATCTTCGTTTGCTTACAGCTGAGAGATCTAAAATAACCTGTTTCACTTTTTTTTCTTCTATAATGCCAGTACCGCAATTGCAATTATTTGTAAACTTATGTTTTTCTTCCTTTCTCCCTCCCTCCCTTTTGGACTAATGCAAACATTTGATGCCTCAGGATGGCATGCCAAGGATATTCCACTTAATAAAAGAAAGCATGAACGATTTTGGTTTCCTGGGACAGTCATTTACATTTATATTGTAGAATTTGTAAAAATCTGGAGAGGCAGATTTAAAATAGAAGCTGTTTACACTGTTGAAAAATTAAATTTATCTATTTACTAGCTCGATACCTGTGCTTCACTATGAAACTATGTGATCGGGCTTAGTTTTTGGGGAGGAAAATAATGGGGGGGAATTCTACCTCTGCCTACCAGCATCCATCGATATTCATCTGGCTAGTGTCCTATCAGTGTGTGAGAGTGTTGAGGGTTGTTTGGAAAGTGGAAGAGTATTTTCTGTGTGAACAAGAAGGAGACAGCAAGGAGCCTGGGCATGGCTTAGCTCAACTGTTCTGTACTAAAGCTGCTTGCTGCTGTGAAACAATTGAAACCAAAACTCCTCTCCTTTACTTGTGTTTTGCATTTGGAAGAGATTTCTTTTCAGGTGGGGAGGGGGAGTAGAATTCCTTAGCACCAGTGTGTTAATAATATATGAAATACTAATGCTCTGGTGGTCATTTGGAAAATTCCTTTCTAAGTGAGCACCTAGAAGTCAAGAGGAACATACGTGCCAAATTTCAAGTTTGTAGGCTTTATGGTTCTGGAGATTTTGTGATAATGCGTGAGTGGTATTTCGCTTTTATACATATAGATTAGATTAAAAATATTAAAATCTGGAAAATACAGGGCAAACATTTATGGAGAAATGCTTGCACACTGCCAAATCTGATGGATTTGATAAAGGAACACTTCCAAACCTGGTGGATGAGGTAAGTTTAATTATTATAAGGATGGTTCCCTCATATTTTTAAAAAATTTAGAAAGCTTACTGTGTGGTGCACTCCATCTGAACGAATGTTGTATATGTAGCAGCATCCAGAAACATTTTTAATATATCATTTTTATGCTATCATGAAGCCAGACAAAGTCACCATGTAAGAGAGATGGAGAGCCTCAAAATTTAATAAATAAAAATAAGAAGTATTATTTTTGTCCCGTTTTTACCTGAAAGAGGACAATACTTGAAGACAGAATGATCATATGTGGTGGTCTTACATAGAAGCTAAAAGATATTGGACAAAAATACACACATGGCTGGAAAAAATGATAACGTAATACATAGATTTAAAACCAGGGGTGGTATTCAGCAGGTTCTGAGCAGTTCTGGAAAACCGGTAGCGGAAATTTTGAGTAGTTCGGAGAAACAGCAAATACCGCCTCTGACTAGAGATTTTACAGTATCCTTTCCATGCCACGCCCACCAAGCCACGCCCACAAAACCGCTAGTAAAAAAATTTGAATCCTACAACCCGAAATATTTTTATTAGGAATGGTACCTGAAGGTTACAGTAAAGAAAAAAAAAACATATTTAATTATACATGTATTAACAGCAGCTTCAATTGTATTTGCTCAGAACTGGAAAAGTGATAAGATACTGAAAGAGGGAAAAATAATTGAGAAAATATTTGAATGTGCAGTGATGAATAGGTTAACATTGGCAATCAAAGAAAAAAGAAGAAACGGAATATTACATGGTGTGGGATTTATTTTATCAATGGTTGGAAAATAAAACAAATTAGAATGGACTAGATGAACATGTAGAGAAATAAGTTATGACTGTTAAAAAATAGATATATTAATAATACTTATAAAAAAATGTGATTATTGTTATATTGGTAAGAAAAGCATTAATTAGAATTGTTAGCACCAGACATATGTATCCAGTCGACCCACGGTTGAAATGAAAGATGGAATTATTGTAAATATAAAATTTTAAAAAAATATTTAAAAAAAAGAAGACAGAATGGTCAAATTCAAAAGTGTACAGCCTCCACACTGTGGACATGCTGCACCATGTAATTCCCATAGGTTAAAAATGAGTAACATATACCTTATAGCAGAGGTCTCCAAACTTGGCAACTTTAAGACTTGTGGACTTCAACTCCCAGAAATTCTCTCCCAGAGACCTCTGCTTTATGGAAAAAGCAAGCAAACAAATGAAAGATAAAATGTCAGCTTTGTTGTTCTGATCAAATTCCAACCAACTACAGGTAGTCCTCAGCATATGACCACAATTGAGCTCAACCTTTTTGTTGCTAAGTGAAACACTTGTTAAAGTGAGTTTTGCCCCATTTTATGGCTTTTCTTGCCACAGTTGTTAAATGAATCATTGCATTTATTAAGTTGGTAACACGGTTGTTAAGTGAACCTGGCTTCTCCATTGACTTTGCTTGTCAGAAGGTCACAAAAAGGGATCATGGGACACCCCTCCCCCCAGGGACACTGCACTTGTCTTACCAAGCATCTGAATGTTGATCATGTGACCCTGCGGAATGCTGCAATGGTCATAAGTGTGAAAAACAGTCAAAAGGTCACTTTTTTCAATGCCGTTGTAACTTCGAATGGTTAATAAATGAACTGTTGTAAAGTTGAGGACTACCTATACTAACACTTATGTCAGTGTCACAAGAACCTTACAAAATAAAACATTCCATGAATGAAAATAAAATCTTAATGAATGAAAGGAATGAGAAGAATTAAGATACACACTCCAAGCCCACCACCACTCACACACTCTCTCTCTCTGTGTGTGTCTGTTTCTCTCTGTGTCTCTGTCTCCTTCTCTCTGTCTCTCTGTGTGTGTGTCTTTCTCTGTCTCTCTCTCTCTCTCTGTCTCTCTCCCTGTCTGTCTCTTTTTCTCTGTCTCTTTCTGTCTCTGTCTCTTTCTCTCTGTCTCTCTGTCTGTGTCTCTTTCTGTCTCTCTGTGTGTGTGTGTTTCTCTCTCTGACTCTGTCTCTCTGTCTCTCTCTCTCTCTGTCTCTCTGTCTGTGTCTCTTTCTCTCTGTCTCTCTCTGTATGTGTGTGTGTGTCTTTCTCTATCTCTGTCTCTCTCTGTCTCTCTCTCTTTCTCTCTGTCTCTGTCTCTCTCTGTTTCTCTCTCTGTCTCTGTCTCTCTGTCTCTATCTCTCTTCTGTGTGTCTGTCTCTCTGTCTCTGTATGTGTGTATCTCTCTTTCTCTTTCTCTCTGTGTGTGTTAATGTGTGATCATATGAACACATAGATAATTTCAATTTTCTCATATATTTGTTTTCAAACTCTTGTTAGTTGCCACTTGTTTTGACATAATATGAACCCATCATATAACAAGTAAAACATAAACCAACCATATAATAATTTTCAATATTTGTAAAAATCAAAAAGGATCATTCATGGCTCCACGTTATTCAATTAGCGATCTGAAAGAATTCTTTGTCAATAGTCAGGGCTGACTGTGTCTCATGTGATGGCACATTGTCCCCTTAAGGAAAGCTGTTCTATTTTTCTTGGGAATGTGTCTCTTCTTGAGGAAGAATTATGACCAATCTACTCTAGGGTCAAAGATGTCAAACTTTGTTCATTGTATTTAGTGATATTTCATGATCCTAAATTTACTTTCTAAGGTTAATGTGAGTTGGAAGGACATAGATTTACAGTTGTAGTCTAACAAAATATTTCATTGTTAATATGAGTTCAGAGAATTAATTCTCAAATGTATTGAATGTACCCACCAGTAAAAAAAAAAAATCCGTATACAATTTGGAGCAACCTTCTCTGCAATGATTATTGCAAGCAATCAGGGGTAATTTTACAAATATTACAAATTATGCAGTTGCTTGTAAATTATCACTACAATGATTCTTTTTCCCCCTATTGTATATATTTAATTCAATAGCAGAGATAACTACAAATGAAGAATTGATCTAATATTGATATATTCTGAAGGTTTATTGTGTACAGTATTAGCATACTCAGAAACCCTCGCACCCGATTGGTCCGGACCAGCGGAGACCTGATTGGTCAACAGGTCAGCCATGATTGGAGCACTAGGAATCTCCCACAATTGGCTGTGCCGATCGCGGGAGATTCAAAATGCTGCCATTGGCTGCCGAGCCGCGAGCCAGCCCTATATGAAGGGCTGCCGCGGCTCGCATTCTCAGACCTTTACCTATACCTAATAAAGAGCTGAACTCAGGTAAATGGTCTCGCGTCTCTGTCGAACCGATCCGCCTCAGATCAAACATATTGGATATTATTTCTGATCGAATGCAGCAAGTAATGTAAAAGACACTGTCAAAACAGGTGGCAACTAACAAGAGTTGGAAATCAAATATATCCTGAAGAATAATTTATTGACAGAAATAAATTGCCCCAAACATTTCTCAGTTGAGTTCCTCACAAATGGCAGCTGAAAATTCTCCTGTATCAAAATATGTGTCACACCTGTCCTGCCTTGATTCCTCAGGGGAAAAAAAACCCTTTGAGTCCTTTTGTGTGAAAAGTATACTTTTACTAAAGCCCAAGTGGTTTCAGTACAGCAAAGCCAGAATGAAGTCTACATGAAAATTCCCTAGTTAATTTTCCCTTTTCCTGTTTCTCTCCCCTTATCTGTCTATTGTCCTGTAACATTCAAAGTGTTTGTTTTGCTAATGGTCCTGCAACATTGGCAGGTTAGATGGTTAGCTGTTATGCTTCCCTTCCCACGCCTCTGGACTTGAGGCTCTGACTGATGTTGTGGGACGGCACAGTGCGTAGTTTCGCTTTCCCCCTTCTCCACAATTCCAGTGATTCCCTTCCCCCATAATTTATGGCAGGCTGGCATCTAGCAAAATAAGGCTAAAGCTGAAGATGTCAGTTCTGACAATATGCTTCTAATAGTTTTATATGGGACGTTTACATGTGATCTTACATTCTCAAAGAAACACCTGTTGATTTAAAATTCATCAGGTGAATTTTTAAAATTCATCAGGTGTATTCAAAGACAATTAAACCTGGTTTGAACATTAGGAATAAAAACCTTGTCACCTATGAAAGAATTGTTTCAAGAAAAGATGTGACAAAAGTCTCTTATTATTAATAAAAAAAGGTAGAATATGATTCAGCTATTACATAGGTATTTAAGTGGCTGAATTACAGACCCTGAAAGTATGTATAATTGGCTCAATATCAGCTTGGAGCATAGTATTAAATGGCTTATCACAGGTCTCTTTTATGAACCTTGTGCTGTTCAATGTTTTGATTAATGATCAGTATAAAGGGGTCCAGATCAGAGGTGGTATTCAGCAGGTTCTGACCAGTTCTGGAGTGGAAATTTTGAGTAGTTCAGAGAACTGGCAAATACCACCTCTGACTGGAGATTTTACAGTATCCTTCCCCTGCCACGTCCACCAAGCCACACCCTCCAAGCCACGCCCATGGGACCAGTAGTAAAAAATTTTTGAATCCCACCACTGGTCTAGATAATGTTCATACATTTACATATAGTATAAAACTAGGTGAAGCAAATAGCATTCTTGGGAGAGAATAAGACAATTTAAAAAAATCTAAGCAGACTTGAACAATGGGATGAAATGGACAAGGAGAAACAAAGTGTTACATTTCTGGAGAAAAAAAATGAAGAATACAAGTTTAGGAGGAGGGAAAACCTGAACTTGGCTGAAATAAGTTTTTTTTAAAAAACCTCTGGTCTTTTATTTGATCACTAATTGAAAATGAACCAACAGTATAATAATGCTAAAATGAGATGTTGGTTTGAAATGTGTTGGCAGAAGAATAGTGTCCAAATCACAGAAAATTATTGTCACGCTATGTTTTGGTTTGAAGAGAGCAATAGAAAATATGAGTGAATTAATAAGAGAGTTACCAGAATTGTGAAAGGACTGTAAACAAAATCCCAAACGGAATGAATAAGGAGACCGGTCTGAACCAGTAGAATCCCACCTCTGACTTTACACATATCTACCTATGGGTGAGTTGTATTGATTTTTAGCATGCATGGAATTATATACCTTCAGACATCATGGTGTTCTGTACCTTAATTTGAATTCTTGAAATCCCCGCGCTTTGATTGGCCAAAGTGCGGGGCGATCGGATTGGTTAGGCGAGGCGCGCCGATTGGCTCGCTGAGAATCTCCCGCAATTTGTAGATTCGAATCGCGGGAGATTCAAAGTGGTGCCATTGGCCGCGGCCGCCGCGGGTTGGAAATAAAAAGCCGCAAAGTTTTCCGGAAAGCCAGTTCGGTTCCTAACTTCAATAAAGAGCTTGATGCAAAGTCACCGATTTCTGGCCTCTTTCCAAACGGACACAACACTGGCGACGAGGATGGGATTCTGATCCTGAACCGAAGCACATGTCCGACGGAAGCCAGCCAACCGACGAGATGGCCAGCATCACGCCACCAACCCCCTTCAACCCCGCTAGCGAGGACTGGGAATCTTACACAGACAGATTCCGCATGTTCCTCGAAAGCAACGACCTGAAGGATGCCACTGGACCGAAGAAACGAGCCGTCTTCCTAACGCACTGCGGGCCCGCAGTGTTTAAGATGGCAAAAGCGCTAGCCAAGCCCACCGACGTTACCGCAATGGATTGGGATGACCTCGAGCCATTACTCCGGAGACACTACACTCCAGCCTTACCCATCCTCATCCGACGACACGAATTTTATCAGCGGGACCAGCGGTCAGGCGAGAGTTTCAGTGATTTTGTTGCAGAAGGCGCCTTGGAGGACTATGCGAGTTCTCCAATATGAATGAGGCCCTGCGGGACCGAATCGTGCTTGGCCTTTGGGACCGCGTTCTCCAAAGTCGGCTGATGGCCAAGGGCAACATCGCCCTCGCCGATGCCATCACCGAAGCCACAGCAGCCGAAGCCTCCCGACAATCAGAAGACCGCATGCGGAGACCGATCGCCGGGGACCGCACCGCAAACAACCACCTTGCAAGGATGGCCAAGGCCCAACCTCAAACTACCACCCAGCAGGGCGAACTCCACTCCACCTCGGGCACTTCAGACGAGGAGGAAGAAATCCACCGTCTCCAGGCAGGCCACGACCAGCACAGCCGGCGGAGACATAAGTCGAGGACCGCATGTGCCGGTTGCAGAGGCGACCACCCCAGATCCGAATGCCAGTTCTTCGACTCAGTCTGCCAGCACTGCGACAAAAAGGGCCACATCGCCCGCGTCTGCCGTCTCAAGAAAACCCACAGCCCCAGATGATGGGACCCGAGCGAGCGGAAACGAGAGACCACACCACCCAGGACCAGAGACCACCCAGCCGACAACCATTGGGACCGGAACAGATGAGCCCAACGAGGTGGTGAGACCAGGCAGAGAGAAGAGACACATCAGACAGTCATCATCGGCCACGCAACAACCCCCGACGCCCGAAAAGTCTACGTAGAGGTAGGCATAGAAGGCGAACCCTGTAAAATGGAGGTGGACTCCGGGTCCTACCTCTCAATGGTAGCCTGGCAAGAAATTAAACGCTTGGTGCCTGTTAAGCCTGGGTTCCCCAACCAGGGTTAAGGAGACAAGCTAAACAGAATGTGCAGCGTTAGTCAGATAGGCATACAGATAAATGAGTGAGATATGTTTGTATGTTTATTAACATACAGTAAAAATAACAGATACGCTTGTGCTATCAAAAATATAGTTTATTCCATTTATAGCATAGTCAAAATAATAGTCCATTAGTCATGTATCATTTAGACAGTCCATTCAAGGATATTCAGTTAGCAAAGTCCGTGTAGAATATCCTATGTCAGTTCACTTACAAATCAGTCCTTTGTTTATCTCTCCCGTTCGAGTAACGCAGTCTTGAGTTCATGTAGTAATTAGGGATCATCAAAGCCAGAGAGAGAACAAGCGGTCGTCTTGCTTCTTTTAAAGTGCTTTCACAACCACTCCCCTAATTACATTCCCATATTTAAAGTTGCGGACACTTTAACTTGTAAACTATGATAACATATTTATTATTTTACCTAAACCAGTTAGGGTAAACAATGTTATCCCTAACATTCTCCCCTTTTAGGTAAATATAATAATACTATAACTATTTACATCTTTAAATCATATTTGTTACAACTTTCTTTAAACTTGATTACTCCTTGAGCTTTTGTAAATTGTTCTGCAATGTTTTCTTCTGTCATGCAGTATTCCAATTTAATTAGCCCATTTTTTACAGATTCTCTAACATTTAAGTATCTTAAATCAGTATGCTTTGATCTAGTTTTTACAGCAATATTAGTAGCTAACTTTATGGCTGCTTGGTTGTCCTCGTACACAATAATGGAATCTTCAACAGTTATACCCATGTCTAATAATAACTGTTTGTCCAAAATTAAGTCAGTTCATAGTAATGACAGACATGAAAATTCCGCTTCCATCGTGGACAAGCTGATATGCTGTTGTCTGATTGACCTCCACCCTATTAGTGTCTTACCAAATAATATAGCCATCCCAGATGTTGATTTTCTAGTGTTTATATCAGTTGCAAAACTTGCATCTGCATAGGCACTAAGACTCAAATCACCCTTTGGTTCTATATACAATGCATGGTTCATTGTTCCTTTAAGATATCTTAAAATTCTCTTTAATGATTGCCAATGACATTGATGTGGATCTGAATTAAAATGAGCCAGCTGATTTACACTATAAGCTATATCTGGCCTAGACCAATTGCTTATATATGATAAGCTGCTAATCAAAGATTGATATATAGACTTATCAAATTTGGGACTTTGATCATCAGTTTGGCAAACTTCCTGACTCATTGGAGTCTTTGCCAGTTTACAAAGTTCCATTTTAAACGTTTTAATTAATTGGCAAATTTTATCTTCTTGAGATATCTTAAATCCATTTTTAGTTTTGTTAATTGTCAATCCTAGATACTTTTTAATTTCACCTAAATGCTTTAATTTTATCTTTTTGGCTAATAATGATATAATCTCATAAGCTTCATTATTAGTCTTAGTTATCAAAGCAATATCATCTGTAAATAATAACAATAATGACACCGTTCCATTATTTTCTCTTTTCAACACACATGGATCTGCTAAACCAGATTTAAATCCTATATTGTTTAATTCTTTCACAATATATTGGTTCCATTCAAAACCAGATTGTTTCAACCCATAAAGACTCTTTTTGAGTTTCCAACAATCATTACTATTTACTTTATTGTCTTTTATAACAATTGTCTTTTTCAAATATATAGTGTGCTGCAATGGTGCATGCAGATAGGCAGTTTCTACATCTAAATGGTTAATGACATAGTTTTTCTCAGCTGCCCACACTAATGCTGCTCTTAAAGATGTTGCTTTAAGACTTGGTGCAAAAACTTCATCGTAATCAGATGTAGTTTGATTAAATCCTTGAGCTACTAACCTAGCTTATGGGTAACAGTCCCATCATTTCCAGTTTTTACTTTAAATATCCATTTGCACCCAATGGATTTTTCTCCTGGAGGTAATATGGCATCTTCATATACTTTCATTACCTTTAATGAATTTAGTTCTTTTTCCATTGCCTTTTGCCAATTCTCCTGATCCTTAGCAGGATACATCTTAAGTTCATCTATACTAGTTGGAACCAGGGCTGCCAACCTTGAGTGATAGTTTGGAGTGAGACACTGCGAGGGAGCGAAGCGACCGAGGGGGGGATGGTGTGGAAGGGGGGTGTCCCCCCTTCCACGGTAGGGAGCTTTGACAATTTTACATTTTAAATGGTGCAATCTGATGCATACTTTAGTCATGATTTGGACATATACATACATACATACATACATTTTAACCCATAGGCATAAGAAAAAAAATGAGGACACATATTACAAAAACACATTTTTCTTCAGTGAGGGAACTTGACTATGAAAACCAATGAGACATAGCATAGGCCTTTTAGTTTCATAAAAGGTTTGAAAAAATAATTGGGTAATTATTTGAAATGGACTGTGATGTTTCTTTGTCATATATGTATGTGTATGTGGGTATATGCGTAATGGTTATATTTTGAGAACTGAATGCAACGAAATTTTGTTTTAATGTATGCTGATTAGTGTACATTTAAAGTGACAATAGTTTTCTGTTCTGTTCTATACCAGTTCCATTCCAATTTATTCCATTCCATTCCAGTTTCATTCCAATTCTATTCCATTCTAACTTTTGAATAGCTGATGCAGCTTGCATAAAAAGGGCAAAAGGAAAAATAAACCAGGGAACACTTCACCAATGCCCTTAGTACAATCGAGAAACAAATATATTTTTATCGGCGAGGCGAGCAGCTGCTCGGAGCCACCGATCCCCTGAAAAATCACATCTAAAGCAAAATTCGAGGCAAGGAGCTACGGTTTTTGAAGGGTTAAAATTCAGATTAGTTTGCTAGAGAGGTGTGGCCGCGGGGGAAAGAGACGGGGAGGGGAGTTTCTTTCTGTTAAACCCGCCGTTCTTCGGCAAATTTGCAAGCGGATTAGCCTGCTTTAAATTGCAAATCTAAGATGAATTAGAAATAAAATTTGGGGTGGAGGGGGTCTTATTCCACAAGCGGGCCTTTATTTGAGGCCGGAATTCCCATTGCAAGGAAGATCTCTCGGGCCTTTAGCGTGAGATTTCGTTTATCAGAGTGAGACAGTCAAAATTGGTTGAATTGCGTGAGTCTCACTCTGATTGAGTGAGAGTTGGCAGCACTGGTTGGAACTTTAGTTACTTGGCAAACTATACTTGCTTGATACCTATCAGGTGGTCTAGTTACACGTGTAGTATGTCTAGGTATTACAGGACTTACAGGTGGACTTTCATTTATTAACTGTTCTTGATTATCTAACTCTTCCTGATCAACTATTTCCTCTTGTTCTGGTCCTATTTGCTCTTCTTGGACTTCTTCTTTAATTGGACTCTTCTTATAACTATTCTGATCTTTCTGCCTTTTGTAGGGTTCAATAATTACTTCATTATTTAAATCTTGCTCTAATCTATTCCATCCTACATGTTCTAGGAATTTAGCACTAGCACTGGTGTAAACTCTAGACGTACCTGGTTCCCAGAATCTATAAGATCTATGATTAGATTCATATCCTACAAAAAATAATCTTTTAGCTGTAAGTTGTCCTTTGTGTCTAAGTTGTGTAGGGATATGCACCCATGCTGGTGCTCTAAATGTGTGCATGTAACTTAAATCAGGTTTCGTACCATGCCACAGTGTGAATGGTAATTCACCTGTTGTTGAATTAACAACATTATTTAATATATGATTACCACACATTATTGCTTCTCCCCACAAATTGTCAGGTAATCCTGAATCAGACATCATAGTTCGTGCCATTGATTGTAGTGTTTGGCCTCGTCTCTCTATAAAGGCATTATGTTGTGGCCTATATGGTGCAGACTGTTTATGTTGAATACCTAACATTCTAAGTCTATTCTGGAATTTATTATTTGTAAATTCCGTACCATTATCTGTTATAAGAGTTACTAATTTCTTTTTAGTTTTCCTTTCAGCAAATTTTATCCAATTAAAGAGATTTAGATACGTTTCAGTTTTGCTCTTAATTAAATAGCAAAACCCATATCTAGAATAGTGGTCCATTATACTTAGTATATATCGAGCTCCTCCTACACTTGGTTTTTTCGGACCTATTAAATCAGCAAATACTATCTCTAAAGGCTCTTTGGTAGTAAATCCATCAACTCTATTAGCCGGTATGACCTTGCTCTTGCTTTGATTGCAAATAGAACATTGCAAATACTTATTACAAGGTTTCAAACTTATTCCTTTAGATAATTCAACAGTTTTCTTAAGCATTTTAAAATTTAAATGCCCTAGCCTTCGGTGTAACAAGTGAATACATTCATCATGAGGTTTCTTGTTATCATAAATCATGTTAGCCATCTCTAAACCATTATCATTTAACACATATAATTCACCTCTTAAAGATGCAGTAATTTTCTTATCTTCTTTCTCAATTATTCAGTTATTTCCTTTAAAGGTAACTACATATCCTAGTTTAACCAAAATTCTAACTGAAATTAAATTAAACTTAAGTTGTGGTACATATAACATTTTTACATTCTCTTTTATGAAAGAACAATATGCTATATCTTGACCTTTAGCTTTCAGTTTCCAGCCATTGGCTAACGATAACTGCTGTGTACTCTGGGACATTTTAATAAAATTTTTGTTATCATTTGTTATACAGTGGGATGCTCCACTGTCAACCACCCATAAATTACTTTTTACAGCTCCGTTAGTATACATGGCTAACTCTCAATTTTTATTTTTATTTTGATGACTTTTAGTATTCTGGCCAGCGTTCTGGCGCTTTGCTTTTTTACAAAATCTTGCCAAATGTCCTCTTCCTCCACAATTAAAGCACTTTTTAATTGCATATGCAGTAGGAGATTCATTATCATCTTTTTGAAGTTGCTCCCTCCTTAACTGATATCTTTCAAGTCTTCTTCTTGCCTCTTCAATCAATCTGTCAGTTATATCAGTTAAAGTTAGGCTTTCCTTTGGCAATATTTTAAGGGAAGTGACGTAGTTGTCATAACTTTCATCTAGTGAAGATAGAATTATGTAGACTTAGTGTAGTTCAGAGAAAATAAGCTCTTTCTCGTGCAGTTCTTGAAAAATGCTTTGCATATTTTTCAAATGACTCAGCATATCACCATTCGTCTGGAGATGCGTCCTGAAAAACTTCCGTGTAAGATTTATGTGAGCACCAACATTATTTTGGACATAAATCCTCTTCAGCTTCTGCCAACACCCAACAGCCGTTTGCTCTCCATGGATATGAACAAGTTGCTGGTCAGACAGTGTTGAACCAATTATGCAAATAGCTTGTTCATTTTTATGCATAAATTCTTCTATTTTTAGTCTATCTTCATCATCCTCTGGATCCCATTCCTCTACGTTTGGTGGATTTTCAATTATGTTCCACAGACCTTCTCTTCGTAGAAGTAGACTACATTTCATAGACCATGATACATAGTTTGTTCCATCCAGCTTGGATATAAGGGACAAACTTTGTAGATTGACTTGTGCCATATTTTCTTTATATGGATATAAAAATATAATTAATAAAACACAGCTGTCTGTTTACTGTAATGTATAACAACACAAACTCTCACTTTTTACATAAATCTGTTTTATCCTAGTTAAACTGACTTTGCAGCCTCTGGGCCCATAACCAGTGTTAAGCCTGGGTTCCCCAACCAGGATTAAGGAGACAAGCTAAACAGAATGTGCAGCGTTAGTCAGATAGGCATACAGATAAATGAGTGAGATATGTTTGTATGTTTATTAACATACAGTAAAAATAACAGATACGCTTGTGCTATCAAAAATATAGTTTATTCCATTTATAGCATAGTCAAAATAATAGTCCATTAGTCATGTATCATTTAGACAGTCCATTCAAGGATATTCAGTTAGCAAAGTCCGTGTAGAATATCCTATGTCAGTTCACTTACAAATCAGTCCTTTGTTTATCTCTCCCGTTCGAGTAACGCAGTCTTGAGTTCATGTAGTAATTAGGGATCATCAAAGCCAGAGAGAGAGCAAGCTGTCGTCTTGCTTCTTTTAAAGTGCTTTCACAACCACTCCCTAATTACATTCCCATATTTAAAGTTGCAGACATTTTAATTGTAAACTATGATAACATATTTATTATTTTACCTAAACCAGTTAGGGTAAACAATGTTATCCCTAACAGTGCCTACCATCCAGAGAAGGGAACTAGAAAACCAGAGACTAATCCTCAAAGACTACCAGGGAAACCGCATCCCTGTAGTCGGAACAGGACAGTTCACAGTAACCTACAAGGGGCACACTGAAAGACTTCCCTTGACCATCGTCGATCGAGACTGACCTAGCCTGCTGGGACTTCAATGGTTCGCACCGCTCGGCATCGCAGTCACGGGCATCAACCACATCGCCGAAGCCAACTGGGAGCAGCAACTGGCCCGGGACTTCCAAGAAGTGTTCGACGGCACCCTAGGCAAGTACCGAGGGCCCCCTAATATCCTTCAGCCTAGACCCAAATGTTCCCCCGAAACACCTAAAACCAAGGCGGGTACCTTTCGCACTCAAACCAAAAATCGACGAGCAAATTGACAAGCTCGTCAAGCAAGGGGTCCTACAACCAATAGACCATGCCCGATGGGAGACCCCAATAGTCACCCCAATCAAGCCTGATGGGTCAGTGAGAATCTGTGGGGACTATAAGGCCACCCTAAATGGCGCCTTGCAGCAAACATCTTGCAACATCTCCTACACTCACAGGGAGGGGGCAAAGTTTTTGCGAAACTTGACCTGGCCCAAGCATACCAGCAGCTGCCGGTCGACGAGGAAACTGCAGAGGCGCAAACCATAGTCACCCACCGGGGAGCCTTTAGATGTAACCGACTCCAATTCGGAGTCAGCGTGGCGCCTGGAATTTTCCAGAGCCTCATGGAAAGACTCTTACAAGGCATCAAGGGGGTGGTACCCTACTTCGACAATGTACTCGTATTGGCAACCAACCAGGCCGAACTAGAAAGTTGCCTAAGGGAGGTGCCAACGAAATTCAAAGAAACCAGGTTTAAAGTGAAGAGGGAAAAATGCCAGCTGTACACAGAGTGGGTCGAATTCCTAGGATACCTCCTAGACCGACACGGCATTCACCCCACCGACAAAAAAATTAAAGCCATCAAAGAAGCCCCCACACCCAGGTCAAAAACAGAACTGCAGGCGTTTCTGGGGCTACTTAACTTTTATAATGTCTTCCTGCCCCAAAAGGCGACTGCGGCAGAGCCTTTGCATAGGCTTTTGGACAAGGCGGCTACCTGGACTTGGGGAAAATGCGAGGAAGCCGCCTTCAGGAAAACCAAGGACCTGCTCACTTCGGATGCCGTCCTCATCCAGTACAACGAGACCCTACCACTAGCCATCACATGCGACGCATCACCCTTCGGCATCGGCGCTGTCCTCAGCCACACTCTCCCCAATGGAAAGGAAACACCCATCGCGTTCTTTTCAAGGACCTTCACCAAACCGGAGCGGAACTACAGCCAGCTAGACAAAGAGGCTTTGGCTATCGTCGCCACAGTGAAAAGGTTTCACGAGTACCTCTACGGCTGGACGTTTACCTCACCGACCACAAATCGCTGCTGGGAATAGTCACAGGGAACAGGACCACCCCAAACATTCTGTCTCCCAGAATGACAAGGTGGTCCGAATTCCTGGCCGCCTACAACTACAGACTCACACACCGACCCGGTAAGACTATCTCCCATGCGGATGCCTTAAGCCGCTCACCGTTACCCAAACCAGACACTGACCCAGCACCCACGATGACCACCCTCAGCATAGAGACTCTACCCGACCAACCCATAACCGCATCAGACATTGCCCGAGAAACTAATAGAGACAAACATCTGGCGTGGGTTTTGCATTGGGTAGAGAAAGGGTGGCCGGAAAAGGACAACGACGAGACTTTCAGGACATTCCGGAACTGGCAAACGAAACTCTCATTACTAAAAGGGTGTATACTATGGGGGGATAGGGTGGTCATCCCGGAAAAACTACAAGGGAAGGTACTGGAACTGTTACATGAGGGGCACCCGGGCATCATTAGAACGAAAGCCCTGGCCAGAAGTTATGCTTGGTGGCCAGGGATGGACAAACAGATCGAGGCCTGGGTAGCAAGGTGTCAACGATGCCAGGAAACTAGACCAAGCCCACCCACAGCACCCATCCTAGAGTGGGAAACCCCCAGGGGACTTTGGTCTAGAATCCACATAGATTTCGCCGGGCCCACAAAAGGACACACTTTTTTAATAACCGTAGACGTTTACTCCAACTGGCTGGAGGTAAGCAACATGAGAACAACCACCACAGAAGCCGTGACCAAAGAACTCTGCAAACTCTTCGCAACACACGGCCTCCCAGACATCCTCATGTCTGATAACGGGCCCCAATTCACCTCGCTGGAATTTGAAAAATTCCTAGCGGAAAGGGGCATACTACACGCACTGACAGCCCTGGCGCATCCGGCGGCGAACAGAATGGCGGAACGGATAGTTCAATTCACAAAAAAAACCCATCCAGAAAATAGACCACGGGGAGTTCCAAGACAAATAGTAAATAAATTACTATTCATACAGCACATAACCCCGAACACCACAACAAATAAAAGCCCAGCAGAACTGCTAATGGGGAGGAAAATAAGGTCCCCACTTGATAGACTACACCCCACTTACAACCCAAAGAAACCCCCAGACTCCTCCAGCAAACACTAAACCTTCGCACCAGGCGACGCCGTCTACACGAAGAACCTAACCGGAGACCCACTATGGGTACCAGCAATCATAACACAGCTAACAGGCCCACGCTCGTACCGGCTACAAACAACCAACGGACGAGCGTGGAAACGCCACATCGATCAGTTAAGATCGAGGACGACCACAAAAGACACCACCGACACGCAACCAAACAAAACCAACCCCTTCAACACAAACCAAGAGGGGAGGGGATACCCCGGGAACCAAAACCCAGAAGAAAGAAACCAGCCATACTCACCTGCAAGCAGCCAGCACGAAACCTCGCCAGGGAAAGACAGCCAGGCCAGCTCAACCAACCCAGGAAGACCGAGCGGGAGCAGCGAAAACCGCAGCTCAACCAACCCGGGTAGCCCAGGAGGGAGCTGCAAAGAGTGGCCCGGCCAGACATACCAGGCGGTTCCCACGACAGAGTCAAGAGAAACAGAGACCCCGACCGAACCGGCCAGGATCCAACCTACGACTGACCTGCGCAGATCCAGTAGGCAAAGATGGAGCCCCGCCTACCTATGGGACTACGCTACATAGGACCAAACCAAGAGGGGAGGGGTTATCTGTACCTTAATTTGAATTCTTGAAATCCCCGCGCTTTGATTGGCCAAAGCGCAGGGCGATTGGATTGGTTAGGCAAGCTGCGCCAATTGGCTCGCTGAGAATCTCCCGCAATTGGTAGATTCGAATCGCGGGAGATTCAAAGCGGTGCCATTGGCCGCGGCAGCTTGGAAATAAAAAGCCGCAAAGTTTTCCGGAAAGCCAGTTCGGTTCCTAACTACAATAAAGAGCTGGATAGAAAGTCACCGACTCCTGGCCTCTTCCCAAATGGACACAACAATAGGATGTTCCTTCACTTTCTTGAACACATCGCTCCTAGCAGGTATCTCAGGGTTGACGTAAGATATTTTGTAGTCAAACTGCAGGACCAAATTCTGCTCCTCTAACCATTTTTGTATAAAAGTTATCTCAGATTACTTGAAAGTTCCTTCAATTAGATTATAGGACAACATCTTCTATTGCATCTGAATGTGATTGGCAACGCAGAAATGTTTGGTTAGTTCTAAGGCATAAAACCATTTCTATCACTGAAAATATTTTGTTGCTGGAAGTGAAAATAAATATTTGCGTTCCCCCCCCTTTCAGGTACTTAAAACAGGTATGAATCAGGTACAAAAGTGAGCACTGGTAATAGAGTTGCATCTACAGCACCTAAAGCATTGGAGGGAGTTCATAGAACACAAAACAAAAAATAAAGGAAACATCATGCCATTGAAATAGTCCATTTTCCCTGTTGAAGAATGAAAGTCCATTGTTGAAAGTGCTTCTTTTCTTAGCTGAGAAAATACAGAGGATTGAGGTGCTTCATTTGAAGAAATGGGAAATCTCACATTATTATCTAATCTTCTGCAGCTGCTTCCTTTAAAAGCTCCTCCTTAGCTTTCATTGCAAAAAGGTAAACAAACTTTCATCATCTCCCCCAACCTGCATGTGCTAACAAAGCCATGTTGAATTCCCAACTACTCTCAAATAGCATTCTAGGAAAACAGGTATGAACAACTTCAAAGCTGCCTTCTCAGAAGTTTCTGCTATTATAGCAGAACCAAATTTCACTGTGTTTATATATGTCCCTATGCAGATGCTTGCCTGACTTGAGTCGGTAGCTTGTAAGTATGCCTGTATAAAACCATTTCTCCAGTCGTGCAATTAATGTGAAGAAATGTAAGAAATACAGATGTGACAATGTTCTTCTAAATGCCCTTGTAGCTTATAGATTTTTTTTTTGAAACAAATTTTATTAATTTTAAAGACAAACAAAACATCATTAAACATTGAACACATAAAATCTCTTTCCATTATAAATGTGTCCATATGGAAATGGGATAAATTAGAATTATGTTGTGTAAAATAATGTTTTATTCGACTTGTAGCTTATAGATTTTTGTATTAACAACAGCAAGAGCAAAAATTCACATCTGTCATTACAGCTTTTCCTTGCTCATGTGCAGGCAAATACTTGTGTGGACTTTGATCCATATAGTTTTATTATTTAATTAAGTTTAAAGGCTACCTAACTTCAGATGACTCTTGGTGTTTTACATAATAAAATAAAAGACAATAGAAACAGGAACAAAAATCTTGACGGAAAAACTCAAGGGAAGAAAGAAAGGAAGGGGAAGGGGCAGGGGAAGGGAAGGGAAAGGAGGGAAGGAAGATTCAACAGCTATTCTACCCTTTCGAGAATTTATAATAGATAGATAGATAGATAGATAGATAGATAGATAGATAGATAGATAGATAGATAGATAGACAGACAGAGATTGATGATAGAGATAAATAGATAGAGATAGATACATAGACAGAGATAAGATACATACATAGATGATAGATAAAGAGATATAGATAATAGATAGATAGATAGATAGATAGATAGATAGATAGATAGATAGATAGATAGATAGATAGATAGATAGATAGATAGATAGATATGTGAGATTGCGTTCACACGAGAGACTGACACGACACGGATCTGAGTTTTCTCTCTGGTTTATTACGATTCTACAGAAGCGGGTTCACATCCAAGGCAGCAGGATGGAACCCCGAGCACATTTTACACAGCATACTAAATCCCTTGCCTCATCGTACGAGGGCTTGATTCACAGTTGTCATAGGAATTCACACCTTCCAGGGACACTTTATTGCCCATCAACATTCCCCCGGTCCACCAAATGGCCTTTGATAGTTTTGTTTATCAGTACTTCCTAGACCTCCAACTGTTTGTTGATGGTTCCCCCATCAGTACTGACGCTGCTTTTGAAACACACATATATACAAAATGTTCATATTGTTCTAATCCTTATCTTCCGGAGGGTTACAAGATACATGCTTTCGTAAGCAATTCTAAGCGTAAGCAAATTTACAGAAGCAAAAGTAGCATTACATTATTTCACTTATCACAATCCCTCCTCTTCTGGTTACATTTTGTTTCAAAAGCATAGAGATCTTTACTAACTTGCAGTAACATTTCTTCTGATTGATTGTATAAAATGAGTTCTTTCTTTTCATTTGTGAACCTGATTTCCCCTAAAGATTGCATACACACATTTATTAAGTTTGGAATACATTGGATACAGCAGCATAAGCTAACCAAAATGACTACTATAATTGTTAGGGTGGTTACTATCGATTTCCACCATGATCCATCAGGAAGCCAAGACCATAGCATATCCCACAATGATTCTGAATCACCGTCCCACTGCTTCTGATATTTATTTATCCTGGTCTCCATTTCATGTACAGTTTTAGTTATATTTGGCTCATAATTGTGTATATATGTACAGCAATGAGAATGTATTAAGGCACAGACACCCCCTTTTGCAGCAAGCACTATGTCTAAAGCATAGCGATTCTGCAATGCAATTTGTCTAACCTCAGACAATTCTTCATTAATCATTTTTATACTTTTTATGGTGTCATTAAACATTGCGATGGTAAAGTTATTCAATTGTTTAATGTCTTGGTAATTTAACCCAATGCCTAGAGGTGCAATTAGAGCTCTTCCCATACCACCCCACCAGGATCCCGGGCTTACTCCAGAATCTAACTCTCTTTTATTTCTGATCCGGGTGTTAGGCAGTTTATCTAATTTATATATTACCGGTAGCACAAACCCCATGGTACAAGTTCCTGACCACAATTTTGGTACTTCTCTATAGGCATGTTTCCCACATAACATCCACCTGCTGTCATCCATTGCCCAAGTAGCATTAGAGAGCCTTGTCCAATTGATTATCCCCTCAAAATACATACACATTTCACAATAATATGTATGGAATGATAGAAGATCATTTGTACAGTCATAGGAATTTGTTTTACTGGTATTAAAACATGTTGTGGGCATTATAAATGTTTTATTACACCTTTCCCAATCTCCCAGGAAGACTCCTCCAGTAGTATTTCTTTTAAAACAAACATGAGCTGTCTCTCGCAATTGGAGGAATACCTTCCCGGTCATATTCCTCCCAGACTCCTGTTTATATCCCCCTCCAAACGCCATCATTTGTTTTGTCAAAGGCACTCCATGTAGAATGACCCCTTTTTCAGCTCTCCTGGGCAAATGCATACATAACCAACAATTAGTAATATTTAGATCTTTCGCCGTTGTTCTTATATCTTTAATGTAACAATTGTCTGTCCAGAGATCTTCTCCAAGATCTCCTGCTCTCTGAACATGCCAAGACTGTCTGGTTCCTGCTTCTTTAACCTGTTGTAAGACAAAAATACTCACAAGTACAGTTGAAGTACACAGAAACAAACGCATGATTTTATCTTTTAAGAGTCAGTTTCAAAGGTTGTCCTTCCACTGGGTGACTTCTCCAGGGTTTCTCAGGTTCTGGAGTTGCTTTCACACGACTATGATGAGTCCATCCACTTTCCTTCGTCCGGACAGCAGACTCAGTCATCAGAAGTACTTGATATGGTCCTTCCCAGCTAGGTTGCAATTTCTCAGTTCTCCAAGTTTTCACAAGCACCCAATCACCAACTTCATAGGGATGTTGACTTCCTACTAGTGGTGGTCGTTGTGCTAAAAGTCCCTGTTTACGAAGAGATAATAAAGACCTGGACAGCGTCTGCAGATATTTCCTCACAAACATATCCCTGAATTCAGGTATGGGTCCCCCAAAGGTTGTCAAGTAGGGGCGACCCATTAGCATTTCAAAAGGTGAAACCCCCACGTCCTTTCTTGGACAAGTCCTAACTCTCAACAGAGCTAGGGGTAAATTCTTGGTCCAAGGTAATCCATTTTCCAGCTGCAATTTTGTTAAGTGTTTCTTAATTTCTGAGTTTCCCCTTTCAACCTTCCCTGAAGATTAAGGATGCCAAGGGGTGTGTAAGTCCCATCTCACCCCTATAGCCCTCATTACCTCTTGAAGAATTTTCTGTATAAAGTGTGTGCCCCTATCGGAGTCTATTACTTCAAGCATGCCATATCTAGGTATTATTTGTTCCAGCAGAATTTTTGTTACCATGGAAGCGGCAGCTTGTCTAGTGGGGAAGGCTTCTATCCACCCTGTCAAGTGATCTTTAATCACCAACAGATATTTCCATCCACCACTGGGTGGCAGTTCAGTGTAATCAATTTGTATCTTCTGGAACGGCCAAGCTGCTAAAGGCCGCCCCCCTTTCTCCGTTTTTCTGGAAGCACTTTTATTAACTTTTAGACATATCAAACATTTCCAGCAAATGGAATGGGCAATTGTCCACATGTTCAGACTCCAATACACCGGTTTGACAGCTTGTACTAAAGCTTCAGTCCCCCAATGACTCCCTTCATGTAAATACTGCATTACATTTCTCATTTGTGTTTCTGATAAAACTTTTTCTCCATTCCCAGTCATCCATCCTTTCTCTGTTTTTCTGCACCCCTCCTTTTCTAATCTCTCTATTACAGTTCCATCTGGTTCCCATTTGTCTTCGGGCTCTTCAGGCAACATGGGTACTGATACCATTTGTAGAGTTACCTCCCCAGCTGCCTCTTTTGCCCACTTATCTGCCCATCTATTTCCAACAACTTCCAGGCTATTCCCCTTTTGGTGTGCATTCACATGAACAACGGCTACCTGCTGCGGTAATTGTAAAGCCTCTAACACTTCTTCTACTAGCTGGAGTTGCTCTATCTGTTTCCCATCTGACTTTATAAACCCCCTTTCTTGCCAGATCTTCCCAAAAGTGTGAACCACCCCCCAAGCGTATTTAGAATCAGTCCATATTGTCACATCAATTCCCTCAGCTAATTCCAGAGCCCTTTTGAGAGCGTATAATTCACACTTCTGAGCCGACCACCCTGTTTGTAATGATCCTTTCTCAATTACTTCCCCATTCTGAGTCACTATTGCATATCCTGCTTTCTTTATGCCATTCTCAACCCTGCTTGAGCCATCCACAAACCACTTCTCCCCTTCCTCCAGCGGAACTTCTTCTAAATCTTTTCTCACTTTTGTCATAATTTCAACCTCCAACAAACAATCATGATCTTCAGCTTCCCATTCTTTTCTGATTCCTTCCAAAAACACTGCTGGATTCAAATTCTTATCAGTCCCGATAATAATATCTGGACTTGTCCTCAAAATAGTTTCATATTTCAAAATCCTTCCCTCGGTCATCCAAGTGGAAGCCAACTGACTTAATACTGAGGTTACTTGATGCGGGGAGTGTACCACTATAGCTCCCCCAAAAGTCAATTTCCTGCTTTCTACCACCAAAACAGCTGTGGCGGCTACCGCCTGCACGCAGATAGGCCAACCTCTCACTACAGGCTCTAATGTCTTACTCAGAAAAGCAACGGGCTGAAACCGCCCCCCCCCTCTTCTGAGCAAGCACTCCTACCGCAACTCCTGACCTTGCAGAAACATATAGATGGAATGGGAGTTTCAAGTTAGGCAGAGCCAACACCGGCGCGGTGGCTAATGCCTTCTTGATTTCCTCCCACCTTTCTTCATCCTCCCCCATCCATTCAATGATCTCTCCTCCTGCTTGCAACTTCTGATTCAGGAACTGAACTAACACTGCATACTGATCTATCCAAGCTCTGCAGTATCCAACTAACCCCAAGGCTTTTCTAACCTCCATCTTGTTCCTTGGTGGAGCTAAACTCATCAACCCTTTCACCCTTTCAGGATCCAAACTCCTGACTCCTTGCATGATGTAATGTCCTAAATACTTCACTTTTCTCTCTACAAATTGAATATTCTCCTTTGACACCTTCAATCCTTGCTCCTTCAACCAGTTCAATAAAGCTACTGAACTCTCCCTAACTTTTACTTCTTTTTCTCCTGACAACAGCAAATCATCTACATACTGAATCAAACTTACCCCTGGCTCCTTTGGAAAAGCCTGCAACTTTTCCTCCAAGGCCTGGCCAAACAACAAAGGACTTTCTGTATACCCTTGGGGCAATACCGTCCATCTCAATTGTTGTTTCCTCCCACTTTCAGGATCACTCCATTCAAAAGCAAACAAATCTCTGCTCCCCTCTTCAAGCGGACATGCCCAAAAAGCATCCTTCAAATCAATAACTGTAAACCACCCATCCTTAGGAGGTATCTGACCCAAAATGGTATAGGGATCAGGTACCACCGGGAAACGTGGTATTACAATTCGATTGACCCTCCTCAGATCCACCACTAGCCTATGCTTTCCATCCTTCTTCAGTACAGCCAAGATAGGAGAGTTAAAAGGGGACATGGTTGGTTCCAATAATCCTTGCTGTAACAATTGATCAATTACAGGCTTCAATCCCTCTCTACCCTTCTTGCTCATTGGGTATTGAGGCGTCCAACTTTTAACAATCCCAGGCTGTATCTTAATCTCGATAGGTTTTATCTCCATCCTCCCTACATTCTGTCCATCTGCCCAAACATCATCATGAATCCGTTCTACATCCTCTTCCTTCAGAACACACATTCTTATTCCACTATTATCTCTCAACTGGAATCCAAACGCTGGCATGAGATCCCTCCCCAACAAATTCACCCCTGACTCTGGTATATACAACACCTTGCTACAAACTTCTATTCCATCCATACTCATCTCTACCTCTTCCAAAATTCTCACTCTATTCTGTTTCCCACTCACTCCAGTTACCAGAATAGTTTCTTTCCCTTTCATCCTTTCATTTATGGGCTCGCATACCGAGGTACGACTTGCCCCTGTGTCTATCAGGAAAGTCAGTTCCTGACGGTCTGGACCTACTTTTATATTTACCAGTGGCTCCCCGTAGGTCCTTTTAAAGGAGCCGGAAATTCCCTAGTCTTCATATAGAGCGTAACCTCTCTCAGGGTGACTGTTCTGGCACTCGCGTGCAAAGTGACCATGCTTACCACACCTGAAACAGTTACGATCCATACCTACTCTATTAGTGCTCATCCCTCTCCCTCTAAAAGGTCTCCCTCTGGGAGGGAATCCTCTCCCCCTCCCTCCAGACGCCTCTTTTCTTGGTTGATCATTTTCTCCTGATTTTCTCACTTCATTCTTAGCAGCGCTCTGTACCGCTGCCAACATCATTTGAGAGTTCTGTCTGGTCTTAATCACATCCCTATTCACAAAAGTCTGTTGGGCATTTCGAATCAACTCAGTAATTCCCTGCGCCCCCCAGTTATCTATCTTCTGGATTTTCTTTTGAATATCAGGCCAAGCTCCTGCCACAAACTGCATTTTTAACATAAATTCAAACGCAGGAGTGTCTGATCTTACCCCTGAATATTTCTCCAAGCTTTGTCTTAACCTAGCACAATAATCCCCTGGGGATTCATCTTTTCCCTGAGTTATCTCGAAAGCTTTTGTTAAGTTTCGGCCCTGTGGTACTGCACTTTTGATTCCTTCAATTATCATTGTCTTCAGATCTTTCATGTTCTGTCTATGATCTGCATTTTGAATATTCCAATTGGGAGGGGCCAAAGGAAACTTAACATCCCAAGCAACTGCTTGGTTATTTCCCAATTGTAACACTCGCCAATATTCTATTGCTCCCTGTCTAATCAGATCTCTTTCCTCTCTGCTAAATAGGTGCCCCAAAATGTACATCAGTTCTTCATAAGTGTAATCATTTGGTCCCAAAAACAGTTCCAATTCTAAGCTTACTTTCTGTGGATCCTCATGAAGACGGGGAAGTGATTGCTTTAATTCTCTCAGTTCCCCAGGCCTCATAGGTTGAACAGCATACATAGCCACGGGCTGGCCCTGAGCGTTCAGACCATTTGGCACTTCACGTAAGGGATAAGTGTGCGCTGGCTGTGCCGGTGGAAAGGGAAAGTTCTGAACGTTCTGTTCCAAATCTCTTAGTTCTCTCCGCAAACGTGCATGGCGTGTCGGCGGCGGGGAGGGAGGTAATGGAGCCGCTGCCGCTGCTGCTAATACTTCCTGCTGATTGGGCGGAGGAACTGTCGGTGGAGGACGATAAAACTCATCGTCAGACTCCGGATCTTTAATTTTGGACACAAATTGATCAGCCGGTGGCGGGCTGGGTCCTTCAAATTCAACGTGATACCATACTTCCAGGTACGGTATCTCGGCGGTTAATTTATGAGCCAATAGGTAATCTTTCAATTGATTCATCCAGTATGTACTGGTTTCTCCCTCCGGTGCCCAATGATAGGGAAATTTTGGATCCAAAAGAGGATATTTTGGCCACCTGTATTTGCACAAGCAAATCATGTGCTTCTTTTCCAGCTTCCGGGTATAATATTTTAGATTCGGGGAGAACCACTGGTGCAGCAGTTGTCCCAAAGGCGAATCTACCGGAATAGGTTTTCTGCCTTCTTCCTCCTCTATCTTCTCTATCCTTGAGGTTTCTAATAACTTCTTACTTTGTCCTTTCCCCATTTCTGTCACCAAACTTGTCCTCCAGCAGGTACTGGATTTTCTCCCTGAGAAAATTTAAGGACACCTTTCTATCAACAGCACCCCGTTCTCTTAAAAAGGAACAAATTTACCTGATCACTCCGGGACCTGTCGTCAGTCCAGGTATGCGGATGTGCGGGCGTCCCCGACTCAGGCTTTCTCGTGATCCCTGATCACCATTCACAAGGTACCTTCACTCAGTCCGTCCTTTCTCTCTCGATTTTCTCCGAAACTTCGTTTTTGGATTGGAGATTCCTGGGATCTCTCGATCAATGGGGAGTGGGGATGTCTCCAAACGAGACGGAGTGGCCACTACTCACCAGTCCCCAGAACACCGAGGATCGCCATGGAATCTCCTGGCTGGCTCGCCAAATTGTGAGATTGCGTTCACACGAGAGACTGACACGACACGGATCTGAGTTTTCTCTCTGGTTTATTACGATTCTGCAGAAGCGGGTTCACATCCAAGGCAGCAGGATGGAACCCCGAGCACATTTTACACAGCATATTTATACCCTAAATCCCTTGCCTCATCGTACGAGGGCTTGATTCACAGTTGTCATCGGAATTCACACCTTCCAGGGACACTTTATTGCCCATCAACATTCCCCCGGTCCACCAAATGGCCTTTGATAGTTTTGTTTATCAGTACTTCCTAGACCTCCAACTGTTTGTTGATGGTTCCCCCATCAGTACTGACGCTGCTTTTGAAACACACATATATACAAAATGTTCATATTGTTCTAATCCTTATCTTCCGGAGGGTTACAAGATACATGCTTTCGTAAGCAATTCTAAGCGTAAGCAAATTTACAGAAGCAAAAGTAGCATTACATTATTTCACTTATCACAGATAGATACATAGATAGATAGTAGATAGATAGATAAGATATACATAGATAAATTACTAATAACTGAGAGATTTGCAGTTGTGACATTCTTCCTTTTCCCCCTACTCCCACAGTTCCACACCATCTCAAAATCAATAGAAATAGTATCGAAATTAGTTCCTGCTTTCCATTGGCTAAACTGCAAAAAATGGAGAAAGTCCAATGTGGTTGCAACACATACACACCTTAACCTTAGTCTCAAGGCAGTTTGAACATTCAAAATGGACACTGGTTGAAATGGCCAAGGTTTGTTCCAAGATGAGAACAAAGTATAACATGTTTTGGTTTGACCCTGAAACAAAACACTCGAAAACCATGGATGTCTTTGTTTTGAGCATGGAATATTCAAGATGATGGGTTTAAAGGCCATGTAAAGGAATGTTCCAAAGTCATAGTATTTAGCATACCCTTCAAAGAATGTTGCCTTTCAACAATAGTTTGTTTATGCATACGACCAGACAAACAGCCCTTATATGAAGCTGGGATGTAACATCGACTATGTGTCAAAATGGTCAAACAAGTGGCAGCTTCAAATCTCAACAAACAAATGCTCTGTCTTACATATTGGTAAAAAGAATCAGAAAATAAAATACAATCTGAATGGTCAAGGCCCTGTTGATGACCCACTCCCCTACTATGCCAAGGACCTTGGAGTACTTATCAATAATGATCTAAGCGCTAGAGCCCATAGCCAAAAAGGCATTAAGAGTTGTTAACCTAATCCTACGTAGCTTTTTCTCCCATAATTGCACTACTAACTAGAGCATACAAAATATTTGCTAGACCAATACTTGAATACAGCTCATCAATTTGTAACCCGCATCACATATCGGATATCAATGCAGTTGAGAAAGTCCAGAGATATTTCACGAGAAGAGTCCTCCATTCCTCTACTCTCAACAGAATACCTTATGCCACCAGACTTGAAATTTTAGGTTTAGACAGCCTACAACTATATCACCTTTGGTCTGACCTAAGTGTAGTACATAAAATTATCTATTGCAATGTCCTACCTGTCAATGACTACTTCAACTTCAACCACAACAATACAAGACCACACAACAGATACAAACTCCAGGTAAACCGCACCAAACTCGATATGCAGGAAATACGACTTCAGCAATAGAGTGGTCAATGTTGGAATACACTACCTGACTCTATGGTTTCTTCCTCAAATCCCCCAAACTTTAACCTTAGACTGTGTACTGTTGACCTCACCCTTTTTCTAATAGGTTTGCAAGGGGGTGTGCATAAGCGTACCAACGTGCCTACCATCCCTGTCCTAATGTACCTTTTTATTCGTATCGATTTCATGTACTCATAATCATGTTTATACTTATACCTATTATCTAATATTTGCTTGACAAAATAAATAACAATAACAATAACTGGGTAGACATGACTATTTTGGTTCTCTTTTGCATGGAGTAAGGGAAAGAATTTCATTTCTCTAGCCAGTAGATTGAGGCAGAGAGTCAATTCCTTACTCCTTGATCTCAGTGTTGCAAATATGGTAGCAGTGAAGAGGATCGTGGGGTCGTGTCCATCAGAAAAGAGACCAGGAGGCGGTGACTAGGTTTCAGCTCTTTATTGGTCCCCGGAACCGATCTGGATCCAAGGGAGAAAACAGCGGCTTTTTATTCCCAAGCCACGGTGGCTGCGGCCAATGGCACTGCTTTGAATCTCTTGCGATTCGAACCCACCAATCGTGGGAGATTCTTAGCAGACCAATCAGCGCGGCTCGCCAAACCAATCAGATTGCCCCGCGCTTTGGCCAATCAAAGCATGGGGTTTCAAGAATGCTAATGACGGTACAGAACACCCCTCCCCTCTTGGTTTGGTCCTACATAACGTAGTCCCGTAGGTAGGTGGGGCTCCGTACTTGCTTACTGGACCTGCACAGGTCAGTCGTGGGTTGGTTCCCAGCCAGTTAGGTCAGGTTCTCTGTGTCTCTCGGCCTCGTCGTGGGAACCACCTGGTATGTCTTGCCAGGCCGCTCTTCACAGCTCCCTCCCAGTCTACCCGGGCTGGTCGAGCTGCGGTTTTCGCCACACCCGCCTGGTCTTTCCGGGCTGGTCGAGCTGGCCTGGCTGCTTCTTCCTGGTGAGATTCCGAGCTGGCTACTTGCTGGTGAGTATGGCTGGTTTCTTTCTTCTGTGGTTTGGTTTCCGGGGTATTCCCTCCCCTCTTGGTTTGTGTTAAGGGGATTGGTTATGTCTGGTTGCGTGTCAGTTGTGTCTCTTGTGGCTGTCCTCGATCTTAATTGATCGATGTGGCGTTTCCATGCTCGTCCGTCGGTTGTTTGTAGCCGGTACGAGTGTGGACCTGTCAGTTGGGTTGTGGTTGCTGGTACCCATAGTGGGTCTCCGGTTAGGTTCTTTGCGTAGACGGCGTCGCCTGGTGCAAAAGATCGGTACTTGCTGGAGGAGTTTGGGGGTTTCTCTGGGTTGTATGTGGGGTGCAGTCTATCGAGTGGGGATCTTATTTTCCTCCCCATTAGTAGTTCTGCCGGGCTTTTATTTGTTGTAGTGTTCGGGGTTATGTGCTGTATGAAAAGCATTTTATTTATTTTGTCTTGGATCTCCCCGTGGTCTATTTTTTGGATGTTTTTTTTCGTGAATTGAACCATCTGTTCCACCCTTCCGTTCGCCGCTGGATGCGCCGGAGCTGTCAGTGCGTGTCGTATGCCCCTTTCCGCTAGGAATTTTTCAAATTCCAGCGAGGTGAATTGGGGTCCGTTGTCCGACACGATGACGTCTGGGAGGCCGTGTGTTGCGAAGAGTTTGCAAAGTTCCCTGGTCACGGCCTCTGTGGTGGTGGTTTTCATGTTGCTTACCTCCAATCAGTTGGAGTAAGCGTCTACAATTATTAAGAATGTGTGTCCCTTTGTGGGCCTGGCGAAGTATATGTGGATCCTAGATCAAGGTCCCCTGGGGGTCTCCCATTCTAGGATTGGTGCCGTGGGTGGGCTTGGTCTAGTTTCCTGGCAGCGTTGACACCTTGCCACCCAAGCCTCGATTTGTTTGTCCATCCCTGGCCACCAAGCGTAACTTCTGGCTAGGGCTTTTGTTCTAACCATGCCCGGGTGCCCCTCGTGCAACAACTCCAGTACCTTCCCTTGTAGTTTTTCCGGGATGACCACCCTATCCCCCCATAGTACATACCCTTTTTGTAGCGAGAGTTCCGTTTGCCGGTTCCAGAATGTTCTGAATGTCTCGTTGTTGTCCTTTTCTGGCCACCCTTTCTCTACCCAATGTAACACCCGTGCCAGACGTTTGTCTTTATTAGTTTCTCAGGCAATGTCTGATGCGGTTATGGGTAGATCGGGCAGAGTCTCTATGCTGAGGGTCGTCATCGTGGGTGCTGGGTCGGTGTCCAGTTTGGGTAGCGGTGAACGGCTTAAAGCGTCTGCATGTGAGATCGTCTTACCGGGTCGGTGTGTGAGCCGGTAGTTGTAGGTGGCAAGGAATTCGGACCACCTTGTCATTCTAGGAGATAGAATGTTCGGGGTGGCCCTGTTCCCTGCGAGGATTCCCAGCAGTGGCTTGTGGTCGGTGATAATGGTGAACGTCCGGCCGTAGAGGTACTCATGGAACCTCTTTACTGTGGCGACGATAGCCAGGGCCTCTTTGTCCAGCTGACTGTAGTTTCTCTCCGGTTTGGTGAGGGTCCTTGAAAAGAAGGCGATGGGTGCTTCTTTTCCTTCGGGAAGAGTGTGGCTGAGGACGGTGCTGACGCCGAAGGGTGATGCGTCGCATGTGACGGCTAGTGGTAGGGTCTCGTTGTATTGGATGAGGACGGCATCCGAAGTGAGCAGGTCCTTGGTTTTCCTGAAGGTGGCTTCCTTGCGTTTTCCCCAAGTCCAGGTAGCCGCCTTGTCCAAGAGCCTATGCAAAGGCTCCGCCGCGGTCGCCTTTTGGGGCAGGAAAACATTGTAGAAGTTGTAAAAATTAAGTAGTCCCAGAAACGCCTGCAGTTCCGTTTTAGATCTGGGTGTGGGGGCTTCCTTGATGGCTTTAATTTTGGTGTCGATTGGGTGGATGCCGTGCTGGTCTAGGAGGTACCCCAGGAATTCGACCCGCTCTGTGTAAAGTTGGCACTTTTCCCTCTTCACTTTTAGCCCAGTTTCCTTGAATTTGGTTAGCACCTCCCTTAGTCGACCCTCTAGTTCTGGCTGGTTGGCTGCCGATACCAGCACATCGTCGAAGTAGGGTACCACCCCCTTGATGCCTTGTAAGAGTCTCTCCATGAGGCTCTGGAAAATTCCAGGCGCCACGCTGACTCCGAACTGGAGTCGGTTACATCGGAAAGCTCCCCAGTGGGTGACTATGGTTTGCGCCTCCGCGGTTTCTTCGTCGACCGGCAGCTGCTGATATGCTTGGGCCAGGTCGAGTTTCGCAAAAACCTTGCCTCCCCCCAATGAGTGTAGAAGGTGCTGCACTACTGGGACGGGGTAGGCGCTTTGTTGCAAGGCGCAATTTAGGATGGCCTAATAGTCCACACAGATTCTCACTGACCCATCGGGCTTGACTGGAGTGACTATTGGGGTCTCCCACCGGGCATGGTCTATTGGTTGTAGGACCCCTTGCTTGACGATCTTGTCAATTTGCTCGTCAATTTTTGGCCTGAGTGCAAAAGTACCCGCCTTGGTTTTAGGCGTCTCGGGGGAACGTTCGGATCTAGGCTGAAGGAGATAGGGGGCCCTCGGTACTTGCCTAGGGTGCCGTCGAACACTTCTTGGAAGTCCCGTGCCAGTTGTTGCTCCCAGTCGG
Source organism: Hydrophis major (assembly GCA_033807585.1). Classification (NCBI taxonomy): domain Eukaryota; kingdom Metazoa; phylum Chordata; class Lepidosauria; order Squamata; family Elapidae; genus Hydrophis; species Hydrophis major. Next base: position 29,748,183 of record CM066332.1, on the reverse strand, counting down.
TCTCGGCGATGTGGTCGATGCCCGTGACTTCGATGCCGAGCGGTGCGAACCATTGAAGTCCCAACAGGCTGGGTCGGTCTCGATCCACGATTGTTAGGGGAAGCTTTGCAGTGCGTCCCTTAAATGTTACTCTGAATTGTCCGGTTCCGACTACCGGGATGCGGTTTCCCTGGTAGTCTTTAAGGATTAGTCTCTGGTTCTCCAGTCCCTTCTTTTGGATGGTAGGCACCAAGCGTTTGATTTCTTGCCAGGCGACCATGGAGAGGTAGGACCCAGAGTCCACCTCCATTTTGCATGGCTCGCCTTCGATGCCTACCTCCACGTAGAATTTTCGGGCGTCGGTGGTTGTTGCGTGGCCAATGATGACCGTCTGGTGTGTTTCTTCCTTCCGCCGGGTCTCGCCACCTCGTCGGGCTCGTCCGCTCCAGTCCCAACGGCTGTCGGCTGGGCGATCTCTGTTCTGGGTGGTGTGCTGTCCCGTCTCCGCTCTCTGTGGTCCCACTGTCTGGGGCTGTAGGCTTTCTTCAGTCGGCAGACGTGGGCGATGTGACCCTTTTTGTCACAGTGCCGGCAGACTGCATCGAAGAACCAGCACTCGGATCTAGGGTGGTCACCTCTGCAACCGGCACACGCGGTCCCCGACTTATGACCCCGCCGACTGCGCTGGTCGCGTCCTGCCTGGAGCCGGTGGATTTCCTCCTCCTTGTCCGAAGTGTCGGAGGTGGAGTGGAATTCGCCATGGTGGGTGGTAGTTTCGTGGTGACTTGCTTCCAGTTGGGCCTCGGTTGCCCATCCAGGGTTGTTGTTCATGGTGCGGTCCCCGGCGTCCGGTCTCCGCATGCGGTTTGCTGACTGCCGGGTGGCTTCAGCTGCGGTGGCTTCAGCGATGGCATCGGCGAGGGTGATGTTGCCTTTGGCCATCAGCTGACTTTGTAGGATGGGGTCCCGAAGTCTGAGCACGACTCGGTCCCGTAGGGCCTCATCCATGTCGGAGAATCCGCATAGTCCTCCTAGGCTCCGCAGCTCTGCAACAAAGTCGCTGTGGCTTTCGCCCGACCATTGGTCCCGCCGATAAAACTCGTGCCGTCTGATGAGGATGGGCACGGCAGGAGCGTAGTGTTTTCGGAGTAAGGGTTCGAGGTCGTCCCAGTCCATCCCGGTGACGTCAGCGGGTTTTGCTAGGGCTTTCGCCATCTTGAACACTGCGGGCCCGCAGTGCGTCAGGAAAACGGCTCATTTCTTTGGCCCAGTGGCGTCCTTCATGTCGCTGTATTCGAGGAACATGTGGAATCTGTCCGTGTAGGATTCCCAGTCCTCGCTAGTGGAGTTGAAGGGTGCGGGCGGAGCGATGCTGGCCATCTTGTCGGTCTTGCTTCTGCCGGACACGTGCTTGCGTGGGTTCAGAATCGGGATCCCACCTTCGTCGCCAGTGTCGTGTCCATCGGGAAAGAGACCAGGAGGTGGTGACTAGATTTCAGCTCTTTATTGGTCCCCGGAACCGATCTGGATCCAAGGGAGAAAACAGCAGCTTTTTATTCCCAAGCCGCGGTGGCCATGGCCAATGGCGCCGCTTTGAATCTCCCGCGATTCGAACCCACCAATCGCGGGAGATTCTTAGCGGGCCAATCAGCGCATCTCGCCAAACCAATCAGATCACCCCGCGCTTTGGCCAATCAAAGCGCGGGGTTTCAAGAATGCTAATGACGGTACAGAACACATGGCTTCCTGTTCAAGCAGCTTTTGAAAGATCCGAAATGGAAATAGCAACAATGTCAAAACACTTTCGATTTATTTTCGTGAGAAACATTTCATATAAATGTTGGGTAAAGTGATGAGCTGCATATCTTCCTGTCTTCAGCCTCTTCCAGTCAATATATAAAGCAGGGACAGGTCACAGGATAGGCTATTTGCATTAAGTGTATGTGTCAGAGAGAGGAGATACACAGTTATGTTATGATTATGTTTATTCATAAAATTACAAGTTAGGAGGCTAAAGGGCCATTGAAATGAACTCCTATTCAATGAATGTAGGAGTTTCTTTAAATTTTTGCTGTTCAGCATCTGCCTGAGCACATCTAGTGCATGGGAGTTGGCAGCCTTTCTTGTGGAACATCTAGAAATAAATGTGCCTGAGTCCTTTTAACTTAAAAAAAACCCCAATTTTATTAGTTTATAATTTAGCATACAAAGAAAATACAAAAGTAAATAATAGGGAAAGTGGTGGTGGGCTGCAAATTTTTTAACAACCAGTTCTTTGGCTGGGTAGGCATGGCCAGTTGGTCATGTGACTGGGTGGGTGATGTCACTCATCACACCCAGCCCTGCCTCCTGGCCACTCGCCTCAAAGGAAGACCATTTTTCTGGCTTTTTTCAGGCTGTTTTACTGGCCCAAAATAGTTTGAAAACAGCCTGAAAAACAGGCTGTTTTAAGGGCCTTTCTCAAGCCGATTTTCGCCCCCAAAATAGCTGAAAACAGCCTGAAAAACAAACAGGGTTAGCCAGTGGTCCCGAATCGGAACAAGGATTCAGACAAACCCGTGCAAATCTGCAGCAGCCCACCTCTGAAATTAAGGAAAGGAAAAGGGAAGAGTGAGGGAAAGCAAGGGAGAAAAAGAAAAAAAAAGGCATTGACTTCCAACTCCCTTTGGCACAGTAGAATAAGACAAAGTGGTTACGGAAGAAGCAATACTGGATCTGAGTTTGTTGTGCACAAAAGATACAGTTAACTTTCCTTTGTTCTGGTTATCACTGATCATCCAGTTAGGTATTAACAAATTGTTTGGTCCCTCACTTTGTGAGCTCACCGATTCCGTATTCTTTTGGTGTGATCTTGAAATCGCTGGTGTTTCTCACAGGACAGGATGGCTTGGTTTGCGAGATGGCTTGGTTTTTATTCCTCTTCTTCCCTCTCTGTATCCCCACCCGTTGCTCTCTCTCCCCGTTACTAATATCAAGCTGTCAACTTGCAAAGGCCTAGTTTAGCAGAATGGCAGCCATGACAATATGGCTGTACCCAATATAATCTTGTACCAAAATGAAGGTTTGTATTTCAAGTGCTTTCTCTTTAGTTCCAAACCTACTAGTTATGGAAGGCACTCATGCAATACAAGTAGTTGGAAGAAGCAAGAGCATTGTGGGTTCACAATGGTTAATATAGAACGGAGAGTGTTAGGGTTCCACAGAAGGTAGAAAAATTCTGAAGAGTTCCATGATTGAAAAAGTTTGGGAACCACTGCCCTAAGGTACAGCTGGAGTTATATATAACTTCAAACTCTGGTTCCCAGGCTAAAACTGTGGGTGAGTTTGGGTTTGTTTCCTTTTCCTCTGATAAATGTTTCTTCTTGATGTTAGAAAATAATACAATAGGCTAGCCAGTTAAGTGTTTTAAAGATATAAGAGAAGCCATGGCCAGGAAAACTTCTAGGTCAAAACCCAAGGATTATCATTTCAGCATTTCTATTTTGACTCAACTCATTGATTCATGAAGAACTTGAAATAAAGCACACAACTGCCTTTATGAAAGAAGGAATCAGAGCGTAGTCCAACATACTCTATAAAATGTTCTACTACAGGAAAAAAGGGATTTTTCTAAATTTGATTATAAACATAATACATTATTAGATGTGGCAGGATGGATTCATGGTTCAGCTATTTTTCTGCCTTGAAAGATGATTTTGCAGAATGCAAAAAGCAAAGGTTTTGTTCATGTAATGCTCTTCTAAATAATACAGATAGTCCTCAACTTACAACGGTTCATTTAGTGACTGTTCAAAGTTACAAGGGCACTGGAGAATGTGAGTTGTTATGACTGTTTTTCTGTTAGGACCTTTGCAGCATCCCCATGATCAAAATCCAGATGCTTGGCAATTGGCTCATATTTATGACAGTTGCTGTGTCCACGTGATTCCCTTTTGCGACCTTCTGACAAGCAAAGTCACTGGGGAAGCCAGATTCACTGAACAACCAGGTTACTAACTTATCAGCTGCAGTGGTTCACTTAACAACTGTGGCAAAAAAGGTCGTAAAATGAGGAAAAACTCACTTAACAAATGTCTCACTTAACAACAGAAATTGTGGACTCCATTGTGGTCGTAAGTCGAGGACAAGCTATCTACTATAAGCTGCAGAGTAGAACTTGCCAAGGGTCACATTTTTAAAGGACCGCCAAGCTCTTCAGAAATAATTTGGAAATATATTTCAGAACCTAGATCTCTGGTTCCTCTCTGCATTTTTTTAAAGCAGCCATTTCTTTTTTTTCTGAGGTCATGCAGATTCTCTCTATATACATATATATATGAATACCTAGATGTATACTATATTATCATTATCTGGAGTAGTTCTGCATTTCCATGACTGGAAAATACAGGGCAGATTTGTTATCTTCTATTGATAGTTCTGGAGCGGGTTTTGTGCTTTTCACCAGACACAATGGCAGATGGGTTATTGTACAGGTGTAAAATACATTTTTTCATAGTTTTGTTATTTTCTCACTGCCGTTTCTCCCATTCCCCCCCCCCATCCTTCCACAACCCTTCACAGGTTGTTCCTCAGGAACGGTTAAGTTACATGGCTCTATCTGCCAAAATATGTAGTCACAGCACAGACCAGAGGACATATTTAAAATGGATGGACGTGGTATGGTATGCAGCTGTTCTGAAGATATTAATTTTATGATGATATGCTCAGATGAAACGACCCAGAAGAGTTTCCAGACTACTGGACTGGCTTTGTGAAGTAGGGTATAACAGATGTTGACAATTTTGAAATTCAGTTTCCAGCAAGCTTCATCTGGAAACTGAGCATTAGTTTATTAGACATTCCTGAAAAAGCTATTATACTGTTTTGTTTTGTTTTTTAAAATGTGTCTCTTATCAAAATTTATCATTAAAATCCCTTTTTGTATTATGGGTGAAGTTCCTGGATACTAGTTTACATTTAATAATAATATAAAATAACAGTTAACATATTAAGGTGTATTGTTCACATTATATTTGATCTACCAGATATATAAATACTGAGTGAAACCTTTCCACAAATATTCAGTCAAGCAATAGTATATGTGAATAAAGTGATAAATTGCTATGAGAAATGGGAAAATTCTGTGTACTAAACAAAGATCAAATGTAGATTTTGTAAATAATATAAATATGCCAAAATACTTCTTTTCCAGTTTATTTTGGAACAAATAGTAAAAAGAAACTAATCTTGCTTCAGTTGGTAATTTCACAGACTATCTATCTGTCTGTCTGTCTATCTATCTATCTTTCTATCTACACTATCTATGTATGTATCAGTAGGAAAGTGGTTAGCTGTTACCTTCATCCAAGATTTTTATTTTTTTATTTCCCAATCTAGCCTACAACCTTAGCATTCTCTAGAGGTCTCCCATACAAGAACAAACTGTTGTGAATTCAATATAATCAATAAAGTGTGAGCTTGGAGTAAGTGCAGGGTTCTGGCCCTGCACTTCTGATTGGCTGTTAAGTGGCCGGACCAGATTGGCCCGTTCCGGGGAATCCGATTGGCCCTTAACAGAGAGTTCTTATTGGTTATAAAAGCTAGCGTTCCTAGCTTGTTATTGGTTAAACGTTACAAGGTTGCCTATATAAGGCGGGTTTTACTAATATTAGTTGAGCAAATCACGATGTAAATAAAGAGCTGAAGTTCACCATTCAGAAACTTGTCTCCATTCTTTCTCGCCCATGCTCAAACTTAACACTGGTGATGAGGATGGGATTTGGAGACATCTGAACCAACGAAACTTCGAAGAACACGAAGCACGTGACAGACGACGCCAACAACGGAACCATGTCCGGCGGCATCGTACCACCCACTCCGTTCGATCCAACCCAAGAGGACTGGGAGTCCTACATGGATCGCTTCCAAATGTTCCTAGAGATGAACAATTTAAAGGACGCCACACCAGGAAAGAAACGGGTGGTGTTCCTGATGCATTGTGGTCCAACTGTATTTAAGATGGCTAAAGCACTAGCCAAACCCCGAGAAGTGAAGGCCATGGATTGGGACGACCTTGAACCTTTCCTGCGAGACCACTATGCTCCGACCGTGCCTACGCTCGTGAGATGCCACGAGTTTTATCAAAGAAGCCAGCGAAAAGGAGAAAGCGTGGCCGACTTCATAGCAGACCTCCGAAATTTGGGAGGCCTCTGTGGATTCACAGATCTAGAAGAAGCACTAAGAGACCACATAGTTCTGGGATTGGATGCACCAGGCGTCCAAAGCAAGCTGATAGTGAAAGGCGACATCAGTCTTGCCGACGCCATTGCCGATGCTACCACGGCGGAAGCAACCAAGAAGTCGGCTGCACAACTATGCCGAAACCGCACTCCGGTACCACCACCGGCCAGCGAAATCTCACCTAGTTCAGAAGGGCAGCTCTCGACAACGCACCACGAGGACCTCTCTTCGTCGTCAGACAGCGACGAAGAAGGGGTCCATCGACTGCGGTCCGACCGGGACCCTCACCCAAAGCCCTTACGCCCTTGCGCTGGCTGTGGAGCCAACCATGCCAGGTCCGAATGCAAATTCTGCGACGCACTCTGCCATGAGTGCGGGAAATGAGGCCACATCGGACGGGTCTGCCGCAGCTTGCCAGGACCCAGCCAGGCCTCAAAAGGGGCTAACTATCGCCAATCGACAGGAAACCGTCCTGTAAGGCAAGAGCCAGTAAACCATTCCTACAGAAATCGAGCTTTGCAGAGAGAAGAGGCTCACCATACTCTCTCTATCGGTCACGCCTCAGCCTTGGACACTAAGAAAATCCGAGTCACGGTAGCCATTGAGAACCAGCCTTGCCACATGGAGGTCGACTCAGGATCATCCCTCTTGATGGTGTCATGGAAGACACTCAAGCAACTCATCCCCACAATTCAATGCCAAGATCTCCGTTTCCTACGCCTCATCCTCAAGGACTACCAGGGGAATCGAATCCCCGTCATCGGGTCCTGCCGAGTCCGAGTCTCCTTCAAGAAGCACACAGCATACTTACCTTTAACGGTCATCGATAGAGATAGGCCTAGCCTACTGGGCCTCCAATGGTTCGCGCCACTCGGCATTGAAGTGGCTGGCGTAAACCGAGTCGGTGGCTGTGACTGGGAGGAAGACCTTATCTCTGAGTTCAGGGACATCTTCGCGGACAGCTTAGGCGAGTACAAGGGGACCCCGATCTCATTCAGCTTAGATCCAAAAATAGCTCCCATTCGCCTAAAGCCCCATCGAGTTCCGTTTGCCTTAAAATCGAAAATCGATGAACAACTCGACAAACTGATAGCTCAGGGGGTGTTGGAGCCCATCGATCACTCCCCGTGGGAAACCCCTATTGTAACACCCATTAAGCCAGACGGGTCAATCCGAATTTGTGGGGACTACCAGGCCACTTTGAACCACGCCCTGCAGCAGAACGCATATCCAGCTCCGGTGGTGCAGCACTTCCTCCATTCCCTGGGGGGCGGGAAAGTTTTCACTAAATTGGATTTAGCTCAAGCATATCAGCAATTACCAGTAGATGAAAAAACGGCACAGGCCCAAACTATTGTGACGCACCGAGGTGCCTTTAAATGTACCCGGCTGCAATTCGGAGTAAGTGTAGCCCTCGGGATTTTTCAGAGCCTTATGGAAAGGTTATTGCAAGGGATTAAGGGCGTGGTCCCCTATTTTGACGATGTATTAATTGCAGCCCCTACAAAAAAAATCTTACAGGACCGGTTAAAATTACTCCTAAAAAAATTCCAAGAGGCCGGTCTTAAGGTTAAAAAAAACAAATGTTAATTGTGTACTGACAGTGTTGAGTTTTTAGGGTACCTGATTGATAGCCAGGGCATTCACCCTACCGAAAGTAAATTAAAAGCGATCAAAAACGCTCCCAGGCCAAGAAACAAGGCCGATCTCCAGGCATTCCTAGGCCTCATCAATTTTTATAATGTATTTTTACCGCACAAAGCAACTGTCGCTGAACCGTTACACCGATTGTTAGATAAAAAAGCAATTTGGTTATGGGGTTACCGTGAAGAACAGGCATTCCGAAATGTTAAAAAACTGCTCACTTCTGACTCTGTATTCATGCAGTATAACGAGACTTTACCGTTAGTTATAACCTGTGATGCATCGCCTTTTGGGGTGGGCGCCATTTTGAGCCACGTACTGCCTAATGGGAACGAAGCCCCTGTTGCATATTTTTCAAAGACTCTGTCAAAAACAGAGCGGAACTATGGACAAATTGATAAAGAAGCCCTCACAATTGTCTCAGCTGTGAAAAGATTTCACGAATACGTGTATGGTAGGGTTTTTACTATTGTGACTGACCACAAGCTGTTATTGGGGATAATAGCCGGAGATAAGCCAACTCCCTACATATTATTCCCTAGAATGACCCGATGGTCAGAATTCTTAACTGCTTATAACTATCGGCTGCAATACCGCCCGGGGAACACCATTCCCCACGCTGACGCATTGAGCCGAGCACCGCTTCCAGAGACTCTGGACGATCCGGCACCAATGGTAACCACGTTGCAAATCAAAGCGCTCAACTCGCCGCCACTGACCGCCCGAGATATCGTGAGAGAAACCAAACGCGACCACACCCTAGCATGCATCCTAGGCTGGGTAGAATGCGGATGGCCATTAGACCAGTTATCAGATGACTTAACACCATTCAAAACTCGACAGACCGAACTCTTCTCCCAGAAAGGCTGTGTCATCTGGGGTGAAAGAGTCATTATTCCAGAACGGCTCTGAAAAGCGCTGCTGAGAACTTTGCACGATGGCCACCCCGGCATCGTATGAATGAAAGCCCTTGCACGAAGCTACGCATGGTGGCCGGGCATTGACAAGCAAATCGAACAGTGGGTTAAAGCTTGTCCCAAATGCCAAGAAGTCAGCAACGCCCCACCAAAAGCCATGCCTACTGAGTGGGAGACACCACGTGGACCCTGGTCCCGAATTCACTTGGACTTCGCAGGGCCAACCAAGGGCCACACCTTCCTGCTTACCGTCGATGCCTACTCCAATTGGCTCGAAATTCATCGCATGATGACTACGACCTCCGAGGCGGTCATCAAGATTCTAAACAGATTCTTTGCAACCCACGGATTACCAGACGTCCTGGTATCCGATAACGGCCCACAATTTACTGCACTAGCGTTCGAGCAGTACCTTGCTGACTGCGGCATCCGCCATGCACTCACCTCGCCTGTGCACCCTGCGAGCAATGGCCGAGCAGAACGCATGGTTCAATTTGTGAAGAAAATCTTGCAAAAGGTAGACTACGACAACATTGACGACAAGGTCAACCAAATCCTCTTTTTGCAACACATCACCCCACATAGCATCACCAACAAAACTCCCGCTGAGCTGCTAATGGGGCGAAAGCTCCGCTCCCACCTTGACCGGTTGCACCCTGCGTATGAACCAGATAAACCACTGAGATCCAGCGGTCGCTGTCGCACCTTCCAGGTAGGAGACCTGGTTTATGCAAAAAACCTATCGGGTGACCCGTTGTGGGTGGAAGCGACAGTAGTACGTGTAACCGGCCCTAGATCCTACCTCGTGCAATGCCTTGACGATAAACTTTGGAAACGGCATATCAACCAATTACAGTCGTGGCTTGCACTGGCCAATTCGCCACTCCCCTATGACCAAACTGAGGAGGGGGAAGGTACGGAAGAAGATGAAACTCTAGGAAACCCGTTCGAGGGAAACGACGATTTAATTGAAACTCAGGAAGTGGAGCCGGAGGGAGAAACGTCTGCACCTCAGGGAATCAAGGAAAATATGGGCAACGACGTAGAAGTGAACTCTGAACCAGAGATGGCCCCACTACCAGACAACGATCTACCTCAGTGAGATTGCATCCAGCCAATACAACGAAAATCAAAGAGACTAAAAAGACAACCATCCTATTTAAGGGACTAGGTAACTGCGCCCTGAACTAAGAAACCAGGGGGAAGGGGTGTTGTACATGCAATATAATTAATAAAGTGTGAGCTTGGAGTAAATGCAGGGTTCTGGCCCTGCACTTCTGATTGGCTGTTAAGTGGCCGGACCGGATTGGCTCGTTCCGGGGAATCCGATTGGCCCTTAACAGAGAGTTCTTATTGGTTATAAACGCTAGCGTTCCTAGCTTGTTATTGGTTAAACGTTACAAGGTTTGCCTATATAAGGCGGGTTTTACTGCTGTTAAATTAAGCAAGTCACGATGTAAATAAAGAGCTGAAGTTCACCGTTCAGAAACTTGTCTCCATTCTTTCTCGCCCATGCTCAAACTTAACACAAACCACCATTCTGAGTGATACCATCTCTTTAAAATGAATCTGGGCTGATACATTACACTCTGTTTATCTGTTGATGCTACATTCGAAGCTCTGTGTTTACTTGGCATTTAAGCAGTACAAATGCAGAAATTTATTTGGAAATAAATTCCACAGAGTTCAATGCTGCTTGAAGTCAGTGTTACGTATGTTCATGTGTGCAGGCTTAGTGTTTATTGGTATTGTGTGCTATAATAGTGATATATTTTGATTGGTGGGAATAAATTTGAGGCATCCTGGATTCACATACATAATAAAGGAAAACACAAATGATGCTTGATTTGTTATTAGTTTAATTTTTGTGATATTAAAATTGGGACAGGCTTTCGAGGTCTGTCAAGATTCACATTTCCTCTGTGGTAATATCAGAGCAAGAACTGCTGTTAGTAAGATATAAGCCAGCAGTTAATGGAGCTAAAAACTGTGATGAATGGATCTTCTCACTTTCCTGTTTCTGCCACCTTTTTTTTCTTATTTTTTCTGTTCCTCCTTTTTTCCCAGCATTTTCATAATGAGTTGATTTGAAAAGGGAAAGATGGGAGAAAGTTAAACTTATTGCTATCTCGGGATATTATTGGTTTCAATCAGTGGTGGGATTCAAATTTTTTTACTACCGGTTCTGTGGGCGTGGCTTGGTGGGCGTGGCAGGGGAAGGGTACTGTAAAATCTCCAGTCAGAGGTGGTATTTGCCGGTTCTCCGAACTTCTCAAAATTTCCGCTATCGGTTCTCCAGAACTGGTCAGAACCTGCTGAACACCACCTCTGCCCCATATGTACATTCTAGCTCTAGTTGTAGCATATTCATGAGTTTATTCTAAATAATTTGTGTTTTTTTAGTTTACCCATTCAAACCAGCTTAAAGAAGAATGAAAAAGAATTATGCTTTTCGATTTCATTGAGGGCCGCATCAGGGTTGTGTTCGACCTTGGGGGGAAGGGTGGCTAGGGATGGCATGGCTAGCTTGATGTCACTCATGCCAGGGGCACTTGTGGTGTCCCGGATGCTCTGCCACCGAAAATGGGTTCTTGAGCTCTGTTTTCAGCCGTGACAGCTTCCTGCAACCCTCTGCAAGTGAAAACGGAGCTCGGAGACACCACAGGCCGGTCCGTCACGGTTTCCAGGGCAGCCCCATGGGCCAGATCTAAGCACCCTGCAGGCTGGATCTGGCTTGTGGGCCTTGAGTTTGAAACCCTGCTTTAGAGGGATTCCTGCAGACCCCAGAAATGTAAATTTAACAAAATTCTTCCTTAACAAAAGACTTAAATATTTTTTTCAGAAAAAAGATTACTGTATATGCACAATGGATACCATAATGTTATTTCCTTTTCATGATAAGGGAACAGACTATATTTTCCCATGGCTTTCTATTTTCATAGACCTTACTTGCTTCGACTATGTGTATCCCATCCACACATTTAAAAACAATTCAAACAGATAAGAAAAAAAAAGGATGAATCACATGACAATTCTAGTTTGTTAGAACGATTTCTGAAGAGAGCTTGGCAGAAGAACTACCACTCTATGATTGATAGGAAATTCATTATGATTGGTAGTGAGCACGTTTATTTCATTTCTTCTTCTATATTCATTACAAATAATAATCTTTGATATTTCTCCCCCAAATCATCTAGGTTTTTCAGATCTAAGTGAGCCTGGAGATAGCTTGTCTGACAGATGGTGTTTTGAAATTTGTGACATGCAGCATTTCATCCCTCAGTAAGTCACATAATGTAAGAATAAGCAAAATAGCAACGTCAAAAATCCCACAGCTCATTTCCTGCTCATTTCCTCACCATGTGGGGAAAGTCATGAGAATCTGGGGAAACAAAGCAGACACTGGTAAATATTACAAAATTAAAATCCTCATCATCATTTTTTAGCCATTGTCTACTCTATTCACTGTAGGATGAAGGCCTCTTTTGCATGTTTCCAACCAATATGGTCCTGAAGGGGCTTTTTTGCCAACTGGGACTGGCTTGCAATATTTGCTGACGTCGTTAATTCATCTTGTTTTAGGTGGGGTGGAATTCAAAAATCCTAGCAACTGGTTTGTTGCCCGGTTGCTGGGTGGGCATGGCCATGGAGGGTGCAGCCTACTGGAACTTCCTGTTTCTGGCTTCTGGTGGACCTCCAGAGCCCGGGAGAGGCCATTTTCACCCTTCCAAGGGTCCAGAGGCTTCTGCCGAGCCTCTGGGAGGGTGAAAACAGCTTCCCTCAGGCTCTGGAGAACCACCAGAAGCCAGAAACAGGCCCATTTCCAAATTTGTGGTACCTCCAGGTGGGACGTTTTTCACCCTCACAAGGGTCCAGAGGCCTCCCCTGGAGGGCCTCTGGGAGGGCAAAAACAGCCTCCCCCTGGAGGCCCTCCAGAAGCAAGAAATAGGCCCATTTCCGGACTTCCGGAAGGCCCATTTTTCCCCCTCCCAGAGCTTCCGCACAGATTCTGCACTTACCTCCATCAAAAATGGGCTGCTTGGAGACTCCTGGGAGGGGAGGGATGGGCGGACCAGACGGTCGGTTGAAATACTGGTTTGGCAAACCATATGTAACTTTAACATCCAGTTCGCCCGAACCAGTCTGAACTGGAAGAATCCCACCCCCTGGTTTTAGGTCTGTTTTGTGGACATTTTTTATCAAATGGGAGCCATTCTACAACTGCCATCAGTTCTTCGTGCTAGTTCTTCAGCCCATTTCCATTTCAATTCTTTTACTATCTTGATAGTAACAGATACTTTTGTTTGTGCTCTAATCCATGTGCAGGTTTTAAAATACAAAAGATTAAGATACATGATATGCTTAATGTTGTGAATGAATAATACCAATAAAGTTATCTTGAGCTTGAAGTCAAGTGCAGGGTTCTGGCCCTACACTTCTGATTGGCTGTTAATGGCAGGATTGGATTGGTCCGTTCAGGAGCATCTGATTGGCCATTAACAGGCCATTCCCATTGGTTAACGGAGCTAGCACTCCAGGTTTGCTATTGGTTGAATAGTTAAATAGTTGCCTATATAAGGAAGGCCATAGCAGCCCTCCAGTTTGAGCTGTCACAATATGTAAATAAAGAGTTTGAAGTTCACTCTTTCTACCGGCTCGTCTCCATCATTCGCACCCATGCTCCAGACTTAACACTGGCAACGAAGGTGGGATTGGATGACATCAGAGCCAACTAAGACAACTAAGCACATGGCTGAAGCGCACAACGGCGGAACCATGTCCGGCGGCGTAGTACCACCCGCTCCATTCGATCCAGTTCAAGAGGACTGGGAGTCCTACATGGATCGTTTTCAAATGTTTTTGGAAATGAATAATCTGAAGGATGCCACAACCGGGAAGAAACGGGGGTATTCCTAATGCACTGCGACCCGACGGTATTCAAAATGGCTGAGGCATTAGCGAAACCGGCTGAAGTAAAGGCCATGGACTGGGACGTCCTCGAACTGCTACTAAGGGCCCAGTATGCACCAACCATTCCAACACTTGTAAGATGACACGAGTTCTATCAAAGGAACCAGCGGAAAGGAGAAAGCATTGCCAATTTTGTTGCAGACCTCCGGAACTTGGGAGGCCTTTGCGATTTCACCTACCTAGAAGAGGCCTTGAGAGACCAAGTAGTCCTCGCGCTAGACGCTCTAAACGTACAGAGCAAAATAATGGCAAGGGGCGACATCACCCTTAAAGACGCCATAGCTGAAGCTACAGCAGCAGAGGCGACCAAGAAGTCAGCTGCCCAGCTACACCGAAATTGCGCTCCAGCACACCCACCGGCCGGCGAAATTTCACCTAATGCAGAAGGGCAGCTGCAGACGGCCCATCATGAGGACCTCTCTTCATCGTCAGACAGCGACGAAGAAGAGGTCCATCGCCTACGGTCCGATCGGGACTGACACCCGAAGTCCCAGCAACCGTGCACTGGCTGGCTGTGGGGCCAATCATTACCACTCCGATTGCAAATTCCGCGACGTGCTCTGCCACGAGTGCGGGAAACGAGGCCACATCGGAAGGGTCTGCAGAAGCTTCCTCGGACCCAGCCAGACCTCGAAAGGAACCAATCTCTGCCAATCGACAGGGAATCGCCCTGTAAGGTGAGAACCAGTAAACCATTCCTACAGAAACCGACCCGTGAGTCGTCTAGCAAGACGGGAAGAGGCCCACCAAACACTCACTATTGGCCATGCCTCTTCACTAGACGCTAAGAAAATTCGGGTCAACGTGAACATTGAAAATCGGCCTTGCCAAATGGAAATTGACTCGGGATCGTCTCTTTCAATGGTCTCATGGAAGACCCTCAAGCAACTCATCCCCACTATCTGGCGCCAAGACCTTCAATTCCAACGGCTCGTGTTAAAGAACTACCAGGGGAACCAAATTCCAGTCGCAGGATCCAGTCGAGTCCGGGTTGCATTCAAGAACTGCATGGCGTACTTACCCCTGATGGTGATCAATAAGGACCGACCTAGTCTGTTAGGCCTGCAATGGTTCGCACCACTCGGCATTGAAGTGGCAGACATTAACCGAATCGGTGGCAGTGACTGGGAGGAAGACCTCACCCACGAATTCAGGGACGTCTTCGAGGAAAAGCTAGGCGAGTACAAGGGGACCCCGATATTCTTTAGCCTTAATCCAAAGATAGCTCCCATCTGCCTTAAGCCTCGTCGAGTTCCATTCACTCTGAAGCCGAAAATCGACGAGCAGCTTGATAAGTTGATTGCCCAGGGAGTTTTAAAGCCAACTGACCACTCCCCATGGGAAACGCCGATTGTGACACCAATTAAGCGGAACGGCTCCATTAGAATTTGCGGGGACTACTGAGCCAGCCTAAACCACGCCCTGCAACAGAACCCATATTCGGTGCCGGTGGTACAACACCTCCTCCATTCCCTGGGGGGTGGAAAAATCTTCGCTAAACTAGACTTAGCTCAGGCTTATCAGCAACTGCCGGTTGACAAAAAAACGGCACAGGCACAGACTATCGTAACACACTGAGGTGCCTTTAAGTGTACGCGGCTTCAATTCGGAGTCAGTGTAGCCCCAGGGATTTTTCAGAGCCTAATGGAGAGACAATTGCAGGGGATCAAGGGTGTTGTCCCCTATTTTCACGATGTGCTCATTGCTGCCCCCACTCCAAAAATCTTACGGGAGCGTTTAAGACTGGTATTACGAAAATTCCAGGAAGCAGGCCTGAAAGTCAAAAAAAATAAGTGCAAGCTGTGTACCGATCGTGTTGAATTCTTAGGGTACTTAATTGACAGTCAGGGTATTCACCCTACCAATAGCAAATTGAGAGCAATAAAAAACACTCCCAGACGCCAGAACAAGACCGACCTTCTGGCGTTCTTAGGCCTCATCAACTTCTATAATGTATTCTTGCCATACAAGGTGACTGTCGCTGAACCTTTACATTGTCTATTAGATAAAAAAGCAATGTGGGTATGGGGTCACAAAGAAGAGCAGGCGTTCCGTTATGTGAAAAAACTACTGACTTCGGATGCCGTACTAATGCAGTACAATGAGACTTTGCCAATAAACATAACATGTGATGCATCGCCTTTTGGAGTGGGTGCCATTTTGAGCCATGTGTTACCTAATGATAACGAAGCCCCTGTTGCTTACTTCTCAAAGACGCTCTCGAAAACCAAGCAAAATTACAGCCAGATCGATAAAGAAGCCCTGGCGATTGTATCAGCTGTTAAAAGATTTCATGAGTACGTGTACGGCCAGGTTTTCACCATTGTAACTGACCACAAACCATTGCTGGGGATCATCGCTGGGGACAAGCCAACTCCCTACATACTTTCTCCCAGAATGACCCGCTGGTCAGAATTCTTGGCTGCCTACAATTATCGGCAACAATATCATCCCGGTAAAGCCATTCCCCACGCCGACGCGCTGAGCCGTACACCACTCCCTGAAACTATCAACGATCCTGCACCAACGATGACAGCGTTGCAGATCGAGACACTCCACACGCCGCCACTAACTGCCCGTGACATCGCGAGAGAAATAAAGCGCGACCCCATCTTAGCACGAGCCCTCACATGAGTGGAACGCAGATGGCCATTGGACCAAGTACCAGACGATTTTGCACCATTCAAAAGTCGTCAAACAGAGTTGTTCTCGCAGAAGGGCTGTGTCATCTGGGGCGATAGAGTCGTTATCCCAGAACGACTCCAACAGACACTGCTAAAAACCTTGCACGATGGCCACCCTGGCATCGTGCGCATGAAGGGCCTCGCACGAAGCTACGCGTGGTGGCCAGGCATCGACAGACAAATCGAATTGTGGGTTAAAACTTGCAAGAGATGCAGTAGAAGGCGGAGATTCGTTTCGGCGATACAGCTGCGATCTTGGGGCTCTGAGATCGCAGCCAATATTTTCGCCCCTGGTCGGTCCCAATGGACCTAAACCGTCCCATAGAGATGGGGATTGAGAAGGGTACTGTCCCAGGATCCCAGAGATATCGCAAAATCTCTGGTTTGATCCGGGAGAAGCCCTTTTGCTGGCGACGGAGAGGCAGCCCCCATAGCTGCTGAAGTCGGGACAGCTCCGGAAAGAAAGTGGATGGAAAGAAGTGTGTCGGCTGGGTGAGAAATTCCTTTTGTGTTGTAAATTCGCTGAGGTTTGAAAGGGCATCCTGAACAAAGAAGAAACCTGTGAGACTTTTTTTTTTTTGACCAAAACTGTTTGAGCGGCGTTTTTTAAAGTGATGTCAAATTGAGGCTTGGATTTTTTTTTTCTTTTCCTTACTTTTTTTTGGAGGACTTAAGTGTGACTTTGTAGGTAACTGGATTGAATTTTCTCTTATATATATTTTTATGCTCCTTTTGATTTTTTAATTTTCTCTAGGATAGAGGCTCCCTTTAGCTATTTTCTTTTTCTTTTTCTTTTTTTGTATACCTTACTAATTTTTTCTGGCTGGGGGGGGAAGAGCATTAAGAAACATTGCAACACTGCCAACTAGAGGCTTGAAAATACTTTATTTGAAGTGGAAAGAATTGCAAGAAGACTCCTTCTCAAGGACATTTCAATGTGATAAGATAGAGGGAGAACACAGCAAAATATTATTACAGGTGTTTTCCTGGACTCTTATAAAACTTGCAAGAGATGCCAAGAAGTAAGCAACGCTCCACCAAAGGCAACCCCAACCGAATGGGAGATGCCGCGTGGACCCTGGTCCCACATCCATCTGGACTTTGCTGGGCCGACCAAAGGCCACACGTTTCTGCTAACCGTCGACGCCTACTCGAATTGGCTCGAGATTCACCGAATGAGCAGCACGACCACTGATGCAGTCATCAAAAGGCTGGAAAGACTTTTTGCAACCCACGGATTACCAGACGTTCTGGTATCCGACAATGGGCCCCAATTTACCACGCTGTCTTTTGAGCAGTACCTGGCTGACCGCGGTATTCGACATGCGCTCACTTCGCCTGCACACCCTGCTGCCAACGGTAGGGCTGAGCGCATGGTACAATTCGTCAAAAAGACTCTCCAAAAGATAGACTATGACAACATCAACGAGAAAATCAACCGGATCCTTTTCCTGCAGCACATCACACCTCACAGCGTCACCAACAAAACTCCCACCGAGCTGCTAATGGGTCAAAAGCTCCATTCCCACCTCGATCGGTTACACCCAGCCTATGAACTGGAAAAGCCACTCGGATCTTGCAGCTGATGCCGTACCTTCCATGTAGGCAATTTAGTATTCGCTAAAAACTTATTGGGCGATCCGCTGTGGGTAGAGGCGACCATAATCCACATAACCAGCCCAAGATCATACCTCGTTCAGTGCCCTGACGACAGACTTTGGAAGTGCCACATAGATCAACTACGATCGCAGCTACCGTCTCGCACTTCCGAACTCCCTTATGACCAAACTGAGGGGGGGGAGATACAGAGGAAAGCGAATTACTATTAGAGGGAAACCTTTTCGAAGAGACTGATAATGGAACTGAAACGCAGGAACAGGAACCAGGGACCGGAGTGAGTTCACCTCAGGGAGTGGCCAGTGATATTGGTGACGACGGGAACACGAACTCGGAACCAGAGGCACCCCTACCGTTAAACAATGATCTACCTCAGCAGAAGTGCAGCCAACCACCAGGCACTTTGCGAAAATCGAAAAGACTAATAAAACAGCCGTCCTACCTGAAGGACTATGTAACCGTGCCCCGTGGGCAGAAGCCGGGGGAAAGGGGTGCTGTGAATGAATAATACCAATAAAGTTATCTTGAGCTTGAAGTCAAGTGCAGGGTTCTGGCCCTGCACTTCTGATTGGCTGTTAATGGCAGGATCGGATTGGTCCGTTCAGGAGCATCTGATTGGCCGTTAACAGGCCATTCCCATTGGTTAACGAAGCTAGCGCTCCAGGTTTGCTATTGGTTGTATAGTTAAATAGTTGCCTATATAAGGAAGGCCATAGCAGACCTCCAGTTTGAGCTGTCACAATATGTAAATAAAGAGTTTGAAGTTCACTCTTTCTACCGGCTCGTCTCCATCATTCGCACCCATGCTCCAGACTTAACACTTAAGATTAAGATACATGCTTGGTTTTTAATGCATTAGCCTTTAGACAGATTTCATGCACTAATGCACGCCCTGCGCATACAGCTGTTTATTCTAGGGAGTTAAAAATGCTCATGTATTTTGCAATATTATGACATCATCTCTGGAGCTGCTAGAAGTTGTTGCTTGAACATCTGTCTGAGCCTCAGTTCTCATATTTATGCTGCCAATGCTAGCCAAATAAATCAAATCATTTTCCAGATGTACTTAGAGTATGATCCGTATTTTTCTAAATTAAAATATATTTATAAACAAAACCACAGATTTGAAATGAAATGACTAATTAGGCCCCATTTTATCACTGGCAATTGCTTTAGTTCTTTCAACTTTACCAAAAAAAACCACCCTCTTTTTAAATATCAGCATATTCATTATGTATAAGTCCTTTATTTGATAATCTTACTGATTGAATTATGACTTTAAGAATGACGTTATTTTAATATACAAAGATATGGCATATGGTGGGGACCTCACAGTGTAGAGGGCATGGAAATATGGCTGCCTCCAATTGTTCTAGACCCCTTACAAGATGGAAGGTAAGAGGCATAGAAATAACCAGGACCTTTTTGTAGAGTCCCAGTGCACAAAACCAACCAGGATGAGAAATAGATTTCAAGCAGTCTTTTACAAAGGGGCAAAAGAAAGAAGCTCAAGATTGAAACTTTACAGCATGTGCGTATGTACACCCACACAAAATTAGGTTCTTCATCTTTGTAGAAGCTGCTGTTTGTAATAACCAGCATTTCTCATACTAGCAAAAAAGTTTGTAATCTAAACCAACCTCTGGTCTCCCAAAAAAAGGATTATTTCAAGGGCTTGAGGCAGAGGTGTCAACACAGATAGTGGTGGTATCATCACAATCAAAGCCTTGTTCCTTTTTGTACTTGTTGATATTTCACACATATACCACGGGTAAGGATTTTGACCTGCTTTGTGGATGCTGCAAAGCAGGTGAACATCTGTAACATATATCTAATAGGTAGCTGTTGATTAAGAGGACCTCTTCTATGATCAAAGTTGGATATGTAGCAATCCACACAGAACTCATAAACCTTGAAAATTTATGAAATTATAAATGATAGTATAATTGATGACTTTCATGATGTTAGTACTAATGAATATTTTAGAGATGAACCAAAGATAGGCAAATGCTTTGATCCAGAAGGCTATCTGTATTTTGGAAGGTTAACATCATGCAATCCAGTTTATACTGTTTTAATCAAAAACCCATAAGATCCCCTATAGCAGCAGCTTTAAATCAATTAAAGCAGCTTATTGCCTGAGGGCAGGGAGAGTGCAGTAGTAAATAATGAGCTGGATTTATTTGTACTTATCCATGTGCTGAATACAGGAAATTGAAGTCAATCTAGATGGATCCTAAGATGTAAAAAAGCAAATGTGCATTATTCTTGGATGTCCTTTTAAGTAATGCCAACTTAAGCATAAGATAAAGAAAGCAACTGCACCCTGTATTTCAGGAAATTATTCTAGCTTAAAGCTTAACAACAAACTTGGAAGATGTTTTGGATTAATTTGCCACGTAGATTAGATTAGATAAAATGGTCAAAATCACGAAACTATGTCTGATTTATTTTGGCCATGTCATGAGTGCGCATTGATTGGAGAAGTCAATGATGCTAGGAATCATGGAACAAGAAGAAGGAGTAAGCAAAGAATACCCTGGCTTGATAACATCAAAACTGATGCAAAGATGAACATCCAACAACTGAACAAAGTTGTGTAACAGGGCAGCATGGAGAGCACTTGCCTATAAAGTCAGCAAGAACAGGACACAATTGAATGGTTAAAATAACAAAATTGGATTGAACATTAGAGGACTTGCCAAACAATGTTAAGAGAAGAATGAACTACCCTTGTTTAGAGATAATTTTTTCTTTAAGTATACATTTAATTGTGATTAACTACAGGTGGTGGTCCTCAACTTATGACCACGGTTGAGTCCAACATTTCTGTTGCTAAGTGAAATATTTGTTAAGTGTGTTTTACCCCATTTTATGGCTTGGCCTTAGGCTAAGGCTAGCATTAGCTTGGGTACTAGGTGTGAATTGTGGTTTGAATATAGTTATGGTTATGACTACAGCTACATCTATGGTTTCAGTAATAGTTATGGTTGTTTTGACTTTTGTGACTTTTATTATTTTATCAATGTATAAAGTACAAAGAAAAACAAAAATAGGAAATGAAAGGAAGAAAAAAGAAAGGGGGAACGAAAATATGTCCAAGGAAAGAAAGAAAAAAAGTGTTGACTTCTGACTTTTTTAGCAGGATACAAGATAACATTACAGGGTCAACTTTTTACATGTTAGTATATAACAACAAATCTATCTAATCAGCATAACCAAAGTCAAAGTTTTGAGTTTTTTTTTATCACAAGCACAAAATCCAGAAGTGATACCCAGATAAAAAACATAAATACATTCTCCTCTTTGAATAGGACAATCAGTTTAACCATTTCTGTTTTATCTTCCTTGCTCTTGAAATAATATATATTTCCAGGGGTGGGATTCTACCGGTTCTGTCTGGTTCTATAAAACCCCTTGTTAACTTTCTAAGTAGTTCATTAGAAGCAATCACCTTTTGCTTTTTCCCTTATTACATTCTTGTCAGTAGACCTCCTATCTCCGGAGCTTCTGGAGCCTGACTTTCTTAAAGGGGAAGGGTTGTTTTAAGATTTTTACACTGCTGTTGAGAGGAAATACTTCCCTGGTCAATCAGCATTTTGAAGAAATAATTGAATAATGAAGTAAAGCTTTTAGAGACAGGGAACCAAGATGAGTGACATTCAGCAAGACTTCTTGGCTAGCTAGAAAGATTGACATTCAAACGTGAGTTTACATACCCTTTCTGAGTTTTGGTCTAAAACTGCTTTTTGGTGAAGGTTAATTCTGTGCTTGGTAACGTTTAATCCGGTGTTTATTGATGGGATAATTTTCCCTATTCAGCTTCAACAAGCAATAGCCACTGTTGTGATTTAATTATTTGTATTGTGTTTGAATTTTTTCTGCTTCATGGTTTCTTTTTCTATCTGGGGAAGAGGTCTTCCTTCACTGCTTTACTACTATCTGGCACTGTCCTTTAGGGGTATACTTCCAGAAGGCAGGAGGCAAGCTTGGCACTGATTTTTTTTTTTACTGCCTTTCTGGGGGGCATGTGACCTTTCCTTAAATCTGGATGATTTCCTTAGGCTATCTTGTGAGATGAGCGAGACCAGCTGGTATCTTTCAGTGGTGCAAATGGATCTAACCAAATGGATTGCTTTTCCTGGGTGTGCTTTTTCTGAAGAGCTTAAATGACCTCTCTGCTAAAGGGTTTCACTTTATGAGCAAGTGTTGGCTGCTTGATAGTTATCACTGCATTTTAACTATTTTAATTCTTCAAGGTGCTCTGGCACCCTGCCTGATTTGTAACTATGGCTTGCAAGTATTTTTAATCTAATGATTGGTATTTAGAGCAGCTTTTTGCAAGCAAAGAAGCTTTTTGTATTTTTGTACAGGTAATCCTCAACTTACAACAGTTCATTTAGTGACCATTCAAAGTTACAATGGCACCGAAAAAAGTGACATGATCATTTTTCACACTTGTGACCGTTGCAGCATCCCCACTGACATGAGAGGCCGGACGAGAAGTGCCCCTTGACATGAGTGATGTTGACTTGGCCACGCTCACCCAGTCACATGACCACCACACCACACCCACCAACAAAGCCATGCCCAGAGAACCGGTTGTTAAAAAAACTGAATCCCACCCCTGTATATTCCTATTTGCACTTAATAATCTTTATAAACTATCACAATTTATATTTATATTATTGACTGTATTCTTTTACACTCTAACCTTAAAGGGAAAAATACTTTTTTTCATCCATTTTAAAACACTAAGTTTTCTTTAAAAACATTTCTAAAATCAAAACATTCTAATACATATTTTTTTAAATTTCCTCTTAATATACATGCTTTAAAGTTCAGTTTAAAGTTCAGTTAAATTTAGGCCAAGATCTCATTTTTCCAAAATACACATTTTTGTAATAGGAATCTTAAATACTGGGCCTATTCTAACAGTTTATGAAGACAACATTCATTATAGTAATGTAATTAAAATAGCGTAGTTAATGTACTAAGAATCCATTAAACATGTATTGTCTTATGTGACTGGAACTACAAATTTTCAGTCTTGAACTTGGTCATCTTCAGAATTACAAAATTATGGTAAATAGATTTTTTTTTAGTAACAGAGATGGAATACTTGAGAGAAAAACTCGGAATGGGAGAAAGAAAAAATACCAGATTTCCAAAAAAACCCATCTTGGAGTACAAACTTTTAACCAACCCCAGCAAAGACGTAGCAACTTTTTGTAGGATCATTCTTCTTCACCACACGGATGGAGCAACTTTGGCGGTGAAACATAGCAATGCATTTCTTCTTATCATAGTTGATAGGTCTGAAAACTCTAAATAATTAAGACAGATATTCAGGCCATGTTGCAAAAAGGGTATTGAAATTATCATTAAAGAAATCATCGAAGACTCCAATGAACTATCAAGATAGACTGACTCTTGGTACAAAACATTTGTGGTGCTCAGGTGCTCAGCCTGAAGACTATCAGAGAAACCGATGCTTCGAGAACGACATTCTCATTCTAGGACAGCTGTCAGGATGCTGGCAGTTACCCCAATTAAATCATGAGTCTCGAGCCAAACGTCCAAAACTTCAAAAGGATTTATTGGGAGTTAACATGTCCAGCATTGCCTGGGTATAACCAACTCTGAGACACATAATTCATTGTCATCCTTGACCCGTTTCCCCCCACCCTTCCTGAGTGTATCATAATTCATATTCTCCAATGAGATATTTGTGTGGCAAAAACTTCAGTCGCCTAATTACTATATTTCAAAAACTATTTATGGAATGCACTTTTGATTTCCAAGCTACCGTACTGCCCTTTCAAACTCCCTTTCCCTCCTCCCTTTCTGTTGGCAACTTTAAAAAGACCATAGAAATATTTTATGAGTTGACAACAGTATTGCCCTGGAATTAGATGTGCCCTTATTATCATGTCCTTTAGATAAATGGCACAGACAGTTTTCTTTCAGGCCACCCGAGGCAGTGATAGCACCTACCCATCCATGGACAGGGAGGCAAGGTGACGGCTTGCGCTGCGTCCTCCTCCGAGCTGAGCCCCGTCGAGTGAGCACCTCTACCCGATGCCTGTGCCGCTGCAGTGTTTGGAGCTGCCGGCGCATTTGGATATGCGTGGGGATGGGGATGGGATGGGTGAGGGGTGGAGGGGGGAGGGGCTCTCTCCGCCGTACCCACCAGCCAGGGAAACAGCACTGCTGTCGCCTCACCTCCCTGTCCACGGACAGGTGGGCAGCCTCTCCCGGTGGCCCCTTTGGGTTCGGGCTGGAGGGACTTGGGAAGGAAGCCAAGCTCAGATCGTTCCGGCTCTTTTGTTTGGCAGGCAGGCGTGCACCTGCAGCTCGCTTTCCCAGCTCTGCCCAGCCTGCATGGCTCTGGCACGGGCCTGGCAGAATGAGCGGAGGGCCTGGCGGGAGGCACTCACTGCCTTGGCGAGAGCTCCGCTGCCAGGCAGGAGGGCCCGCCTGTCAGCTGCACTGGGCATCCCAGGCAAAGCTCTTCATGCTCTGCCTGGCACCAGGCAGGGATGGCGGCTGGGCGCTTCCCCTGGGGTGGGCCGATCCTGTGCTGTGGCCCTGGGGGATTCTTCTCCCCTCAAGGGGTTGGGCTGCCCTCTCGGGCAGGAGAGGCTTTGTTGTACCGGTAGTAGGACGTCATTTTTAAAAGAATTGGCTTTGCCTTCGAAGGCGAAGGGAAGGTGACAACAGGAGCGCCTGAAGCTGAGTGTCTCCGCTGGGCTCCGGTTGCAGGGAGGATCCCTGGCTGGCCACGCGTGGCTGTGCCAAATGCCAGCAGCACGGGGAGAAGGGAAAGCAACAGTGGCAGAAGGTCTCCCGATACAAAGTGCCCCACCAACGCTGAAGTCAACACAGGCAGCACCATATCCGGGTATGCAACAAAAGTACTCCCTAACAGCAAGCCCCCCCCCGCCATTCCCCCCCCATTTTGCAAGTTTAATATAGGCCTTAATTTGGGGGGAGGGGCTTAATTTGATTTTATGCCTATAAAACATGCTGGGACTTCCTATTGGGGGAGGCCGTATTGTTGGAGAAACATGGTACAATAAGATAAGAGAATAATAACTATTTTTGTGAAAATAGTGTACAAATTTTTGTAAAATTATTTTTATTTATTTGTTAAATGTATTTGCCACCTATCTCGATAGCTCAAACTTTATGAATAATAAAATGCAGATTTAATAATAGTTAATTTACATTAATAAAATCTAAGGTTGCTTAGATCTTTATGAGAGGGCAATATAATGATCGAAGCAATGTTAGAGTTTATTAACTTAACTTTTATTAAGCTTGAAATTTATTATTGATAAAGTTTGAGCTATCAAGATAGGTGGCAAATACATTTAACAAATAAATAAAAATAAATAATTTTGCAAACATAGATAAATGAGTTTGCAGGAATTCAGGACACGGGTTGATCTAGAGCCGCGGCCCCCAACATTTTGGGCACCAGGGACCGGTACTATAGAGAGAGTGTTTTCCATGTACCAGAAGGGGCATGGTTTCATGTGCTGCCCGTATCCCACAGATGGGGCTTCGTTTGTCTGTGAGGCCCAGTTGCTGGTATGCCATGGACCAGTGCCAATCCATAGAACAGAGTTTGGGGATGTCTGGTCTAGAGTCAACAACCCAAAAGATGCTTTAAGTAGATCAGTAGTTGCAGACATTTGAGAATCAAACAGGAAGGTTTGGAAGATTTTTAGAACAAGAAAGTCAAGGACAATATTTTTGCCATTACTTTAAAAAACAGCAAACTGTTTGCAGCCAAATATGAACCGCCCTTATACCTTCCATATACAATCTATATCCATGAAGGGAACTGCTTCATGTATTTGACAAAGTAAATTCTATCCCACGAGCACCTTGACTAGATGCCACGCCTGCATCAGTTCTTGTGCCAGCCAGGATCTTGCATTACCAGGATTTGGTAACCATTCTCATGGAAATATAGATATAAATACATGAATATAGATATAGATACAGAGCATATATCTATGCATATAGAGTTGAAAGTACCACACAAATCTGATGTCTTTTAAGTGAGGTGAATGGACATTCAAAATATAGCAAATTCGGAAGAGGTTTGTAGCCATCTAACTATTTAAACACAACACTTCAGCAAATCCGAGAGAGTTTAAGGCTTGAACTTACAGGCTGCAGCATATTAATTCTTTGAGTTTACATTCACATCTTTGGCAGTTGTTTGTTTTCCAAACGGCAGGAGCACGGTACCATTTTCCATTCTGAAAGCAACCTGCAAGATGCAGAATGCAACCAATGTAGAACTAATTCTAAATTTCTGGGTATGATCCCAGCCACTTTTCAGTGAATTTGGACAGACTATTTTTCATAAAGTGATCCAGCCTTCTTCATGTTGTCTTATCATGTAATCAGCACAGGTGCAATTTGCTTCTAGACTTTCCTTTATCGCAAACTTGACAAGTACCCTGGGGAATTCTGGAAGCTCCAAATAGAATTTCCTACCACATGTTCAGTTCCCTCAGATTGATTATAGACGTGACGGTCAAGGTAATATTATTAGAAAGAGCATTGATTTAACATCAAACAGATTCAATGATCTATTTTATTTATATACTTGTATGTTGCCCATTCCATTAGTGCAGGGGTCTTCAAATTTGACAGCTTTAAGACTTGTGGACTTCAACTCCCACATTTCCTCCTCCAGTCATGTTAGCTCGGGAATTCTGGGAGTTGAAGTCCACAAGTCTTAAACTTGCCAAGTTTGAAGGCACCTGCATTAGTGGCTCAGGAAAGCTATTGTCTGTTAACTCAAGAACTGCTCAATAAAATGACAGATAACTTTAAATAGTGGATAGATAGATAGATATAGAATAGCAGAATAATAGAATTGAAAGGGGCCTTGGAGGTCTTCTGGGCCACTAAAGACAACACCTAGCTATCATCATCACCATTTAATGACCCTATGATCACTTGCAAGGTGGAACCTGTGCAACTAAATGGAGCTAGTAGAGCGTTTAATGGCCGGATGCCCTTCCTGTCACCAATGCGGAGTTTTGTTCAGCAGATATATTCTCAGTGTGCTCAAACAGAGAAATATCTGCCTCAACCTAGGATCGAATTCATAGCCTCCTGATTGTGAGGTGAGAGCTCCACCTCTAGGCCACCGCACCACTCTGCAAGGACAACACCTAGCTATAATGTAACTTATTAGTTTATTTCTTTAAATGAAAAATCTTAAATGTCTGATAATTTTAAGTAATTAAAATTTCAGACGGGTAGTTCTTGACTTATAACAGTTCATTTAGTGACTGTTCAAACAGCACTGAAAAAAGTGACCTATGACCGTTTTTCACACCTATGACCATTGCAGCATCTCCATGATCACGGGAACAAACTTCAGACTCTTGATAACTGACTCATATTTATAATGGCTGCAGTGTCCCAGGGTCATATGATCCCCTTTTGCGACCTTCTGACAAGCAGAGTCAATGGGGAAACCAGGTTCACTTAACAACCGTGTTCCTAATTTAACACCTGCAGTGATTTACTTAACAGCTGTGGCAAAAGAAGTCATAAAATGGGGGCAAAACTCACTTAACAAATGTCACACTTAATAACAGAAATTCTGGGCTCAATTGTGGTCATAAGTCAAGGACTACCTGTACTATATATATAATATATTCCTCTTCTAACCCTGCATCTGCTTTCTAGAACATCTTAAAATTACATCTTTATTCCTGGTTAGGGCATTTTTGCTATGAAAAGGAAGAAAAAGCCAACACCTCAAACACCTCACAGGTTTTCAAAAGGAACTATATAGGAAGGGTGGGAGGAATTAAATGAACCAAGGAAAGATAGAGCGGTCCATAGAACATTATGTTTTATTGTTACTGTAGTTCTGATCACTCAGGAAGAATAATTAAGAATCCACTTCTTATGAGTCTTCAAGTTACAAAACACTTCAATCAGAATTTTACGCTGATTTTAAAAATGGTACATATTTTTATGTAGGAATGTATTGGTACAGATTTAGGATTTAATTATACATATATATATATTTGTTTTCTTAAGTTTTCGCGGGTACTTACATGTATGGCATTCAGCTTTGTTCGGGTATTTTCCCACATCATTGTAATTGTGCTTTTAAAGTTGTAGCAACGTTTCGGCAGAATCTCATCTGCCATCATCAGGCTTCTGTATAGTGTTCATCTGTGAATCAGACTTTTACAGTGGTTTCAGATTTAAATTTTGGGCAGCCTATTGCTGTGCCAGAATGGTTTTTTCTTCATCTGATTGGCTGGGAGTCTTGGTCTGTATTTATTGGTCTTGGAGTTTGCTGTGTTCTGCTTGATTGGTGTTTCTAATATCTTCTGTCTGTTTTGTGGCTCTTTTTGTATCTTGATTGGCTGGTAACATTGTGTTTCTTTATTGGAGGCTTTTAGTGCAGCTTGGCTCTGGGTAAATGGATGGCTATCATTTGTTAGGAAGCTTCCATATATATATGGATGTGTGTGTATATGTATATGTATGTGTATGTGTGTGTGTGTGTGTGTGTATGTATATATATATATATATATATATATATATATATATATATATATATATATATATATATATATATATATATATATGTTTTCTTAAGTTTTCGCAGGTACTTACATGTCTGGCATTCAGCTTTGTTCGGGTATTTTCCCACGTGGTGCTTTTAAAGTTGTAGCAACGTTTCAGCAGAAACTCATCTGCCATCATCAGGCTTCTGTATGGTGTTTGTCTTGAGTCAGACTTTTACAGTGGTTTCAGATTTAAATTTGGGGCAGCCTATTGCTGTGTCAGAATGGTTTTTTCTTCCTCCTGATTGGTTGAGAGTCTTGGTCTGTGTTTATTGGTCTTGGAGTGTGCTGTGTTCTGCTACTAATATCTTCTGTCTGTTTTTTGGGGGGGGGGGCTCTTTTTGTATCTTGATTGGCTGGCAACATTGTGTTACTTTATTGGAGGCCTTTAGTGCAGCTTGGCTTCGGGTAAATGGACGGCTATCATTAGTTAGGAAGCTGGGTTTCATCTGGGTGCCTGGTTGGGGTGTGTTTGAGCTGGAGGTATCAGGGGGGATCTGTTTGTGCCCAGGTGTTTGCCTGGCTTGTGGTGTGGAGATTTTTTTGTTTGTGAGTGCAGGCTTCCAAATGATTGACAGCCTGGTGGAATCATCTCTTCTGTTCATGCTTTCTGGTCTTTTTTCAATCTCTATGGCTTCTCTGATGATTCTGTGGCTGGGATTTTCTATGATGGCTAGGGTTTTGGTGCCATTGAAGTTGATGTTATGACCTGTGGCTTCCATGTGTTGGACAAGTGAGGAAGTGTGTTCCATCTTTTTGACTGCATTTTTGTGTTCATCCAGGCGGGTGCTTATTCTTCTATTGGTCTGTCCAATGTATGTGGCCGGGCATGATGCACAGGGGACTTCATATATGCCTTGGTTTTCCAGGTCAATTTTGTCTTTGGGGTTCCTGAGGATGGCTGCTATTTTTCTGTCTGGTGTTTTGAAGGCAGTCTTGATGTGGTGTCTGTATAGAATCTTACTAATTTTGTCTGTAGTGCCTCTTATGTAGGGCAGGACAGCTGTTCCATGGGTCTGTTCATCTTTTGGGTCTCTATTATGTCTCAGTGTGCTTTTGTGGATCAAGTTGGTGATTTTGCTTTTGTGGAAGCCGTTGGCTGTCAATATTTTAGTCAGGGTGCATAGTTCAGTCTTAATGTGTGTCTTGTCTGCCAGGCGTTTGGTTCTAGTAATTAGTGTTTTAGCCACGGAGTTTATCTGTGCTGGGTGGTGGTGGGATTAGGCGTTGAGGTAGCGGTTGGTGTGTGTTTTCTTCTGGTATATGGTGTGTCCTAGTGTGCCATCTGTTTTCTTGTAGATTAGTACATCTAGGAATGGTAGTTGTTTGTTTGTTTCTGTTTCCATGGTGAACTTGATTTTGGGGTGTGCGCTGTTTAGATGTGTTAGGAAATTGTTTAGGTTTTCTTGTCCATGGGGCCAAATCACGAATGTGTCATCGATATATCTTAACCATAGTTTGGGTTTGAGTATGGCATTAGCCAGGGCTCTGGATTCGAATTCTTCCATGAACAAATATATATATGTTTTCTGAGGTTCTCGCGGGTATTTGTATGTGGATCTTTGGTTATTCGGGTTTTCTCCCGCGTAAGATTGGAAGTATTTAGTCAACGTTTCGATGAAGTCTCATTCCTCAAGCCTGAAGATGATGAATGAGACTTCATCGAAACGTTGCCTAGATACTTCCAATCTTACGCGGGAGAAAACCCAAATAACCAAAGATCCACATATATATATATATATATATATATATATATATATATATATGTATATGTATATGTATATGTATATGTATATGTATATGTATATGTATATGTATATGTATGTATGTATGTATGTATGTATGTATATATGTATATATGTATATATGTGGATCTTTGGTTATTCAGGTTTTCTCCCACGTAAGATTGGAAGTATCTAGGCAACGTTTCGATGAAGTCTCATTCATCATCTTCAGGCTTGGTCTTCAGCTCTGTGCTTCTCAGAATGATGTGAGCTTGCAGCTGCTTCTTCCTTTTAACTGCTAGTGGGGGTGTGACTTGATTGGGTGGGGGCTTGGCTGTGTTCTGATTGGGTGGGGGTGTGTTCTCATTGGTTGGGGGTTTGGCTGTGTTCTGATTATG
The DNA here is from genome assembly GCA_033807585.1 of Hydrophis major. Classification (NCBI taxonomy): domain Eukaryota; kingdom Metazoa; phylum Chordata; class Lepidosauria; order Squamata; family Elapidae; genus Hydrophis; species Hydrophis major. Next base: position 29,717,405 of record CM066332.1, on the reverse strand, counting down.
TATTACAGAACACAGCCAAATTACAGAACACAGCCAAACCCCCAACCAATGAAAACACACCCCCACCCAATCAGAACACAGCCAAGCCCCCACCCAATCAAGTCACACCCCCACTAGCAGTTAAAAGGAAGAAGCAGCTGCAAGCTCACATCACTCTGAGAAGCACAGAGCTGAAGACCAAGCCTGAAGATGATGCATGAGACTTCATCGAAACATTGCCTAGATACTTCCAATCTTACGCGGGAGAAAACCCGAATAACCAAAGATCCACATACAAATACCCGCGAGAACCTCGGAAAACATATATATATATGTATGTCTGGCATTTAGCTTTGTTCAGATATTTTCCCACGTCATAGTAGTGGTGTAGTGGTGCTTTTAAAGTTGTAGCAACGTTTCAGCAGAATCTCATCTGCCATCATCAGGCTTCTGTATTGTGTTCGTCTGTGAGTTAGACTTTTACAGTGGTTTCAGATTTAAATTTGGGGCAGCCTATTGCTGTGCCAGAATGGTTTTTTCTTCATCCTGATTGGTTGAGAGTCTTGCTCTGTGTTTATTGGTCTTGGAGTTTGCTGTGTTCTGCTTCTAATATCTTCTGTCTGTTTCTTCCTCACTAGTCCAACACATGGAAGCCACAGGTCATAGCATCAACTTCAATGGCACCAAAACCCTAGCCATCATAGAAAATCCCAGCCACAGAATCATCAGAGAAGCCATAGAGATTGAAAAAAGACCAGAAAGCATGAACAGAAGAGATGATTCCAACAGGCTGTCAATCATTTGGAAGCCTGCACTCACAAACAAAAAAATCTCCACACCACAAGCCAGGCAAACACCTGGGCACAAACAGATCCCCCTTGATACCTCCAGCTCAAACACACCCCAACCAGGCACCCAGATGAAACTCAGCTTCCTAACGAATGATAGCCGTCCATTTACCCGGAGCCAAGCTGCACTAAAGGCCTCCAATAAAGTAACACAATGTTGCCAGCCAATCAAGATACAAAAAGAGCCAAAAAACAGACAGAAGATATTAGAAACACCAATCAAGCAGAACACAGCAAACTCCAAGACCAATAAAACACAGACCAAGACTCTCAACCAAACAGGATGAAGAAAAAACCATTCTGGCACAGCAATAGGCTGCCCCAAATTTAAATCTGAAACCACTGTAAAAGTCTAACTCACAGACGAACACAATACAGAAGCCTGATGATGGCAGATGAGATTCTGCTGAAATGTTGCTACAACTTTAAAAGCACCACTACTATGACATGGGAAAATACCCAAACAAAGCTGAATGCCATACATGTAAATACCCGCACACATGCACACATACTTTGAAAAGTCCAGTTCCGTAGTGAAATTGTGTGATACTATTTTCATCAAACTGAAATCAGACGTTGACTGCCCTCTTTGGATGGTGCTTTATTTTGCATTTTGAGAAAACCAATAGGAGGATGTGCATAACCAGGATTATTTTTTTTCCTTTTCTTTTGAACGCGAAAGAAAATTCTTACCCTTTTTACCGACTGGTTTCACAGAACACTGAGCATCACACAAGTTTCTTAAAAGGGCAAGGATCAGAAGGAAAACCAGAATAAGCCTCTGTAAAAAAGAAAAGAAACAGCAGGAAAGCAATACAAGTTAAATTCAGTGGGTAATTATGGCGGATATTAATGGAGGCACAACCTGTTAACCCAGTAGTTGCATTTGAACATTAGGTATTGCATGATTCTTGCAAGAAAATGCAACTAAATTGAGAACCATTGGCTACAATCCTTCCCTTAGGATTTGGTTCCCTCCAGCCATAGCTGCACAAGAGCCTGACCTCAGGATCACGGTTCTTCCCTTCTGGGTCTCCTCAGGGGCTGCCATAGAAGAACACAGGCATTTTCTCTTTCCTTCCTTAGCGATTCTGTCTATGGAACTGAACAGCAAAGGAAGATAGCATGGAGGCTTCCTCAGAGAAAACTGGTAAGTCTTGGATGCAAGACCTAACCATTTCCAGTCCCCATTTCCTTCCAGCCTTAATTTTGGTCCAGCATCCAGAACTCCCCACTCTATCATCTCTTCCTCCTTACCAGACATTCACCTTGTATCTAGATCCTCCTGCCTTCCCATCTCTAGCACTCCTCAGAGGTTGTATATCTTGCTATTGGGGCAAAAGTCCAGCTCCATGTTTACTGTATCTAGTTGGTAGAGGAAAATCTTCCCTCCTATTCTTAGGAACAGATTGTGGACACCCTACAACACCTCAAAATTTTAAAGCAATTTTTGAGAAAGGGCTGTGTGTGACAAGTTCAATTAGTTTAATTTTGAATATGATTCCTGTATCGCCTTTTATTCCTGTTATCGCCTTTTATCTCTACTTATTTTTTTGGAGATGTCCCAGGAATCAAACCGGCTGTCAGCCTGAAAAGGGTAAAGCGTTCCCAAGATAAAAATATATATAGCCTGAATATCATAACCAAATATTTTTGCGTTATTTCCAACTAAGTAGTCTCCAATCAGACTATTCATGCGATAGGAGCAGAAAAAGAAAGAATCCTATGTAGACACTCACCATAATGGAATCATCTACCTTTCATAGGTTGCTCTGAGAATCTGCAGGCACTGTGCTGCAAATTTATAGGTGGATGCAAATGTATGCATTAGGTATGTACTGCCCTGTGAGCAGAGTTTGACAACTGACAAATGTGTTGATTTGTCCTAGGCACTACTCAGGAGAGGCATTTGATATAATTTCCGGAACTAAACGTTTGGCCAATTGATTATGAGAATCTATCCGTGGTGTTCCTTTACAAAGTCCAGATTACTGCAAGCAGTCATTCTACTTTGAGCCAAATAGGGGGGGGTCTGTATTCCAGCAATCCATCAAAGAATTATGTACAAAAGAACATATGTGACAATGTGTTTTGTTCCACTGACCTGCTACAAGGTAAAATAGGTCATGTGGAATGAATGCCAAATGATTCCAGGCAGGGCCTTCATTGTTTCATGTTGCAATTCATTTCTGCAGGGAAATAGTCACCACGATCAAGTGTTTCGTTTCTCGATCACTGATTCCAGAGCACATCAATTCAAAGCAGACTGGAATTCAGTGGTGGTTGCCTGGAACATTACGCTCCAATCCTGTTTGGTGAACTCTCCAAGTCCACTTGGTAAACCAGCCTGTGAACAAGAGGTTTTTGCTCCAACTCCCTCTGACTATTGTTGGTCAAGTCTGCGGATAATTTCTCACCATATATCAGGGAACCACTTAGACCAATGATGGCTAACCTTTTGGGGCTCCTGTGCCAAAAATTGTGTGCGCGCTGGCGCTCGTGTGCTCGCATGCCAACACCCAGAAGGCCATGTGTGCCCCCCACACTCCCTGCGCATGAGCATGCAATCCCGCCCCCTAACCTGCACTGCGCCTCACAACTGATTTTCGGCTGGTTTGAGGCCTTTTTCGGCCTCCCAGAGGCTTGAAAAAAGCCTCTGCAGGCCGAATAAACCCGTTTCATCACTTCCCGCCCCTGGCTGGCCCCACCCACCCTGCCCCATCCCTCCCAGGAGTTCCTCATGACCCATTTTGGATCGCAGGTAAGTGAAGGGCCTGTGTGGAGGCTCGGGGAGGGTGAAAAACACCTGGAAGTTTCCAGGCCCATTTCCTGTCTCCAGAGAGCCTCTGGAATCCGGGGAGGCTGTTTCACCCTTCCAGAGGCTTGAGGAAAGCCTCTGGAGCCCAGGGAGTGTGAACAACAGGCCTCCTGAATGTTTCGGAAGGTTGGAAATGGGGCCATTTCTTGTCTCCAGAGAGCCTCCGGAGCCTGGGGAGGGCGAAAACGTCCCCTGCGTCCCATTTTCACTCCCAAGCCAGGGCGGTGCAGGAGGCCGACTAGGCCACACCCACCATGGCCACGCCCACCCAGGAACCGGGCAGAGAACTGGTTTGTAAATTTTTTGAAGCCCACCCTTGCTTTGCCAGATTACTTCCTGCTTCAGATGAGTTTGAGTGCCATACAGAACCTCCATGAAAAAAACAGAAGGATCACCTCAAGGGTCTTATGGATCTGAATATTTTCCAGCAGGCGCTTAAGGGTTCCCTAGATATCTTCTGGGCAGTTTCACTGAATGCCTGGCGAGCTTTTGGCAACAGGAGAGGATGAAGCACTTGATAAGATTACTTCTGAATCTGGTCTTTCTCTTTTACTTGATCATGGGTGACTGTCTGATTGGTGAGGAGTCTAGGACAACTGATGGACAAAGTCAATTCCTGAATATATGAGCAGCCAGCAAAGAAGATGAGGCAGCAATAGAACAATCTGATGCTTTTGTATTACTGTTGCACTGGCAAATTAACATGGGATTACTTTCTTTAATTTAGCTCACATTTTGAGCATAACCTTATAGGAATGGAACGTTCAGGTTTTCCTTTAGTAACCGACTTGCTGTAACTAACTGCAAGATAAGAACTTTCCCAGGCTGAATAACAAGCGCCTTTCTTTTTCATGTTAAGACATGTCATCTCTAAACTGTATCTGTTCACATTCTATGGGACTCAGGTTGTCTTTTCCCATGCTAACACTTTATTTTTGATACTTTTGATACTATGCTCTTTTCAAGTCTTGTGCCGACATATTATTGGATGTTTAAGTTTTCATGATGTAACTGGGCAAATGATTTTTCTTAAACCAATCAACTTTTACATTGTTGTGCAAACTATAAAAAGAATTGAGAGTCTATGTTCTAGTCCCGTGATGGTGAACCATAGGGTGGCACGCAGAGCCATTTGTGCGGGCATGCGAGCCCCAGCCAAACTTACCTTCACTGCGCATGGGTGCGCCTCCCAGCTGATTTTCAGCCCGTTTGAGGCCTTTTTCAGCCTTCTGGAGGCTCAAGGGAAGCTTCTACAGCCAAGGGAAACCAAAAAATGGGACTTCCGGAAACAGTGGAAGTGCCCATTGCAGCCTCCGGAGGGCCTCTGGAGTTGGGGGGAGGCCATTTTTGCCCTCCCAGGGGCTCGAGAGAAGCCTCTGCAGCCTTTGGAGGCCTAAAAACAGGCCCGTTTCATCACTTATGGTATTTCTGGGCCGAAAAATCAGCTGGGAGGGGCGTGCATGCACAGTGCAGGTAAAGGGGGAGGGGGGAATGTTGCACACGCATGCTCAGGGGGGCAGGGCACATTGCATTGTGGGTGCTACTACGCGCACACACCACAACAAAAAGGTTCACCATCACTGTTCTTGTCTCTCTCTCTCGTAAAATCAGAATCCTTTTTATCTTGGAAAATTCCAAAGAAATCGTAAATTAAATGGTCTTGTCTCAGTATTTAATTGGGGTCCATCAAAAAACACTTCTCTTTTTAAGATCCTGTAGTCCCTATTTGAGGTAGAGTTGGGGCGACTGGATGGAGTTGAGCAATTTACTAGCCGGATGCCCTTCCAAAGGCTTATATGGAGTTCGGAGTAGATTTTGTTTTTCTTTGTGCCCTAAGAAAGAAACATCTGCTGCTACCTAGGATTGAACTCTCAAACTGCTAAAAGGGAGCTGAGTATCTTCACCACTAGGCCACCATTCCAATCACTTGGCCATCAAAACCCACTATATATTCTCCTAGAAATAAAACTGAAAAAACTGAAACATTTAATGTTAAGCATCTCAAATTTTTCATAAATCAGCTTCATTTATCTAAAAATTATCATTTTTCTTTAGGCACAGAACTGCAATTAAATTATTTGAAGCTAAAACCCAACTGCAGTGCTGTTATGTGGAACTTATTTAAGGATGTATCATAGCACTGCTATTCTATTAAACACAATGGTCCAGTTTCGTGATCTCTAACTAAGTAGCATAACATTTTAGCAATTACAGAAACAAATGCTAATATTGAGAAACTTGGCTGAATTTGGAAAACTTGTAATATGCAATATGGAATTTTTTAAGGTTTGATTTATAGTTCAAATCATTGGGAAAGGATCACTCAAGAGCCTGGAAAAGTCAAAACTAAATGGACACATAATCTAAATGCAATGCAATTAGAATGCAGTGATAGGATTTTCAAAGGAAAAATATTAAATTTACTCCAAATATTTAAAAAATCAGTATGTTTCATTGTTAGGTATGTATGTATGAAAATCAGTATATTTTATTGCTCCAGATTTGTTTGCCAAAATGGAGAAAATTGTTGGAAGCATAATAAGCTGATGGGATCTCTTTTTCACATGGTATTAAGTGGCAATGTTGTAAATTAGTTTTGGAAAATGATCCATACTTGAATGCAACAAATTTTAAAAGCTGAATTTATATATATTTTAGTACCACCAGAAGTTGAAAAAGGGAAATTCCAAACAGCATCACACCAGATGCACCTAAAAAAAGATATTAAAAAGATGTAAGTAGAAATCATGATATGTATCCTCTTTGTCTGAATCCTAGAGCACAAACTGCACCTGACCATCTTATACTACAAATTGCATCCTGCCCTTTAGCTGTCTCTGCCTGGCCTGCAGGTCAATTGGAAGTCAGAAAATAAAATGTAAATAAGACCAGCAGAGGGATGGGTGGGAGAAGAAGCCTAGTCGGACCCCCGCTCTGCTCAGTTGCCATGTGTGCCTTCAGTCAGCTGATAATAGAGAACTGTTTCTAAATCTACCTCTACCTCTACCTCTACCTCTACCTCTATCTATCTGTCTGTCTGTCTGTCTGTCTATAAGATGTTGAGACAAGGGGTGGGATTAAAAGTTTTAACAACCGGTGCTGTGGGCATGGCTTAGGTAGGGGGGGGGCGCGTGGCTTGATGGTCATGTGACTGGGTGGACATGGCTTGGTGGTCATGTTATTGGCTGGGTGTGACCAACTCAATATCACTCACATTGAGGCGCGCATCTCCTCGCTTGGCCTCTCATGACTGTGGGGATGCTGCAACAGTCGTAAGTGTGAAAAATGGTCACAAGTCACTTTTTTCAGTGCCATTGTAACTTTGAATGGTCACTCCACACAAGCAAAGTACCAGCAAAGGAGGGAAGAAAAACTCAAGAGAATTTACTGAGACAGGAAGTCTAGTCCTGCCAAGAATGTAATAAGGGTTAATGGAGAGGTAGTTTCTGTAAGCAACACCAGAATGTTTCCTTCCTGCCTTCCTTACAGGATTAGGCCAGTAATTTCTTCTAACAACTGGTTCTCCGAACTTATTAGAATGTTAACAACTGGTTCTAGCGAATTGATGCAAACTGGTAGAATCCAACCCTGGTTGAGACTCTAGAAACTAGAATGCAGAAAAGAGCAACAAAAATGATTAGGGGACTGGAGACTAAAACACACAATGAACGGTTGCAGGAACTGGGTATGTCTAGTTTAATGAAAAGAATGACTACAGATGGCATGATAGCAGTGTTGCAATATCGAAGGGATTGTCACAAAGAAGAGGGAGTCAAGCTGTTCTCCAAAACTCCTGGAGGCGGAAAACGAAGCAACAGATAGAAACTAATCAAGAATTCAGGAGAAATTTCCTATACAGTGGAACAGCTTGCCTTCAGAAGTTGTGGGTGCTCCATTGCTGGAGGCTTTTAAGAAGAGTCTGGACAACCCCTTGTCTCAAGTGGAATCGGATCTCCTGCTTCAGCCCTTCCAACTCTGTTATTCTGTTATTGCGATATGCAGCATATTGTGTGAAACAGATCTTTCAGTTTTAAAGATTTGATCAGGCATCCAAAGGCAGATTATTAGACTTCTTAACAGATGGCAAGATACCTAAAGTTCTGTTCTGTTCAGGGATGAGAATGGAAAGCAGGCTGGGTTATTCTAACTTAGATTTGGGTCTTTGGGATCTTCCCTCATCCCAAGAGGGTATATTGTGCTGCCAAATTATGTCACTGTCCCCCTATAAAATTCAAAGGAACATAGGAATTGGGAAGGGAGAATGCTAAGAATAATTTAGGAATTAATCACCTCTATTGTCTATGGAGATTCTCAGTCATCCAGGTCATGGTTGTCCCAAAGATGCTTTTTCAAGAGGCAACTGGATTTTTTTTTCCCTTTAAAGATGTTTTCTTCTCATCCAAGAAGCACCACTCAGGTCACCCTGAGGACATGGACAAACCTCCACATGGCCTCAGTGACTCTCCAAAAGAATGGAAACAACCAGCAATCTGCAAGGAATATAAATCCTTCCATTTCCCACCATCGAGTCAGCGCTAAAGAATTAAAAATGAGAACGTCGAATTGCCTCTTGAAAAAAAAAAGCATCTTTGAGTTCACCCCTATTAATCGCCCCTCTTCTTGAAATATAAGAAAAACGGGGGTTATTCTGTTGTTACCGCCTGCTGCCGGACAAATTCCAACTGAGGCTTTGTAGCCTTGAGAGCTGTATGCAACAAAATTTCATTTTAATGTATGCTGATTAGTGTATATTCAAAGTGACAATAAGATTTCCTATCCTATCCATATCCCAATCTATCCTATCCCAATCTATTTTATCCTAGTCTAATCCCAATCTATCCTATCCTAACCCAATCTATTTTATCCTATCTTATTTTACCCTATCCCAATCCCAATCTATCTTATCCTATTCCGATCTATCATATACTATCCACTCCCAATATATTTTATCCTATCAAACTCCTAATCTATCCTATCCTAATCTATCCTATCCCAATCTATCTTATCCTGTCTTATTTTATCCTATCCCAATCCCAATCCCAATCTATCCTATCCCAATCTATCTTATCCTATCTTATTTTATCCTATCCCAATCCCAATCTATCCTATCCTATCCCAATCTATCTTTTCCTATTTTATTTTATCCCAATCCCAATCTATCCTATCCCAATCTATTTTATCCTATCTTATTTTATCCTATCCCAATCTATCCTATCCTATTCCGATCTATCTTATCCTATCCTCTCCCAATATATTTTATCCTATCCCAATCCCAACGTATCCTATCCTATCGTATTCCCTTCCCCTTCCCCATCCTATCCTTTCCCGAGCTCTTTTCCTCGTCCATCGCCTTTCCGCCAGTCCTGAAGCTCTGGCGGAAGCGACTCCAGCCCCCCCCCAAAATCACTGGGCGGGGCGTCGGGACGGCCCACTTTAAGGCGCTTTCGAGGCGCGGGTCACGTGGGCAACGTCAGCTGACGGACGCCATTGCCGCGGCTTTTGAGAGAGAGGCGCGGGGGGTGGGGGGGAGGGCGCTTCTTCTTCTGCCGGAGCAGCGATGTCTTCTCCTACCTCGTCCTCCTCCGCCTCGGACGACACGGAGGCTTCGTCCGGAGCCGGAGCCACGAAGGAGGCGGCGGCGGCGGCGGCGGCAGCGCTGCTGCTTTGGGAGCGCGCCTGGTCCCTGGAAGAGATTCGCTCCAGGAGCCAGACCTGGTCCCTAGCGGCCGACGCCGGGGTAAGGGCAGGCGGCTTGGGTTTGGGCTGGGGGTGCAGAGGGAGCTAAGGCCAAAGCTACGAGCGCCTGCAGGGAAGAGAATCGAGCGTTTCCGGCTCAGCCTTCAATGCCCCGATTCCCCCGGGCAGCTTCCTTTCACCGAGCCGCCACTTTCCTTGGCGCTGACCCTTCTTCTTCCCCTTTGGGAGCCCTTCAGTTGGGCTGCCAGTCGCTCCGTTCGGATGGTTCCAAGTCAATCAATCGGATGAGAGAGCGAGAGAGAGATCTTCGAGGTCTTCTAGTCCAACCCTCCTGCTCAAGCAGGAGACCCTGTACAGGTAATCCTCAACTTAGGACCGCCATCGACCCCAAGATGTAGGTTGCTAAGTGAGAAATCTGCAAAGTGAGTTTTGCCCCGTTTTACCGCCTTTCTTGCCACGTAAATGAATCGCTGCCATTGCTAAATCAGGGCAGGGGGCTTCAAACTTGGCAAGTTTAAGACTTGTGGACTTCAACTCCCAGAATTCCTGAGCTAACATGAGTGGAGGAGGAATTCTGGGAGTTGAAGTCCACAAGTCTTAATGCTGTCAAGTTTGAAGACCCCCTGAATTAGGAACATGGTTGTTGAGGGAATCTGGCTTTCTCGTTGACTTTGCTTGTCAGAAGGTCGCAAAAGGGGATCATGTGACCCCAGGGACACTGTAGCCATCATAAATATGAGTGGTCAAGTGGCCGTGACCATGGGGATGCTGCAATGGTTATAAGTGTGAAAAATGGTCAGTCACTTTTTCCAGTGTCGTAACTTTGAACAGTCACTAAGGGAACTGTTGTAAGTCAAGGACTACCTGTACAATTTGAGAAAAGTGGCTGTCCAGTCTCTTCTTAAAAACCTCCAGTGATAAAGCACCTACAGCTTCCAAAGGCAAGCCGGTCCACTGCTTAATTGTCCTCACTGTTAGGTTGCTTCTTTCCTTGATTAATTTCCATCCATTGTTTCTTTAGGCCCCTTTATTACCCATTGATTCACCTCTCCATTTTATGTTATAACTTTCTGGAAATGCATCCAAAGGCTTCTTAAATTAAAGAAAAAAAGTGTTTGATGCTCCAGATCTTAACATGGCAGTGCTTTTACAGTCCCACCCATCTGCTATCTCTCCCTCCTTCCACACTGTGATTTAAATTCTGTACAAACACGTTTTTTGGCAGCTTTTGCAGTTTCTGCAAGAATTCTCCCAGCAAACCATCTCCAGGACCCATGAAATAAAGAAGCAGATGGACAGATTGATTCATGAAACTAAGACTATAGATTGTCGCCTGCATAATGTCTTCAACGGTTTCCTCATGCTTTCCAATATGCAGTTCATTGAAAATGTGAGTACGTTGCTTTTATATATTGTATTATGAATAGAGAAAGATTAATGTCAGATTTCTGTCTGATAAGGAAAATCTGAAAGAAGTTACAGTTAACATGTTATTTGTTTATTTAAAATAGTTCTGTTATTTATCATACAACGCGTCTTTAATTATTGCAAAACTTTTTATACAATTTAAAATACCTGCATATCAAATAATAGAAAACTAAACAAACCAGTTTATGATTAGTGGAGCCATTGTTATTGTGAGATTTTCTGTTGAAAATCATGCATTAACCCATGTTAAATTCAATCTGTCTGTTTCCATGCCTAAGAGAAGACTAGAACACAGTCTCCCAGTTTCTATCCTAGCACTGGCTCTGTTTAAAAATTAATTGCTGATTTTCTTCTCTCTGGGTTGAATGGTTTCCCACTGGCCAGAGTATCACCTCCATACTTCATGTTTATGTCCATGAATGCATAGAACGTCAGAGATAGGGCACCTTGTTTGACCATACTGGTGAGCAGTGGTGGGATTCAAAACATTTTACTACCTGTTCTGTGGGCATGGCTTGTTGGACATGACAGGGGAAGGACACTGTAAAATCCCATTCCCTCCCCACCCCACTAACCTGCTTTCCAGCTCCATTCTCCTGTGCAGGGCAACAAAAGAAGACCCAGCCAATCAGCTGGGACTCAGGAGGCAGAGAATAGATGGGGGCGGGGCCAGTCAGAGGTGGTATTTACCTGTTCTCTGAACTACTCAAAATTTCCACTACCAGTTCTGCAGAACTGGTCAGAACCTACTGAATACTACCTCTGCTGGTGAGGGATTACAGTCCAGCAAAGTAGTTGAGTATGCATAAAGACATGGCCATGGCAACGGGATTTGAGGAGCCATGGTAGAAATGACAAGGGAATCCTACTCAAACTCAGATGTACATAAGCTGACAAGGAGTTTGTCAACATGAGCTTCACTTAGTGGTTGTTCAGGATCTCGTAGTAAGAGCCAGGAATAATACATGCATCTCATCCAGTGCATGTCATAAGCTAGGGACTGATAAAAGTTTGACTTGCTCTACTATCCTTTACTGGTTTAAAGTATAATCAAGATGAGTTGGTGTTTTAGGGAAAGAGTTTACCCAACATTCATTACTTGTATCTGATTACTGGGCAGGCAATCAGTAATCTGGAGAGAGAGAGACAAAGGAGTCGTCTTTGGTCACCTTCCAGTGGCAGGTTGAATCTCCCAACAATCACTGCCAGATCTGGCCAGACCTGGGTTAGGTTTCCTCAAAACTGAAAACTTTCCTCCTATTTCTCTGGCACATGAATAGTATGTGTAATTGACATTAAGTATTACTTGAAATTATTTGTTTATAAACACTTAATGATGAAGTGTTGAACTTCAAGTCTCCAAATCTTCATTTGAATTACTTTGTTTATATTTCTAGAGAGTTTATGATGATGAAATGGATGAACTCGTATCCAAATCTGAAGGAGGAGACAAACTAGAACAGGCAAGTTTAATACATAAAAATAATGTCCTTTTGGGTAAAATCCAGTCTGTTTAAAATGTTGTAAGGGATTGATAGAAAGGATACAAACAAGCAGAAGCACACACTTTAATCAGAATGTTGTCCTTCATTGTTGTGAGTGTAACCAATGTTTATATATAATATAAATATTTATAAATAATATAAATATAAATTATATTTTAGAAGTAATATAAATATAAGTATAAAAATATAATATAAAAGCCAGCTGTCTTGGGGTCCAAATGGGAGAGTTCTACACTGGAGGTGGCTGCTGGATTGATGGCAGATGCTGCTTCACTCCCCGCAATGTCTGCTTTGTTTGAAGAGTTTCTGTTTTTACAAAAAATAGGCAATGCACTAAACTGCACTAGGCTCCTCATTTGTTTCTGTGTTGTACTGAAGTCTAAATTTTCTCTCTACAAGTTCAGGAATTGTTTATAACTCCCAAGATTTTACACGTTGTGATGTGCCCAACGATGCACCCTTTTATTCTGTGGAATATTCTCGCTCTTTAATATTTTGTACTCTTAGTTTATGATCTATAATATTCTGAGCAGAGTGTATACATTCTATTTTGTGGTCTACTTAGATCATTGAGTAGAATTTTTTTTTAGAATTTTTCTTTTATTTATTTAAGTTACCAATAATTGGAATAGTTTTGCAAGTTATCCTCTCCTCCACTGAATATTTGTGTTTTTTAGTTTAGTTGAAATGATATTTTATATTTTACATTCTCTTTTATTTATTTGTTTTTGTTTTGAGATTGGTTTGTCTACCAAGGAAAGGAGAAAGGAGTGAATGTTCTAATTGCGTTTCTTTATGATATATAGCCAAAATACAGCCTTTTCTTGTTTTATATTTTGACCTTTTATTAATCAGAAAAAATAGGATGGGTTGTATGTGTCCTATCTCTTCCTATTCCACTCTTAGGAATAGGAAATAGAGGCTTGGTGAGGTGCTTCTTGGAAAGTTTGCCATGGACAAGAGTTATGTCTTAAAATAGAAGGCCTTACCAAGGTATGAAAATCCAGAGAGCTTCTAGGAGAGAGAGATTTGCCTATGGGCTCAATCTTTTCACTACATCTTTGTACAGGTAGCATTAATTAAATATTAGCTAACTGGATAATTCTTTTTAGCAGAAAGGCTACAGTTTTATTTCCAGCTTCTGAATTTGATGCGACAGCTAGTTAAGTGTTAGGGGATGAAACTATTTGCTTTTGGGGAATGGTAAACTTTAGGTGGTGAGCTGAGGAAGATATGGGAATCAGAGGGTGGGTCATTCACAGGGATAATGGGAATAGTGGTTGAGATTGGTCCTGGTTTGCAGCCTTCAGTCTTCATCCATGTTGCCAGGTCACTGGATCTGAGGTGGCCCTGGACTCCTAATGCTATTTGTTGAACACCAAGTTAGTTTGAGAGTGCTATCACAAGTGACTTGATCTTGGCTAAAGCAGCAATCCTGGTTGGCCCAGAGAGGAACTTTGCCTTTCAGAGATACGCTCACCTGAATTTTTAGCTTAACACCAGCTTTAGAAGGATGGCCTTGTCAGATTATCTGTAGATTGATTTCCCTGAAAAAAATGATTGACAACAACATGTCTAGTCTCTGAGCTGCGTCATTCTAAAATTTTCGTAAAAGGTACATACAACAGAAGCACAAAATTATAGGAGTTATTCTATTGCTTGGCAGACACACTGAGAGCTATTATTGCCTCTACTATGTAAAAATTCAATTTTACTGTTTTCTTTGGTTATAGCCAGAGTTTTGATGAGATGATAGGAAAATACAGTGTAACAGAATGCCATACTTGAAGCTAAATTCTCCTTCCCTCTTTCACATTCTGACTAATGTTAAAACTTGCTCTGTATTAGCATTGTTGATTGTATTTTGAATATCATCTCTAACAAGACTCTCCCTTGTTCTCATAAAGATGAAAGGAGGGAGGGGAAGGAAAGCACCTACAGACGTGCAAGGTTCTATAACCTTATAATAAAAGTAAAATTAATACATGACTTTGATTTCCTTGTCTGGCCTATCTTGGACAATGCATGTAGTCCTTGACTTATTACCATAATTGGGCCCAAAATTTATGTTAATCAATACAGTTGAGTGAATTTTGCCTCATTTTATGATCTTTCTTCCCACAGTTGTTAAATGAATCACTGCCAGTTGTTAAATTAGTAACATTATTGTTAAGTGAATCTTGCTTCCCCATTGACTTTGCTAGCCAGAAGGTGCCACATAAGGTGATCACATGGCCCTGGGATACTACAAATGTCATAAATACATGCCAATTGTCAGCAATCGAATTTTGATCATGTGACTCTGGGAGTCATATGGAAAACAGTCATAAGTCACTATTTGTAGTGCCCTTGTAACTTTGAATATTCACTAAATGAATGGTTGTAAATTGAAGATTATATTCTATCCTCATTTCCCTATCTTTTCTAATAAGTTAGTTAGAAATTAGATTTTGTGTCTTATTTTGAAACATCTTTGGTAAGAGTTACTGATTTTCTAAAAGTTAATCACCTCGCCTTCATATTTTGCAAATCAGTTTTACAGCAAGTAATTTTACAGTGATGACCAAAAATTATAACTTCTTCCATTGTATGTAAAAATTATGGGATCGGTATATTTTGATTTTCTAGGAGAAAACCCGTGAACAGAAAGAAGCTGATTTGATTCCCAAGATTCAGGAAGCCATCAATTTTGGACTGCAGGTATTAGACAGTGCCTTTGAACAACTGGACATAAAAGCAGGGAACTCAGACTCTGAAGAAGAAACAAATGAAAGGCTGGAACTTATCCTGGAGCCTAAGGTAATGGAACTTGATATTTCTGGTGATTTCGGTTTTACTGGCTTGACTTATTCAGTAGTAAAAGCTGTTTAATGACCTCTTGATACATTAAAGCAAAGATGTCAAAACTCAAGGCCTGCAGCCCACACCCGGCCTGCGGGGTGCTTAGATCTGGCCCACGGGGCCACCTTGGAAACAGCGATGGGCTGGCTTGCATGCCTCTGCCAGTGAAAAGGGAGCCTGGGGGCTGCGCGCAGCCCCCCTGGTCTCCCTTTTCAGCTGCAATGGCCTCCTGCAGCCCTCTGTCAGCAAAAACGGAGCTCGGGGGGCCGTGCCCATTTTCATTGGCAGAGCACTGCAGGAAGCTGTCCCAGCCGAAAACAGAGCCTGGAGGCGGGGAGGGCTGCCCGGGCCGTCATAGGTGCCCCAGACATGAGTGGCAAAGAGCTGGTAACGCCCCCCTCCCCCCGAGATAAAACACAACCCTGATGTGATAATTTTTACTTGTTATTGGTAATGTGGCAGCTAAATTGAAGTCTTAGGAATTGGTAATTAGCCATCAAGAGGTGTGCAGATGGTTATATTTTGAAGTTTAATCTTTAAAAAGTGTTTTTGATTTTTTTTTTCAGGATCTTTATGTTGATCGACCTTTGCCATACTTAATTGGCTCCCAACTGTTTATGGAACAAGATGATGTTGGGCTTGCTGATCCGTCTAGTGAAGGTAGGTGAAAGAATTAGTAATACATTTTTACAGTTAATTTATTTTAAGGCTTATTATATGGGCCAATTACTATTCATCAGGGACAGTGCTGTGGCTCAGCAGTTAAGACACTGGGCTAGTTGGCTGGAAAGTTAATAGCCCAGGTTCAAGGCATGAGCTCCTGTCCTCGCCCAGCTCCTGCCAACCTAGCAGTTCAAAAGCATGTAATTGTGAGTAGAGAAATAGGTACCATTTCAATGGGAAGGTAACAACATGACATCATGCTGGCCATATGGCTGTAGGAACCTCTTCAGACAACACTTATCATCAAAGCAAAGATGAGCACTGCCCTCTATAGTTAGCAATGTCTAATGGAGTAAAATCCATAAAGACTTCCTACTATTTACTAGATATGTGCAAAATATTTAATCTTCAGTGACAGAAAGAAGAGAGAAGAGTATTCTCTCCTGGACCATAACGATTCAGCTGTTTTGAGAATGGTTTAGCAATTTTCTGAAAATATATTTAATTATAATATGGCATGTAATATATCCAAAGCACCGCAAACCATTTGTGTATGTGTGTGTGTATGTATATACATATGTACCTATGTATGTATATAAAAAGAAAGATTGAACTAAAGAAAAAGAAATGTATAAAGAAGTGACTTCCAATCTTCATCAATAGTATAAACTGGTCTGATAGCTTTTCACCTCTATGGGAGCTGAACAAATTGTAAGTTTACAGAAGTTACAAACAGTTTTTTCCATAACCCATCTGTTATCTATAAACGAATCCATAAGACTTCTACTTTTTAATCTGCATTAGTAAAACGACTATAAAAAGGATTTCCAGAATTTCATAAAACCATATCTTATTTTAATTCTGATAAAATAAATCAACTTTATATTCTTTTTGCTTCTGAAAATCTTAACTTTTAATTTATTCATATACTGTTGTGGTATTTGATCTCTCAAGTTCTTTTTTGTCCTATTGCATAGACTTCTTTGAAGCTTTAACAAGCCTCTTTTGTATGTCCAGTAAAAAGTCCTTATCCAAATCATTCTTTTGGCCTGTGACTTGTATTCCACTTTAAATTTTTTAAATCAGAAAAACATAATTCAAAAGACATGCAAAACATTTTTAAAAATAAAGAAAGATGGAGAAAAGCTATATTCAGCGACCAGCTTTTTACATAATTGCTATATAGAATGTTGGGATTATAATTTCCAGAAATAAAAGTAAATTTATGTGATAATAAAGGCAGAATACAAGTAAATAAAAATAAATAAATTCCTGAAATAGAGAAAGGCATTCTGGGTACAGGTAGTCTTGCAACCATTCATTTAGCAACTGTTTGAAGTTATAATGGCATTGAAAAAAGTGAATTATGGCCGTTTTTCACACTTAACAGCCATTGCAGCATCCCCATTGTCACATGATCAAAAGTTGGACACTTTGCAACTGGCATGTATTTATGAAGGTTGCCGTGTCCCAGAGTTATGTGATGACATTTCGCGACCTGACAAGCAAAGTCGATGGAGAAGCCAAATTCACTTAAGAACTGTGTTATTAGCATAACAACTGGCAGTGATTCACTTAACAATTATGGCAAGAGAGGCTGTAAAATGGGGCAAAATTCAGCTGCCTTGCTGAGCAACAGAAATGTTGGTTTCAGTTGTGATTATAAGTTGAGGCCTATCTGTATAACCAGTTAAAGAAACAGTGCATAAATCTTGTCTTTTCCCTATGGAACAGAAGGTTCAGTGGATGGTGATCACGGAAGCCTGATAGACAGTGAAGGAAAAGAAGAAGAGGTGAGTGGACTATCTCTTGAGGAATTTTAGAAACTGGGAAGTTTAGTTACTTATCAGTTTATTCTACTGGTGGGAATGTTTTTTTTTAAAATTCAATTAAATTTAAATTAAGTACTTACTATCCCTATCATAGATGAAAACAATTCAGATAGTGTTTCAGAAGAATTGCCATCTAAAAGGCTGTTGCACAGAAAAGGTCCAAGAGAGTGTTGACAGCATGATATCAAGTTGAGTGCCACTGTTTGATTTTTGTTTTACTTTTCAGGAACTGGAAGAATTTGGGACTATAAGTGATGAAGATCACAAACAGGTAAGAAATGCATTTTGTCGAGTTTCAGTCCTCTGCAAGTAACCATTGGGTTGAAAAAATAAGTAGCATGAGAAAATGTTTTGATAAGATGCCATTGACAAAAGCAAGTTTTCCTCTTTTATTTAAATAATCCTGTACTCCATACTAGACAGAAGGGAAAAGTATAAGGCAAATTTCTTTCCCCCCCTCAATCTGTCTCCAGACTGTTTTATTTCTAGGCACCCGGATTGAAAATTATGGTCTACTGAGATCATTTCAACAGTTGTTTTTAATACATGTCCTCTTTTTTAGCATCATTTTTCAAGATGGAATGTTTACTATCTCAATTCTTTCTGCAGTTATTTTTTTTCTGCCTCTGTGCAACCTTCCAGTAGTTTTATCAGTTTTTATCGGTTCTTCGCAACTTCCCTGTCTTTGAAATTATCATTTGCGTTTTGACTAGAGACAGGAAATAGAACCTATGTAGCTTAGTGATGAAACTTGATTCTAACCATTATTTCTGATTGTGTTTTGAAGACACTTTCAGGTTATTAAGCAGAAGCATTCAATAAGAGAAGAAGGCAGAGCGATATGTTCTGGATATTCTTTCACAAACAAGGGAAGACATTTAAGTCAAAAACTGGCCAGATCTATTTCACTGTAGGAAATTTCTTTCGCAAGGGCAGTGAATATACAGTACATTGTTTGTTTTTCCAGAGAACAGTACTAATGAGTGATGAAGATGAAGATCTTTTTGGTGACTATGAAAAGGGGGAAGAGGAAGATGGTGACCTAGAAGAAAATACAACATTGGTAAGAAATTGCTGCTCAATAGCATTGGCAGTTTTATAAGAAAGTGTTAACGAAGCATATTAGTAAGGTGCTTATAGCATGGATTATAGCACTGAAAAGTACAAAGCATTAATGTGATCAGTGAAATTGTTTATAAAATACTTGTTCCAGTATTATATTGTGCCAACCCAGATGCTTTAGGACTTCCTCCTTTTGCCAATTCAGAATCTGCTGTTAGTCCTTTTTCCTGTGATCAGAATGTTATATAAGAATCTAATCTTCTTAGCAAAGCATAATACAAAATATACATAGCTTGTTTGAGGGTCAGCCTGAGTACAGGGATATGCAAAGAGCTAGTTCATTACTCTTTTTTCCATATTTGTGCCATTGGTATCAAAACTGTACTGAGCAGAGCAGAGCAGAAAAACCTTACTGGCAGCAAAGAAGAGTTAGAGAGGAGAGAAAATTAAAATAGCTCTGTCATAATTTAATGGCACAAACTGAGATAGTAGGAAATTGACCATTGAGCTGAAAGGTGATAGAATGGTAGTTGGACTGGATTAATAAGGGAAACCTGACTAATTTGGCTTAATCTGCTGTATTGAACCAAGATTTTGCGGTTTGTAAATTATTGTTTATGCCTGCATATGACTGTATAATGCAGGTACAATGACAAGGAAGATGCGCTTCTTAGAACATCAGATAACATGACTTCACTGAATCTGAAGAATAGCTGGGTGTCTTAGACAAATAGAAATTATTGGGTATTGCAAGCAACTTGGCCCATGGCATATAATAGTTTAAAGATGACAACCAGAAATTGAATTATACCCAGAAGTTTATTGGAAACCAGTAAGTTCACAAAGCAAT
Source organism: Hydrophis major (assembly GCA_033807585.1). Classification (NCBI taxonomy): domain Eukaryota; kingdom Metazoa; phylum Chordata; class Lepidosauria; order Squamata; family Elapidae; genus Hydrophis; species Hydrophis major. The sequence continues at coordinate 29,697,882 of CM066332.1, read as the reverse complement.
TTTACATATACTGGGTACATTCGATACTATATGTGCTATTATATTCTAAACCAGCTGAACTTCCACATTTTCAGGTACTGTCTAATGTGGAACCATGGAGTGCAAGTGGGAATGACCATAAGTAGTGTCTCTCTTTAGGAAAGAAACTAGAGGATCAATTATACTGGACTTAATTCTTACTAATAAAGATGAAATGATAGAGGGCGTTGAAATTGCAGGAGTTTTGGGGGAGTGAGACCATATCATATTGGAATTCAATATAATGCAGACACAAGCAATAAAACAAAATCAAATTAATGTCTTAGACTTTAAAACAGCTGATTTTAACAAACTTAGAGTTTGGGAAAGATTCCATGAATGAAAATCTTAAAAGGGGAAAACAACTCAAGAAGCTTGGGAAACTCTGAAAAAATGTGATTATAAAAGCCCAGTCCACCACAATGCCACTGGAAAAGAAAAACAAGAAATTCAAGAAAAAACCAGCATGGATGCATAAAGAACTGTCTGATATAGTGAAAGACAAAAAGGATAAAAAAATGAAAAGACAGACACATAACTAAAGCAGAATACCAGCTTATAGCCTGAATCTGTAAAGATGAAGTCAGGAAAGGCTAAGAATGAACTAAGACTTGAAACAAATGTCAATAATAAAAATAAAAATATATATTTCAACGTGTAAAAAATAAGAAAAAAGTCAAGGAAATAATTGATCCACTAAGGAGAGAAGATGACAAAGAAATGACAGATCGGAGGAGAAAGCAGAGGTGCTTAATTCACTCTTTGCATCTCTCTTCATGCAGGAAGATAATACAGCCCAACCTACCAAAAAAACCCCCATAAAAGCAGATTAGGAATACAAATTAAAATAGGCAAGAAAATTGTAAAAGAACACCTGTCCACCCTAGACTAGTTCAAATCACCTGCACCAGATGGATTACATCCCAGAGTTCTGAAGGAGCTGGCAGATCAACCATATCGTTCAAAGATCCTGGAGTACCGTGGAACTACCAGAGGATTGGAAAAGAGCTGACATGATTCCCATGTTCAAAAAAGAGAAAAAAGAGGTCCAGGAAACTTCAGACCAATCGGCCTGACATCAATACCTGAGAAGATCTTGGAAAAGACCATCAAGCAACAGATCTGTACACTCCTAGAAACAAGCAAAATTATATGCAGAAACCAACATAGGTTTGTCAAAAGCAGGTTATGCCAAATGAATCTTATTTCACTCTTTGACAAAGTGACTAAATTAGTGACCAGCGAAATGCTGTGGACATAGTATACTTGGATATTAGTAAACCATTAAATTAACTTTTTAGTAAGTTAGAAAAATGTGGGATAGACAGTATCACCACTAGATTAATTTGTAACTGGCTGACAAACCATGCTCAATATGTAATCCTTAATGGAACTGCATCTACATGGAGCAAGTAAGCAGGTTCTGGGATACACCAAGGTTCTGTTCTAGTCCTATGTTTTTTTTTTAATATTTTCATCAACAATTTAGATGAAGGAATAGAGGGGAAATTCATCAAATTTGTAGATGACATCAAGCTGGCAGGAGTAGCCAACACCCCAGAAGATAGGCTTCAGATTCAGAAGGATCCCAACAGACTTGAACACTGGGCCCTGTCTAACAAAATGAAATTCAATGGTGAAAAAAGTAAGGTTTAGGCAAGAAAAACCAAATGTACAGATATAGAATAGGTGGAACCTGGCTCAAAAGCAGTAACTGCAAGAGGGATCTAGGAGTCCTAGCAGACAACCACTTAAATGTGAGCCAGCACTGTGCTTCAGCCACCCAAAAACCCAATGTAATCCTAGGCTGCATTAATAGTGGTATAGTTTCAAAGATCACATGAAGTGTTAGTACTGCTATATAATACCTTGGTAAGACCACACTTGGAATGCTGCTTTGAGTTGTAGACTCCTATATCCCTCTCGCAGTTCCTTCCATGTGCTCTTATTAGTTTGAAAATTGTGTTTTTCCTTCTAACATTTCCTAGTCTATAATATGTCTGGCTTTAAGTAATGTATGAATAAACTTTTCTAAAAACATAACAAAGTGTGTCTTTTCTCCCTCTTACCCATTTCTACTTCCCTACTTGGAACTCCAAAGAAAAGACCTACATCGTTTGCTGATGAGCTTACAGCCCGAATCAAAAGGGAAGAGCTAAGTAAAGAACAGAAAGAACAATTATGTAAGCAATTCTACACCTTTTTTTTTCTTTTGCTGCATAAAGTATGATAGAAAAAGATTTTCTAATATTTTAAAATAATTTTTATTTTCAGTAAACTGTTATACTACAACCTACCTTTTAATATCTTTTAATTAATGCACAAAGGAAAGTATTCACTGGAATCAAGGAGAATTATTTAAATGTATCTTACATTTTAAAATATATACTAGATCAAGAAATTATTTATTCCAATGAACTGTTTCTATTATGAAAAATATTCTTTGTCCACAGTTAAATGTAATTCTGTTTTGTTAAAAGTATATCCAATACATCCAAGCTCAAAAGAATTTTTTTCCTGACAGAGATGTAGCAAAAGTTATTTTATTCCTTTAATTGTAGATTAATTCGGCTCTGGAAGAAAAAAGAAAATGATAATCTGGCAAGACCTCTCCCAACCTATTCTCTAGAACTTTGTATTTAACCACTAAAAGAAATAAAATCAGATTGATTTGAAAATAACAATTTAAAATAAAACAAGTCAGAATGATTAGGATATTTAGTAAAGAATGGTGGTTCCTAATGAATATCTGAAAAATGATGAAACAATACAAAATAACATGCTCCATCATTTCAATTACTCCTCTACCACATGGATCCAGTCTCTATTCAGAAAGGATAGTTCAGAATATCTTTTCAGTAACAGCTGTTGGGGGGAGCATTAAATCTAGCCAGGGATAAATCCAATCAAAATTTTGGGGTCATTATGTGACTAAGTTATTCTGGCTAATTCAAGAAAGTGTGCAGAGTAAGTCAAGAAGATATTTTGGGTAGAATCGAGAAGTCTGCTCTGCAGTGGCCCATTTTAAGATCAAATAATGTGTGTGATCATAGCCCATAGTTGTCACAGGGTGATGTCTGGCCATGAAAAGCCATAAAAATGCAGTTTGGCGGAGGGAGGGAGGGAGGGAGGGAGGGAGGAAGGAAGGAAGGAAGGAAGGAAGGAAGGAAGGAAGGAAGGAAGGAAGGAAGGAAGGAAGGAATCAGAATTAAAGGGGCAAAGCCAGTGGAGGGAAAAAAAGGGAACTTAAACCTATAGAAAAAATGAAAATCCGGGCAGATGACAACTTTTCTGTTTATTGCACTTTTAAATGTTTCATATGTAACGCAGTCGTGAAGAAAAGAAAAAATGGTCATATTTTCTTCTTGAACAGATACGAAAAATAAGACTACAGTCACTATTAAGGAAGATGTTAATGCTGACTCAGATGGTAAGTTGGGGTGAGTGGTGGGTTGTCCTTAGGAGTTGCATTTCCTATGAGAAGAGAAAGACATGAGAGCAACCTCATTTAGGAGGTTGAAGGATGGCTATTTATTTATGTTCAGAAAAAGGTCGTATGGAAAAGTTGTGTGAGAAGCTTGCATGCTTTTTTATTACCATATATTTTAGCTATTTTGTTGGCTTTAAAGTCTTTTCTCTTATATAAACCCCCTTTCAGTACATTTTAAATGCTATGGAAATTGTACTAGAAGCTGAAAAACAACAAAAAATGTTAACATTTTTACACTCTCAATTAACTGGATCGAAAGAAATTTGAGTTTTGAATCCCCAAAAATTGTCCAGGAGATTGTACAAACAAAGCTTCTGTGGCTCCTTTGCCCTAATCTTCTGTGGAATGGTTAGTAGGTGCGGTCAATGGAAAACTTTGTTCCTAATCATACTATCTTACTATCTGTCTGAGAACCACATAGCTATCTTTTTTTAGCTCCTTTGATGAAAACATTTATCTTATTCTAGATGAGGATATATTTAAACCTCCCAAGCTAACTGATGAAGATTTCTCACCCTTTGGTTCTAAAGATGGACTCTTCAGTGGTGGGACAGGACTCTTCGATGATGATGAGGTTAATATATGGTTTATATATTCCTTTATGAAACTAGCTAAGGACATCCAGCATATTTGGATGCAAGGAAGGAAACTACTTTGAACCTAGGTGCAGGTATCTCCATGAAGAGGCAGATGCATCCAACCCCCAAAAAGATTATAGGATAATCTACGGTAGTAATCACTGCACTGCAGCTTAATTTGACATTTTTGACAATTTAAGTCTACTTAATTCAGGCATATATCTTCCTGGCATAGTATAGCTAACATGTAAGCCTGGAAATGGACATGGCTTCTTTCAAGAGGGATTGAGAGGAGCACACTTATACCCTCCAGGGCCCCTTTCCCCCACTTCATATCTAAATAATTGTATGTCCTTAGAACTAGACAAAAAAGCTTGATGGAACCTCTGCTCTTTTATGCTGTACAGTTGTGTCAAAAGAATATAATACATATTTCATTCAATTGTACTACAGTCTTTTATTTTAGATTTGGGTTACATAGGGAGAGTCTTCCACCCCTCAAAATATTACAATCCTGTTCTGAACAAAGTTAAGCAGGAAAGAATTAGCATATTTCTCACAGAGTTATTACCTTGATCAGAAATCGGGTAATATAACTGAAGGAGTGTGAATTGGGTAGAGGATGTTATGCAGAAAGAATATTTTGCCTATTACTTAGACAGTTTTACCAAATATTTAGCTGTTCAGAACAGCTAAAGAGGGCAGGCCTTTTATTCTTGAAACCTAGGGCTAATGAGGTCCACAAGATCTAGGCAAGTCAGTTTGGTGTAGTGGTGAATGTGCTAAATGAAAGTCATAAGTCAGGAAGTAACTAATGATAAGCAACATTGTGGTATTCTTTGTGTGCAGGCTAGGCCATTATGACTTGCTTAACAACCATGACTTTTTTTAAAAAAAATCTTGGCTTTGTATTACATATAAACACAATTTTTGTCTATATTATACATATATTTTATAGTGTCTCGGATTATAGAAGGATCTCGCACCAAAGTTTGATGAAATCTGAAGTTAACTGCTTTTTTCACATTATAAACTGCATTTCCTTATGAGCTCTAAGTACCTGTTACTATATATACATAGAAGCCTAAATAGACAGAAACCAAAAAATTTTATATGTAAAATTGTATGAAAAGTAATTTGTGTTTTTTGCAGTATTTATATACTATTCTGTTCTCTGAATCTAAAATACATTCTGCTATGACATATATTCTATTTTCAACCAGAAGGATCTTTTTGCTGAACTGCCAAAAGAGGAAGATTCAAAGGAAAAAGAGGCACGAATCCCAATAAATGGTAGTAAGAATTTTTTTTAATTAAATTTAAAGATTTAATATTTAGCACAAGAAAACTTTGTAGTTCATTTGGGAAATATGGTCTTTTTTTAAAAAAAAGTGGTTTTGAAATTATATTGATACAAACATGATCTGATCCTAGATGAGGATATATTTAAGCCTCCCATGTAAAGAATACTGTAGAATGCAGATTTATTTTTCAACTATAAAATGTGATTTCCCCACAAAGAGCCTTTCACTGATTCTCTTTTATTATCATGGGATATACATAAACTTTTATCTTCAACACACTTCATTGCCACCTGTTGCATTGGCAACAAATCTTTCATAATTCCCTCAGAGTCATCTTCCTTATGCTCTACATTAGTGACCCCCCAATATTTTGGCCACCAGGGACCAATTCTGTGGAGAAAAGTTTTTCCGTGGACCAGAGGGGATGTAGTTTTGTGTGCTGCCTGCATACCATACTGCTTTGGTTGGTTGTGTGGCCCGATTGCTGGTATGCCATGGCCCAATGCCGGTCTACAGACCGGGGTTGGCTGCTGTTCTACACTGTGAGACTTCACTGTTTCCTCAGCCCTTCTATTCCATTTACCCACAGGTGATAGGCATCATATTAGATAGCACCATATCCACTCCATCAAAGTCCTCAGGCAAAAGGACTCCCAGTAGACATTGTTAGATGTCATCATCTTACAACTATAATATTGTAAAATGTCACATCTGTAACAATGGAAGCTGCCATCCTTGTGCTCATGAACAGTCAGGAGTAAGGCAGACATATCCTTAAAGGTATAGTGTTCAGAGTTTTGCAGCATAAATTCAGTGCCAGAAAAGTAAACAAAGATGGCAGAGGCTTCATTTAACTTCTTTATAAACACAAAGTAAATTTTACAATACCAGTTGTAGATTTCTCCAACATGGAGCAAACTCAAACAGAAGCAGACATGTTAACAGGTTCAGAGCAGAATAGCAACTCAGGAGCTGAGAAACAGACATTAGTTTCACTTTAGTTTAGCAAGCAAGCAGAGGAGAGAAGCAGTTTCATTTTCAATAAACAGACTCAGAGCTTAACATAGCTTCAGTGCTGCAGAGCTTAATATAGAGCCATGTCTAGGCTACTTCTAGTTTCAGTTTCCAAATAGTCCTCATTGGCTGACTTAGTTACTATGCCTATTCATTGGCTGACCTTGTTACCATGCTCTATTCCAGTTCATGAATATACTCTGACACATATTCCTCTGAAAAGGAAGTTGACTTTAGGATAGTTTCAATTTGATCCCTTTTCTATGCTTTTTAGAACCATCATTAAAAGCAGTAAAGAAAGTTCCTCCTGGAGCAGTTTCTCTCTTTCCAGGTATGGATAATAAAAAAAAAAAAGACCATTGATCTGTAAATATTTTTTTTATCTTAACTTACTTAACAGCCCTTGCATGTTTGCAATGTTTCTGGAGATTGAATGGCCTTCATCTGGAAATGTTCTGGCATATATAGTTACTGCAATTAATTCTCCAACCATTTAGATCTCATTGCTCTCCTGAGCTAATATAGATGAAGTCTATATTACATATGTATATTAATACATAATAAAATGTTATTGTCTGAAATTTAGGAATTGTGCCTTTGTTCCTGCTTTTACTTTTTTGTAACCATATCAACATTTCTAACTCGTATTTCTCTTTTTAAAAACTGGCTTTTTTTGGAAGGAGGCTACACTCCTATCCTTATTTTTTCCTCATTGGAATTATTAACATTTAATATTTGTTAATATTTCCTCTCCTATTATCTTTTTAAGGACAGTGTGTCTTTTCCTATTACTTTTCCTGTTATGAAATTATATTTATTGTTACTCAATATTTTTAATATTAGATTTTTAGAGTCTAGGATACATATTTGAATTCACTCAGTTTTAGTTTCTCTTAACAGAAAAATCAGCATTATATGGTCATTTTTCCCCCAAGTTTCTGTTACTTCCTGTTCCTTCTCTTAAGTATTCTGTAATGGTTAATATTATTAAGCTAAGAATTCTCTTGCACTTTCTCCACTCTGAGAACTAGAAGGATGTCGGCAACGCAACTTTTCAAAGGACCATGCTTGGCCTTTCTTTTTCTGTCCACACCAGCAAGGCGGAGCAGCAACCATTTCAGGCAAAATTCTATCAAATGCCTTGGTTAAACATACTTAACAAACCACAGATAGTCCTTGACTTATGACCACAATTGAGCCCAAAATGTTTGTTGCTATGTGAGATATTTGTTAAGTGGATTTTGCTCCATTTTACGACCATTCCTGCCACAGTTGTTAAGTGAATCGCTGCAGTTGTTAAATGAATCTGGCTTCCCCATTAACTTTGCTTGTCAGAAGGTCACAAAAGAGGATCACATAACCCTGGGACACTGCAACCATCATAAATATGAGTCAGTTGCCAAGCGGCTGAATTTAGATCACATGACCATGGGGGTGCTTGCAACGGTCGTGTGAAAAATGGTCAGTAACTCACTTTTTTTCAGTGACGTCGTGACTTTAAATTAGCGACTGCCTCAGAATGCAACCATTCATAGTTATTACAAGGATGAAAAAGTAACACTATGACAAATGCCCACATTTACATCCTCCTTTGCAGAACTGAAAAGCAACGGGAAGCTGAAATAAGATCATAAGCACAAAAATGGCCATGCGATGCTTTATTTAGCACCTGCTTCGTTTAATGACTGAGTTGCTGGTCTCAATTGTGGTTGCTAACAAGTCTATCTCCAAGGTCCTTTCCAACTCTATTATTCTGCTCTTCTGTTATAACAATAAGGCAGAGGGAAGGAATGAAGAAACCAAAAACTATCATGGTGTACATCTTTTATATCATAGCTGTTGCAGTATATAAAGGCTAAGCAACATGGTTATAAATCCCCAACTTGAAAAGATTCCTATCTTAAATTAATGGTTTAAGGGAGGCTCGCTTTCAACAGTGTCTCATAAGCTAGCAAAATAGTATTGCATATTAGGTAACAAGAAAGCATAAAGCACACTGAAAGCATTCTACCAGGATTCATTATTTATACTTATACAATATTATTTATTGGATTTAAAACCATGTTCTGTTACTTTAAATACTTCCTGCTGGCCAACAGTGGGATTAAAATACTCTTGGTTTAACAGTGCTATAGATCTGAATAAACATTTTCAAGTTTTGTCATTGTTACTTTGGGGAGAACTGTTTTGCTTTAGAAACCTCTTCCTAGAAATATTGTTAAAGAATAAGTTGACTTCTAGATAAAATGGTACTGTCCATTGATAAAGAAGTGGAGTATCGGTATAGTTGGAAATTGAACAGTGAATTTTATGCCTAATGATTTATAAGGCAAAGTTGGTTTGTTCCAGTGAGTTTGAAAATGTTTTTTAAACTAAACAATTTATAGTACTCCAGCTCTAGGTATCAGATGACTATTTTCAAACCCTCTTCATAGGTATAAATGATGTATTTAGTCCTTCTTCAGTTCCACTGGAGGAAGAGAATAAAAAGTTGACAGAATCAATCACAGATAAATCTTCCAAGCCATATGAAGTTCCTGGTCTGTTTGAGGAAGATGACAACTTTGAATCCAGTAAAAGTAGTAGCATTATACGTAAGTTTCTAAAACTTAAACATGTTAATGCCTTCTCCTTTATCATAATTAAAAGAGCTTAGAATCTCTTTAGGCAATGTATCTTAGTTTGTGATGGTGCCCTTGATAGTGAAATATGAGCTATTTTTCTGTAGTCTCCTGTTAATATTAAGACTTTATTGAATATTACATTTAATTTATATCTTTAATGATGTGTGGAAATATTCAATAAACTATAGTACACAATAAATATTTTAATTATGTGTGAGATCCCTCAATTATTTTTATATACATATGTATGAAGTGTTTTACCAGTATTACTGTTTTATTAATGGACTTCCTCTCTTGGTGATAAATCTGATTCTAAAGTGAATTCTTTGTGTCTTATTTTGAAACAGCCAAATCTTCTGTGGATTTCTTTGATGTTGATGGGGATCTATTCAAGGAAAAGCCTGACACTGTCAACATTGCAAAAAATGTAATTTTTCTTTTCGTACAGATTTTTTTTGAAAAAAGTGCCACATTTAGGATTAGTTTATAATGACTTGTTTCAGTTTCAACATCCAGTGAACTTAGATACGAATCAATTTAACACCCCCTCCTTCCAAATCCACCAAATATTTTGCAGTTAGTAAAATGCAGATAATGTTGGACCTGCCACAAGTTGAATTTCTAAATCAAAATTATCCTTGATGCCATTTGTTGAGAAAAGTATAGTTTACTTGAGATAAAGTGTATTGCAGTAATGCAAAGCCAGAACTGAAAATTGTGCACCCAAATCGCTAAGTTCTCCTTTTCCCTCTCTTAACTGTCTCTCATTGCTGACCCCAGTGTAACCAATCAGGTTCTGGTAAAATGTTTTCCTAACTGTCCAGCTTACATTTGATACCTTCCAGATTTATTAATATGTATGTGCATTGTGTATTTTTAAGAGTCAACATTCTTCTGCTGAGAAGTTTAAAAATTTAACTCCAGCACATTTCACGAGTCAGAAAAACCTATTCTCTGATGATGAGGATTCTGAAGTAAGTTCTTAATCGTTCAGTTACAATTAAATATTGCATGTACCACCTCCTTATTGAAATACTGTAGCTAGGAATGACTATGTCTCCTTTGTAATGTTAGCATGATCCCTGAAGGCCACAAGTATAATGAATTGTTATGATTACTGGCCATGGAACTCAGATTATTAAGATTTCTAGACATGGACTATCTACATTGCACTCAATGTGCAACTCAGTGTAGTTGACTCATTCAATGTATAGTCCCCAACAGAACTACATCTACATGGAAGGAAGGGAGCAGTGGGTTACCCCAAGGTTTCATTTTAGGCCCAGTACTCTTCAACATCATAAACTATTCAGATGAGGGAAAAGAAGAGGAAGATAGGCTCAAGATGCAGATGGTTCTCACAGACTTGAACACTGGGCCCTTTCTAACAAAATGAAAAAGTAAGTTTTTATACTTAGGCAAGAAATATCAAATGTACAGATACAGATTAGGTGAAACCTGGCTCAATAGCAGTAACTGAGAGAGGGATCTTAGAATTTTAATGGACAATCATTTAATATGAGCCAGCAATATGCAACAGCAGCCAAAAAAGCCAACCAATCCTAAGTTGTATTAACAGGGATAGAATCATGATCCTATGAGGTATTAGTACCATTTTATAAAGCCTTAGTAAGACTATACTTAGAATACTGCATCCAATTTTAGTCACCATATTGTAAAAAAGATTCAAAGACTCTGGAAAGAGTGCAGAAAAAAAAGCAACAAAGATGATTAGGAGGCTTGTCTAGTCTAGTGAAAAGAAGGATAAGGGGTGACATTATGTTCAAATATTTAAGCCACAAAGAAGAGCGGAGTCAAACTATTTTCCAAAGCACCTGAGGGCAGGACAAGAAACAATGGATGGAAACTAATGAAGGAGAGAAACAACCTAGAATTAAGGAGAAATTTCCCAAACAGCAAAAATAATTAACCAATGGAGGTTTGTCTTCAGAAGTTGAAGGTGCTCCATCAGAAGAGACTTGGCAGCCACTTGCCTGAAATGGTATAGGATCTCCTTGTTAAGCCTGTGTTTCCCAACCTGGGTTAAAGAGACAAGCTAAACAGAATGTGCAGCGTTAGTCGGATAGGCACACAGATAAATGAGTGAGATAAGTTTGTGTGTTTGTTAACATACAGTAAAAATAACAGATACGCTTGTGCTATCAAAATATAATTTATTCCATTTAGAGTTTATAGCATAGTCAAAATAACAGTCCATTAGTCATGTATCGTTTAGTCAGTCCATTCAAGGATATTCAATTAGCAAAGTCCGTGTAGAATATCCAATGTCAGTTCACTTACAATAAATCAGTCTTTTCTCTCTCCTTTTCCAGTAGGAGAAAAAACACAGTCTTCATCCAGTAATTAGGGATCATCAAGCCAGAGAGAGCAAGCTGACGTTCCTTGCTTCTTTTATGGCGCTTTTTACAACCACTCCCTTAATTACATTCCTAAAGTTAAAGTTGCAGACACTTTAACTAATAAACCATGATTACATATGTATTATTTTACCTAAACCAGTTAGGGTAAACCATGTTATCCCTAACACTCCTGCTTGAGGAGCGGATTGGACTAGAAGATCTCCACAGTCCTTTCTAACTCTGTTCTTCTGTTAAGTTGAAAAATGTAGGGGAATGTTTCATTATAAACAATAAGATGAGAGTCCCTTCTTTACTGGGGTGGGGATAAAAGGGCACATGTTGTACTCTAGCACAATCAAATACCTGGTGCAAACTAGAGGCTCACAACCCAAGTCTCTAATATTTGCCTTGACATGTAACTTGATTAATAGGTTATCAAGTGGAGGAACTGCCCTTCACTTCCTTTCTACTACCTATGCCTGCCAGAGCTCAAAACAGCACCTGACCAACAGGGATTGTGGAAGTTTGTTTCAGGAGTGCTTTCTTTTAACATTATTTCATCTGCTGGATACGGAGTCAATTCTTGGGCTCAATATCTTTACTAAAATGTTTGACAGCATACAGATGTTATTGCAAGAATACTTGTTTAGTAATTGCAATTTTGATAGAAAAGCTGTTTAGCATAATGATCCTTTTGTCAAGGTTCCAAGTAATACATCCCCAACAAGGAGAACTCCGAGGTAGGCATATTTTTCAAAGAACATTTTATTGGGACATATCAAATTGGTGGAAAACCGGCTCTAAGTTCCCGCCGGGTTTTTTACCCAATTAAAAGTAAAACTTTGTCACCTCTTCCCCCCCCCCCCCCGCCAAAGTTGCTAGTTGACTTAAGTCTCCATCTTGCAAACACCTGCATGAACGTCCTTGATTCCCAAAGGAAATAATTTTATTTTGGCTATAACACCCCCGTTATCTCTACACACACACCCTCCCTGTCCCTTAGCTCCAAGTTATGTCAGCCCTGAAACAATGTGAAGAGAAACCTCCTTATAGAAAAGCTACAGAAAACAGCCTCATATAAGCCAGCATCAGGGTTGACACCTTTGTTATATTTCTACAAGGACAGAAATTGCCTCAAAGTGGTACCCTTTCTTCCATTTAACATTTTGTTGTCTTCTACCATTCAGTTGGCTGCTGAAAATGTTCCAAGAGGGTAAATGCATATATTTAAAAATGCTATACATGGCTTTCTTTCACACGCAACAGGACTTGTTTTCTTCACGTCCACCTATAGAAGCAAAGAATTCAACTTCATCTATGAAAGTGATGTCAAAAACTGCATTGTCTTTGTTTGAAGATGAGGAAGAAGAGGTATGCAATACCTGAAAAACAACATTTACTGTAAAGTTTGCTCAGATGACTGTAATAATGAGAATATTCCATTTTTATTCATCTATTTGAAATTTAATAGGTGCTTCCACAAGTCAATTTGCCTAAGAACCAAAACAAACAAACAAACCCAGATCTAATATAATCTACGATCTTGAATTTTATTTCACAAGCAATAAATTGTTAACATTAAAATACAACAAACTTGTCAAGACCACTAGAGGATGGTTTGAGAGAAAGGAGATGTGAAATTCAAAATACAAACTCACGTGTGCAACAGTCTCATTTTGTACCATCAAAGTAAAGCTTTCCAGAAACACTCTTAATATACATAATAATTTCAGTTAGGTGTCTTTCTCTCTTTAAAACCATCTTCCTCTGAAGCAACTGTTTTTCTCCATTTTTTAAATTTATTCTGAGCCACAGTTTTCCTTTCTTCCCCACAAACCTTCTATTAGATAGCTTGCTGAGCCATAATCTCCTGCTTTCCTGTCCTACTATACGAGAAGTCATCAATTCAGAAGCAGCAAGCCTGTATTCACTTCAACATAGTCAGGAACAATGTAAAAATATATTTCTTGACTATTGAGCTGATGCTTCTTTTTAATATCAGCAGCTTATAGAAGTAAAACTGAATTTTTTAAAAAACAAAAATTTTAATATGAAATATTTCTCATCATAAAAATGCAAAATTAACCGTCAACGTCAAACGTATCTACTGTAGATTTGACAGCAATTGCCCATTGCTGATCTAGGATTGCAGGGCAGACGGTATGGAAATTGTTTGTGCTAAACACACAAAGTTTGTTTTAAATCCCACTTTTCCCCTACTGTGAAATATTGTGAAACCCTTGGTGGAGATTGGTTTTTCATTGTCCGAAGTAAATTAAATTCTACTTACTGTTTTTTTCCAGGACCTCTTTGGATCTGTGCCAAATATATCAAAATCTTCTCAGGAGAGAACAGCCACCTTATTTCTCAGCAGTGATGAAGAGGTACCATGTTCAGAGGTTATTACAATGTGGGTCTGCAACATGAAGCCAAATTTGTTTACTATAGCACCTCGCTTACTATAGAACATTGGTTAGGAACTGTTTACATATTATGATGGCTTCATTTGTTCTACTTCAAGCCTATATAGAATGTATGCAGTGCCAAAACAGCCTACTCTGCCCTCTCAAGATGGTTCAGATATAAGGAATAGGATCCAGAAATAAACATGATAAAAAAAATGGAACATTTGTCATATTAAATACCTTCTGTTTTTACAGGGTTGCTTTTTCTTCAGAATGTAGATTATGTGTTCAGTAGGAATATTGAATCAGGGAGGTTGAATTTGTTTTAAATGTGTGTATCATATGATTATAAGAAATTCTGGCCAGTACATAAATCCAACCCAGCAGTAAAAATAAGTAGCAAAAGATGGCAAAAACTGGGCAACAAGAAACGGATCCAAAATAACCAAAAGCCTGGATGTGAAGTCAACTCTTTTAAGGCCCTCCTAAATACCAGCAAGAAAGAAGCTACACAGATCTCGAGAACCTAATTCAAGAGGGACTTCAACAAAGGCAACGTTCTTCCACAGTCCCAACAAATACCATTGTTTGGCTACTGTTGGCATACAAACCTTCTGATTGAATCAGCCAGCAGATACTACGTGGGACAGGCAATCCATCAAGTAACCCAGACTTAATGCTTATAAGGCTTTATGGGTAATAACCAACACCTTAAAATCACACCCCCAACAGCACACTGAAATCAGGGAAGCTGACCAAGCAGAGCTATTATGTGGTCATATTGAGGCATGTCCATCACTGACTTTCCCACTCACTTCTGGAAAAGTTAAAACTTCTGAATAGTCTTCTAGGACTACTCTAGCATGTAGAAGATGTTACAATATGCAGAAAAACTAGGCCATGAGTTACTGAAGGATTTTAGGAATGTTTTATCAGAAAGATCCCTAATTGCAGACTAGTAAAAAGATTTATATTCATAGGTCATATTCATAACTGGCTTTTCTTTAGGATCCCCTAAAACAGGGGCCTTCAGCCCCTGGTCCATCAAACAGCATTGTTTCATGGCATGAGAGAAACTGGGCCGCACAAACAAGTGAAGCCCCATGCACAGGATAAAGGCAGCACATGAAACCATGCACTGACCAGAGTCTGTGGAAAAATCTCTCCCTATGGAACCGGTCCCTGGTGCCCAAAAGTTTACCTGCCCTGGGGGGAGGGACTGCTTTAAAGCTACAACTAATATTTCATCTTATTTTGATTTCATGCTCCCAAGAAAAACATTTGTCTTCAATAGTGAGATTGGTTTATTTCAGTGTTCATACGTTACTATTTTGATGGCATCTTGGTTATTGTGCATTTATTGATGTGCTTTGATTTGAACCTCCGTATCTGAATAGTGAATTATTACATAATAATTACATAATAATTGATATATTTTTAGGATCACTGTAATAATAAAAAAGAGGTCAAAACTACTTCTGAAGGAAGTAAAAAAAAGGAACCCGTGAAGTCTGCTTATGGGGCCAGTCAAGTTATTAAGAGAGGCCTCTTTGAAGAAGGAGGAGAAGATGATTTTGCTGTTACTACAAAGGACAGGTAAAAGATTTAGCTACAAGAAAGAAAACAACACGTTCATTTACTAATACTATATTTTATTCAAAAAAAAAAGATAATTGGCTCAAATTTAGTGACATTGTTTTGTCACCAAATTGTTCTGCATTGTTTTTGGAAACTAGGAATTTTGAATATATTGGGGTTGTTTTTTTAGTTTTGCCCCATTTTATGACTTTTCTTGTCACATTGGTTAAGTGAATCACTGCACTTGTTAAATTAATAACATGGTTGTTAAGTGAATCTGGTTTCTCCATTGACTCAAAAGGTTTCAAAAGATGATCACATGACCCTAGGACACTGCAACTGTCATAAGTGTGAGTCTGTTGGCAAGTATCCAGATTTTATCACACGACCATGGAGCTGCTGCAATGGTCATAAAGTGTTAAAAATGGTCATGTCACTTTTTTCAGTGCCATTGTAACTTTGAAGGATCACTAAATGAACTGTTGTAAGTCAAGGACTACCTATAGTCATTAATAGGGCAACAATCTGAGTGGAACAAGATAACTTTTTAAACATTGTAAGACAAATAGCTGTGCTGTCATAGAGTAAGTAGCCTTGAGCACATGTGCTACATGGGGTTCTCTAATCTCTACCAACTGTACTACTACTACTGTAGATTTTCTTCTTGCTTACATCTTTAGTGACTAAAAAAAGTAATTGTTCTCAGTTTATGTTAGTCAAATAATGGCTGGGTTGGGTCAGATTAATACTTGGAAGAGTTAACCAGAATTCATTAGGGCTGCAAGCTACATGTGAAGTCAGAGAAAGATACCAAAAAATAAAAAAGTGAGGAAATACCAATAAAACTGCATGACTACATCCATGTTGTAATCAGAGACTGGAGAGCCAATTTGGTATACTAATTAATACATCAGGCTAGAAATGAGGAGGCTGTAAATGCTACTTCGCCTTAGGCACAAAGCCAGCTAGATGACTCTCAGCTCCAGGAAGAAGGTTATGAGAAACTGCTGCTGAAATCTTGCCCAAAAACCTAAAGAGACTAACCCAGGCAGTCACCAGGAGTCAACAAAGGCACAAAAAAGAAAAAAAATTCCAGGAATTATTCTTAGTTTGGAGATTTTACAATTAATTAAGTGTATCTTTTCTTTTATGTACGCTGAGAGTATTTGCATTGAGACAAATTCCTTGTGTGTTCAATCACACTTGGCCAATAAAGAACTCTAATGTTCTAATGTAGACAATATAATATTTACCTGGCTTAGCTCTTCATTTGACCCTATTGATAAAATATTTGTGAAAATTGTTATAAAGAAACAATTACAGAATTCTAACTATTTACTAAATCTCAGGTACATTGTTGAAATATCATTGTAGTAAAAGGTAACAAGGTAATAACAGATCCATCTTGGACTAAACTTTTTTCTTTCTTTCAGCAATAAAAAAACACCTCAGAAAAGCGCTGTTCTGTTTGAAGATGGTACCTTGCACTGTAGCTCTCAACCAACTTTAACCAGCCCTCAACCAGCGTCATCTGATGCACAAGCAATAACACTACCTACAGATCAAGTAAGCAGTAATCCAAATTGTGACTTTGTAAACATTAAAGGCTTAGCACTCTCATTCATATGATACCGACTTTTTGCATAGTGCATCCATCTAATGAGGTTACAGCCAGTTAGATGCATAGAACAAAGATTTGAGGAAAAAGGTGACATTTCTGAAGAATCATTCCTCTTAATAATAAGTCAGTTATGGGATACCAATCTGGAAAAAGTAGATCATATGTAAGAACAGCAGAGTCTTAAAGCAATGCGTCAGATTCTTAAATCTGTTATGAGAATTTGTGGATTAGAATCTACTTTAATCATACACAATGAAGTGATGAAGTCTGTTTTATTTGTTTTTACAAATAAGGTGGCAAAGCTATCCCACACAGCTCCTTCCTCCTATCTTCCCCACAACAACAACCCTGTGAGGTGGGTTGGGCTGAGAGAGAGTTGACTTTTATGGCTAAGGTGGGATTTGAACTCACAGTCTCCCACTTTCAAATATGATGCCTTAACCACTTGATCAAACTGGCTCTATCCACAAAATCTTACTATAATACATTTTTCCTTCTTTAAAAATATTACAAATCATGTATCTGATGGGTAACAAATAAAACAGGGATCTTCTAAAACAGTAAATTTTACCACTATCTCGTCTAAATTTAAACATCAAATCCCACATCTTTTACTTCTTGGCCAGCAGGAAAATTTCTTGGAAACACATCAGAAGAAATTAGTAGAAAAGAAAGCAGGACCTTCGGAAGAATCCAGTCTGCATCATGTTTATGATTTTGGAGAAGGAGGAAATGTACCAGAGCAACAAAGGAAGGAAAAAGTGAGGAAAAACTTTACATATAATACATATATGTTGTGTATGTTGCGTACCAATGGTGCAAGATTTTATAAAAATCTCAAGATTTTCTCATTGTTCCCTATGCATATTATAACCAATTTTAGCCCATTTTATCATACATTATCTCACTTCTGTTTCACATTTCAGTAAATGTTTTATTTCAACAGTTACATGTTCATTTGTACACAATTCTATTTCAAATTTATCTTATGCTGTTCAAAATCATGAAGTACATGTTTTTACTCTGAACCTTTCTGATAGTTGTTCATAAGAAAATGATTTCACGGGTATATCCCTCTGCCACCAGTTTTATCTTATTTTAAATTCCCCTTGACAAAATTCTAATTCTAATCTGACTGTGGCAAAAGAAAGCAAAGGTAGTACCAATAGTAATAGGTAGGTGCAATCCCAAAACAATGGAGCATCATTTGAACACCATCAGCATTGACTAATCACCATCAGTCAATTGCAAAAGCCAGCTTTATTCAGAACAGCTTACATCCTGAGACAATATCTGTAACACCATCAAACATCCACACCTGCTTATCCCAAGTCCTTGGGAAGGACTCAATAAGCAGACAAAAATGTTAAATCCATTCTGAATATCTGGCTGACTGTGCATCAAACCATAATAATGTTCCAGCATGAGCCCTTTCAGTCCTGACAAGAACCATCCTGACAAATCCAGTGACAAAAAGGTTGACATATCACATGACATGAAGAATAAAGTGCCTTATTGGACTGAAGTTCCCTAACCCTGGATTACCAAATCAATTGTGGCATAAAATCGAGCTATTTAATCCATTTGTCACTGGCCCAAACAATAACTTCTGTCTGTGAACTTCCAGCTCTTTTTGGAGAAAGATGCCAAGAAAAAGATGAGAACTGTATTCAGTTTGTTTGAGGACGAGGAGAAAAACGAAGTTATGGATTCTAATAAGACTAAACAGATTGGAATGGGGAAGGTGAGTAACATGCGGGGGTGGAACAGTACAACTCACAGTGGCCCTGTGGGCATGAAGGAATGGTGCAGATGGGTTGACACATAAGACTCGGTATGACCAGGTGGGCGTGAATGGCTGGGCGTGACCAAGGTCAGCATGGAACAAATCACTCCAGCCCCTGGACTTGAGAACAACTTGATGCCCCACCAGCTTCTTGCCTCCTTGAATTGCTGGCAGCCAAGCACGTCCCCCCCTGGAGCCCATGCTGGAGCCTGGAGGTAGTCAATCTACCGCTTCCCCCAGAAAAAACTTCCTTTCAGATCATGGGAGGGGAGGGTTTGAAATTGCTCAAATCTCCAGCTGCATTAAAAGCTCTGAGGTGATGCTGGCACTCTTGTAGCCTTACCAGGACGAAAGCAAAAAAAAAAAGTGAGGGTCAATACTTCCATGTATTTGCCACTGTGCTGTGCAGAGTGGGAGGCCACATGGTCAAAGTCCCCCCCCTCCTTTTTTTTGCCTGTGTAACCCCTTCAGGAGTATTTTACAGGGGGTGGGGGCTGCAACCGGTTTAACCAGTTTTGTGAGCGCGCTTGCAGCATTCAATAAACACCAATTTGAACCTCTCCAGTCACCTTCTAGCCTTCCCCAGTAAAGTAGAACAGGGGCGTGTTAATCCACTTTACCGTGTGAATCAGCTGAGCTGCAAAAGAAGGAAACGTAAGACAGGATAACGCAGGGGCGGGTAGGCGGAGCCCACTGATCGTCGTTTGTAAGGATTGCTAGAACTGGTCCGAACTTGCAGCAGCCCACCACTGGTACTTTAGCATGGGCTCCAGGAGGCACATTTGGCTGCCAGTGGTTCAGGGAGGCAAGGAGATGGTGGAACATCAAGTTGTCCCCACATTCAGTTGGCCTGGGTGACTTGTTGTTGACCTGGTGACACCCAGCCATCTATACCCACCTATTAACTCCCACCTGCCCTTAGCCCCCCATCCATGCCCACTTGGTCATGCCAAGTCATCTTCACTGAATCATCCATGTCAACCCAGCTCTGCCCACTCCTTTGCATCCACCCACCCATCCATGCTCACCTGGCTGTTGTGAGTCAACATAGACCCTGCAGGGGATACTCAAAATATCTTAACGTGCCTTCTCTGTTATCAGTTTGTAGAACAAGTTAAATTTTTTTAGCCCGGAATAGATTTAGGAGTTATAGTACAGTGGAACCTCCTGTTCACAACCAAATGGAGTTCTGACCAAAAAATCCACTCAATTTTTGAGTCGGGTCACAATTCAAAAATCGGGTGGCAAACAAACCTGGCCGCGACAGATTCCCTTGCCGCAGTGATGTCCCCTTCCGTGCATGCACAGTCCGTCCGCACATGCGCAGTCTGTCATGCTTCCAGTCACGACCAAATCAGGTTGCGACCATAGTCTATACTGGTATCACTCCACTTTCCCCCCAAAGAATCCCAATTTGCTATAAAATATGTTAAAACTGACAACATCTTTCTTACTATTTTGTAATCCTTTTCTCTCTTGTATCTCCATTCTGGGAGGGAAGGAAATACATCAGGCACAGGAAAGATTGCCAAAAGAGATCACTTCCCTCACTTTCTCCCCTCCCAGTTTGAGCATTTTCTACTCTGCAAGGGAGAAAAACAGAAGCAATCTCTTTAATTAGTTTCTCCTGTGCCTGTTTTTTTCTTATTTACCCCTCTTCCACAGCAGAGAGATTGGAGAGGAAGAGATTACAAAACACTGAGCAGGCATACAGTAGTGAATACACACACTGCCTGTACCGATATATTGTTTTCCTCCATTGTGTACCTGCTTACTCTCTTGTAATCCCTTCCTCTCCAATGTCTGAAAGTACAAACATTAATTCCTTCTTTCTAATTACGTCAGCACCTGAGTGAATATCCCAAAGAGTAGGAAAATGCAGAAAACAAAAGTCAAGTTGTAGTCATGCCATTTCACTCTCAGCACCTGCTTCGCTCAACAACAGAACTGCTGATCCAAATTGTGGTCACTAAATAAGCACTGCTTATCTGTTGCCCACCATACAACATGAGTGGGCTAGGTTATTTTTGCATAAGGATGAATTCTTCAGCAAATAGCTGATCTGCTCTAACTGTTACACTTTATTATTAGTTTTTGACACGGTGTTTTGAAAACAATTCAGTGGGTTTTTTTTTTTCCAGCCTTCAGAGAAGAGCACAGGTGTGTTTCAAGAGGAAGAACTTCTCTTCAGCCGTAAACTGCAAGAAGATAATGATCCTGAAGTTGACCTTTTTGATAACAAAACAGTGGTCAGTCAATAGTAAATGCTTTCACTTTTTGTTTACGGATTGGTTTATTTCCAAGTTGTTAAATAACAAGCAAAAGTTGGACATTTCTGTTGATTCAATAGATTGCATGTAAGCTTTAAAAAGTGTTATAAAGGATCTGCTAATTGAGATAAAGGAGTTATAAGTAATTATAAGGATGGAATATGACAGCATAGGAAGCTATGGATCTCCAAATACTGCTAAATGACAACTCTAGCAACCCAAGACAGCAGAGAAGCAGAGGGAATATAAACTTGAAATAGGCATGTAACTTACTTCTTAAAAGTGAACAGGTAGATGTAATTCTTTTTACACAGTAGGTCAACTTCATCATTGCAGGATTCACTTCTGATTGTAAAGAGTACATACGAAATGCCTTTTTATCTCTAGTTGTAAGTTAGATTGTGGCAACTCAGCTTGTGAACCACAATCTGATACTACCTTCCTATAAAATTAGGGATTTGTTAGAAACAAGTAAAAAGTATTTAGGAAATAGTTATTTGTTTACCCTATGTATATGATAGATATGTATATTTCTGTTTCCACTTCAGATTTCAAGCCCTAAAGCAAAATCCTCATCTGGAGAATGGCTATTTGGGACTGATGACAGAGCCGATGACGGTCTCTTTAGCAATTCTGCCACAAAGCCTTTGGTACTTATCATGTTGTAATGAATATTTGAAAAAGCCTCAGATGTTGCTTTTTTTGTTTGGATTGATTGTTTAAACCAGATAATAGAGGTATGCAAATTATTCTGAGTGATCTACAGTTGGAACAAAACATTTTTGCCCTCCTTTCAAGACCACCACTGCTGCTTGGCTCTCAAAACATTTGTTACACTACAGTTTACAATGAAAGATCTTCCTAAGAGCAAACTAATGAATACATAAGGTAAAGATTCCCCTCGCACATATGTGCTAGTCATTTCCGACTCTAGGGGGCGGTGCTCATCTCCATTACAAAGCCAAAGCACCAGCACTGTCTGAAGATGTTTCCGTGGTCATGTGGCCGGCATGACTAAATGCCGAAGGCACATGGCATGCTGTTACCTTCTCACCAAAGGTGTTCCCTATTTTTCTATTTGCATTTTTACTTGCTTTCGAACTGCTGGGTTGGCAGAAGCTGGGACAAGGAACGGGAGCTCATTCTGTTACTAGGGATTCGAACTGCCAAACTGCCGACCTTTCTAATCGACAAACTCAGCGTCTTAGCCAATGAGCCACCGCGTCCCTTAATGAATACATACTCAGGGATAGTTGCCAGATGCAACATGTTACTTTGAAGAACCTTCTGAGATGGCCATAAGGATCTTTTTGCTACTTTTGACATGCAACACTATAGTGTTTTCTTTTTGTTTAAAATATTTTGTTACTTCAGAGTAATTTACATCCTCACACATACACACAGAAAGAAATTGAGAGTAATAGTATAGAATATAAGTAGTACTGCATCAGGGTCCAGGAGTGTTACATAAAGTTTCTTCAGAACCTAAACTTGCAACTTTAAATATGGCAAACAAAAGTCATAAATGGTTTACATAATACCAAAAGGCTTCAGGCTGACTGGCATTTTTTTACATTTTATAATTCAACTTTATTTGAAAAGAAAAAAATAAAAGCTGAGTGGTGAGATGAAGTTGTAGGTCAATATCCTTTTTTCTTAATTTGACCTGCTTTTACCTCTAACCATGTAAAAGTTTAAGCCGACGTATATTTGGAACAAATGGTATTGATTTTACCATGTTTATAATGTTTAGCCTTGATAAATTCAGTATACTAAAACAAATTAAGTTGATTTTAAATTATTTTAAGAGAATGCATAATTCTGTTTTTGTAGTTATAACTCTTGTTTCAGAGCAAGATACATATTTCGTTTTTTGAATGTTAATGACACTGGCAACTTGCAACTGCTTTCATAACTAACATAAAGCACAACCTTGCTTTTTTAATGTTACTTTAATTTTATTTTTTGGAAGGTACCAGAAAAGAAAATGATAATAAAGAAAGACAGCCCCGTTTTGCCCTTGGAAAAAGATAGTAAAGTTCTGCAGAATAATCAACATGACAAACAAAGAGAATCAAAAATCCAGGCCACTGAGGTTTGTAAAATACCATTTTTAATTATAGGTTTGAATATATGAAAATTACCCATCAGTCTTTCTGGAAATGTAGTACCTAGAATTGGACAGGTGTAGCCTCACTAATGCTGGCTAGAAAGAAATAAGCTTCTTTGGTATGATGTTTCTTATACAATCCAGAACTGCATAAATTATTCTAGTCACATTCTTCTGATTCATGTTCAGATTCTTGTCAATGAAGCTTGTTCTTTTCAAGTACATTGTAGAGAACAAAAGATATGTCATTGATAAAAACATGCAAACCATTACCTAAGCAAAATGGTCTGAAGTGTTGTTTAAGAGCTGAGAACCAAAATTATATTCAGAAGCAGCAGGGTTATGTTAGCCTATCTTAATAAGTCTACCTAATCCGGCTGACAGTTTCCAACCCATAAAAGTCATATCTTGAATATATAGATAGATCTCACTTACCAACTGTCTTGTGCCACAACTGTTCAAAATTACAATAGTTGGGGGGAAAACCAACAACTTTGTAACCAAAGTGTTGAACCCTTCACAACAATGTTTATATATCTAAGATTTCACTGAAACTGGCAAGGTAAAAGTTTCTGCAAATAAAACATTGTAAATGCAATACCAGGCACTATGCCAAGTACAGTATGGATAATGGTGATTATGGCAGAAAGTTTGTACTGAGACATGTACCATTTAACAGCAGCATCCTACAATATAGCACTTCTCAAAGTTTCCTTTTTCAAAAATCTCAAGTGAGATTTTTGCCCTGAGTTTATATGTTTTTTAGGTAAATTTTATCTTCCCTTTCTTTCTGACCTTTTACCCTCTCTTTTTTTCTCTCTTTCTCTCTCCATCCATGCTAGAAACAGGTTTCTAGATAAAACTTAAGAACTGTCCAATTAAAAGTACTTTGGCAAGTCATCCTTTCTGTACTTATTTAATATTAAGGTCATTTTGCATTGCCACCTCCTTTTTTACTGATCCCTCTTGAATTTTTTCCCCAAATGTGTATTTGCTTGACCTTCTGCCAAATAACAAATTTTATTTTACTTTGTAAGGGAGAATTGGAAATTCACCGAAAAGATAAACCGTACAAGAAAACTACTGTGAAACCACCATTAAAGGGACCGTCTCACTTACCTGATGACACAAAGCATACCAAAGTAGCTTCAATAAGAAATACTACAGAGCTGGGAGTTAGTTTTGATAATCCTATGAAAGCCAGCACACTGCAAAATGTCAACAAGGTAATTTGGTAATGAAAAACCTTTATAAAGATGATTATTTTAATGAACGCCATAGGACTCATTTTAGTTGCTCAATGGTGTCAAAGTATTTACTGATGTAGGAAAAAATGTAGTGAACCTATAAGCATTCTCTTTTCCACATTTTCACAGGGAAAGGAACAAAATATATTCAACATAGTATGGTTAATTTAAATTGAATAGTGAGCAGAGGAGAAAGAATTATTAGGATAGGCTATTCACCTTAACAAAGAAATGCTTTTCTTAAGAAGATAATTTTTGAAGACCTCTCTCGTTTCAAAACTACCTGAAATTTAAAGGAGAAATTGTGAAGAAAAGTACTTCACTCTAGGTCCCCTTCAGTTATTGTGTTCTGATGTATAGCCTTATTTAGATGGATTTTTTCCTCCCTTGCCTGAAGGTAATAAATACCAATTTCAAATTAGTAGTGCTTCTTTTAAAAATGTGGCATTGCCTGCTCTTACTGCTTGTTAATTTGTACTGTTGCTTACTTTGCATCCTTATAAACTCAAATTATAGGGAAGAATCAAAGTGAGTGGGAATCGAAGGCCCCCAACCAGAACTGCCAGGCGATTAGCTGTTGAAGAACTTGACAAAAATGAAATAAATACTGCAGAGAACCAATGTTTGCCTATCTTAAAAGGAAACTCTGGGCCAACTATATTACATCATAGCAAACTGCATAGAAAGAAAAATTCCGAAAAAACTTGCTTGGTTCCATCAGCCAACAGCAACAACCAACCCAATGAGTCAAAATGTAGCCCTCTTTTAAAAACAACCTATTCCGATCTCTTCGAATCTAACAACCTTTCCATCAAGGATAGCAACTCTAAAGCAACACTGGAAGCTAAGGGCATTGTAAGCCAGGCTGCAAAAAATGAGGAGCTGTTTCCTGCAGCGCAAGAGGGTACAAGTTGTGATGACCTCTTTCACTCTAGAAACACATTAAGGAAAGTAAGTCCGGTCCCTTTCCCGGAGGAAGAACAGGATGTCTTCATCACTAGTAAGAACACTGTGAAGAGAAAAGAACAGCAGCTCCCATCTCAGTCACATCAAAGTTTCGCAATCCAAGACATTTTTGAGGTAATTTTTGAAAGTTTTTCTCTTCAAGCTTGGATTCTTTTGACTTTATATTGTGCTATTTTTGTTTATTCCACAGGCATTAGAGTGATGGGGTAAACAACTTGGGTTGAATGCAATTTGTTTAAATGGTAACCAAAATGTGAATAAGGAAAGATGGGCTGGATTTGGAATTTTTGATGTCATTATTAGCATTCTTATGATAAGCTGATGACCTTTGGATGACCTCTACAGTTGTGTTAAATTATTTTTAAGAAATCTCTAAGCAGTGCCTGAAACTGTCTTGAATAGGACACAGATAATCTGCTTCTTCTGACCACATATTCAATATTGTTTCCTAAAAAAAGAAGGGTTAGAGATTATCAGAGTTGGATTCAGAGAAGATACCTTGAGGGGGCATACTGCAGTCTGCCTCAAGGCCTTATCCAAAGGGAAGGCATTGACAATCTCCTGAATCCAGTTGGTCCGGTATTCCCTAAAGGATCCAGGATCCAGCATTGGTCAAGCTTAAAATTGGCAGGGATCATGTTAGATGTCCTGTCCACTTCTCAAAATTCATAGGCCAAAAAGATTTCCAGCTAACAGTCAGATATACCTGCTGTTCACTCATGAGAAATCAAGTCTTATCGATGACTACAAATGCATAAAAATTAACTTGTGATTTATACTTTTAATGCTTAAATAGAATAAATTATAAAAAGAGTAATATGTAACTTTCAAGAGGGAGGTTAAAATATATACTTATAACTGCTGTGAATAATACTGGGAGCCACTTCTTTTTCCTTTTTTTCAACTTATTTTTATTTCTTACACTTCTTGCTTTTTCTTTGATTTTGTTCTCTTTCTTCTCTTTCCTTACTTTGTATTACTTTGTGTTAGTTTTAATCTTAAATGATGTGTTTGTGGGATGAGGAATTAAAGGAACTAAATTCAATGAATTTTATGGAACTATATCTGGCAGGCTGAAGAGATGATATTCTTATTTACTACTCATATTCCTAAAAACTTTCCAAGTTTCAAATTAGAATAATTCATATTCAAATTTATAACCACATAGAACTAGCTGCTTAGCAGAACTTATTTTTGGATCAATTTTGCAGAAAATGAGAGCTGCTAGTATTTTATTTTACAAGCACTAACTAGAGAAAATATAGGCCTTTATATACAGTATGTCATTTTTATACTCAGTAATCCTTTTCTTTATTCAAGGATGATACATTTGCAGTAGAAACTGTTAAGCTGCCAAACAAAGCAAAAGAGGTAGAAGTCAACTTGTTTGATGATGATGTTGATATTTTTGCTGATCTTGCTGTAAAATCAAAGGAAAAGAGTACCAGAAAGAAGATAGAAGCTGTATCTATATTTGATGAGGACACAGGTAAAAAACCCAAGTATTTATAGAAAGTTCTGCAATTCACTGACAAATATATTTCTATAGAAATATGTTAAGAATTAGGTAATGATTTTGCAAATTAAAAAAAAAATACAAAACTGCCTGATTTTGGATTTGGAGAATTGGGGAATGTCAGAATATTTAATATATTTCTTCAGATATGCAGAAGGATCATGACTAATCCTATTTTTTTGTTAGAAATGTTGAGCCTCGATAGGAAGAGACTATCTTCCATGAAGGAAGAGTAGGATATATGTCAAGAAAGAGGTTGAAAAACACTTGCGCTTCAGGAACCTAATAGAGCTTGTTCTCTTAATAGTATTGGTTCAAACTAGATTTCACAGTGTACCTTTGAAATTCAAATTTTTGAAAATTCATATTCTATCCAGTGGGCGGGGGGGGGGGGTTGTGATTATTGAGATTGTAGCACTTTGTTAAAGCATTTTCAGTTAAATCAAAAGGCAACCATGGCAAGAATGACTACACCTATGGCACATTGTCTTTCTTGGTATAGCTAGCTTCTGATTTGGCATGGTAGAGGTTACACTTAACAGAAAACATGCCAGGACAAATACTATATTTGATTTTAAGTCAGTGTAGATAGTATGATACTCTTAACACATTTAATAGTTGTATTTTTCTGTACATTAGAAATTAAAATTGGAGGCACTATTTTGAAGGGGCTCCACACAGTCCTTTCAAGGCTTTTGAGTCTCCTGCACCCTTGAGTCCTTTCAATTCAATCAGCACCAGGATTTCCCACGTCTGTTATTTCAGACCTACCACACGTTGCGAGCAATGCATTATTGATGCCTTTGCAAAGAATGTGCCTAGGATTCAGCAGATTTTTTTATCAACATCCTTCCCTGTACTCCTGTTAATATAAATATAATTCATCATTTTCTTTTTTTAAAAAAGTCTATGAAACAGTTCTGGTCATGAACAAGTACATATCCACGTTTTTCTCCTTCTCTCTAGATGATATCTTCTCCCCCACTAGTCAATCTAAGACATCAACAAAAAAGACCACCTTTCAGTCAATCTCGGGACGTAAGAACAGTGAACCTAGAACAGCAAGCACTTTTGATGACCCTCTCAATGCATTCCAAGAGCACTAGTAAAGAGACTGCTGGACAATTTATTTTCAATTTGTCACTGAATGCAAATTCTTTATTTTCTAATCAAATTTACTTGGTGTGACAAAACAGAATATTCCTGGACTCATTCACTTATCTATTTTACGCCTTGTGACATTTTTAAAAAAAATCTTATAAAAGCTATTTGAGCAAACAATAACTGTCCTAATCAGCTTGTTACTGGTAATGTAGTATGTATATGTATATAGTATAAATCAAAATTACAGAACATTTAATGTTGATAAATGGCATTTACAAAATCAGTATTTTCTGATCTATATTGTAAGCAAATTCACTTTCTGGAATTAAGTTTATGATCATAACTCATGATTATAAGAATCTGAATTCTCTTGGATGTATTCTTGATTACTGATAAAGATTATTTCATTTTGCTGGAAGGGATGGGATTAGATGGAATGGGGTTCTTCACTATCATGTATACTTACAGATAAGCCCTTTCTTCAATAAG
Organism: Hydrophis major; assembly: GCA_033807585.1. Taxonomy (NCBI): domain Eukaryota; kingdom Metazoa; phylum Chordata; class Lepidosauria; order Squamata; family Elapidae; genus Hydrophis; species Hydrophis major. Next base: position 29,669,402 of record CM066332.1, on the reverse strand, counting down.
GTAACACTTTTTTTTTAAACGAAAGTATAGTTTATAAAGATGTCATCAGTGAATAAGCTGTCCTATATTTTTTATGTTTTGGTAAAAAAGTTTAAGGTCTGCCTATCTGCAGATGGGTTTACATGCAAGTATATATGGGAAATACATGTACTTTAAAAAAGAATAGTATATACATTCACAGATTACCCAAGTTGTGGATGAGCCGAACCCAATTTTTTATGTGCATTTTGGTACTCAACATTTTTGGCTTATCTGTCAGTATGTACAATATTAAAATACCTCTAATCTGGTTTCAGTTATTTATATCACATATGCTTCAACTGTTCACTATTTTTCTTTCCCTTCTTGATACATACCCTCATTACCAATTCTGGTGAGCAATTTTAGCCTGAAAATTATCTTAAATGTATGGGATTGCATAAAATTAACTGTCCAAAACTGGGAGTAATCATTGATTTGGATTGTATCAGAATTCTGTTCATGTTGAATCTCAGTTTACCTTAATATAGTATCCCCACCAGGCAGTTATAAAAATGCATATTTTGGGTTGAATGTATTGTTCACACCTATTATTGGATACTGTTTCATGTCAAATACTATGCATTTTCTCCACTATTCGGTCTGTTCAAAAAGCAGGGTATGTGCATTCAAATAGTTCTTTGAAGGAAAAGAAGTATGATTGAATCATTGAATTGATTGGATGAATAACACTTAAAAGGCTGCAATGACTAGTTGTTACAGTGGCTTACATCTGAAGTTCTTGCAGTTGTAGAAAACTAATAAGCTGGGTCCATCTATGTGTAACCCTAAATCCCCACAATGTAGCATTTAACTTTTATTCCTTAAACCGTTTCCTTGTGAGAAAGAATAGTATAAAATAAAATTAATAAATGCAACTTATTGTATGACACTCTCTGATTCAGTGAGGATAGGTGGGTTTGGTGAGTGTCATAACTACTGTCCTGGAAGACCCAGAGCATCCAGAAGCACATCAGTAAGATAACACCCAAAGATGAACTGCTGAGATTAAGCGAAGATGCCATGGAAAGACAAAACCCTGCATGGGATGTACCATTGACAGACAGCTGAGGTGACAGAGACGCTAGGCACCGAAATGGACCCATCTCTCTCCAGCAGTTGCCCAGCCCACCAGAGGAAAGACTGGCATCTACCGGCACTTAAACATGGCAGCATTCCAGATTTCTGAAGTTTGGTAAGAAAAGTGGGAGTGTCCTATACATGGGAGCATCTTATAGATGGAAAAATACTGTAGAATTCTACCGAATCTGTTTCAGTAGAAACATGGAATTAACTAATGTTTCTTAAATAGATTGTTAACCAAATTTTCACTTAATAGCATCAATTCCATCAATGGACCATTTACAATAGAATATCCTGTTATTTTACTAAAGGCATCTATTATTTGCACCAACACTACAGTGAGGTATTGTCTGCAAGTAAAATCAATTTAACTAAATTACATACTACCCTGTAAATCTCCCTAAGTTGTCTAAAAGTACAAGCCAAGGATTCCATGCAAATATTAAAAATCAAGGATAAAAGTGGCATCCTTGCTTACTTCCTCTAAATAATGAGAAAGCAGCAGAAAGCATACCATTAATCTTATTTTAGATGTGTGCTAATCATATAGTAGCTTGTTCCATTTTATAAATTTCAACCAAAAAAAAAAATCCAAACCTTTATCGTACAGCAAACGTAATGTATTGTACATATTTTACCAAAAGCTTTTTCAGCATCTTAACAATAAAATTAAATTGGCTTTCATCTTTATTCAAGTTATTAAATCTGTTTTTAATCTAATGTTATTCTGGTGCCTGCCTATTTCTTACAAGTCCTGCAATAAAATATATCTTGCTGTAATCTTGTTTGCTAGCAATGCCATTAAGATCTACATTTCAATATGAATTAATGAAATAGGAGATTGGCACATTAGGTATAATTTTACCTGCTATAATACACATTACATTAATACTTTATATGTCTAACACCCACATTAATATGATCCAACTATTTAGAACTAATACACAATTGTTTTCAAGATTTGTAAACTACCCAGTTTAACACCACTTTGGTAATATATGTCCTGGTACATATTAAAGATGCTCTCTTTTTTTACAGCCTGCTTACATTATCTTGCATGCTGTCTGCAATGCTTAATTTGAAAATCTGTGGGGACACTCAATAGTTTCAACATGTATTTTTAACTTGAGCATTCTATTATAAGTAGTCCTCATCTTATGACAATTGAGCCCAAAATTTCTGTTGCTGACAGTTGTGAGTTTTGTTCCATTTTACCAGCTTTCTTGCCAGAATTGTGAATTACTGCAGTTAGGTTTGTAACATGGTTGTTAAGTGAATCTGTCCTCCCCATTGCCTTTGCCACAAAAGGTGATCACATGACCCTGGGACACTGCAACTATCATAAATGTAAACCAACTGCCAAACATCTGAATTTTGATCAGTGATCGTGGAGATGCTGCAACAGTCGTGTGAAAAATGGTCATAAGTCACTTTTTTCAGTACCGTTGTAATTGAATGGTCACTAAAAAAGGCTGCAAGTCGAGAACTACCTGTATTCTGTTAAAATTCTGAAGATATAAAAAGATATACAAAAGGATTAATATTAATATTCTGGATAAGAAATGGTCTAACCTGATCAATATTAGATCATTTCTGATCTCCTTTTGTTAATATGTTGGGTAACAACTATCAGTTATACTGTATACATATTAGAGTTTTATGTTATGGACATTCTTAAAACTGTACATTTTAACATCTGGTTTTTGCACAATATGCAAGATCCACTCTACATCCACTGAGATCATAGTATTTTTACAAGATTTGGACACTTTTTTTAAGCGTTGAATTTCTGTTTTCTTTTATCTAATAACTTTAAAAAGTGCCCAATGTATTGCTGTCCATAAGATTCCCCTGCAATTTCTATATTCAGTTTGCAAAGTGGAAGTGGCTTTCATTCACACCTGCAGGCACTTTCCAGGGATCTAAGCTGAAGTATCATTGAGGCTCAGTATTTTGGGTGCTTGAAGTAGCTGAGAAGCAATGGACCAGGGTCGACAGAGAGAATGGAATGGAAAGGAATAGAGAATAGCTGCAAAGCATAACAGTAAGAGTTGAAAGGGACCTTTGAGGTCTTCTAGTCCAACTCTGTTCAGGCAGGAGACCCTCTACCATTTCAGAGAAATGGTTATCCAATCTTTAAAACTTTCAGTGCTGGAGCATTCACAACTTCTGGAGGCAAGTTATTCCACTGATTAATTGTCCTGTCAGGAAATTTCTCCTTAGTTCTAGGTTGCTTCTCTCCTTGATTAGTTTCCACCCATTGCTTCTTGTCCTGCCCTCTGGTGCTTTGGAGAATAGCTTGACTTCCTCTTCTTTGTGGCAACCCTGAGATATTGGAACATTGCTATCATGTCTCCCCCTAGTCCTTCTTTTCATTAGACTAGACCAGTGGTGGCTTTTTGTGTCCCATCCCCCTCCCCCCATGTGCCCTGCATCTCTGCACCTGCACGTCTCTTCACATGTGCACGTAGGTGTCTCCCATGCACCTTTCATGCATGCACGCCCGACAATCAGCTGTCAGGCAGTGGCAGCATGCACACATGTGCAGTGGGGCTCTTCCAGGCAAGCTCTCGTGTGCCAGGGGAAATGGCTCAGCGTGCCACTTCCTGCAGGCGTGCTGTAGGTTCACCATGATGGGTCTAGACATTTCCTGTTCCTGCAACCGTTCTTTGTATGTTTTAGCCTCCAGTCCACTAATCTTATTTGTTGCTCTTCTCTGTACTTTTTCTAGAGTCTCAACTGGATGCAGGATTCCAAGCGTGGCTTTACCAAGGCCTTATAAATTTGGCATCAACCTTGATTTTTCTATCCCTGTCTTAATGCAGCCTAGAACTCTGTTGTTTTTTTGGCAGCTGCAGCACATATTGCCGCCTCATCTTTTCATTCAACCAGGTGGCTGGAAAAAAACCTTAAAAATCGGACGAGCAGCCATCCAGGAAGCCGAATTGGCGGTCGCCCATATTTGGGCAGGCACGGGGTCTCGAGACCCCTTGAGGATTACCGACGAACAAATGAAGGGTGAAAGCCCTCCCGGGCCTAAGAAGGCACCGCATTCCAGTACAGCAATTGCCCGGCGAAGCGTTGCCTCAGTTGAGGCGCCTAACCAACCAATGCCCCCTCAAAGCTCCTGCTGCTGCCGCCGCTCCTTCCCGCCATTTTCCGAGCCGCGCAAGGATCAGAGCTCCGCATCCCTAAGCAACCGGACTCGCCCGTTTATCGCGTCACAAAGAGCGGGAGGACGGGTTAAGGCGCCTCCCCTTCGCCGTCGGGCGGAGGGAAAGGGCCCTCCCGTGGGGCTGAATGTCTTCCGTTCGCCATCGTCTTCTCCGCTCCATGGCTGCCTCGGCAGCTCCTTGAAAGGGGGGAGGCGACGCGTCGGCCCCTCCCGCGGAGCCCTGCGTGGCGGGAAACGGCAGGTGAGGAGGACGGGTCTCCACACCTGGCCGCCTCTGAGGAGGAGGGGGAAGCAGGCGAGGCCGCGCCCGCCCGTTTCTCCTCTATTCCCCCTCAGCGTTCCCCGAGAGCCCCCGGCAGGCATCGTGGCCCGATCAAAGCTTCAATGGAGGCTCCGAAGTGGGGCCTGTTACCTTTCTTGGCCTGGGAGTTAGAGGGAGGTCGCTTTCTCTCCTTCGGGGCGAGCTGGAAAATGGAGAGCGAAGGGCCTGCTGGCAAAACCAAGGCCGGAGCTGTCCGAAAACCAGCCCTGTAAAGGACAGTTAGTTACCTTCGCCGCTTCCATCTTAAGGCTTTTTGTTTCTGGCGTCCTCTTTTTGTGTTTCCTGGGGCTTTTTGCCGCCCTGAAAATAAGCGATGGAAAGGGGCGCAACTACCGAGTTTTGATTTCTCCGATCCTGTGGGAAAAAGCGAGTTGCCGGCTTGCCTTTTTTTTCTTCTCCAAATGGAGTCGGCACCTGGGATTAAATATTAGCATTGGGGGTTCTACTAAGAAGGCTCTTACTTTTTCTGCACCTTAGCCTGTTTTAACCTAACCTTAACCTAATTGTAGATGGGCGACTTGGAGGATTGAGTAGTTGAGTAAGAAAGGGCCCTGTTCTTTTGCTTGATAGTTGTGTCCACTCAAACATTGGAGCTTAGTTTCTTTTATTTTTCAGTGTGGCATATCCAGTAGTGATGATAAAGAACATAAGTAACTTTTGGTAGTGCACAGGGTTAATATACAGGTAGTCCTTGATTTACAACACAGTTCATTCAGTGACCATTCAAAGTTACACTAGTGCTTGAAAAACTGACATGACTCTTTTTCACAGTTCTGACTTTTGCAGCATCCCCATAATCAGGTGATTAAAATTCAGATGCTTGGCAACTGGTTCATGTTTATGTCCATTGCTTGTGTCCCAAGGTCATCTAACCTGACCAGCAAAGTCAATGGGGAAACCAGATTCACTTAACACCCAGATTACTGATATATCAACTGCAGTGATTCACTTAACATCTGTGGCAAGAAAGGTCTTAAAAGGGCAAAATTCATTTAACAAATGTCTCAACAGAAATTTTGGGCTTTCTTGTGGTTGTAAGTCAACTCTCCATAGCAATTATTAGAGATAAAGGACATAAGTAACTTTTGGTAATGCATATCTGCATGAGTATGCATGATGGAGGGCAAGAATCATTTTGACACAATTGATTGTTATAGTCCACCAAAAAAAAGCTGGAAACCTATATATTAAGGCAGAAAGACCACAAGAGTTTATTAATTTCTTTGGTTCTATGGAAACAATAACGGTTTTCTACTATTTGAATGTTTGTGAAGCCCCAAATGTGATTTTCCAGAGTACTTAGCATGGGATGGATCAGCAAGACCAAATTAGGCAATTGTAGCTCAGTAGCTGAATTCCGGTTGTGCTTCAAACATTTTAGTAGAGTTTTGCAATAAGAGCTTTTGCAAAAACATACAGGAAACAATTTGTGCCAGTCAGCATAGGTAGAATATTCTGAGTACACAGTTGGTCTTCCATTTGTAATAGTAGAGGGTTCACATAATTTTATATCTTCTGTGATTGTAGAATTGCCAGTTGTAATGGATCATTATAACACACTTGATCTTTATTATTTTCATTGCTTGAGAATTGGCTGTTGACATTAATGGAAATGCTTTTCTCTATTGGCTTGTTTTCCCAGGAACAGTATTCTAATCTTATAAATTTCTAGATTCTTCACACATATAGGAATTTGGGGATAGAAGGTGTTTTAAAGTTATCTATTACAAAATTGATCTCAGTTGATTCAGTTTCCTCAATCATTAGTATAATGTAGATTTCCATCTTCTTTCTTGTTTGCACCAAATTGGTTTTTATTTTGTAAGGAAAACCTTAGCTATCTTCAGTGATTCATTTTATTTTCATGTGAAGAATTGCTCTGAATTGGAATATAAATATAAGGAATATAAATCCTTCCTTTCCCCACGATTCAGCCAAAACTGAAGAAGCTTCTCACATGAGAAGCAAAATGTTTTCAAGGAAAATAAACTAAAAAAGTCCAGTATCCTTTTGAAAAGCATCTTTGACACAACCATGACCTGGATGATTGAGAATCTCCATAGACAATTAGTCTGAATTTTAAAATTTAGTGTACTCTTTCTGTTATAATAACAATAATACAGTGAAAAAAAGTCATTTATTTACAGGTATTTACATTTTTTGCCTTTAAATATGTTCTGGGTGAAAAAAATAGAATGAAATTTGTTTTCTTGCTTTAGGATAGTTACTAAAGAATGCTTTAATAGATGTTAATATTTCTTAAATGTTGTGACAACAAATATTGAATCAGTCTTAACCTTGAAATATGAATAGAAGCATAGTTTTTCCTGTTTAGAGCTGACTTGAGTTAAAATTGTGATATAATGCCCAACTGATTTTTTTCACAAGGAATACTAGAATGGCCAGCAGGAAGGAACCCCCTTTCTTCAATGAGGATAATGTTGGATCATGTCATTGCAAACTTACTTTCTATGAGACCATGGAGCTCTTCATTGAAACTCTTACAGGAACATGCTTTGAATTGCGAGTGTCTCCTTTCGAAACAGTTATTTCCGTGAAAGCTAAAATCCAGAGGCTGGAAGGTACATGTTCTTTTTATATTTGAAATTTGAAAGTTCAGATATTTTAGAGGGAATACCAACAGAATTAAATGTCTGGTCAAAAATTTGAATATAAAACATTTATATTGAGCTCCTAGAAATAAATTTGGATATAAATAGTAATTTGTTATATTTGTTACAGTAACAAATGTATAATTGCTTGGATCAAAATATCAGTACACATGCAAAAATATTTGCAAAAGCTCAATTTACAATAACATTTGTGAATCAATAATATGAGATAAGGATGATGAATGACTGTTCTGTGTAGGATACCTTTAGCAAACACAGGTAAGTCCTCATTTAATGATCACAATTAAGGCCAGTAACTTGGTTGCTACCGGTAAGTGATGCAGCAGCTAAAGGAAATGGTGTGACCGCAACTGTCCTTATTTTATCTCCATTTTCCTTTTTCTCCCCCACCCTTTTAGATGCTCATTGGGATAATTAGCAAAAAGGAAACTAATGTTTGTATTTAGATTCATCGGAGAGAAAGGGAATGCAACACTATAAGCAGGCACACAGTAGGAACTACTGATCCAAAGGAATGTTCTAGCATCAGCATGCTCCCAGCTCCCAATCCTGAGCATTCTAGGCAAACAGCCAGTCTAGCACATTCATTTCAGTGTGTACCTGATTGTGTATCTGCTTACTACCTCATAATCTCTTTTTCTCCGACATCTGTTCTGGGGGGGGGGGGGGAGGATGGGAGAAAAAACAGACCAGGCCCATATGTACTTATGGCAGATATGTGACTAAGAGATGCTGCAAAAGTCCTGAGTATGCACAAGATATTTTTTCAGCATCATTATAACTTTGGTCACTGCATAAAGCAATTGATAGGTCTATCTGTAATATTTCTTCTTCAAATAACTTCCTCAGAAACATTCTTGCAATAGATCATATTCCATTTTTGAACCTCTGCCTTTCATGAAATCTGAGACAATATAATGAAAATGAACTAAATTCCAGCATTCCATTGTAGTTGAGGCACTTGTAAGGCCATAGATAAGTAACTAATAACTACTTTTTATTATCCATTGCATTACATCAGGGTTTTTTTGGCTTTATGACAGTGTCACTTAGCGACAGAGTTCCCAGTCCCAATGGTTATGACCTAAGGGCTACCTGCATATTGTTTACAGAATTCCACAATACACCAGAAAATTAACCAAGTAATGCAGGTAGCCTTCAAGTTACAATTAAGTGTTCAGCAATTGTTTGGGATTTCAGTGGTGCTTAACAAAAGGACTAATGACCAGCCCTCAAAGTTCCAGCTGTTGCATGGCTTCACATGAACAATATTTCAGTGCTTGGCAACCAGCTTGCAATTATGATTGGTTGCAACATCCTACAGTCACTTGATTGCTGTTGCTGATTTTCTGTCCCAGATTCCCATTAGCAACATTAATGAGAAGCTGGCAGGGAATGTGACAAATTGCCCAGATAAATGTGTTCTTTCTTTGCACTCACCAGCACCCTCTTTCACCCTTTGCATGCTCACATGTAGCAGTAGGTGCCTTCCTGGCCTCCCTGCATCCACACACAAGCATGCATCCACCAACAGTCTCCTTCCCTGGATCTCCCCGTGTTTGCACACAGGACTGCATCCCCAGCACCTTCCTTCCCTGTTCCTCCCTGCTCTTGTACACAGGCACCCCCACATCCTCTTTCCCCAGCTTCTTTGACTTTGTGCTGCATTGTAGCACACACACATACACTTCCCAACTTGTGCATAGCCTACATAGGGACTCCTGGAGCCTCTCTCACTCTTCTGTGGTGTCCCCACACTTTGTCTCGGACTCCCTCTGTTTCTTGCTTAACATCTTGCATTTCTTAAGATTACAGCAACAACCAGGGCTGCCTAGATTGTATTGCTAAACAATGTGGCCACATGAAGTCACACTTTAAGGTTGCATTGCTTAGCGTCAGCAATCCCAGTACCAATTTCCGTCACAAGTTGATAACTGCTTGTAATACTGGTCTATTTTCTACTCTAGATTTTTCCAAGCTTATTGTACAGTTGAATGGGATCTTCATTTCCTGGATCTTATTTTTATCCTTTTAAATATAGGAACAGTTTTGGGTCATCTGCCACTTCCCTAATTGTTCACTATTTTTTACAGATAAGAATTCAGCAAGTACCCTTAGTATCCCAATATGCTAAACAAGTATTCGCTCATTATTCATCTTTTTTTTTACAATTGCTTTTTGTAGCCTATTGGACAGCTAATAAACTGATAGCTGTTCTTTCTTTTTTTTTAACGCAACTTATGCAAAGAAATTTCTTAGCATTTTTCACCCATGCCAGCTCATTGTCAGCTTTAGCTCTCCTATGTAAAGAATCCAAAGCTTTGCAGCTGCATTAAAATACAACATCTTAACCTTATCAGTGAGAAAGGAGATTAGAAAACAGTAATGATCAAGCAAATACTATAGGACAGGGGTCTCCAACCTTGGCTCCTGGAAGCCTGGCGGACTTCAACTCCCAGAATTCCACAGCCAGCTTTGCTGGGAGTTGAAGTCCGCCAGGCTTCCAGGAGCCAAGGTTGGAGACCCCTGCTATAGGACATGCATTATATAACAATCTTGGATTTATAACAGTTCTCTTAAGTATCATTCTTACATAATTAAATGAAAGCAGAGTAAAATTCTGATATTTTGCAAATTACATCGTTAAGTCAGGAGAAGCATTACTGCATTGCTTTTTTCTCAGAATACTGCATGCTGACCATAAACCTGATCATTGTCTTCATGCCTTACTTACAAACTGTAGATTGTTATAAATACAATCACAAAGGACTAATTTAACAAGCCCTTACTTAAGGTTAACATGGATTATTCTGATTTGGAAAATTTATCTTCAGATTCTTAATTCCCAATGAATTTTACCAAATGTCTTAAAATACTTGCAGCCTAATCAACCATGAAGCTACAAGGATAAAATGAAAGGAACAATCATATAGACCATCTTGAGCAAATTGAGGAATTCTAGGGCAGTAGTTAATGAAATTAACCCTGATGTTGGTTAGGTAATACAAGATTGTTATTACTTCTTACTACGAATCAACTGGTATTAACTGCCTTACTTAAAGGCAGTTTTTACTATTATTTGGATTTAATCCTAGCACTAAAAATAAGGCGTTTAAGTCAGGAATGTTTTGCATGATACAAATTAAAATCATGCTTTTTATTTAGAATGGGTTAATTTCAGAGGAATATATATCCAAATAAATAAATTTTAGTAATTTTAGTCATAGTTTTGCACAGTAAATATATCCATTTAATTTTAATAATATTTCAAGGTATCCCTGTATCTCAGCAGCATTTAATCTGGAATAATGTGGAGCTGGAGGATGACTATTCTTTGAATGATTATCAGTGAGTATTTAAATGTGATTCATCAGTGTTTCTGAATATTTCTTGATTACATTAAAAAAAGAGTTGGAAGCGACCTTGGAGGTGTTCTAATCCAATTCCCTACCCAAGCAGGAGATCCTATACCAATGTTGGTGAACCTATGCTACACGTATGCCCTGGCACATGAGAGGTTGCCCGGAAGAGCCCCACTGCGCATGCGCACAGCAGCACCTGACAGCTGATTGTCGTATCTAGCGCACATGTGGAAGGGAGATACGTAGGAGGTGCGTGTACATGCACATGGGCATGCTGCACACGAAGGGGAACCGCAGGTGCACGAGGAAGAAGTCACGCACACAGGCGCAAAGACACATGGCATGCGAGGGAGGAATTGCAGGCGCAGGGGGTGTGAAGGGGCAGCCTGCATTGCCTTCTGGGTGCTGGCACACACAATTATCGGCACAGGAGCCGAAAAAGGTTAGCCACCACTGCCCTAAACCATTCTGGACAAGTGGTTGTCCACTTTCTTCTTAAAAACCTCCATTAATGGAGCACCCATAACTTCTGTGGGCAAGCCATACCATTAATTAATTGTTCTCACTAACAGGAAGTTTCTTCTTAGTTCTAGATTGAATCTCTCTCTTTGATAAGTTTCCATCCTTTAACTTCTTGTCTTGCCTTCAGGTGCTTTAAAGAATAAGTTGTCCCTCTTTTCTTTGTGACAGCCTCTCAAGTATTCGAAGACTGCTATTATGTCACCCCAGTCCTTCTCTTTGTTAGGTTAGACATACCCAGTTCCCGCATCCATTCATCATATATTTTAGTCTCCAGACTCCTAATCATCTTTTCTCTGCGCTCTTTCTAGAAGAAAAGCTTACAAAATATGTCTGATTGATTGTTTACAGCATTTCAGAAGGATGTACTTTGAAGCTGATCTTAGCAATGCGTGGTGGCCCTATTAATACAAAAAGAGGTAGACTTTTTATATTTAATCTTTGTGTTTTTATAGATATCATAAACTAACTAAAATTATGCTTATCATTTCCTTAATGTATGGGAAAAAGTTAGGGCTAGTATACAATTAAATTCCATTTCAGTTTTAATTTAATAATGAGTGGAAAACCCACCTGACCACAACAGTACTTATAATTTTACTTCAGCTTTCCTTTGTTTTACAATGCTAGAAGGATACAACTTCAAACAGGTGGGTAAAGCCAAACTACAGGAAAGTTTTTCAGAACTTGAGGAAGCTAGGTAAAAGGCAAATCTTATGGTTCATCCTTATGGTGGATTGTTGTTGTTGTTGTTGGGTTATTAATTATGATTATGATTAGAATAAGAAAATGTTTGTATTTACATTAATTGGAGAGGAAGGAATTACAGGAGAGAGCAGGTATACGGTGGGGAATACGCATCCAAAGGAATGCGCTGACACTGGCTATTCTCCTAACTTGCTATCTATAGGGGTGAAACTGATTAGGGTTTTGTTAATTTCAAGAAGCAGTTACAAAGAGGCTAATTACAAGTAGTCCTCACTTACCACCCCAATTGGCTCTGGAATTTTGGTCACTGATGTAGATATTAAATAATCATCATGTGATCAGACCCGATTTGGGGACCATTTTTACCACAGATAAGGAGGTCACATAGTTGTTAAGCTTCCTCAATTGACCTTGCTTGTCAGAAGCCAGCTCGGCAGATTACAGATTATGATCAGGTGATCTCATCAGATGCAACCATTGTAAAAATACTTCTCATCCAACAAGGTTTTATGAGCCTTCTCCACATCTTAAAGGCTTAAATCATTGCATAGACAATTTTTGAGATCATTTCTTCATGTGGAAAGTTGTAACTCCTATGTAATTGAAATCAATAGATAAAATCAGATTTATTTTTTCAAGCTATGAGCTTAATCTAAATAAATTGCAACTTCTAAATTATAAAAAAAAGGATACTGGTAAAACATCCTGATGTTTTACCATAAATATTACAGCGCTGGTGAATCTCAAAATGACTAATTCAGCAAATAAAAAATCTGTTCTCTCTGCCAATCCCTCAAGATAGACAAGAGTAGAAAAATCAAAGTTCTGAGTGCTAACACTGCTTTTATTTTATTTAAAAATTTTATTTTACTTTTAGGATTATAGTAACAGAATCTTGCAAGCCTGAAAGTGCCTCCCCCCTCCTTTATTTTTAAGAAAACTAGGGAAGATTATTTCTGAGAAATTTTCTTAAATTCCATTTTTGTTTTAGACTTAATTTTTTATCTGACCATTGCCTTGGTTGCAGCTCTTTCTCCTCTTTCTCACGCTTATTCTTACAACCCATTACATCCTCTGAATCTGGTTTAGTGCTGTGCTAAAGATTTCACACCATGTGTCTGAAATTGATATACCAAGAAAGTGTTCTAGTAAACGTTAATGGAATATTATTAGATCTCATGAAGACTGATAGGAGAAAATAGTACAGGCAGTTCTTATTGAAGGATCGGTCACTTAGCAACTATTAAAGTTACAAAAGTACCACAGCTACTTTGTTTTCAAAGTTCAAGTGGCTGAAAAACACATACACCCACAATCAAGTGATCTCAGTCACCCAATACTGATTTTTGGCAATTTTCTTTTGCATATTTTAGGTGCATACTTCTGGTTTCTGGCAAAAAAAAAAAACCCCATTATGGAAAACATGTTTACTTCACCACCACTACCACAAAAATGGTCGTAAAATCAAGCGCAATCATGTATTGATCCACTTAATGACTCAATTATTACAATTGTAACTCAAGAACCACCTATACACAATTTTGCCACATGTTTTCATGGCTGGGACAATAATTTTTTTCTTATTCACTATGTCAGTTTTATTCTTGAATGGAAACACCTGATTTGTGGATTGTGGATTATTTTACATCAGCCAAGACTTGAGAAAACACCAGGTTCTCAGGATTATACCTAACGCTTTTCCAGAAAGTTGTTCAATTATGAAAAGGGCGTTGATACTGTTGGTCTGTACCTGAGACCTGATATGCTTCATGATGCTTTTGATGTTAATGCTTTTCCTAATATAAAAAAGCAAGTTTACATTTTGTAAAGCAGTAAAAAAGTTTGTTGCTATTCAGTTTTATTTCTATTTTAAAATAGGGTTTTGTGACTAAATCTGATTTATTTAATAAGGTTGCATAACACTTTACCTGGTTCATTAGAAACAGGAGTTTCTGTGAACAGGTCCTTCAGGTCAGCATTCAGATGAAAATATAGTCCCTTTCAAACCATCTTTTTTCTTCATGTTCCTTTCCTTGGTAGTTCCTTTGGAAGACCCAATCAAGGAAATAGCAGAATACATGGGTCCCTGTCGAGATGATGTCTGGGAAAAGGTTCCATCCAGTAAACATGTTACATTCTTGGTCTACCAGGAAGGAGACCAGCTGAATTTTTTTCGAGTTGTGGACAGAGGAGATGGAACTTTAACACCATTATCTGAATCTTTAAGGTATGTTATTTCTAAGCTTAAGAATATTCAAATGTTATTGAAAACTCTAAGCAAGTTTGCAATTAAGTTAAGTTCCAGTGTATTCTGCTCTTGGCAGAGCTTTCAGTTATGTTTTCATTACATGTTTATTTTTAAAAAATTGATATAAAAGTATAATATGAACTAAAGGAAACAAAACTCCAAGGCCGGTAGATTCCTTAAATAAATAGTTTTATTGGAAATATCATATTGGCACAGTTCTGGTGAAAACCGACTCTGAGGGTTTCCGCAGTTTTCACCAAATTAAAAGTAAGAGTTTTTCCCTTTTCCCAAACAATCAATCACGTGGTCCAATCAGGATGCCATTTGGTTGCCTGGTAATGTCACTCCTCCTGTCCTTCTGACCAGATGTGAGAATGTCCTTGGTTCCCAAGTGAAAGTATTTTATTTTGATCACAAAACTCCAGCTATCTCTATTCCTCCCTATCCCTCAGCTTCAGTGTGGCAACGCTGAAGCTCCAAAATGGCTCCGGTCAGGTCAGAGTTGAGAGTTGCCTCTTGAAAAAACACCATTGGGGTTGTTAAAGAGAAATCCAGTCTGGAACTAAGGAGAAATTTCCCAAGAATAAGAAAGAACAGAACAGCATACCTCCTGGACTTCTGGGTATTCCTTTGCTGGAGGTCTTCAATCAAAGAATAGATAACCATTAGTCCAGGATGGAATAGGGTCCCCTGCCTTGGGCAGGGGGTTGGACTAGACCTCCTAGATCCTTTCCAGCCCTATGATTCAGTGAAAAAATAGCTTCTGGGATGACATGACTACATCTAACTTCAGTAAAATTCCCAGTTCATGATTGATGTATTTCCCCATTCACGGAGTCTGTTTCAAACAGTAGTAACTAATTAGATTTGTAAATATGTTTCCAAAACTAAAGCAGGAGACATTTTCTCCTATGCTACCAATGAAAAATGACCAGTAAATGGTTTCTGAAATAAAAGAGAAAAGGAGATTGTTAGATTCATTGTCTCTACATGTTTTGCCTATGCGTGTACATCTTCACATATAGAGAGATCCCCCATTTTAGAAGGCGCTATTTCATTTGGCACATTACAAGGGTGGGTTCTCAAGTAAAAATTAGTTCTGAAAGACATTTGTTGTAAACAATGCTTTTGAAATATAAAACCATCACTTTTATTTCAGAAAGTTTACTCTTTTTGCTATTTTTTATAATTCTAACTTAAGAAGGGTTAACATGTACAATACTAGACCACATCTGAATTTTCTCCTTGCCATAGTGGTGGTTCTGTTTATAATTTGTATGCTGATGATGATGAGGATACAGAAATATCTCCTTCTGGGCAACAGATTATTGAGAACTCCATTACAATGAATAAAATGAAGCTGCTAAAGGCAAAGATGGAAAACATGAATCTTAATAAAAAGGTAAAGCCATAAAATATAAGATCATCTCTAGATAGATATCAGTAAAGAACAATTAAAAACCTCTATAAATAACTTATTCCATAACAGATATTACTCAATATACAGTTTAATATCAATTAATTTAAGCTGTGCATAATATATCTGCCACATTTTACCAATATAATGTACTTTTCCTAAAAAAACAAGTATGTGTCATGAAATTACAATGTGTCAGGAGGCTATCATTTTTGTCTATCAGCTGTCATTTTTAGTCTAAAGAGTACTAAATATTGTAATATTTTCATCATTCCAATCTAGAATTTTTCCAACTGATCTATAGAACCATTTGGACAAGTAGTTTGGACAAGAAGCCAAGGACAAAAAATAGTTCACTTGAAATCAGTCTATTTTCTACCACCAGATGTTTGCCTTTTGATCCAGATTTTTTTTCCAAATAGATTCGACAGCCTGAGAAAATTTGAAAAACCCTGTTCTAATTGGATAGAGATTACTGATTAGAATTATTATTCAAAGGAAAGCAAGTTGTTTTTTGAGTCTGGATATTGAATAATATTTAAGTATTATGAAATTCTTCAAATTGAAATGTAAAAGAGAGTTAATGCTACTGTGCAAAACTGGTGATGAAATACATTGGGATTCTGTAGTTGCACTATTGTTAAAACTAACCACTTTTCCTTTTTCTGCCCACAGCCTAAGATCAAAGTGAACCCCCATTCTCCAGTAGTCCTTCATCCATCTAGTGGCTCACTTGCAGCTGTTCGTCATAATTTTCTACGAGCACTTCCTCATATTGGGCAATCCTGTCTGCCTCCTGAAAATTTACATAACTCAGGAATATCTCAGAATGCTCTTTCAGCCTTAACACATACTGGTAAAAAAGTGTCATCCATTACTAGAAACTTTCTTAAAGAAAATGACAGATGGGAGAGTATTTCACCATCTCACTCAATTAACAGCATGGCACTGTCTTCCAAAGTATCTGTGGAAAAGGGAGAGGCAAAACTTTCTGAAAACAATGTAGTTCCTCAAGTGACAACTGCACTCGCAAATTTGGAAAAAAATGCAGAAAGTGGTACATCATCCAATGAAAGATGTCCTTTCTTGTATCCAGATCTCACCAATGTAAATCTGTATACTGCAGAAAAAAATGTTTTACCAAACAAAGAGACTCTTGCCTTGGTATCAGAAGCAACTTGCAATGACTCATATAGCAAAATGTCTGGAGCAGAAGAAGGGAATACCACGCTTCAGTTACCGCAAGAGCATCAAAACAAATCCATCACAAAAACTTTAACTTTTACAACAGCAGATAATAGTATTTTTAACTCTCATGAGTTTAGTCTTAAGAAAACACGCCTGTCACCTCTTCATTGTTCATCACAGATGGCACATTACAGTCCTCAGAAATCTCAAGCTCACCCCAAATATTTTGAAGAAGCTGGCTTGAAGCCTACTATTTCTCCAAACATTCTACAGTCATTGGAGGTGCACAGTTTAGCAGATTCCTCTTACTCAAGAACATCTAGATTTCATGGCATTGGTTTAGATTTACCTAGCAAAAGGCCTGATACCCATTCTAAAGTGGAGGCAAGGGATATCACAGAAGTAGCAATTAAGGCTTCCAAAGACCCTGTTGTTTCTGTAAATAATATAAGTTTGCTAAGTTCATTTACCCGAAGCACAAATAGAGATGGCTTACCGAATTCCTGTGGCACTAGCCGATTTCGGACTTCTGGTATTTCATTAACTACCAACTTTCAACATTTTCAAGAAGAAAGTTTTAGAACAGCTTCTCCTCCCAATGACATGCCTGGATATTTTTTAGTAAGTACTCCTACTTTATTTTTTTTTACAAAGATGAGATTTGTACTTGTAGTAGGGTTTACTCCCGATTTATTGGTCAAGAATCAGAACTGGCAACTTGTCAAATTGGAAAACCTCAATGTATATCAATATTATTTAAATTAGCTTGAGTTTTGGCTTTCAAAATCTAAAAGTTACCATTCAATAAATACCGTATATACTCGAGTATAAGTCGACCCGAATATAAGCCGAGGCACCTAATTTAACCACAAAAAAAACTGGGAAAACTTATTGACTCAAGTATAAGCCGAGGGTGGGAAATGCAGCAGCTACTGGTAAATTTCAAAAATAAAAATAGATACCAATAAAAACTCACTAGGACAGTTGAGAATAAGTTTGATGTTCACAATTTCCTCTTTGAAAGAGACCAGTAAATAGGGAACAAGAAGATGAAGAAAAAGAAGTGTGTTTTTTCACACTTTTCACACTGCAGTGAACAAAAATGGCATCATAGGAACAGGCTTATTCTCAGTCCAAAGGTTTGTTTCTGATTTCTTCCCTGATTTAAGGGAAATTTGGGAAACAATCTCACTATCATGAAAGGTTTAATTGATTCACTAACCCAAAAGATGATGATGATGACAGTGGGAGGCAGGAGTCACTCTCTCCCTTGCAAGAAAAAAGCAAGAGCCGTTCTTATGATCTCTCCCTCTCTCTCTCTATCTGTCTCCCTGTAATACAGTCAAGCCCTTTCCAGCACGCGCGATCTGCCTTCGCCACTTTGCACCTTGCAAATGCAAAATCCTGGGGTTTTTGCATTTGCAAGGTGCAAAGCGGCGGGGGCGGATCCAATGTGCTGGAAAGGGCTTGACTGTATTACGGGGGGAGAGAGGGAGAGGGAGAGATCATAAGAACGGCTCTTGCTTTTTTCTTGCAAGGGAGAGAGTAACTCCTGCCTCCCACTGTTTTTGCATTTGCAAGGTGCAAAGTGGCGAAGGCAGATCGCGTGTGCTGGAAAGGGCTTGACTGTATTACGGGGAGAAAGAGAGAGAGAGGGAGAGATCATAAGAACGGCTCTTGCTTTTTTCTTACAAGGGAGAGAGTGACTCCTGCCTCCCACTGTCATCAACATCTTCTTTTGGGTTACTGAATCAATTAATTTGGGAAATGATCTCACTATCAGAAAACAACGCGAGCCGCCACCACCACCTCCTCCTCCCCCTCCTCCCGAGTGGACTGAAAGCAGCTGGAGCTGAGGAAACGAAGCTGAGTGGAGCCGAAGCAACCTTGGCTCGTGGTGTTTTCTCAGCCTAGAGAAAGGGGAAGGGGGCTCATCTGGACCAAGGGTGAGTCTCCCCCTCAGTTTCCCCTGAAGGATCTTCCGTCGCTTTTGCCTTCTCCCTACATCTTCCCTCTGTTAAAATCCCCCCCAGACACACACACTTATTTTCAGTCGGATAGATTTCGTGTCCGAGCATTCTCACATGGCGGTGGGTCTTCCCCCCCAAAAAACACAGTTGAAAAAAGAAAAAACAATATATCCTCAAGCAAGAACTTTTCTGCTTCCGATTACCCCCATGCTTAAAAGTTGCAAAGGAAACACGGAAGCAGGGAAGCGGCTGCCCAGCTTCGGAGCTCCACACCATTTTTTTTCAGAGGGGAATCTGACTCGAGTATAAGCCGAGGGGGTTTTTTTCAGCACAAAAAATGTGCTGAAAAACTCGGCTTATACTCGAGTATATACGGTAATCCATTCTTGGATGTGTTAGTTTTCTTTAAACAATGGGCATTTCTCTGAGGCAGATTTGGTCATGTTTTATTTTTACAGATGGATTTGTAAACTATGTCTGGTTTTCTAGTAAATACTGTAGATTACTGTGAAGTTACTTTATACATGAGCTATGGTGGTGCAGTAGTTAGAGGCTACTTCTGCTGACTGCCAGCTGCCTGCAATTTGGCAGTTCAGATCTCACCAGGCTCAAGGTTGACTCAGCCTTCCATCCTCCCAAGGTGGGTAAAATGTGAGGACCCAGATTGCTGGGGGCAATAGGCTGGAGAGGGCTGTTAAGCACTGTAAAGTGGCATATAAGTTTAAGTGCTATTGCTATTGCTATATATTTCAAAATGATTGAGATAGCATATTTTAGCTTTTTGTATTCGAACGCTATTTTCAAAGTGCTTTACATTCAAATGTTTTGCACTTCAAGTTTCATTAATTTTGAGGTTTATATTTTAACAAGTTGATAATATGTTCTGTATATTTATCCTATATTTTAGCCAGTGCATATGTTCCGAAAAGTTGTCTCACGATGTTTCTCAGACATGTTTCACTGAGGTTGAAATATTAGGCATTTACTTCCCAACTATAAATAAGATAAAACATACATTGTTCAAGATGTTATTCAGTAACAATTTCCAGATAATGCTCTCTCACACCTTGAGGGGGAGGATGGAAAGAAACAAAAGCATGAATTTGTTTTTTCTTCACGTATAATCTGACCTTAGACTGGAATGGAAGAATCCTTTACAGAACCTTTTTGTATATTTTCTATTTATGTGATTAGTGATCACATGGCAAGGCATTCCAGCCAATACTTACACCCCAGTTTTCAGAAGTCCTTGAAGTAGGTTCAGAAGCAAATCAACAGCAACACAAGAGGTAGTGCAAATGGAAAGTGCATCCGGCACTGAATGTCACACAGTACGGCACTGTGACATTCTGCAGCTGATGCTTTATTCTCAAGGGAAGCCCCATGAAGATCAGATTGCAATTTGGCTGTTTATAAATGATATCTTCTATGAATGCTTTATTTTTGTGTTTTCCTCCTACATGTGTTTGGGGATAGAACGTATAGCATTACATGTAGTCCTCGATTTATGGCTGCAGTTGAGCCTGGAATTTTAGTCAAAAATCATTGTGATCTTGTTAAGCAAGGCACACAAGTGATAACTTTGCCCAGCAACCATAATCCAGGCAATTCCCCTTGAAGTCATTAAAACAATGTTGTAGGTTGTTAAGTGGAGGGAGTCCCAAATAAGGAGTGTGGAAGTGCCTTAGATGGAGGAGGCCCTGAGAAGCCAGGTGCAGGCTGGGTGCGAGTTATGGGAGGTATTGCGGTGCAGTGTATAAGTGCACGGAGGTCAAATAAAGAAGTTGTAATTGTCCCAGCCTGTCTTGGCACATGAAAAGTTGCCACTCCTAGGAAGTGCTAAATGCCTGGAAAACCTCCACCATGGGGTGTGAAGTAGCCACTCCTCGAAAAGCCAGAAAGCCTCCACAGTGGGGTGCAAAGCAGCTGCTTTGTGGGGAGTTCCAAAGGACCTGGCATTTTACAGCCTGTGGGCCAAATGCAGCCCTTGGATGATCCCAGTCCAGCCTGCAATGTCATTGGTGGCAGCAGATGGGGTATCAGCAGCATCGGGTATGGTGGTGAGGATGGAGCAGTGTCAGCAAAAGTGGGGGGGGGGCTCAGGGGCAAAGCAGCACAGGGCTGCCGTGGCCCTCTACAACAGTCCCACTTTCTCATGTGGCCCTTTGGGAAAGTGAATTGCCCACCCATGCTCCAAGGACACACAGTGGTGTGAAGCAGCCATCCCACATGTGTAACACCAAACACCTGGGAAGACCCTAGCTGCCATATACTCTACACCATGCCAGCTGGCCTTCACCACGTCTTTGTCCTACTGGTAGGGCAAAGTAGCTCTTCGTGAACAAGAAAAATAAATGCTAAAATAATCTATGTATTTAGTAGAATAAATGTATCTTTAAGAACCCTTTCCCCCTTCCCATGCTGTGAGGACAGAGATGGAATACTTGACATCATCTCCAGTGGGAGTAAAGGAAAGGGGCATTTTAAGACCTTGCAAATGAGTGGCTGCCTTCCCCAATTATTTTTCTTCTTTTTCTGCAAAGGGCCAGGCTGGACATGCCTCAGTAAATAGTGAGAGGAAGAAAGTGGTGAAGGTCAGTTGACATGGTAGATTGCATGCATGTGTGCTGGGGTGGAGTTTCTCAGGTGTTTGAGGATTCATGTGGGTTTTTGTGGGTTTCTTCACGCTGCTTTCATCCTGGGGATCTCTGGAGTGTTTGGAATTTCCTGCAGAGTAGCTGCTTTTCATCCCACTGTGGAGACTTCTGGAGCTTGGCTGTCTGTGTGTGTGTGTTTTGCCTGATGCCACTGAAGCTTTCCTAGCATTTTTAAATGCATTGATTTGGGGAGGGGGAGAGAGATAGGTACATGTGAGGAGTGGCAGTATCTCTGCAGGTGGTCATAATTTTGATTGTGAGTTTCAATTTTTAATATGGTAAATATTGATTAAATAACTCATAGAAATAAAAGCTCTTTTAGCTTAGGATAGATTCAAATGAAAACTTTGCCCAGTGCCAAGGTAAATATCTATGGACCTGTCTGGTCATGATTATGGAAGATGGAATGAATGAAATGGCAAGAGTTGTGGAGGAACAAGAGAAAACTGTAAAAAATCTGAATGAAGGTATACATACATGAAAATCTGGAGAATGAAATGAAAAAATGGTTATTCAAACATTTTTCACAAGAAAAATGTTTGAATAATCATTTTTCCAGCATGGAATAATGGACAGGGGGTTGGACTAGAAGACCTCCAAGGTTTCTCCAGCCCTATGATTCTATGATTTTCTGCTTAGAATTGTACAATCTCATATGAATCCTCTGGGAAGAAAAAGTAGGCATAAATTAGGAAAGAATGGAAAGTGCTCATATGTGCTTAAGTTTAAAAGGGCATATAAAGGAAATGGAAACTGACACAGTTGTCAAGAAAACTTGGAGCAAGTAGTTAATGCTTGCAGATATCAAGTCGTAAAGGCTGAAATGCAACAGGAATTTAGGCTCACAAAAGAAGCTAACGTCAACAATGTCAGTAACAAGAAAAAAAGTAAGGGGTGGGGCCACTGTCTGGAAAAATAAGCTGGTAACAAGTGATGAGATGGCAGAGCTTCTCAATGAGTACTTTGCTTCGGTCTTCTTTCTAAAGGGAAAACTGTTCAAATGAACCCAAGAAGACCAATTAAGGAGGAAGTGGCAATCCAAGGTAAGTAAGGAGATTGTCAGGCAACATCAAAGGAATTGAAGACTTCAGTACCAGATCAATTGCATTTAAGAATTGCTCAAGATTCATTTCTGAGAACTTTGTACATCTTTGACAAATCATAGCAGTCGAGTATAGTGCTGGAGAACTGAAAAAAGGCAAATATTGTACCTCTTTTCCAAGAAAGAGAAAAAAGAATAGATAACTGCAGCTAATAATGGACAAAACTCTTGAATAGATTGTGTTTGTGAAAATAATAAATTGCTTGGCAGAAATTATCATGATTATAAATAACAAATAATTTTACAACTCATCATTTTTGGTACTCATGTGCCTCTCCGAACCAATTAGTGATAAGTACCAAGGTACCATGATAGAAGGCAGCTTGAGATATGAATTTAATAATAAATGTTAGGCAAATTAATTTAATGCAGATATTTAATTGGATTTTTTAAAATCCTTCATGCTATCCTAAAAATGTGTGATGTCTTAGCCAACTGTATTCTCTGTTTTAGTATTGTATTATACAATTATACCGTACATGTTATACAATGAACTTTATTAAATTGAATGAACATATTTTGAATAAACCCTAGCTAGCATAGTGTAGCTGTGTACAGAATACATTTGCCTTTCTTTTTTTTCTCTATTGTTAGAATTCAGTTGTTTGCAGCCAAACATTTAAGACTCAGATTTGTAGAAGAAATGTGTTTAAAAGTTATTAATTCATTTCCTCATTGCTTGTGTTCACATTCATTATTCTTTCCACCCTTTATATTTTAGTCTCCTGGAGTTGGATCGAATGGAAATATTGTGGCTTCAGGAAAAAGAATGTGTGAGTAACCAATTTGGAATCTTCAGAAATAGCCATTTATAGCGCTTTCCTATTTAAGTAAACACAGAAATAAACACGGAAAGGAGCATTGTATACAGTAAGACTTGTCTGTAAATCATATGACATATCAAATGTCAGATATCTGCAAGTATAGAGGTTCCTTCAGTTAGTTGCTGTTGTGCATCAAGTGCGGATACATGGCTTTCAACTCCCACTATTCAGTGTGAGATACAGTCTCTATAACTAGTCAGTGTGAGACAGAATATAGGTAGTCCATGAGTTACAATTGCAGTTAGGATCAGTATGGCCATTGCTAAGCGATGTGATGTTATATGATCTCATCACTTAACCAGGCAATCCAGGCAGGCCCATTACCTTTGTAAAGGCACAAAGTGCGTGCAAGCGCAGGGAGGCCCAGGAAAGAGAATGCGCGTGTGAGAGAGATGAGAAACTTGGAGAGGAACGATGAGATGAACCAGAGGTTCAACCATACTGAGCAGATCTCATCAGAGGAGCCAGACCACGTGTCTCTCTCCATAAACAATATGGAGAGACATAGTGTACAGATACCCATATACCCAGATCATTAGTCATCTAGGCCAACAAGCACCGCATTAGGTGTTTGAGTCCCTGGACATCTGGTGATAAATGGGCTATAAGTCTCAAAACTATTGACTTGAGGAATCAGGGCCAGCAGCTGCAAGACCACTGGAAGAAAGGTTGCTTGCCTGTCACAAATATACAAAGACTAAAAACAAAGCAATAATGATCTATTATTACAAATCAAATCCAACAAGAATACCTGAAAAGAAGGCACCAGTCTGGAAAAAAAAAACCAACATGCAAAAATTACAGAACAGAGACTAGTAGACTAAAGTTGATTTATAATATGAAATATTTATAGAAGCAGAACTGAAAGAACTGCAAAAGTCTACACGGGACAAAGAAATCAAAGCCTTGCCAGAAGTAGCTAAGTATATAAAGGTAAATCTGGAGCAGTCAGCAATGCATAGCTGTTGAATTCATTCCCAAACTTGTGTTCCCACACAGCCTGAATTAATTGCTTTGGGCGGTGCTTTGGGGGTGACATTTCTTTGTGGACCACCAGAATTTTTGTGTGGACCACCAGTGGTCCTTGGCCCACTGGTTGGTGACCACTGGACTGAAAGACCTCCAAGGTCCCTTCCAACTCTTATTCTGAAAACAAACTTTCCACCTAAGCAGAAAGGAAACTGCCTAACAGCAGGGGTACAAATGATTAGCTCCTAATTGATTGGATGGTTTTGGAAAACTGCAAGAGAAGGAAGACCAATGAGGCTTAGATTGATTACAGGAAGGCATTTGACATCCTGCCACATGATTGGATAATCAAGTAGCTAGAAATAACAGGAGTCAGTAGAAACATTTTAAAAAGTGTAAAGATCAGTGGTGCAATGAAGACTCACTAGCAGATCAGTAGTGATAGTCTTAATATCGAGAGATACATCTTTCACAAAGAATTACTATCTTTCACAAAGAATAACATCTTTCACAAAGAATTACTATCATAACTATTGCTTGACATTGAATGGATTTGTCAGTCAAATATACTGAACAAGTCAGTCATGGTTATCAAACATCAAAAATATCTACCAGGCTATCTCACCTCCTTTACATGGACGATCTGAAGCTGTATGGAAAAGCTGAAATAGAATCACTGCTCAGCTCTGTCCAGATATACAGCCAAGAGTCACAGTGGAATTTGGACTGGGCAAAAGAGCTACCCTTACTGTCCCCAAGGAAAAAAATAGTAAAAATGGAAAAATCGAGATGCTCTATGGAAATCACATCAAGATTCTGGATGCAGATTGCTACAAGTCTGGGCATCCTTCAAGCTAATAACATTAGACATTAAGCCAGAAGTGTTTCTTTTAGGTTCAATAGACAGGTTTAAATAAAATACGGGGCTTCGTTTTTATACGTGATAACTGCTATTATATGCATAGACATGGAAGGATGTACAAATTCCAATAATGGAAGAATGGATTGCGATGTTAATGAAATTGCTGAGATGAGAAAACTGAATGCTTTAATTAAAGATAACAATTTGATTACTTTTCTTTCTACAGTACATAAAGACACTTTTGGGCTTTCTGTTAGATAAAAATAAAAATTAAGTTTTGATTTTGGGATTAGATGATTAGATATATTGTGACTATGAAAATAATTGTGTACTGATAGAACTTAATAAATATTCATCTTACATTTTTATATACTTGTTTAAAGGATATGTTTTATTATAAATTATAGACATATATAGTAATACCCAATAATATGTGTGCTCAATTTATCTGAGCTCAGTTTCTCCATCCCACAGCAGGACTTAAGCTCTTTTCCACATGCAGAAGCAAATACCTTTAGCAGGATGCACACACAAACCTCAGATCTTTAGTATCTGAGCTCAGTTTCTCTACCCTGCCAAAGAAATTCACCTTTGTTCTTCACACAGAAGAGAAACCTTCAGCTAGGTGTAGGAACATAACTCCGATTTTTCAGTTCAACTCTGTTTCTTCACCCAGAAGGATGTCATCTCTCCTTCATATGTGGAAGGGAACTCCTTTGGTGAGGTGCAGGAACAGAACTCATATCTTCAGGGACAAGAAGGAATTCTCTTAGCTGGCATTTTCAACTTTCCCTGCCAGCTTGTCCTGGAAGCCAGCAGAGAAGATTGCAAATGGAAATCATACAATTTCAGAGGGCTTGTCAACCAGTTGTAACAGCAAATAGGTTGCCAAGTACCCAGATTGTGATTGTGTGACAACTAGTGGGACAGCATAATGTTTTATGACAGCTGGAAGTGCTTTATGGATCACCCTTTCCTGACCATAGTAACTGATCATTGAACAACTGATCACAAGTCAAGAACTACAGTACCTGTAGATAGATAATTTTATGAGTTCAAAAAATAGAAACTAGAGTGGATTAAAGATTTTAAGTAGAAGAAAGATGTACAGTCCAAGATAATGCAAAATGTTGTGACAGTAAAATACTGAAACAAACCTTTGAACAATAGAAGCAGAGAATAATTAGTCAAAATAACAACAGAATTAGTAATGATGTTAGCTGTGAATAGACTTTTTGGGGGAAAGTATTGTTTATGAAATGTTGGATGTAGAACAAATTTTATCTGACAAGATAGAGATATTATTGAAAGTTGATTTACAGTTGACAGATCAAGATAATTAAAAAAGGGTGTTTTACTAGATCTACAAATGACAAACCAAAGGCGTGTCCTGGTTAAATTTTTTCTTGCTGGATTTACAGAAAAGGCTTGTTAAATGGGACAACTAAGAACTGAAGATAAATCAAATTGCATGATAGGATTTGAACAAACTAAATATTAAGATGGTTAGAAGTAAAAGGAAGAAATATAAAATTGGCTTATTTGATCAAGGTTAAAATACCCAGGATTCTAATGTTTAAATAAGGCAGAAACTTCCACATTTACAACTGATTATCATCTCATTGGTTGAAGAACCTGACTCTAATTTTAAGTTCTCATACATCTAGCTTTGGATCAATTTCCTCAATAAATAAATGAACAAGTCTGCTTTTGACTCATTTCTTTAATTACAATTTTATCTAGATTTAGGAATCTTATCTAGATTTTTGGAGAACATGTTTGAGGTCATTGATGCAGAAATACTGAAAATTCAAAAGCATTCACAAACTTAAGTAAATTTAGATAAAGTAAATATCATTAATTGTTGGTTTTAATTATATGGAACTGTAAAAGCATTACTCCCACCTTCAAATGAAGAGTAGCTTATCAAATATTTCCATGAACTCACTTAACATATCAACTTTTATTCTTTCATCTTTCTACTGAGTAAAACAGAAAAGTTCTATGTGGGGCCTTTAAACAAGCTTTGTTCAGTCTGTATCTCCTCAAAATAACAAATTCAGTAAATTTTGATTTACATAGTAGGTCCCAATCATCTGTTATTTGTTCATAGCATGCTTAAAGCATAAATTTCACTCAGAATATTACACTACCTGCCAAGTTGAAATTACATATTTAACAATACAAATACTAAGCAAGAAGCAGTTTACCAATCTCTTTTAGCACCATCTCTATCTGAATCTTGTCTTCATGAATGGAAACATACCATCGAATTCTCTTTTTTATTAATTCAGAAGAAACTGAATGAAGTTGGAGAAGTGACCTTTTGATGCCTTTGTAAACTCAAGTATAACTGTGATTTCTCAAAAACCACAAGCAGTGCACAAAAATAAATAATGCTGCCAGATAATGCCATTGTTTCACACAAAAAATCAAACATTGATCAGTCGATTTACCAGCCAGTCTGAATGTTGATGGTTTTGAATTAGCAAATCATCCTTATACTATTATCCATATTGATGTAGAGGAATTATCGGTGCAATAATTTAGCAAGTTTTTTAACTGAACAGGTTTTAATTAACAGACATGGTTCTAACGTGCAGTATAACTTTACAGTTTAATATACTACATTAACTTGTTTCAAAAATGTAAATTAAACATTTACTGTTGCCTGAAAAAGTCAATAATATACCATATTTTGTTTAAAAAATCAAGTGTTTTCACTAGCCTTTCTTGGCAGCTGCTTTTCCCTTGTATCATTTATTTCATAGCAAATATACAAAATAATTATGAATATTTTACTTTTTTGAAAGCAGGTGATACAACTCATCTTCCACCTGTGAATTGTTCTATTCAACCTAAAAAGAAAATTGCAAAGCATTGCTTCCTGTGTGGAAAGAAAACTGGATTAGCAACTAGCTATGAATGTAGGTAGGTTGAATTTGTATCCCAAAATCATTTACCATTATCCAAACAAAACAAAGAAATAGAAAGGGATTTGTTGGGATAAATAAGTTGCTAAATAAGTATTGAGATAAATAATGCTGCCAAGACCAATCTTTCACTTTTCAGTTAGTAGATTGTAAAGTAAAAGAAGCAACCTATAAAATGTGCATGCCTAATTAAAAATCAACAGAAGCCGGTTTCTTCTCAGTGGTTCTCTTTCATTGTCTGTATGTAAATATGAAGATGACCTTAAATTTAGCAGTGCTTGGACTAATTGAAGGGTTATTGTATTGTGCTAATTCCATGAGCTAAATTGACATCAAGAAATGTCCTGTTTTTCTTACCATTGGATTTTATTCCCTCTAAAATAATAACTGTTTCCAAACAGAGAACTATTATCATAAACAGATGAAATGAAACCAGCAGTGTGGTGTGAATAGAAAGATACCGATAGCATATATTTTAAATTAATAAAATGATGGAAAAAAACAGTAACAAATTGAGAGATTAAAAGAAATAGATTAATTAAGAGTTTTTTAGCAGATTGTTTTTCTTGTTGTGATGTTTGTGATGCACAGTCTGCTTATTTTAGCATTCATACACTCCGTTCTTCCCTTGGAGTTCAGCCTGGTGCAGTGAGAGGATTTTTTTTATTTTACAATTGGCTGGTCGTTGCAATTGATAAAGGCTGAGAGGAAGGATCTGGCCCCAGGTCACATAGCAAGCTTCCATGCCTATAGGAGAAGAACCTGCTTAGGTTTCCTGCTCCAAATCCTTAACTGTAACACCACACTAACTCTCCATTATTTTATATGGTCTTCAGTTAAACCTTGAATTTTTTCCTGATTCAGAATTCAGTAATTTTGGGTCATATGTTTGGAGTTGACTGCTTGTTTGTATAATTGCAAATGTGATTTGTTTCTTCAATTCCACAATTGCTTTTGTCATGTGATTTATATTCTATATTGCGTCTTAGTTTTATTCTTGCTTTTCATTCAGGATAGTGGCATCCATAAGGCTGCCTCTTGCCATTTTTGCAACAGCCACTCCAATTATTTTTAGCATTACATCTCTTTGTTTTTTTCTGTCATTGTCAGTTTTTGTGTTGTGATTTTGTTTTTCAAATTTTGGGTACTTTCCTACAGGCTATGTGGCAGTTTTCCAGGTTCATCAAATACAGTATTGAATATTACCGCAACATGTTTGATCAGCATTAGCTTACCTCACTTCCCTGGTTGTTTAAGGAACCCACTGAGTCTTGATCTGTGCCTTGCAATAAAATGGCAAAAATTGCCTTCTGGATTTTCGGGCTTACATCAACCACCACAGGGGTCGACCATTGAAGTTTCTCATAAGAGATCTAAATACAATGTTTTATGATCTTATCTGATAGAGATCCCTTAGTTTTTATTCTTTGTTTAAAAAAAATTATCAGTTCATAATGTCTCTGGAATGGTTTTATTTCCATTTTTCTTTAAAATGATTTATTAAGGCCATTATGTATTGAATTTATACCTCCTGTACCATTACCTCTTGGAATATTGGGGGGGGGGGGTTAATCATTGGTGACCAACTCTTGAGATCATAAGATAAATACTGGATTTTATTTGCTGATCCTGAAATCAGCTCTTTCAAGAAATTAAAAGTAACGTATGACTGTTTTTGACACTTAAGACTGTTGCAGCTTCCCATGGTCATGTGATCAAAGTTTGGATGCTTGGCAACTGACTCATATTTATGAAAGTTGCAGTGTTCTGCAGTCATGTGATGACTTGTTGCAACCTTTTTATAAGCAAAGTCAGTGGAGAAGCCCAGGGGTGGGATACGACAGGATTAACTACCAGTTCGGGATTTACGAGCTTCCGTGCACACTGTGAGCCGCGCACCTGTAAATCGTCATCAGCATGCTGTGTGCAGAGACGCAGCCTTTGAAACAGCCCTCTTTTCCTGCTTTTTTAACTGCAGCTGTGCCTCACACAGCAGCTGAAGTTGAAAAAATCAGGAAATAAAGGTCAGGTAAGAGCCCGGGTAGGCAAAAACATCAGCAGACATAGAACTGCTTCTATGTCTGCTACTCTTCAGAGCTACCGGTTCTACAGAGGTGAACAGAACCGGTAGAAATCCACCCCTGGAGAAGCCAGAGTCACTTAACAACCAATTTACTGACTTTACAACTATGGCAAAATAAAGTTTTAAAATTGGGCAAAACTCACTATCTCATTTAGCAACATAAATTTTGGGCTCAACTGTGGTCATAAGTTGAGGAGTTATGTCTGTAGTTCTTCAGACTGCCCATATAGCCCTAACAGCTACCACAAGGGCATATCCAAACTCTTGCTGCCTAAATGAACAGTTCTGCTCTAATCTTGCTCTTCTCCCTGTGGTTTAGTATAGTTTAGGAATAGCAGAGTCATACTTGTGAGGCATTGTATTAGTAAAGTTTCATAAAGTTAGTTTGGGCTATTCCTTGCTTTTCAAAATGAGTTAAATTGCCAAAGACAATAGGAGTCATCTTTATGAACACATCTCCTGAACACAATGATCAGTTTGCTTCAGTTGTCTCGTGCCATATGTAATAAGGGAAAACCTGAGGAAATCGAAAATACAGGACAAGCCAGGAAGCAGTTGCTGTCCATCTCTCTCTGCATGGATCTTAGTTCTTCATGAAGAAGTTGGAAAATATCTCTCCTATGTTCATGCCTCACTAACATGCAATAACAGAATTGGAAGGGACCTTGGAGGTTTTCTATTCTAACCCTCTGCTTGAGCAGCAGACCCTATACCATTTCAGACAAGTGGCTGTTCAGTCTCTTCTTAAAAGCCTCTAATAATGGAACACCCACAATTTCTGAAGGAAAGGCATTCTACTGGTTAATTGTTCTCACTGTATAGGAATTTCTCTTTTTCTAAGTTGCTTCTCTCCTTGATTAATTTTTGTGGTAGTCCCTCAAATATTGGAACACTGCTATCTTGTTATCTATAAAGCGGTACTAATACTTCATGAGATTTTGACTCTATCCTTCTATTAATGCAACCTAGGATTGCATTGGCTATTTCAGCTGCTAACACACACTGTTGGCTTATGTTTAAGTGATTGTTCATTAGGACCCCAAGATGCCTCTCACAGTTGCTGGTAGTCATCTAGTCTGTACCTATACAATTGGTTTTTCTTGCTAATTGTAAAATCTTACTTTTAGCCAGATTGAATTTCATTTTGTTATGTAGGGCCCCATTTTCAAGTCTGTTGAGATCCAGCTGGACCTTGAGCCTATCCTCTGGGTAATTGATTCTTTTTGCCAGCTTAGTGTTATCTACAAATTTGATCAGTTCACCTTCTATTCCCTCATCTAAATCATTTATGAAAATATTGAAGAATACTGGGCATAAAATGGAATCTTACTTTCCTACATGTGTATGTAGTTCATTAAGGACTACATGTTGAGTACTGTTTGTCAGCCAGTTACAAATCCATCTGGAAGTGATGCGGTCTATCCTATTTACTAGATTACCAAGAAATAAGTTGTGGTCTACTTTGACAAATGCGTTACTGAAATCTGTACGTTATGTCCACAGCATTTCACTGATCTATTAATTTAGTCACTTTGTCAAACAAATAGATTTGTTGGATTTGAGCTGCTCTTTTTTATTGTCTTGTTTTTGAAGATCCTTCTTTAAAACTTTTTGTTTTTAGTTTTTGACTTGATAATTCCTAACCCTTCATTTTTTTCTTCAGATGTGGAAACAACTTCTGTGCAACTCATCGCTATGCAGAGACTCACACCTGTACTTATGACTACAAGAATGCAGGAAGGAGATTCTTGCAGGACTCCAATCCTGTTGTCAGTGCACCAAAGCTTCCCAAAATCTAAGCATAATTTTATGGTCCGTGACTGAACTGTTTTTCTTTACTGTATGTCAAATCTAAAGATTGGCAAGTAACAAGATCATCCAAAGCTCTATAGTTCTGAAGAATGATGTAACACTCTTGTAACTGACATCTTTTATTCTTTAGTGAATCAAAATTTAAACATTAGTTTTTAAAAATGTACATTCTGATTTAATAATTATTATATATTTTGTGTTAAGTATTTTATAATTGAAAATGTCCTTTCACCAGTCAAGTCTTAAAAAGATGCACTTTAGTTAGTATACATACATACAGATATATGTATGTATGTGTGGGTATGTGTGTGGGTATGCACACAAAGAGACACATAAGGAGACCTGACAGGGTTCTGTATTGAAAATGTCTTATAATCTCTTGGTTTTCAAATATGTTATTTTAGTTTTTAGTATGGAGGTTTCATTGTACTAGGCCAACTTTCTCAGTGAAGGGCCTTGTATTCCATCAAACCAGCTGAAGACCATGTTTCTGTTCTGGAAGTTATCATGTTAGATTATTATTCTTATCTGGCAGATTTAAAAGCAAAAACAAAGGAAGGATTTTCTTGTTATTAAATAGAAGACACTTTAATTTTTGTGATTTGTGTTTTTTTAAAGATCTTACAACACTGTTTCAGATATTGTTATAAAAAAGAATAAATATGCTTTTTTATATAATAAGTAGAATAAGTGACTTGCTGTTTTACAGCATGCTGACAATTGGGGGAACATAAAAAATGTTTAAGGCTTGATAACCTCAAAGGTGCTTTCTTAAAAGGCAACCTTGACTGTTTTTCCTTGAGGAAGAAGAAGAAAAATGTTTTGCTTATATCCAAGAAGCTTCATCAGTTGTGATGGTGGGGTGATGGAAAGATAGGTTCTGACAAGAAGGTGGGTAGGGATGGAAGGATCGTATTTCTTTGCAGTCATCTGGTTGTTAGCACTCTGTCTGAGAGCTACTGAGGCCACTTGGGGGATTGATTATCTGTGCCTTCAGAGTCAACCTGAATTGGAGTGCAATTGTTGTGGCCTCATCTTGGAACTGCGGGAAGGGCTGCGTTGAGGACTGGAGATAAGTGATGTCTTATTCTTCCCCCTTTGTTGAGGGAAGGCTATTCAATTCTAAGATGGATTGTTTTACCCCTCTTTAAAACCAATGGTCCTCTCTATCTGAAATGTGGGCTTTGCTGTCTTCAAAAGAGTGACCTTTGTCTTTTGAATGCAGATGGATCGCTGAATCTTGTCCTGCTGTGCACTTGTGAAGTGGTTGTTTCATTTTATCAATGTACAGATCTGCACATGTGTCATCGCATTGTATTGCATATCACATTGCTCAGTTTATGTTATGTGTTTTTTCCTTGGAGTGGACATGCTTCTGCATGAGTGCATTCTTAGGTATAAAGTGTTCATGTATGATGTGTTGGTTGAAATCCTCCTGAGCTTTTCAGATATTCCTGCGATGCATGGAATGACAACATTGCTACGTCTTTTGTTCCTTTTTCTGTCTGTAATGGAAGAGCCAAGGGTTCTTTTTTTGGATTTGATGAAGGCCCAGTTAGGATAACAAGAAGTTCTGACATTTTAGTTATTTTTCTTTTCCCTCTTTACTGGTAGGCAAAGTTTCAGCCTGGTAGTTTAGGGTTATGATCACTCCTTTATTTTGTGCTCCAAAGTGTGGTGAGAATCAAAAAATTAAGTACTGATCTGGGAGAGGGTGGTGTTCTGTAAACTTCAGTGTTAAGGCTTCTGACTTCCTTCATGTGCACTGCACACAGCCCTCCCTCAACAGAGGGGAAGGAAAAAGACACCATCTATCTCCAGTCTACAACGCAGGCCTTTCAGCAGTTCCAAGAAGATTCCACAACCAATTGCGCCTTGATTCAGATGACCCCGAGGACACAGATAAACCCCCAAGTGGTCCAACACCCCCTCCCAATCATCCAATCACAACTGATGAAGCTTCTTGGATGAAAAGGAACATGTTTTCTTCATCATCGTCAAGGAAAAACAGTCCAGTTGCCTTTTGAAAAAGCACCTTTGAGACAATTGGGACCTGGATGACTGAGAATCTCCACAAACATTAGGGCTTGACAGCAGACCAATGACCCAGAGCATATTAATGCTGGTGCAAGGTGGATAGCGCTGGACTGGTCCTGTTGAAGTGTTGGATGAATAAATCTGTCAAGACTTGCACCAATCCAAAAAATGATTCTGGCCTTTTCCAAAGCTTCCAATCAGGAGATAGGTCCATCTATTATTTCTATAACTGCATGGAAAGGGTAAAGCTAGCCTTGGAAATGTTTTTCTGGAATGCTTCTAAGGAAAATTCTACCTTGATTGTCCATTCTGATCAGGAACATATGGAACCCTGCATGGTGGAAAGGCAGTAAGTAATCCCTCTGGAGCTAATGTTAGGGGAAGAGGGTTATTTTTTCCCTCCTGCTGAGACTTGTAGAAGCAGTTCATGCCTCTGGTCTGAGGGAATTCTTTGGGGATAACAATGAGATGGTGACACTGATTTTCTCAGAATACAAGTTCACCTGGAACAATGTCAGTTAAAAGCAAAAAGGTTCTCAAGATGAGTGTCCCAATGGAGGATATAATAGAAAATACATTTGCAGTTCAAAATTATAGTGCTGGGTAATGAAAGTGAAGGGCCGGTTCAAATGCATTCAAACGAAAAGTAACAAATTAGTTTCTCACCAAATATTAACTAGCAAAGATAGAACTATGTTTTGGCTCCATTTCTTCACATAAATATGTACCTATATGTGTTGAAAATAAGAGGATAGTAGATTAAATTGGACAACTTTCACAATGCACGTCTTTTTTTCAAAGCTCTCACCTTTTTATTTTTAGATCTCAACAACTCTATTCAGCATACTCATTCATCATACCTTTCTCTTGAAATGATGTTCAGTGTCTCTGTATGACCAAACTCTCTTGAAATACATTTTTCCTGCAATGACTGTTTTTGTATTTGGTCCACTTCCATTCATCACCTGTTTACTCTTAAGCCTATCTCTAATTTTACCTAGAGGTAAAACCCACAGCTTTAATATCTGTGAACAGACGTAACTCCTTTCTAGAGGCAAGCAAAACTTTTATGTAACAGCCAGCATCAAACAAACATACACATGGACTGTTTTAATGCATCCACAAATAAAATGAGGGAAATTTGAGGGCAGAAAGGTGTCCTTACCAGTTAGACCAGGCAGGTGACTTAATTCTACTTTATAGTAAAGCTACATTAACAGAGTCTTGCCAGTCTGAATGTACAATTCTCTTTAGAAAGGTCCCTTCTCACCCATTTTCCAGTTGCAGGCCAAGCTGTCTCCTATCTGACTGTTCCTTAAGCAGAATATCTTGGCCCTGTCTCCCAAGGCATTTCCCAGGTACTATCACAGTCAGTCAGATACAGCTAATAACAGAGTTGTAGGGAGGCAGGAAAAGAAAAGAGGGAGACTGTGGATATATTGCACAGGAGGTGTGGGAGCAGTGGCAGACTAAAAAGTCACACTGAAATGTTATGGTCCCAGGGAGATGTTGGCAAAGATATTGGGTGCATGCTCAATTTTCTGAAAGCTGGTTTGGACAAGTGAGCCACAATCTGAACTCTCCTGTGGATCCTGCAAGATATTAAGGGGATGCAGAAAGGACAGGAATTACAGGAGTGTTCCCAAAGAATCAAACCTGGGTGCTGGTTTAGTGTTGAAAGAAAAATAAGTCCAGTCGCCTCCTGAAAAAGCACCTGTCAGCCTCAGCTAGGCACTGGATAGTCTTGCAAACAAACCATGTTACTCAAGAGTTTTGTTGACCATGACCTGGGTGATTGAGAATCTCCAAAGACATTTTGCTATGTACTTTGGGATGAACACCTTTTGAATAGTGTGGGTATATGAATGGATTTCCAGAAAAATTACAGACTACAAGAACCATTTGTGCTTCAGTTTGAGATGCAGACAACACAGACTCCTCCCCAACAGCCTGTGCCTGTCTTCAACACTGAAGGAACCCAGGGCAGAAAACATCCTGCAGCCCAGAAGGCTCCACACACATTTGTATTAGTCAAATGACACAGATAAGCTTCCAAGTGACCTCAACAACTCTCTAAAATGGATGTGTCATCATGGCAGCATCACCTGATGTATCACAACTTTTCCCTTTGCTAAACTGGGCTAATGGACCGCAAGTTTGACAGCCCTGCTCTAAAAGAAAGCAAATGACCAGCTGTCTGCAAGGATTATAAACCCTTTTATTCCCCATCATTTAGCCAGAGCTGAAGAAGGATGAGAAGTGAAATGTCTTCAGAGAAAAACAGACCAGTTGCCTCCTGAAAAAGCACCTTTGGGACATCCTGTTTAGTCTTGTTGAAAGTGGGCACACACTTTCAGAAAAAAAAAAGGGGGGGGGGCAGAACTTTTGTCTTATAAAGTACTCAGGAATTCTTTCACATTTTCTAAATAGGATGCTACAGAACCACAGATAGTATCATGGCCTGTTCAGATTCTGAAGTATCACGGAAGAACCTATTCAAGATTCCCTGGAGAAATGCAAGGCTCAAGGGGAGACTAGCAATCAGGCACCGAAGCAGGCATGGCTCAATTACAGTTGAGGCAGAAGGGCTCTCCCAAGGAGCTGAATGCACAAGAGATCTGAATGATTCCTTGCATGGCACCCTTGATTGCCTGCCAATTTTCCATTGGGAACAACTATGCCACTTGACAAATTGATGGCCCAGGAAAGCCTGCATGATTGGACTCTTGGAAGTTAATCCCAAGTCAGTCAGTCAGTCAGAATGTAGCCTAATTATGGTCTCATCTGCTCTTTTGGATATTGGCTACATTTTAGTACCAATTTGTGTTAATGAATTTTTGATGAATTAATGAAAATATTTATTTTTTTGAACATATTGCCTTTAGTTGCCACAAATTGCTAACCTGGAAAGTACATACCCATTTAAATCTTAGCAGATGGTAAGCAAGGGTTATTGGATTAATTTAGTTTTTCCAACGTTGCTAGTGATAAGACATTTGGACTTTGTTAGGTGATGTCTAAATTTGATATGAAATCTCATGAATAACTAATTCTCTAGCATAATTTGAGGGTAAAACATGAGGGCAAAAATGTATAATTTTAAGAGAACAAGTATTTATTACTTTAAATCTTTTCAGCAACTGCAAACATAATTTT
Source organism: Hydrophis major (assembly GCA_033807585.1). Classification (NCBI taxonomy): domain Eukaryota; kingdom Metazoa; phylum Chordata; class Lepidosauria; order Squamata; family Elapidae; genus Hydrophis; species Hydrophis major. Next base: position 29,632,324 of record CM066332.1, on the reverse strand, counting down.
CTTTATTATCAATGCAACGATGGAGATATATCCAGTTAAAACATGAATCTGATGCTTTAACAATTTATAAAATAAATGTTTACCGAATAATTAATTTCAGAATCCAAACCTACTTTTTATTTTGTCAAAAATTAAAGAAATAGTTTAAAATATCTACAACAAGCAGCTTAGAATCAAGAAGTGAAATTCTGTCAAAGGACTCAAAGGATTCATGTTTTGAAAAATACAAAGTTTATGCCCTATGAATTAAAGCTGAAATTAATCCATCAAAAGATTAATATCTATGGGACAGTATCTACGATATTTGGTACACAATGAATTATTGTTAGCATTGCAAGAAATTCAAGAGCATCGCAACTTACATGTTTTGATCATGTTCTTTATTTCCCCTTTTGGAGTAATGTTATAAAGTTAAGAGAATGATTGATTGGTTGATTAAATGATTTGATTTCTGTAGCCGTCCCATCTCAACAAAGGACACTGGGCAGTGTACATAATAAAATGTACCGGTCTGGCTAGAACTAAAGATTAAATGGGAAAATGGGGGTTTCTCCCTGAGGATGAAGATATCACTGTGAATGTGGCACTATCCAAAGAAGCATCTATTTTTTACAGTGTTCTCCGAGACCAAGTTGCACACAGAATGACTTGCTGGCCGGAAATGTTTATGCCACTGACGTGGTCCATTATTGAGCTAGAATTATAGCAATAGCACTTAAGACTTATATACCACCACACAGTGCTTTACAGCAGACTTTGGGTGGTTCACATATTGCCCCTAACAATCTGGATGCTCATTTTACCAAAGGATGGAAACCTGGTATTAGCCTCAAGCCCCATCAGGATCAAACTCCAGTCTGGGGGCAGAGTTGGCCTGCAATACTGCATTCTAATCAGCAGATTTTTAATCTATATTAAAGTGTTTCATTTTTAAATATTAAATAATGTCCCTCCCCTTTCTAGTTCCTGCATTTCTGACATGAGATAAGACATAATAAAAACAATTAAAACTTAATAAAATAAATCGGTTCAAAATAAATATAAATGGCACTGATTAAAAATGTTCCTATAGATACAGCCAGGAAACATGGCCCGTAACACACTGAGGTCCCCAGGCTCAAGTAACACAACCAAATCTTCAGAGCCTTACAAAAGACCAAGATCAGGGTCCTCTTAACATTTCAAGGGAGAATATTCCAGAGGGATGGGACTATAGCAGAAAATTCTGATCTTCAAAAGCTGCATATTATATTGAATTATATACAATTATACAATACTAACAGGCCTCGTAAACTAAAAACTGTTGAATAAATTCATCTGGAATATCTTGGTTTAAATGAAAAAAGCTATTTTAAAATATTAAAATGTATTTGTCTCCCTTATTTATCTGAAAAATATAATTTATTTAAAAAGTACCACATACTTGTTTAGAAAACTAGCATAATAGCTAAAAATGTTTAAAAAACATTATAGTTCCAACATATATGAACCAAAAACAGCTGCCGGTTAATAGCCATATCTAAAGAATAAAATCAGAAATTGAGTCATGTTAGCAGTAAATGTCTAATAAGTAGTAGTGAATCTAGGAACAATTTCTTAATATACAAGCAGTGGCTCCAGTTTTCAGAGCTTCATTTACTATCATTTTTTGAGCATTATCTCTAGACATAAGACCATGCTGAAGCATTTTAAATTGCTGTTGTCGACTTTCTTCCAATTTCTTCCAGCGATCCTCTCCTTGAGTTTTCTGTGAAAGCAAAATATAGAGTATGTTAATATTAATTCAAACATGTTAAATAAAATGTTCATTGCAACATGGTCTACATGAGGCTGCTCTTGAAGACCATCCAGATGCCACAAGTGGTCCAGAATGCTGATTTGAGGTGCCCCACAATACACCAGTAGGATTTCCTTCAACATCTGGAAGAAATTTGTTAATACAACCCTAAGATCCTGCACCTAGGTCAACTGATAATGGTTTGACTACAAAGTGTCAGTGAAACTTGGAAAAGATTGGTAAGACACAAGAAAAAATAACCCTTTTATGTGACCCTTCATCAAGCTGTCTAAGATGCTGCTTGGAATGGCCAGTGGCCTCATTAAGTATTTAGCAGAGCATTTCTCTCCTGGATCAGCAGGAGAGATGGACCCAGAATCACCAGTGAGGAGATTGCCATATTCTTATGATTACCATATTACCCAATAGCAGGCTACTGTTGCCAATTTAAATTCAAAAACAATTTTCTCCTTCAGATGAAGATGTCATCTTAAAGCAAATTCTGCTAGATACCATGCAAACCCCAGTTCACTAACAACTTCCCCATGGCTTGTTCATGTGCATCCCTTGCCTCGTGCCTTGTGAAGGACGGCAAAGAAAAGGGTGCTACCCTCCAAGCAGTTATTAATGTGTAGTTGATGGCCGCCCCACCAATCTGTACTTGAGCCTTTGATGAGCACTGACAGAATAAAATTGGGAGGCATTATATAGTAAATTTGAAAAGGAATGAAACAAGAACAAAAGGACAAAAACGCTCTTTAGAGTTACTTAAGAACATTTTTGTTCTTTTGTTGTTCATTTTTCTCTTAGAAAATTTAAGTTTCAAAAAGTTTCAGGTATTAATCAAGTACTGAAATATGTGTTGAAATTACACTTTAAATTTTAACATATTTACTTGATGAACATTTGAATCATCTGTTTTATACAAATTTTTAACTTTTTTGAAATTTGATATATAGTTATGCCTTTTATGAGCATATGTCTTGTATATGAGTTAGGAATAGAAATTTATGTTCTACAACTAAGATACAGAATACACTAAATGTATTAAATGCATGGGTATATGGTTAATTTTTTAAAGTGTAAAGCAAGAATATACATTGCAAGAATTTCCACACATGCTTCAAAGACCCATTAAATTAAGAGAGGACAGTCTGATTATTTCATAAAAATGCAAAACAAATTATTTTCTTTTCCTTACTTTATCTAACTTCCAAAATTTCTTTGGTTTTCCATCAGACTTTAGAAATGTAGTTTTTAAATATCCAGATTGCATTTTACGTTCAGTAGACTTTTCCATAATTTTTTTCTGTAGTTCTAAAACTTGTTCTTCTTTTAAAATGGCTTCACGAGGTGCGGTCTTCGTTTTCTTTTCCTCCTGTCTAAAAAAAGTGTAATAAATAACTTTTATCAATTAGTTGTGATCCAGAAACAATTACTTAATTACAACTTAATGAGAAAGACATACAAGAAGAAAAATATACATTCAAGCATGGTTCCATTATAAACAAACAGCATTATGAGACATGCATCCAGCTAGATTCTGCCCTTATTTCTTCATAAATAAATGAAAAAGAATTAAAGTTGTAGATCTGTAGTCCCTGGCAGAGAGTTCACATTTCCTCAAAAAGCACACCAGGAATATCTTAGACTTAATGGAACTTTCATATACTTCTGAATCAGTTGCAGCAGCAAAATAATTATCTCAATTTTTCCCACCATTAAAAAAAAGCCAGCAATAAATAGGCAGGGAACATACATCAACTGAGATTACTTTTCAGGTTACAAAACTTCCAACCGTACAGCAATCTGATTAATGGCAAGAAACTTAAGCCAATTGCTAAAGCTGAGTCTAATTCAGTATGCGTTGAAATTCAGATTTACCTGAAATATATACAGTTACTGATTTATGACCCATTTGCTTAGCAACCAAAGTTACAACCGTGCTGAAAAAAAGAGACCCGCTACGAGTCCTTGCACTTATGCCTATTGCAGTATCCCTGTGGTCACAAGATTGCAGTTCAGGTGCTAGGTAAATTATTTTTGACTGATGCAGGGTACCAGGTTCACCTGATCACCATTTTCAGCTTTCCCAGTCAGCTTCTGTTGCATAAAATATCCTTAATTATATCTTCATGTCTTGGAAAATGGAGCAAGAGTAAATGAGGAATAGATAAAAAAAATAGTATCCATCTCAGACCATGCATCAATCCCTCTGAAGATAGGAACAGACTCAAGTCATGCTGCATACCTTGTGGCAATACTCAAAGAATATGGCAGCAAAGAGGGGCAAGATGTACAGAGGATATAAAAAAAAGTCTAAACATCCCTGTTAAAATGCCAGGTTTGGAGGATGTAAAAATATCAGACCAAGATAGATCACTTCAGAATTTTTTCCAGCTTTTAATATATAAGCTGTACAATTTAATAGAAAAACAAACAATCTTTTAGGGGGAGGAAAAACATACAATAACATAGTTGCATAAGTGTGCAATCCTTAAACTAGTATTTTGTTTGAAGCACCTTTTGATTTTACGACAACATTTAATCTTTTGGAGGAGCATGGCACATTTTTTCTTGGGAACCTTTGTTCATTTTTTTCTTGCAAGTGTTCCAAATTTGTCAGATTGTGAGGGTATCTCCTTTGCATAATCCTCTTCAAGTCATCCCAGATTTTCAATTGGATATATTCCAATTGGATGGCTGGGCCATTCCAAAACTTTGATCTTCTTCTGGGGAAGCCACTCTTTTGTTGATTTGGAGGTATACTTTGGGTTGCTGTCATGTTGGAAAGTGAAATTCCTCTTCATCTTCAACATTTTAGCTGAGGCTTAAAGGTTTTGTGCCAAAATTGACTGATATTTGCAACTGTTTATAACTCCTTCCACCTTGATTCGAGCTCCAGTTCGAACTGAGGAAAAGCAGCCCCAAAGCTTAATGCTGCTACCACAATGCTCTACTGTCAGAGTTAATGTAGGTGTTTGCAAAATATAGCTGGGTTTTTTCTTTGTAATAAAAAGCTTCTGTCTTGCCACCCCACCCCACTGCCGGCATATGAAGAATACAGGAGACTGTTGTCATGTACAGTACACATACTCACCAGAAATTTCTACAGCTCCTTTAATGTTGCTGTAGGCTTCTTGGCAATTTCACGCACTACATTTTCTTATTTTTTTTTTCATCAATTTTGGACGGACATCCAGTTCACCATTATGCTATGTTTTCTCCACTTGTTGATGTCTGTCTTCACTGTGTTCCATGACATATTCAATGCCTTATAAATTTTTTGTACCCTTCTCCTGACTGATACCTTCCAACAATGAGATCACTTTGATGTTTTGGAAGCTCTTTGCAGACTATGGCTTTTGCTGTAAGAGGCAACTGAATAAATGCCAGAAAAAAATCCTACTAAAAGAATAGCTGAACAGTGGGTTTGTTCAGAGTCCCTTTAATTGATGGCAAGCTGACTACTATTTAACATCAGTTTGATCATTATCCTTATTTCTAAGAGGGTATGCACATGCATACCACACATTATTGTGTGTATTATTATTCCACCTAAAAGATTTCAGGTGGTTTTTTTTTTTCAGTTGAATTGTACACTTTATTTGTTATATTAAAAGTGGAAAAAAATCTGAAATGATTTCTCTTGATCTGATTTTTTTTTACATTTCAAAAACCTGACATTTTAATAGGTGTGTATAGACTTTTTACATCCACTGTACTTCAAGAAGAAAATCTTTCCTATTTCACAAATGTGAATCCCTACATTGTCCTTGGAAATATAACAAACATACGTATAACGAAAGGCTAGAACATTAAAGAAACGCCCTTTCAAAAATTGTGAACATACAGTATTTCAGATGCTGGGTATTCTGAAGCACAGAATATTGATGAAAATCCATTCTTAAAGCCACAATGAGCAACATTTGGCTTTGTCTACGAGACTGTTAAAGAAATAAATTTAGTATGCACATTTTAATGGCATGTGGTTCATCATAAATAATGGCAATGTTTAAACAGTGGAATCTGGATAAATATAACAGCATTTCAAACTAACTTTAATGCAGCTGCTCTGCCAAATTGTTCTCTGAACATGCAGATTTGATCCAATTTATCCAAAAGAAGTTGTTCCTTCGCATGTTTCTCCTGTATTATCAGATCCCTCTTCTCTTCTTCTGCTTTTTGCTGAGATTCCTTCAGCAAAGCTAAACGTTCTTGAAGTTCCACAATTGACATCTCACCAAGTACACCATGGTTGGCAGTCTGTGGAAAAGAAAAGCAGAAGTACATATTTCTGTTGTATCTTAATTTACATTACAGTCCACACACGGACAAAAAAAATGCAATCCCAGGAGTTTGGGACTGCCTGCAACTCATCCCTTTCCACTATAGGTAGTCCTCGTCTTATGACTACAATTGAGCCCAACATTTCTGTTATTGAGGCATTTGTTAAATGAGACTTACCCAATTTTACGACCTTTCTTGCTACAGTTGTTAAGCAAATCACTGCAGTTGATAAGTTAGTAACCGGATGTAAAGTGAATCTGGCTTCCCCACTGACTTTGCTTGTCAGAAGGTCACAAAAGGGGAATCACGTGACCCCGGGGCATAGCAGCCATCTTAAGTATGAATAAATTGCTCAGCATCTGAATTTTGATCATCGGATCATGGGAATGCTACAAAGGTCATAACTTTATTCAGTGTTGTTGTAACTTGGAACGGTCATTAAATGAACTGTTGTAAGCCGAGGATGACCTATACTGCCATCTTTCCTGCTCTTCTTGCTGAGGATTAGGTCTTGAACTTTGTTGCAATAAATATAAAATGTAAATTGGCTTTAAGTATTGAAAGTAAGTATTTAAGTAAAGAATGATGCAAAGTTTAGAAAAGCTGTTAATCTATAGCACAGTTCTTTACAGAAACTCCTATTACTGCAGTTGATAAGTTGAAAACTCTCTGATAGTTTTCACCTTCAGAGAAACTGGAAAAGGACAGAAGAAAATCAGGTATCCTTAATTTGATATCAGTCACTATTGTGCAACAATGAGAGAAAAATGACTGTGGAATGCTACACTGCTTCATTTTAATGGAAACTAAAGCCAAGTCTAGTCAAACATACTGTATATATTGGACTTCAAGAAAATGGGCAGCGCCATCCAGAGCTCTTGAAGGAAGGATAGGGTACAAATCGAACAGTAATAAAATAAGGGAAATACATTTTAGAGAACAGTAAATATATCCTCAGGAAAGATAAAGCTAGTGGGTAAGGAAGTCAAAGTAAAGAGGGTGATTGTAGAAAGGGGGAGATGTTAAAATCACAACTATGGTGTTTTAAATTTAGTAGCTGGAGCAATGGTGTTGTGCAGTGATCCAGAATACACAATTGTGGTTGATTGGCTGGAGAGTGCTGACTCCTGTGTGAGGCAATCTGCGCTGTGATTGGCTGCTGTGGATGTAGAGGGGAGTTTCCCATTTTTCCTGTCTTTTTTTTTTATTTAGTTAGTTCATTTTTTTTGTCATTGCGCCTCATACAACAAAATTAAATTCTTCTTCTGTGTGTCCTGACAATTTACCTCATAATGCTCCTGTTAGCCTGACTATCTTGTCTGTTGTAAAATAGATGTAAATATATTTATTTATATAAAGTTTGTGTCACCGTCTCTGATCTCATTTGGACATCTGCTGTGCAACTCCCTGACATGTAGCCAATTTAATTATACAAAAAATTTAGTAAAGATCTGAAAACAGAAAATAATGCACATAGTAGATGGAAGGACACAGTATAATCACTTCACTGTTACCAAATAAACAAGAACATCGCATTCACATATAATTTCTTTGAGAACTGAAATACAAACAAAAATAACCATGGTAAGCAGCAGCAATCTGTGGATTAGCTTTGATTTTCAATGGGAACAGTATACAGCAAAACATGTTACTTTCTTCACTCCTGGTATTTGGAATCAGCTATGAGGACCAAAGGAATGTAACAGCTGGCAGATGGCCAATGGACCTTGGGTTGCCCAGCCTCATGGTTTATTATTAGGAATGAACACAAATAAATAAAGCTAAATGAGCTAAATGATCCATATTTTAATCTTCTTTCCTAACAATTTGGAAGGAATAAATTATCAGGAATAAAAGTTTAAGAAAGGTGGATTGCCAGAAAATATTCAAGATACTGCAGATTTCATATTCCTGTCATAAAAAATTACATTCAACCATAAGGTGCTCACAAAAAATGAATGGCTAGGTCATGTTCTAGCAATGCTATCCAACATTGTAATAATGCTTTCTAAAACTCTGGAAAAATTAATAGAGAAAGAATTTTAGAAGTTGTAATTTTGAAGTTGTAATTTGTAGTTAGATGTTTAGAACAAGATAGGATTCGTAAGTTATAATAAACAAAAGATCTTCTTTTTCTAATTCACTGTTCGCTTATCCATATTTCATTATGAGTTTACCTTGGTTAAGTCAATAAATCTATTTTTCAGGAATGGCACATATTGTATTGCTCTTATTTGCTGAATCAGTTCATATCTTTTTTTAAATTTCTCTTCTTCATCTTTTAAAGCCTGAAGTAGCAAGTCCTGGCTTTTTTTAGATATTTCTTGCACTAGAAAAGCAAAAAAAGATATAAACTTTACCAATATACTATTGTCAAAGATAAGTAAATACAGAAATGATTTGCAAATAGAGTGAATTCTGATGTAAATGGTAATTGGAGTCTCAGTGAGCAGAGAATACCTTTTCAAAGAGCTCTTGCTACTCTGCAACTTGAATCAATGGCCAGTTACAATGTAATCAACATAGACCCCAAAAGGTAGATCTGTATTCCATTCCATCCCATTCCTGCAGATGACATTTATAGACACCATATGGGTAGCAATTTCTTTAAATGTTTTGGGGCATTTAGGGATTCTACAGATTAAAAGCACCACCAGGGAACAGAGGGAATCCATTTTGTATAGAATGAAATCTGTCTAGAACTCTCTAAGTTCTGAAGTATTCAAGAGCTGTTTTTAAATTTTTCAGAGACTTATACATTGGTGATGGTGAAGTTTTTCAATGCAACCTCTTTAAAGGGCAAAGATTTTTAAGTGCAATCTCTGAAACCAATGAGTTTTCTCATTTTGCCTTCTCAAATAAGATGGCTGGAAGTCACAGAATAGCAGCTATAATTGTGGGGCATGGGGACAGGAGTACATTTATGACCAATTGGATTCCTTTTTTGTCTTCCTCCAGTGGTGCTCTTGACCTTCTTCAACATGCTCAATAACTGTGAACAATGGGGAGGAAACAGGAGACATGGACCAAGAGAGAACACATGAGCATGATCTTATCACCACTCCAGCCATCTTTTGATTCCAGGCTGTGGCCAGAGTCTGCACAGCAGACATCCCCTGGATATCCTCCAGCTCACTCTGGAGCCTGAGAGGTTGCTGAGGATGGATTATTCAAATATGTCCAGCCTCCCTGGGAAAGGAGGCAGCACTGGAAAATTTCAAGACCACTATGGCATGCCCTGACCATGACAGAGGGGATAATGATAAATCTCCCACCAAATCTCATTGCCACTGCTCCAACAAGAAGAATGTTTATGAAATGTCATCTTAATTGTTTCTCTCAAGTTCATAAATGTTCCAGTTGCTAACTAATTTTGTTAAAAATCTATCGATCTGACACCGTTAATACCTGTTTGCTGTTTGCATTTTTGGAGTTTCATTTGTGCTTGCTTCACATTTTTATGTCCCTCTGCCACTTGCTGAACCTTTTTTTCCTTTTCCTTCCTTTCCTGAAGGCATCTTTCTACATACTGGAGATGCATTTCTGCTGTCTAAAATCCAAAAATAATTCCAGGTAAGCAAATAGATGTAAATCTATTAGGTTCAATTGGAAAAAAAAAAAGATTGTTTTAAATGATTTCACAATAGTCTTCCGCATCTTTATTTAAAGGTTAAATTTTTTAGAAAGGAAGTTAGAAACACAACCTTATCCCAGCTTCCCTTGCAAATCTATTAAGTAATTTCTTCTGAAAAGAGCAGCAATGGTAGGAAGTATAAAGGAATGAAAATAAACCCTCATAAAGCAAGTGATTAAAAGCTGATCAACATGTATATAACACCATTTGAAGATCTGAAATAAGGTATCAATGCATAAGATATCCAAAAAAAAAAAAAAAACATTTGCAAGCCATGAAGAAATATCTAAATGCAGCAGTAAATTTCAGAAGAGTCAATAAATCAAAATTGCATCTTAACAAAACAGATGTACTATGAATAGAAGGAGGGAGATTGTGTAGTTTCTTATCCTTAAGTTTGAATAAGAAACATGATGTGCTTTATGCATTATATAGCCTTTGTACAGAGATCCTTTTGGGATTGAAACAGAGGAAAGGGGTTTTTTTTTATGAAAAGCACTGTTTTCCCTGCATACTTCAAGAATCTACTTAAACTCCTTTTTCTGCCAAATGCGTTTATCTATAATTTAATAATGTATCTATAATCTATAACCCACATGCGGAACTCAAACCCATCTGAAATCTGAAGAACACTCAGTACCTCTTCTCTCTTCTGTTCAGCATTTTTTTTCTTTTCCTGAATGCAATATTGGCGTGCTAAAATAGCTTCCTCGTAGCTTAGCTTTCCTTGTAGTTTTCTACATTCTGCTTCTGTCAGTTGTTGGTCCAAATCTTTCCCACGCATTTGTTGTTGCCATTCCAGAAATTTTGATGGATCCTGTGCTCCTTGGAGAAGATGTTCGATTCTATAATAAAAATTAAAATACCGTATATACTCGAGTATAAGTCGACCCGAATATAAGCCGAGGGTGGGAAATGCAGCAGCTACTGGTAAATTTCAAAAATAAAAATAGATACTAATAAAATTACATTAATTGAGGCATCAGTAGATTAAATGTTTTTGAATATTTATTTCAAAGAAAAACAGATTAATCAATTTGGGAAACGATCTCACTATCATGAAAGGTTTAATTGATTCACTAACCCAAAAGAAGATGACGATGATAGTGGGAGGCAGGAGTCACTCTCTCCCTTGCAAGAAAAAAGCAAGAGCCGTTCTTATGATCTCTCTCTCTCTCTCTCTCTCCCTGTAATACAGTCAAGCCCTTTCCAGCACGCGCAATCTGCCACCTCCGCTTTGCACCCTGCAAATGCAAAATCCTGGGGTTTTTGCATTTGCAAGGTGCAAAGCGGCGGGGGCAGATCCCGCGTGCTGGAAAGGGCTTGACTGTATTACGGGGAGAGAGAGAGAGATCATAAGAACGGCTCTTGCTTTTTTCTTGCAAGGGAGAGAGTGACTCCTGCCTCCCACTGTCATCGACAATCTTCTTTTGGGTTAGTGAATCAATTAATTTGGGAAATGATCTCACTATTATGAAAGTCAGTGTTCTGGAAGAAAATGCCCCGCGGCATATCCACGCGCGTGTAAGGGGAATCAGAAATCCCCGCGTTCAATGCCTAGCACAGCAGAAGAGAAAACGCAGCTGTGAGCAAATACTAGGAAAACCTGATTGATCAGAAGGAAGGAGGCAAAAGAGGGAGGAGTGGTGGTGGACGGAGGTCCCACTGGTATTTGTGAAACACTTGGTCGGCAGCGCTTAAAGTCAACGTTCTCGCTCCCACCTACCCAAAGCCACGAAGTCCCCCAATTGCGCAGCCCAAAATCGCCCTCCCCTTGGGGCAGCAACGACGCCCAGTATTTCCCAAGATGAAGCTCCACTGTGCAATGAAAGCGCCCTGGCTCTAGGCTCGCGGGTTCAGAAAACAACGCGAGGCGAGGTCGCTTCGGCTCCGCTGAGCTTCGTTTCCTAGCTGCTTTCAGTCCGCTCGGGAGGAGGGGGAGGAGGTGGTGGCGGCAGCTTGCGTTGTTTTCTGAGCTCTAGGCCACCACCTCCTCCCCCTCCTCCCGAGTGGACTGAAAGCAGCTAGGAAACGAAGCTCAGCGGAGCCGAAGCGACCTCGCCTTGCATTGTTTTCTGAGCCTAGAGCCAGGGCGCTTTCATTACACGGTGGAGCTTCTTGTCTCGGGAAACACCAGGCGTTGTTGCTGCCCCCTGAGGGGAGGGCAATTCTGGGCTGCGCGATTAGGGGACTTCGTCGCTTTGGGTGGGTGGGTGGATGGGAGCGAGGATGGACGGAGTCCATGAAGTGGGGCTTGCCTGCAGGAAAGCGGCTGCCCAGCTCCGGAGCTCCACACCATTTTTTTTTTCCAGAGGGGAATCTGACTTGAGTATAAGCCAAGGGCGGTTTTTTCAGCACAAAGAATGGGCTGAAAAACTCGGCTTATACTCGAGTACATACGGTAGATTATTTGAAGGGAAACAGTACATCTCAAACACTGCTATCTTATGTGAAGGCTATCACAGTTATAAGTGGAGGCCTCTGGCCTTTGGCTCAGTTCTCTTCTGCTCGTTTCCCTGGCATTGCCAGCCTTTTTCCTAGACAAATATCAACCAAACACCATAAGGGTAACCCCTAGGTAAGTTGTCTGTACCAGTGGTGGTATTCAAATAAAGTTGCTATCGGTTCGGTGGGTGTGGCTTGGTGGCCGTGCTTTGTGCACATGCACAGACTTTGCGTGCAAGCGGGCGTCAAACACGCACTTTGTGCAGGTGCAGAGGCGTTCTAACTTGCCTCCTGCAAGCCTGCAGGATGGTGGTTGCTGCAGCAGCTGCCACGCGGCGCTATTCTGTGCTGCGCAAAGCAGCTCGCTTTGAATTCTGGCCATAAAAGTGAGTATGGGAGCCCGGGCAGGCGGGTGGGGCAACCACAGAACAGCAAAGAGAACCGGTTCGGTCTCCACTGCTGATTGCCGCTACCGGCTCTCCAGAACCAGGCAAAACCGGTCGAATACCACCACTGGTCTGCACCTCTTCTAGCTTGAGAAATGCTCTTTTTTCACCTAACACCTAAAAGCAAGCAAAGTTATAACCAGAAGCCAACATGGGTAGATCATGTCAAACAAATCTTATTTCCTTCCTTGACAAAGTGATTAATTAATGGACCAGAAAAATGTTACAGACATAGTATACGTGGATTTATTTATTTTTTTTTGAAACAAATTTTTTATTAATTTTAAAGATAAAACAACACATCATTAACCATTAAATACATAAACACATAAAACCTCTTAATATTGTAAATCCTTACAAGTCAAACAAAACATTATTTTTATGCAGCATAATTCCAATTTATCCCATCTCCATATGGACACACAAATATCTTTCAGCAAATTTCTCATTATTTCTCTTTACTCCTATTCAATTTCATTTCTCTTCCATATTTATCCATTTTATAGTCATCATATTCTTTTCTTTCTGGCTTGTTTAAATTATTCTCATCTAACATTCCTCCAAGGTTTTATTGATTCTTTTTTCCTTTTTTTTATAAAAAACAAATTTTGTTAGTTTTACCATAAACACAATACACAAACATACAAACACAAAACATAAACAAAACTAAAAGATCTTTTCTGAAGGTTGTCTGTTCCCGGGTTAAAACTCTTCACACAGACACAAATTCAAACATCATATTCAACCCATATCTCCTTCCATATCTTATTATCATTTTCTTTTTTATATATATATATAAAAACCATTTTTATCAGTTTTATAAAAACAATGCACAAAGGATCAAGGCATAGCAGCTTATAAATTCTTTTCTAAGAAAAAATAATAATAAAAGATCAATAAGGCATAACATTTCCAGATTATAATATCAATATTTCATATAATATTAACTTCATATCTTGTCCCTACTTCTCCTTTCCATCCAAATTATTTATTAATTAAAATTTTATTGCCTTTTATCAATATACAAAATCAAAAAAAAAAAGCATATATATCCTTCCATATCTTATTACCATTTTCAACAACATTCTTTGTCTGTTCTATTTCCAATTATCCATTCATCTTTTTTTTCTTTTACTATACTTCTCCTGTACACCAATTGGAGTAACATCTATAACTCATTACCCTAACTTAGAAATACTACATATAGCAATCTTTCTTGGGATTCTGTTTAAAAGATTCTAAAATTACATAATAAATTTTATATTCTAAATATACATATAAAAACACACTCTTATATACCCTCCAGAATCCCTCTTTTAATCTATATTAAATTCACCCATTGTCTCTAAATAAACTTTTTTTCTTTAGGTCTTGCTTCCCCCCATTAAGGCTTCTCCTCCCCCCCTTTCTCTCTTGCTTATTCTTCTCCTTGCCCTTTCTACCCCTTTGCTTTTTCCCTTCGCTTTTCTTACTCCTTTTCCTTTGCTTTCTAACCTTGCCTCCATCTTTTCGCTCATTTTTCTCTCTTTTGGTTGTTTTTATAATTCTTAAAATCCCCTTTTTCTTATCCTTTTTCTCCTCCTCTCCGGAAGGGACCCATTGTTCATCAAAGATGGCTTCTTCTTCCTCTTCTTCCTTGTCCCAGTCCTTCTGCTGCGTAATCAACTTTTCAACAGAACATAACGCCATTTCTAAGAATTGAAACAAAGCGCCCAAAGTATCTTCTTTTTTATATTTTTGATATTCAATCTCTAGTTCATCCACAAACGATGCCATTATAAAAAGGGAAACTTTTTCCAAAACAACCACAAGTATTTTTAATCAAAGACAATCAAAAGCAATTAAAAAAAAAAAAAGTTCCAAAAGTTAATACTTTTCTTCCTTCTTCTCTTTCTCTTTCTGGATTAATTTTTATTCAAAGAGGTCCAATTACCATATATCTTCCTTTGGGATCCACAAAGACGTTCTAGACAATCTCCTCCTTTTTCAGCTTCTGCTCCAATTTTTTTTTCTCCCTTCCCACTTGCAATGACAATTTTAAATAATCAGAAATCCATACCTCCAGCAAAGATTTTCCAATTTCTTAAATTTTTCAATGTCCAAAAATCCCTTTGTCTCTTAGCTTCAACTTTCAAAGCAATCCACTTTCAATGTCTAATATATCCAAATATTTCTGCTATTTCCGTGGGGTGGGAGAGTAAAAAAAAAAAAAAAGTTCCCTTTAACAGCTTCTCCGCCGCTTTTCGCTCTTCTTAGGGATACAATGTATCCTCCAGCAATTCAAGCAGCTCAATTCCAGGCAATTTAAAAGGTGTTACTTGACCCGGCTCAGACAGAACTTTCACTCTTCACACTTCCTCCAGCACAGTTCTTACCCGGTTGCTGGCTTCTTCGTGGCGGCCATTGCTGACCGCCGCTCCACCGCCTTGGGAAAAAGGGGTTTTCCCGGAGAAGGGGGGGGTCTGCGACACCCCCACCTCCCTATCCGACTCCCCTCTCTCTTCAGCTGTCCCTACAGGGCAGCCATATCCCCCTGACCCATCTGGATCGGGGGTACCTCGACGGCTAGCACAGCAGGAATCGCGAGCTGTCGCGAATTCCTGCTGCCCCGAAGCCACGCGAAACCGGAAGTCCCCAGTATACGTGGATTTAGTAAGGAGTTTGGCAAAGTAGACCACAATCTACTTCTTGATAAGATAAAATCAATGTGAGATAGACAGCATCACCACCAGATGGATTTGTAGCAGGCTGACAAACTGCACCCAACATGTAGTCCTTCCCCAATGCTCCAGGATCTTTGAAAGATATGGTACAATGGTGTGGAGATAATATCTGCTAGCTCCTTTAGAATTTTGGGGTGCAATCCATCAAGTCCCAGTGATTTGAACTCATCTAAATCGGTCACTTACCATATTCTTGCTTATTTTAATTTTTATTTCTAGACTGTCTTTTACTATGTTTTGTAAGGTTAGGCTACATAGATTGATGATAGATAGATAGATAGATAGATAGATAGATAGATAGATAGATAGATAGATAGATAGATAGATATACATAGATGATTGATAAAGATGATGGATGGATAGATGAGACAGACAGACAGACAGATGATAGAGAGACAAACAGACAGACAGAAGCAAGCAAACAAGCTGGGTCTTGTGTACGGTGGGCTGGATCCTAGCCCAATCTGGTGTTTTTAGGGATGACTGACTGGATTTGGGAGGTCATTAGTGCTTCTTTAAAAGGAGTGGTATCTATCTTCTTGAAAAAGACAGCGGTATATGCCTCTATTTGAAGAATGTCTATGGAGATTCTCAGTCACTCTGTTGTGATTTCTAGCATGGTAAATTGATTTTACACAGTTGACCTGAAGCTTGTACAAATGTTCATTATCTCCAGTCTCTCAGAAGTGCACCTCTTTTCATTACAACCGTTGAGAAACACACATCTGATTCTTATATCCTAAGCTTGGAATCAACTTTCAGAGGAGGTAGTTGGTCAATCATCAGTAACAAAATTTAAACATGCCTGGAATAAACACATGTCCATCACCCAACAAAAATTTAAAAAATGAAATAAAAAATTAAAATAAATAAATCAATAAACAAACAAACAAATAAATTTAAAAATCAGAAAACTCAAAGGGCAGACTCAATGGACAACCAGGACATTTTCTGCTGTCAGTTTTCTAATTCTATGTTTCTACAGTATCTTAATGTACCATAGACTCCTGGAGATTGCCTAGAGAAGTCCCTGCCTCCTTCCTAGGGCTGACTGGGTGTTACTGGCCCAAGGTCACCCAATGGCTTTGTGCCTAAAATGGGATTAGAACTCACAGTCTTCCAGCTTCTAGCCCACTACACCAAACTAACTCCTGTCATCTAGGAGAACTGAAAATACTAAAATAGTTATGCCTTGGATTCTTCTTATGTTATTATTCAGAATTTCCACAGCTATTACTGTATTTCAGATAGCATAGCCTGACCTTTATTAATAACCCTTGGAATCTTTTTCATTTTGAAAGAGAGGAGAATAATTTTATTATAAACAATAGAGAATATCTTAATTTCCTTTAATGCAATGCAATGTAATCATACAGTCATTCTTTAGAAAGCATAAAAAGACTATCAAAATCTGGCACAGGTTAAGTACCTCTTAAGCTCCTGTTCCACTTTTCTTTGGTACAGAACACCTTCTCTTAAGATTGCTGCTGCATTTAGCCTAACAGGAGTATTGTCAGTCTGTTGGATAAATTAATGCATAAATATTTTTAGAAGCAAAATTGCAAAAGAGAAATCTTTTAACAGTCTACAACTGATATAACAGTACCATATTCCCTAATTACATTTTTAAATTATTACTTAGGTTTCTTTAGATAGTTAATAGGTGGTTGATGATAAGTTGTATAGTATCTAAAGTAAAAAACCTGTTTCTATTTTCATCAGTGACATATCCTCCCAAGTATGATTAACAGACAAACTATATTAAGATCTATTAATTCCCCAAAATATTTCATTTCACATTTAGCTTACCATCAAATCTTATTTATCTAAAATAAGTCATATGAAAATAAGTGGATCTTATTTCTAAGATATTTCAAAGATACTATTGTTAGAGGTTTTGTATACGCACACATAATGGAAAAAGAACTAGAGAAAAAAATTGGAACTTTGTTACTATATATGCTGACAACAGCAGCAAGACTTATGTGCAAAATGGAAGGAGACTTCAATACCTACCATGGAAGAATGGATGCAGAAGTTGATGGAGTTGACTGAAATGGCAAAACTGACTACACTGATTTAAGAAAAGAACATAAGTACTTTTGTTTCCACATGGAAACCACTTCTGAACTTCGTGCTTGATATGGAAAAGAATGTAACTTTGACTTTGGGTTTTACAGATTAGACCAGGGGTCTCCAACCTTGGCTCCTGGAAGCCTGGCGGACTTCAACTCCCAGAATTCCACAGCCAGCTTTGCTGGCTGTGGAACTCTGGGAGTTGAAGTCCGCCAGGCTTCCAGGAGCCAAGGTTGGAGACCCCTGGATTAGACAGATAGATTTTTATAGAAATGACTTGTTCATATTATGGAAAAACAAAAAGCTTTGTAATTTGATGTTAATGCCTTATTCTACTGCAACAGAGAGAGTCGGAAGTCAATGCTTCTTTTTCTTTTCCCTACCTTTCCTCACTTCTCTTTCCACTTTCCCCTCTCCCTTCACTGCTCTTTTATTTACTTTTGTATTTTGTATTTTATAATACTTTATAACTTAATTAAAAATGTTTTTTTTAAAAGAAACATTAAGGAAGTCCTTGGCCACCAAAAAGTTGCCTATCCAGTTTTAAATTGATTTCAATTGATTTTTTTGAATCTCACCAATTTAAAACATTAGATAACCCAGAGCTGCTCCTCACCTTCATCTTGATCTTCTGGGCCTCAAATTTTTCAACAAGGTTTGGGATTTCCTTCATCTATAAGTAAAAATTATTATAGCTTTATTACATAACTTATTCTATTGAAAAAAACAAACTTTAAAAACAAATTATGCATTTGATTGTCCATGGAGTTTCTCAGTCATCCAGGTCATGGTTGTCCCAAAGGTGCATTTGAAAAGGCAACTTGAATTTTGGGGAAAAAAACAATGGAAAAAAGAAAGTGAAACACACTTTTGAGATATGCATTTGATTATGCAAATTATGTAAATATTTGCCAATAATAAATAGTAGAAAATAAAGGAAGGTAAATTAAAAGAGAATCAGAATGAAAAGTTCTATTAAAATGAAAATCCTTGACCTAGGCCAGGATAATTTATCATAATTGATAATAAAGATGTAAAATGGCAAAAAAAAAGTTCATGAAATTATAACACTCCCTTATTGGCAGCCACATTTTTCAAAATTGTAGTTACAGCTACAAAGATGCTAAAAGAAAAAAAATAAAATAAAATGCTTACTGCTAATTAAAGTGCATATAAAATGAATATAAGGCCTGCATAGGAGTTTCTTAAGGGGAAAAAAATCCCACCTGGTACAAAAAAGTGTTTCTACATAAAAAAAATAATTAATGGAAGATAACAAGAAGCCTTTTTAGGCAATCATAATCTACCACATTTTGCATGATTTTGGAAAATTCTGTAGCAAAAGAAAAGGCTGGTGTCAGGGAAGATTCAGTCATTATTAAAAATATTTATATTCCAAAATTAAATGTGAAATGATCTATAACCAGTACACAGCTATTATAAATTTAAAGTCAGAATTTGATTCTTATTTTATAGGAAAATTAAAAATTTACAAGCTTCCATAATTTATTGGCACTTGTTATTACTAGTACTGATTGGTTCTTTTTTTACCAACAAACTACCAAGACTCTGGCCATCAACAAATATAAATAATAGCAACAATTTACAGCTTATGTGCTGTTATGCAATTGCTAAACAACTTCAAATTGTGTCAGCATTAAAAATGAACTTAGAATGAGCTCATAGCCTATGCTGCAAATCATTATCAATATCAAATACTGTATCAACAAAACATTATTCAAAATTATTTAAACAATAAAATTACAATAAATAAATCTTATTACATTTCACTTACAGAGCATTTGTAATCAAACTTTGGGATTGCACAATTCAATTGATTAATATTTGCTTCTAGCAGCAGTTCCTAAAAGAAAATATAAATTTAATAAATAAATAAAATATAATTTTAATGCCATTAATTGAATGCTGGTATGTCACCATAATAAAAATTGATTAATGATATTAATTCTTTGCCCAGATTTATTGTTTATTCTTTTATGTATAAAAACACTTTATTTATCTCTCTCTCCCTCTCTCTCCATCCCTTCCTCCCTCCCTCCGCACTGTAAAAGGAACAGCTGCTTTCCAGAAGATGAATAAAATGTGGTCCTTGTCTATGTCACTGAAATTTAAACTGTTTGCTCACTTTTATAGTAATCCCAGGAGCCATTAATGCCAGTGAAACTTGGAAGGTGTCAGCCAGTCTTAATATCTTCCAATAAATATGGCTTTGCTGTTCGCTATTTTGACTATATTACTAATGAAGATGTGTTCCAAAAGAGCTTCTCCTGAAAACTATATAACATTGTCGCACACAGATGACTCCAATTTATAAGGCATACTTTCTGCATGGAGAACAATCTAATCCCCAAGATGACAACAAGATGGACCCTCATTACAATAATGAGTTTGTCTAGAATCGACTGGTGTTCTCTTTCCATTTTCTTGCCTAATTTGATGCCTTAGCCTTTTTGTGAGCAGTAAGAATATGTAGCAGAAGCATTTAATCAACTATTACAAAAACAGGAATCTGGAGCAGAACCTTGAAAAGCAATTATTCAAATACAAGCAGTTAATTATAATATGATTATGGATTTTCAGCAGTTCCCTGGAAACCACACTGATACCTCAAAATACAACAAATTTGGGTGGATAAATTCCAGAAAATATAGTGAAATAAATTATTAAAATACTAAACTTGCCTCTGCTTGCTGGCGATTCTTCAGTTTGATTCTTTCTAGATGCTGCTTCATTCTGGGTGGTTTGTAAATATTCCTGGGAATCTGAACATACATGCACAGACATAATCTATAAGATAGTCATCACTGCAGTAAGTATTCAAATATATGATAGTGCTAAAATAAAGAGCTTTATGCCCAATGCTCACATTTATTACAGTATCTCTCCAGTATGGGGGGAGTGGGGGAGAAAATGAGTTTGGAGAAGAATAGATTATAAGAGAGTAAAGTTTAAGGTTTTTTAAATTAATTCTTTGGGATTCAAATACTTTCAAAAATCAATCAAGCATTTTTGGTATAAAAAATACAAAACTCACAGGTTTTGTTTTCTCTTGTCGTGGAATTTGCTCAGGAATCAGTATAGCTCGTGGATTAGGGACCGTCAAGTGAAACTCATTTGGTTCAGTCTTCTTTAAAGGTATAATAGTGTGTTTATCTGCAATATTATCCAGCTGACTGATCAATTCCTGTATTTTTGGCTGCCATCTTCCAGGAAGCAAAACAAACAAACAAAAAACAAACTAACACAAATACAATTTTATTTTTGGCTTTGGATTCCATCTGCTTAATTAACACAAGTATAAGCAACTTTAATTATTTTATAAAATCTAAACATTTAGATTGATCCTGAACTGGAAGTCCAATACAAATAATTAACAGTGCCAAACTCCATTAAGTAGATATTCAAATGAACAGTATTACTTAAGATGCAGTTCCAGTCGAACAGGAAATCATGCACATTTTTGAGAAATATGTCCTGACAATGAATTGGGAATTATTTCTGAGAAAGCATGTCTACAATGTTTCTATTACTTACTTTTCCAATGGTTCAATCCAATTTTCATTTACATAAACCGAATCATAAATCTGACTCCATTCATCTTTTATCCATGTTTGCAAATTCACCATATTGAAAAAGAACCTAAGGAACTGAAAAGACTGTATACATCAATGAAAGAAGCTTAATAAAAAAATATTTCCCTAGAAATCAGATCATATTTTCTATTTTCAGCAGTAACTTATTCATAATTTCTACTGAAATATTGCCTAGAGCACTAGACATGACCATAGTAGGTATTTTCCATTACAACTGAGGAAATATTATGGAAATACCACTTTTCTCTATATTTACATTTTGCAAATACGCCCCAAAATTTCAGAACTCCCAAAATAGTGTACAGTCTGGTACAAAGAACTGCAGAAACACTATGGATATTCTTATCACCACAATAATATAATACAAGGCCTGAATGAAATGTAATGCCTCCAATGTTGCAGTTTTCTAATAGATAGCCATACTGGGAAGTTGCTGTAAGAAAATGATGTGTAGCTATTGTGATATGGAAGCCTGCCATGAGTATCTGTCAGTGGTTTAAACAAGGTGGAGTTTTTTGTGTTCTCTGAGGTTGTTAGTAACTTGGTTGTTGCTTGCAGATTTCTTATTACCCAGCTAGATAACATAATTAGTGGAAGCAAATGTGGGATTTGCTCCCTGTTCATATACAGTAGCTTTCCTTGCCAATTTTGGTGGGTGTGTGGTTTTTCTCCTTCATAGTTCCTTCATTAGGGTATTACAGGTAGTCCTCGACTTATGATCACAATGAGGCCCCAAATTCCTCCATGATCAGAGGTGGGATTCTACAGACCTGTTCTATAGAACTGGTTGTTATGATTCTGCGCAGTTCGGAGAACCGGCAAATCGCACCACTGGCTGGCCCCGCCCTTCCCACCTCACCCCGCCCTGCCCCGTCACTCCTTATCTTGCATGCGCATCATCCAACTTGCCTGTGTTGTGCCTTTGCCTAATTTTTGGTAAGTTGCTATTTTTCTTTTGACGCTTAGTTCTTCCGACTATCAGCTGTGCCGCGCGATTTAGATTAGTTAGAAAGCAGGAAATCATTGGATTTCTTGCTTTCTAGGTAATCTAAATTGCTGTTGTACTGCTTTGCCTTCACCCAGGAAGCTTCCCTGAGGCCCAATCAGGGGTGATATTCAGGGGCTTGGAGGGGAGAGAGAAGTGCCCTGAGAGCAGAGCTGAACCTTCCTTAGGACTGAAGCTTCTATTTTTCAGGGCAGACTCAGGCAGCATATTGCAGAAAGGTAGATCTGTCAGTGAATCTGTGATTCTGCAAGCAACTCAATATGCCTGCCTGCGTTGCCTGATTTTGGGTAAAAGTTGCTCTTTTCTTATAAAAAAATTCAATATTTACATACATGGTGTGTTGTGAGTTAATGTTATGAGTTTGCTTGCAAGCAAATTTTACGTGACAGACTCAGGCAGCAGATTGCAGATAGATCTGTGAGTGAATCTGTGATTGTGCAAGCAACTCAATCTACCTGCTTGCTTTGCCTGATTTTGAGTAAAAGTTGTTTATTAAAAAAAAATCAATATTTACAATATTTACATACAAGCCATGCCCAGGCAGTCACATGACCACTAAGCCACACACACAAATTAGGCCACACCCACAGAACTGACTGTTAAGAAATTTGAATCCTACCCCTATCCATGATCCCCCAACTCATCCCTTTCCACTATAGGTAGTCCTATCTTATAACAATTGAGCCAAACATTTCTATTGCTAAGTGAGACATTTGTTAAGTGACCTTTGCCACATTTTATGGCCTTTTGTCACAGTTATTAAGTGCATCACTGCAGTTGATAAGTTAGTAACCTGGTTGTTTAGTGAATCTAGTTTCTCCTCGACTTTGCTGTCAGAAAGTCACAAAATGGAATCAGGTGACCTCAGGATGCTGCAACTTTCATAAGTATGAGTCGGTTGCCAAGTGTCTGAATTTGGATCATATGATTATGGGGATGCTGCAAAATTTGTAACTATGAAAAACAGCCATAAGTCACTTTTTTCAGTGCTATTGTAACTTTGAAGAGTCACTAAATGAATTGTTGTAAATCGAGGATTATCTGTATTTTCTGTTTGATTGTTTATTTGGTTGTTAATATCTGTGTATCTGGTTGTTTAATGCCAGAGAGGCTGTGTTCTGGCATGAAACTGTCATTTTCTTCTAGGAGATTAGAGTTCATTCTGCAAAGTATTTCTCAATCCCAACGTCTAGGGCTTCTAAACAAGAGGACTTAGGGCTTTCAAGTGAGGGAACAACAAACTAAGATGTCTCTAAAAGAGGAGAAACAACACTGCAGCCAGGCTGACAGACCAGTGACAACTTCAGAACAACAGAACCACTCCAGATAAGGAGAGGACAATTGCCCACTTGAACTTCACTTAGCAACATAAATTCCAGTCCCAATTATGGTCATAACCCAAGGACTGCCTGCTTTGGCTTGCATTTTAGCATAAATTGTTTGATTTCACATAAAATCAAAGTACCACATGAACTGAAGGCCAGTTTCTTTCAAAACATACATTCCTTGGTATGTTGCAATGTAGTCTCATTTTAAGGGATGTACAAAAATATTTAAGTGGAAGATTCTAAATGATGAAAATAAAGTAGTTCTTTTTTTTAAACTGAGTAGATAAATAATGCCTTCATAAGAAGTAGCATAACCTTCAATTGTTAATACCTAGATTTTCTCCCAATGTAGTTACAATGGTTTTATGAATGGTGCTAAGGAATTTGGCTTTGTCTTAGCATCTTGTGCAGTCTATGGGCCATGCCTCATCATTAGCACTGAATGCCAACTCTGTGTTGTCTTAAATATATTAATTTTATAACTTGCCTTTTAAAAATTCTGAATATATTTATAGCTTTGTAGTAGTAGAGGGATGTGTCTATATTTATCAACTTGAAGAATTTTCCACTGCAAATACAAGATAAGTACTAAAAGCAGTAGCTTTGAACAATCATTCACTATTTAAAATATTCATTAAAATTCTATACCTTAAAATCCAAGAATATTGGATTTTTATTTAATTCTGATGAAATGAGAATATTTTAATTACCTTACATATCTTAACAGCATCCATTGATTTGATGATTTTGCTGAACCGCTGAAATCCAAGTTCTTCTAGTCGAAAAGTAGCCAAATAACAAATAACTAGAAAAGACACATACATTAATATTGAAGGCAAAGTGATTAATTAAGCCTATTAAAGATTTCTACTCTAAGGTTTCTTACTAGCATTTGTTAGAATTCTCCAAATATAGGTATCTAAGAGTAGAAATGGAAGGCAGGTTAGGCAAATGATAAAATTCATCACAATTTGAAAAATAACACAACATGACTTAATATTCCTATATCCACTGTACAAAACACTGAACATTTATGTTGTGATGACATGTTTCACATCTTATTTTTTCGTTATTGCAAATTGTACTTGACACCCATAAATATAGCTGCTGTTATTAGTAGCATATATACAGGAGAGTAAAAATCAGACTGATTTTCTAACATTATATTGTCTCTATATAAATTAATACTTACCAATATACATGTTGCGCTCAGAAAGTAGGCAATGTTTTCCATCTCGAATATAAAATGCATCGACTATCACATCCAATACAGTTTTATATTCTAAACAGCCATACAAGATATCCACTACAGGTACAGGGATTTCAGCTGTTACTTCGAAAGGCTACAGACACAGAATTATCATTTAAATGTAAAAACAAAAACTTAATGTGTATATATATATATATCAATATCATCATTCAATGTAAAATAATAGTAGTAATATTAGCTACTATTGTCCAAAAGGTATAACCAAAACGTATAAATAGTATATGTTTCGAGCAATACAAAACATAGAAAACACAATTATCCATCATAAATTAATCCAAGCAACATTTTAAGAAAAAGAATTGTGTGATAGCTTGTCCAAGAAAAATCAGATCATTGGACTCTTATTTATGATAGTTGTGATGTCCCGGGTCATGTGATCATGGGTTGATCGGTTATTTGCAATAAATGAAAGGTCTCTACCTACTGGCACAGAGTTAGGTCCAGATACCAGTTTATCAAATTTTAATTGTTTTACAAATTTTGGGAGTTTGGATGTCCAGAATTCATTCAAGTCCTCTTTTTCTTCCTCACCATTCAAAAAATAATTTTAAAAAAACTAAGACTTCTTTAGACTGACTTAATTGGTTAGAAAATTAGTTTAAAAATTGATAATTAGGAACAAATGAGAAAAAGAACTAGCTGGTGGAGATAAGTCTTGCTGCACTGCCCTACCACACACACACACAAAAGAAACAAATGCTGTCCTTCAAACTGTTCGTATCAAAGATCTTGTGCAATTCATAAACCAAATTTCTTTTGCCTACAGTACAGACATATGTTACAACCTTCTTGAAGAAAACTATCTATCTATCTAATAAAAATACATGGCTCCTGACATTTAGAAATATAGTATTTCAAATGTGCATTTTGTGAAAGCTTCAAAAGACATCTGATACCTGTAACACTTTAGCTGATTCATCCAAGAACTGCCCAACATTCTGATTTTCAGGATGGAATTTGTTAAGCTGCTGAATTATTATTTCCATGTGTCTCAATGGGCCAGCCATCTTCATTCCGCACAGATCTGGAATTATTAAGCGTTCACGTTTCATCAGCTGTAATTTAGTTTTAAACATATAATCATTACATAAACATAATATTGCTTGAACAAATTGTCTCCTAATGCAATTATAAATACTGGTACACCTGAAACCACCTGAATTAATTTATTAGATGAGCAAATTCATTCATACATTTGATTGCTTTTCAACTATAACTGCTCTTCAGAGTAAATACTGTAAGACTTTTCATTCTTAATAGAAAAGAAATCTTGATTATTGGTGCAATAGTTAATCAGAAGTGTTAACTATCTGCCATTTACCTAGCATTCACCATGGAACAATCAAAAGTGTAATGGATTTGTATATTTTTGATATTATCATGGCACAAATAAACTAACATTTAATCAAAGGTGCCATGAAATCAGAACTTCTCCCTAGATCTTGATGTACAAACAGGGACATAAAAGAATTATAGGGATATAAAAGAGTATTCTCTTTTAAATCACTTTCAAAGAAGTACAGTCTTACACTGCATTAGATCGGAAAAACTTCATTAATATTTAGTTTAAAAAACAGTGCTTAGAGATCATTGTTTTCTGACAATTTCTCAGGCAATAGGATTCAGAAACTTAGTCCCATAAATGAGTCCATTCAGGTTCAATTTGGTCCCCCTTATATCCTAATATTTACATGAAGCTGCCCAGACCAAAGTGACGATTTTTAAAATCTGTTAACCTTCTGCAGACTCTATTTCTACAGTACACAAAGATAAATATATCTAACGATTTGTAATCCTAGATAGTTAACCCACAGTTCTAATCTCCTTGCCACCTCTTGCTCCATATTAAATGATCAATGTTGAATTTTCTATGTATTACGCCATTCATTCTTCTAATCTTTTTTTAAAATCCTCCTAAGACTCTTGATCTATTTATATTACAAGCAGCACTTTTTAAGGGAAATATTAAAGCTGTACATCTGCCAGCCCTACAAGTTAGCCCTGCAATAACATGTAAGTTAGAACTACGTTTATTGTGATAGGACTATGTTTATTGTGATAGCACTATGTTTATTGTGATAGCTATAGCAACAGAATCTTGCAAGTCTGAATGTGCTTCCCTCCCCATTTCTGTGATCTGGGGAAGGGGATATTTATGTTGTTGGTTTGAGCTCCCAGCTTAGAAATTTGGTTGCAAATGTTTGGTCCCGATTCAAAGTAACATCTTTGGAAAGCTCACTGAAGATGTCTTCTCGAATGAGGACCAAACATTTGCAACCAAATTGTCAAGCTGGGAGCTCAAGCCAACAATAATTAATATTCAAAGCCATTTCAAGGGGGATGCTCTCCAAGATTGCTTCTTCTCAAGTTGTTTTCTCTGTTGACTTGGTGGTAGATCTTCCTCTCCATCCTTTCTGCCCTCTTTACAACATCAAAGTCACCGTTTTGTACTGATGCAGATTCAGGTGCCTGATTCTGTGCAACAGATGTGGACTGCGATTCGACACAAAGGTGACAACAATGCAAAACCAAATGCTGATTTTGCACCATAGCAGCACCAACACATTTTTAAGTTCTGTGTTTGTGTCCCAATCAACCCAATCTGGAATATCGTAGATGCCAAGCATAAACCATAAACCAAATCCTCATAGAGGATTTTTGCACCTCAGGTTCATGAGTGTCAGGGCTGGGCCCGAAACCGGACGACGATAGTCTCATGCATGCCTGCTTTTGGGATCAAAGAACACATTAAAAAAAATCAATTTACCAATAAATATAGAGAGACTGAAGCTTTAAATCCGAACGTCTCTTACGCTTTACAAGTTGTAATCAAAGGCGCGTGGCTTCCCAGAGAATTATTTTCAACGGACCCGTCCTTTTTTCAAGGTACACTGAGGCGAATTATTCACTTTTTTCTACTCTCCCTTTGTTTCTCAACGGTGCGAAACTGCTACTAAAGACCGGGACGGACAACCTGATGCGGCTTACTTCAGCGCGCGACGCCCACTCTGGCCTCGCCACCCGACCGTTGAGCCGGCGTAGAAGAGCTCGAGCCGCCGCCGCCGCCGCTGCTGCTGTCTGTCGCTTAGCAACCCTTGAAACGCTTGTGTCGCTTAGCAACCCTTGAAACAGCGAGGCGCCAGCAAAAGCCGGAAGATCACAATCGTCTTTTTGCAAAAGGATCGCCCGTCCGAAGTTGAAGGGACGGATGAGAACAAGATTCTTTCAATAACTTTTAGGAAATGCTCCCGAAGCAGGTTTAGAGGATCCAAAATTAATACATAGTATTCTTCATGGATTTCACCCCTGACTTAACTCAGGGGGTCTTCAAACTTGACAGCTTTAAGACTTGTGGACTTCAACTCCCAGAATTCCTCCTCCAGTCATGTTAGCTCAGGAATTCTGGGAATTGAAGTCCACAAGTCTTAAACTTGCCAAGTTTGAAGACCCTTGATTTAATCAGATTAACTCTTCGACTTGCTAGATTTTTCTCCACTGAATGGGTCAATAAGCAGGGATTATCCCACATAATTTTCCCTTCGAACCCGTGTCAGACCTCTCCTTTTAGACTACTCAGTTATTTGTAAAAGCCTTAGTCCCTTCTTATTGGAATTTCAAATTCATTCTCATCCTAAAAGAGATAAATACACTAACATTTTAAGACTGCAAGCTTTTGAAATGTTTCTAATGTTCTAAAGAAGAGTTTGGACCCTGGAAATGAGTTAAAATTTAAACTGGAATATTAACCTAACAGAAAGTGCTCAGTTTAGATTTGCTTCTTCCTCCTGAATTCTTATTGCTTGTGCCCAGATTTATCTAACGCACATGCATGCGTACATACATGCAGCAGCAGCATACCAGAATATTGCTATTTAATTAAACGGATGTCCTTTCCTAAGCAAGCATTTCCAAGTAACCTTGTCATCACTTCTTGATCTGCAGATATTTAAATAAAATCACTGTCCCTCCATTTAGGAGGGGCCTAATTTGGTATAGTTCAATCAACAATTTTAGAGGAAACATACAAGGGCATCCAATACACATCTCTCAGACAAAAATAATAATGATAATCTTGAGATTTTGGAGAAGCTGAAGGATCTTGTTGGGTCCTTCTATAATGGAAAGGTCCTTGCTTTTTTTTTCTCCTGTTTTTTTTCAAAAACAAAGAAGAATAAAAGTTTAATGAAGAAATATATTTATTGAAGAACACAAAAATAATGACAATCTTGTATGAGAAAGCTCTAATTATATTTGATAAAGAAATGTTTATGTATTAAATATTCTAAAATTTAGGTTAACTTTGTTATGCAACATTGAACCCTTCAAAAAAAGATAGTATTTTTTAATGAGCTACTTTGTGGTCAGAAAAGGAAAAAAATGCAATTTTGAAACCATGGAAGTTGGCGTATTTATGTCATGACAAAACTAGCTTAGTTCTAAAATGAAAACTAATACTGTGATCAAAAGAAGGTGAATAAATGTGCTTATATGAATAATATGGTGGTTAAGTGAATCTGGCTTCTCCATTGACACTGTCAGAAGATTGCAAAAGTTCCCTGGGACACTGAAACTGCATAAATATGACTCAGTTGCCAAGTATCTGAATATTGATCATATGACCCATAATGCTGAAACAGTTGTAAGTGTGAAAAACCATCATAAATCACTTTTTTCAATGCTATAACTTTGAAATGATACTAAATCAACTGTTGTAAGTCAAGGACTTCCTGTAAATCCTTACTAAGTATATTAACTACGAGCTGGATACCCGTGGTTTGCGATGACACTCTTTGATTGGGCTATGCAGGAGAAATCCGGTTCACAATCTGTTGGCTCAGTGGTGGTCGGTGATTGAAACACATAAGGGAATATCGCTCCCGCTGCCTTGAGTCTGGAAGCAGTTCCATAGGTGGAACGCAGAGACATTTTGGTGAGGTACTAATGTTTATTACTGTAAGGAGCCCCAGACCGCTCCTGAGCTCTCCAGTACCCTCTGATGTTCTGCCATGGAGAAGATGGTTATTACATTAATATACCTCAGTGCAATGCAAAGACCAGGGTCCTCTCAAGAAGATCCATGTCTGCTGCTGACTTTTACAGCTACAGGATAATGGAGCATTGTGGGAATAAACTTTGACTTCAGTATTGGATAATGATTAGTCTAAGACCTTATACATACATGTCTGCCTAAGGGCACTGAGATAAGCAAGGAAATTAAAAACAAACACCAGAAACAATTAAGCAGCTCAGACAATTGTAAACAGTTTTGTGTGCTATATCTAATTATTGTAATCCACAATGTGAATGCTTACTATGTACGAATTTCTCAATAAAAGGGGGCACTAGAATTTGCTCTAGACTCCCATCCCGAGTACACCAGCCTCTGTGTCTCATTCTTTCCATGGGAGTCCACCACAAGTGGTGACCCCGACGTGATCCACTGCAGGTGGTACGTGTCCGGACCTCCGTGTTTCCTCGCCTGGAATAGGTAAAGTACGTACTTAACTATTGCTGGACAATAGGATTATTCAGGGAGCATGGGGGGAAAACTCTCTCAACCACAGGAACGGCATGTTAGTGAGTTGCAGAAGTTAGCAAGGACAAACTACTTTATCTTTAAACCCTCTGGGGGGGAGCAAATAGTTCTTTCAAAAGATAATGTGAGAGAGCTGCTGCAAGAGATCTGGCGGCAATGTCCCTGGTATCCAGAGAAAGGCTCTTTAAAGTTAGACACATGGAGGAGAATTGGAAATATCCTTCATGAAGAGCCACAGGCAACAGCTGAAATTTTGATATTTTGGAAGATTGTTATGACTGCTTTAGAGACCCAGCAACAACCTCTTTTAAAAACTTTAGTAGAACCTCTTCCTCATAAAGGAATTGTATTGCACCCTCCTTCTCCTAAACTGGAGTGTGCTTTATCATTTCCAACAGCACCTATTCCTGTGAATGATAAAATCCAATCAAAAATGGGAAAGGTTCAAGCCATGATGCATCAGGCTTTCAATGAGGGGAAGTTAGAGTCTGATGAGATTACCCAGATGAATTTGTTTCCAGTCAATAGGCAAGTGGATGCTCAAGGCAATCTGCAGACTGAATGGGTTCCGATTCCTTTAGCAGTTCTTAGGGAAATTAAAAAAGCAGTTAAAGATTATGGTATTCAAAGTCCTTTTACAAAGGGGCTTCTGACAAGTTTGGCTACCTCACGCATGATTCCTAGTGACTGGAAAGATTTGATAAGAATGATATTGAGCTCTACTCAGTATGTGGTCTTTGACTCAGAATACCAAAGGGAAGCTGTCACTAGGGGAAGGAATTCAGGGGGGCTGTATACACCAGATCAAATCTATGGGGCAGACTTGTTTGAATCCACTGCAGATCAAGCTGTTAATTTGCCTGATCACGTATTTCCAGTGGTTATGGCAGCTGTCCTTGGGGCATTGTCCCGCATTCAGGATGTGGGAACCCCAGCACGGTCTTTTTCTCAAATTAAGCAAACAGCATCTGAGTCTTATAATGATTTTGTGGAAAGGCTACAATTGGCTATTACCAGGCAAATCTCTAATGAGGAAGCTGCAAAAGAAGTTTTGCTGAAATTGGCAGTTGAAAATGCAAACGCTGACTGCAAGCGTATCTTGCAGCCCTTGGTGGCTAGAGGTGAGGTTACTCTGGCTGATCTGTTAAAAGCATGTGCAGTGGTGGGTTCTCAGGCTTACAACATGGAGACTTTGGCTATGGCATTGCAAAAAAGGATGAAACCTACAGGGAATTGTTTTAATTGTGGAAAGCCTGGCCATTTTAAAGCTCAGTGCCATGCCCCTGGGGGGGTTGTAGGCATTTTGCTTCCTCTCCTTCTGCAGGTACGCCAAGACCAAAAGACTACCAGATCCAACGTGGAAAGGACCTGTCCCGCTGATACGCTGCTGTTAAAGATGAGGGGACAGTTGTTTGGGTTCCTGTTCGCTGTGTGCGTCCTTATCATCAGCCAAAGGGGCAAGGGGATGGATTTGGGGGAATGGAAAAGAAACACATTGATCCAGGACATGGGGAAGCTAGCAAACCTTCATAATAAAACTGATTGTTGGGTATGTATGCACATGCCAACTCACAAAACATCAGGGCTTCCAATGGTTGCAGTACCTTTGGCCAAAGGTGACTGGTATAAGGGACAATGCTATGGTTGTTCAGGGATGTGGTCTAACAGTTGGACTAAAAGTAACATAAATACATTGCATCTTGGAAGCCGAATCCAAGAGGTGGTGGGTATCTGCTGGACTCACAATGAGACAGTAGAGAATATGACTTACTTGGGAACATATCCATTTTGTAACAAAACAATTGTTATTAGCAATGGAAGTCGGGTTTATCCGGATGACATGAAAACTAAAAATCTCACTTACTTTGTATATCATATTTCTAAATTTGATATCATATCTTTGATCAATGAAAATGGGTGTCCAATTATCCCTGCCACATGTTGTCCCATCATGATAGAAAACCAGCTGCCCAAATGTGCAAATGGGAAATACGCACCACCGCCCACTTATTTGGCTATGTTAATGGAATCTTTTGTACGATTAATCTATGCTGAACCAAATACGGTTGGTCATCTCCTGGGAGCAAATCTATGGTTGCTGTGTAGACGGATGGCCTATGATCGCATGCCAGCACGATGGAAAGGAGTCTGCACCTTTGGGAAAGTAATCCCATCTCATGTCATTTTAAAATCTTTGGGGACTGCTCATATCCGCAATGCACGTTCCGCAACGGAAGTAAACTCTGTTTTGAATCATGACTACTGGACACAGATATCAAGGGGAGTTATTCCTCCTTTAGGAGTCATGATGAACTATAGAGATTTGCATCGTTTAAACAATTGGACAGTTACTATGTTTAAAGACACCATTAAAACGCTAAAGCTGCTTGAAGAAGAGCAAGGAAAAATCCTTGACTTTGTCCTGCAAACCAGATATGCGGTGGACACTATTTTGGCTGCGCAAGGGGGAGTTTGCGCTGTGATTCATACACATTGTTGCATGTATATCTCTGATTATTCTCCAAACATTACAGCTACTATACAGCATATGGAACAAACCCTGAGTAAGAATCCATTACAATCGTAGGACGAGGGACTGGACGTGTGGTCTGCACTTTGGTCCTGGTTGCCAGATGGTTCATGGATTCGTCACCTAATTGTTGGAGTGATATTGCTTTTTATACTTTCTCTTTGTGTATGCTGTTGTATCCAATGTCTCCCTGGACTTTTAGGAATGTGTCGGGTGAAGCCTACGGAAGGAGAACTGTTGTTGCAGATGGCGAAAAGCTACCGAGGCATCCGCGATCATCAAAAAACTAAAACAGGGGAGATGTGGGAATAAACTTTGACTTCAGTATTGGGTAATGATTAGTCTAAGACCTTATACATACATGTCTGCCTAAGGGTCACTGAGATAAGCAAGGAAATTAAAAACAAACACCAGAAACAATTAAGCAGCTCAGACAATTGTAAACAGTTTTGTGTGCTATATCTAATTATTGTAATCCACAATGTGAATGCTTACTATGTACGAATTTCTCAATAAAAGGGGGCACTAGAATTTGCTCTAGACTCCCATCCCGAGTACACCAGCCTCTGTGTCTCATTCTTTCCATGGGAGTCCACCACAGAGCACAATGGCGAAGGATGCTTCTTACTGCTGTTCTGCAACCTTGTGAGGCAACTGGCAGTTGGAACAGAGCTCTTTTCAGATGGGGGGGGGGGAGTAGAATGTCTAACTCCTTAGCATCAGAGCGTGTGTGTTTTCCTAATACTTTATGTCTAAAATAAATAGAAAATAGCTGTTGTTCCACAAAAATGTTGCCTCTGTGGGCCAAAATCTGTGCTTTTAATCACTGAGTAGGAGAATAGTGAATAGCAATATTTGATTTAAATGGCGTCAAGAAGTTGCTTGTACCCAGCAGATGCATTTTGCTTCATCTAGCTATCTGTCTCAAAACTGAAACTCAATGGCTAAATGGGAATTTGGCGTTCCTTATAAAGGGTCTCCTTGCAATTGTTAAGTTATGCCTTAGATCACAGTTCCCTAATGTTCCTGGCTTTGCGAACCAGGGATGGGGGGGAAGGAGAGGGGATAGAGCCCATCTCTTCTGTAACCTGATTCCGAATGGTTCAAGGCCCCCTAACAGTTTAAAATTATGAATTAGACCAAGGGTGTCAAACTCAAGGCCCATGGGCCATAACCAGCCCACAGGAGGCTTAGATCTGGCCCACAGGTCAAGGGTGACAATGAACGATGTGTCTCAGAGTTGGCTACACCCAGGCAGTGCCGGATATTTTAACTCCCAATAAATCCTTTTGAAGTTTTGAAAGTTTGGCTTGAGATTTAATTGGGGTAACTGCCTGGAATCTTGATAGCTAGCCGACTCTGAGACATATAATTCATTCACCCTTGACCCTGGTTTTCCCCTACCCTCTAGGTGTATCTAATTCATATTCTCTAATGGGACACATCCATAGCCAAGAGTCATGTTCTCCAGTTAGAATTTTGCACGGCAGAAACTTCAGTCACCTAGTTACTATCTTGGAAAACTAATTTTGAAATGCACTTTTGGTTTCCAAGCTGTCACACTGCTCCTCACTCCATTTCTGTTGGCAACTCTAAAAAGACCATAGAAATATTTTATGAGTTGACATCCTAGTAATTTGAAGGTAGGCCTTGTACTATCTCTTCAGAGGTAGAGCGGATCTTGAAAATAATTGGTTTTCCTGATTCTCCAGCCCAGGGAATAGGTGACTTGGTGACTTTTTCAAATTTGATGTTTTTCTGAAAATGGAAGCTTAATAAATAAATGGATATTCAGCATTGTTTCAAAGGGCTCCCTAACTGAAAATTATGACTTGGACTATATCCTGTGTCAACTAAGAGCACTGATCTAGGAAACATTTGGTTTTTCTGCTCCTCCTGACAACAGAGAACATAATTACGCCTCTCTTTTTCAAAATTGATGTTTGTCTGAAAGGGGAAATTTAGTGGCTAAATGAGAATTCAGCATTCGCTGTAATGGGCGTCCTACGAATTGCAGATTATGCATTGCACTATCTCTTCAGATCCCGAAACAAAATGGTTTTCCTGATTCTCCTTGCTAAAGACAACATTATTACTGCTTCTTTTTCAAATTTGATGTTTATCTGAAATGGGCAGGTTATTCACTAAATGGAATTTGGTATTCTCTACAATAGGCTACCTAGCAGTTGCAAGTTAGGTTTGTACTGCCTCCTCAGAGGTAGAACGGATCTTTAAAATGGCTGATGTTCCTGGCACTCCTGGCCAGTAAAAATATAGTTTTGTGATTCTTTTTCAAATTTGAGTGTTTTCCTGACTCTCCTGGCCCGGGAAAACATGAATTCCGTAATTATGTGAGTCTTTTTCAAATTTGATGTTTGTCTGAAAATGGAAGTTTAATAATTAAATTGTAAATCAGTCGTTATAAAAGGTCTCCTAACTATTGAAAAATATGTCTTGGATTATCTCCTGACACAAGGTGAGGATCCTGGAAACAATTGGTTTTCCTGGTTCTCCTAACTAAGAATATGATTACATCTTCTTTTTTTTTCAAATATGATGTGAAAATGAAACATCAGCCCTGAAAAAACTATGAAATATCCCACCAAGTCAGAATCCTGTGTGAATGTACATGTGTTAATCCTAAAAATGCTGAAGAGGAGCGTTGGTTATTAAATGAATGTGAAAGGGGAGGAAATCCTGTTAAGGTGCATTTTAATTGGAGACCAAGACACACTTTGAAACAAAAAAAATGATTTATTGACAAAGTACTGGAAGGCAATGGTTTAGAGGACTAGGGTTTAGTGTTTGCATTAATGTAATGCATATTAAAACACAGATAGATTAAATGAGATCATTTGCCTACATAATAAAGCCTTTACTTAACAAAGAGTCTTAAAATCTGCCCTAAATTGTTAATTTTACCTAACCATTCTCAGAAAACCTTTGGTCCCCAGCACTAAAATGCTGGCAATTCTCAGTTGTTGGATACACTCTTTACAGCTGACTCTGTTTCTTGCCATTCAGGTTCATCTCTTTGCAGTTCGTCACTTCAGATATGGTGGTGGATCTCAAGGGTTTTACTTTAGTTGACTCTACAGTGCAGTCAGATAAATCATTTCACTAGATCTGCAAGACTATACATAAGGTTGAGGTACAAATTAAATTCCTAGAAACCCTCCTCCAATGGAAAACTACAAGGAATTCCCACAACTGGAAAGTCAAAAAATATACTGTTGCCAAAGAAAACAACATGGATGCATTCCCATCACGAATTGAGCTTCTTTTGGGAGAATTTTTTAACTTGTTATCCTTTAAGACAGAATTAATCAACGTTTCCGGCTTTGAGAACCAGTGGGGGGGTGGAGGGGATAGTTTTGCACAAGTGGGGATGTAACTTTGAATGGTCACTCACTCGCCACTTCTGCAGCCTGGTTCCGAACAGCTCAAGGTCAGTAATGGGCCATGACCCAGAGGTTGGAGACTCCTGTCCTATAGAGTTCCCCAACTTTTCCAGCTTTGTGGGGAAAGGGGAAAAGGGGGAAAGGTTCCATACAAATGATGCATAATTGTATGTTGCCCACTGCTTGCATAAGTGGGCCTGCACAGGTGTTCCCCCCCACTTCTGCAGCCCAGTTCCAAACAACTCAAGGCCCGGTAATAGGCTGCGGCCCTGGGGTTGAGGACCCCTGTGCTATGATGTGCTTCTTTTTCAAATTAGTTTATTGAATATAGTCTTGAAACTATGATTAATTTTATTTTGTGTAGTGTCAGGATTCCTTACATTTTATCTATGATTCAGTGCAACTTTGAATAAATATTTACCAGCTTTATCTTAAACTACAAATTGAGCTGATAAAAATAGAGCAGCAAGGTTTAAAACTATTACTTGTATCTGTGCTGAAAGAGAAGGTTGGCAGGAATCATGCAAGTTTAAGGCTTGTTCATGTTATAAAAATATTCAGATTATCATCACACATGAATGCAATCACTATTTTATTTTTTTCTTTCACTTTAATTCTTTAAAATATTTCTCCATATCAAGGTAAATTCTTTACACTACTGCTCATGCAGGTTCAAAAGAAAAAAGAAAAATATGTATCCATATTTATATTAAAATATGCACAGTGTATAATATGATTCTGTAATATGTGCTACAATAAATGCCTTAAGTTATATCAATTAATAGTTCAGATTTATTTTGGATTATTTGAATATTTACTATTGATACCTCAGGGTAAGTACTTTTAAATCATAACAGTTGATGTTTGGCTGCAGATCATAT
This sequence comes from Hydrophis major, assembly GCA_033807585.1. Lineage (NCBI taxonomy): Eukaryota > Metazoa > Chordata > Lepidosauria > Squamata > Elapidae > Hydrophis > Hydrophis major. The sequence goes on along the minus strand of CM066332.1, from coordinate 29,595,367 downwards.
GAGGATGCACTTCTTTTCCCATATCTGTGTCTTTAAATGATTGCATCAGGATGCTAACAACCTGACTTGCCCTTTACAAATTAGCATATATAACTACAATGCGAGTAGAAGACCATATTCGCAGCATATTCAATGGAGTGACTAAAGCGACTAAAAAATAAGTGGTTTAGACCAAAACCCTACACCTTTGTACATGAAGCAATAGCAGATAAATATATAAAAAGGCAGAACCTGGATCCACAGTTGCACTTACAATTTTGGCCTTTTGATATTTCTTTGTAGGTGACATTGCTACATTGACTAAATTTTAGACAGGGACAATCTCTATAAAGGAAATTGAGTAAAATGTGTAAAAATGAACAGACTGAAGATATATTTTCTTGCAAGCAGTAATACACAGAGTTGGAAGGGACCTTTGAGATCTTCCAGTCCAATCCCCCCCCCCCACTCAAGCAGGAAATCCTATACCATTTCAGACAAAATGGCTGACCAATCTGTTCTTAAAAATCTCTAGTGTTGGTTGGAGGCAACTTGTCCCACTGATTAATTGTTCTGTCAGGAAATGCCTCCTTACTTCTAGGTTGATTCTCTCCTTGATTAGTTTCCATCCATTGCTTCTTGTCCTGCTTTCAGGTGCTTTGAAGAATAGATTAACCCCCAGTGTTCTCTTCCCCAGAGTTACAGTATGAATGGAAGTGAAGTGAAGCAGACTCAACATTTAGGGTTCATTAATAATAGGAAAACAATGGTTCATAAACACATGGACTCCACTTGATTTCATCTTGCTTGTTTTCTGGCAGCTTTCATGGTGATTTGGTTCCTCTCAAACTCAACAGTCCCAACCAAAGTTGCAAAATCTCTCTCTCTTAAGAACTGCTGCAGCTAAAGAAGACATTTCTATCTATATGATGAACACCCTTATGTGAATTATCAATGCATGAACACAAAACAGAATATGTTAAGCAAAGATAGCTACCTTCCTATGCTGTGTTTACAGTACAACTCTTTGCGTCCTTTATTCAATATAATGAGACAATTGTAAACATTTTTTCTCACCAACAATGAAAACATCTAGAAAGATTCTAAGTACATACGTTATCTTTCATTTAGAAATGGTCTTATTTTATGCTCAAGTGCCGAATGTGGATTTTTGAAATATCTTATTCTTAAAAAAATACAACTTTCAGATACAAATAAAGATAACTGGAATATCTGAGCACATGTTTGATCAGAATTCATTAACGATTAGTATGTCCACGTGGCTGTAAAGGATAGAAATAAAAACAATTAGAGACACTAATGTGAAAATTAATGCCTCCTGAGCCTAAACACATGTTGATAAAACCAAAATTAAAAATTCTAAACGTATTTGATACATTCCTGTTATCTCAAAAGTACTTCAGTAAGTGCTGATAACTTTAAAATTAGCATAGGACTCCAAGATTTGTCAGCTCACCATGATTAATCTGGCTGGTTGGAGATGGTATGGTATGTGTGTGTGTGTGTATTTCCTTCTCCCTGTATTCCCTTCTCCTTATCTTGAAAACCACAGGCTTAGTGGTAAAGATCCATTGTCCCACATAGGTTCTTTGTGCTCATTATTTGCTCTTCCACCCTCCAGAATCCATAATAATTTCAAAGAACTCTTAGTATTTTCTGGTGCTCTGACAAATGTGGAGATACAATCCAAACTTTTTATTTATACATGCATGCAAAGACAGGGAAAAATGTTTTTTCTTTTAATCTGGATGTGTAATATATATATTATATATATATATCAATTTATATGAACTGTAAACTAAAATCCTACTTCATTCACATTGTGCTTTTACATTTTTTAATTTTATTTCAATCTGGGAGGAGAGAATCCCTGACAGATGAGATGCATCCTTTATTTCACTGTCACTCACGCCCTAGTCACTTCCTTTCTGGACTATTGCAATGCTCTCTACATGGGGCTGCCCTTGAAGAGCATCCGGAAGCTCTAGTTGGTGCAAAATGCAGCACCCCGCATGGTTTTGTGCAGACCTTGGTGTGCTCATATATCACCTCTCCTGCAGAAGCTGTACTTTGAACTCCTTAACCTCACTGTCAGAGAATTAAAGAAAAAAATAAATATTAAATGGACTTATTTAAGTCAGTAAAGGATGGATATGAAGGGAGACTGTCAAAAATGGGTATGAGGACAAAGATAAGAGAAAGAAACTTATCAAAGAATTTCAGAGAATTGTTAGAAGAAAGAAGCATCAGTATTATACTACAATGGCATCAATGGACAGATTCAAAGGAAGAAAATGGAAGTACTGCAATATTGTACTGTTCAATAGAGATCAACATCCAAGATAACCTCAGAAGATATTCCTAACTTACAAGACCTCTAGTACTAGAAGGTGAAGTTAGATCAATGTTTTCATTGTTACCTAATCAGAAGACTATAGGAAAAATGACAAATGGGAAGAAATTGTAAATAAATGTTCTCACCAAACTATGCCAGGAAATCTTGAAAACAGATTTGTCAACAGAATGAAAGAGGTCAGACTACATTCCAATTCCAAAAAAGAACAGAGTGTGCAACCTATCACACAATATTCTTAATTTCATACGCTAACAAAATAATGTTTTAGGTGTATCCAATACAGGGTATATCTCTACATGGAAAAGGAGATACCACATGTTCAAACTGGCCAAGGGACATGAAACACTATTGCTGATGCACTCTGGATAAATGTTGAGAAAGCCAAAAGATACCAGAAAGAAGTGACTATTGCTTCATGATTATAAAAAAGCTACTTTTTTCATCAAACTGTGGAATGTGCTGTGAAAAATGGGAAACCCCAGCAGCACATCTCATTATGGACACAACATGGTGAATCAGGTGGACTCCAGGTTGGCAAAGGAGTGTGACAAAGTTGTATATTGTCCCTTATTTGCTCAACTACAGGTTGAATATGTATTAAGAGAGGCTGGATTAGAAGATCATGATTTTAAAATTGTAGGAATATCAATAACCTGCAGTATGCTGAAACCACTGCTCTGATCAAGGAAATTCAAGCTCTCATAATAAAAGCACAGTGAAAAAATGTGACTAAAATTAAATAGACCATACTAATTAAATTGAATTAAACTAACGGCAGGTAAACCAACCAGCCTTAAAAAAAGACAATGAAAAGATCAAGATGGTGGATAGTTTCTGCCTTTTAGAATGAATTATCAATAATAAACAATCAAGAACTATAACACAGACTAGCATGTACAAGAAAAGTCATGAAGGAGGCCTTGGAAAATGTCAGCTGCAAGGTGAATGGGCTCATTTACAAGGACAACGGGTGCACCATTATAGAAGACCTGAAAGGCTAGGTTAACAGATTAACAAGTTGGAAGGGACCTTTTAGGTCATCTAGTCCAACCCCTGCCCAAGCAGGTGACCTTACATCATTTCTGACAGATGGCAGTCCAGCCTCTTCTTGAAAGCTTCCAGTGATGAAGCTCCCACAACTTCTGAAGGCAAGCTGTTTCATTGATTGATTGTTCTCACTGTCAGAAAATGTATCCTTATTTCCAGGTTGAACTTGTTCAGTTTCTATCCATTATTCCTTGTCTGGCCTTTAGGTGCTTTGGAAAATAGCTTGACCCCCTGCTCTCTGTGGCCGCCTCTCAAATAAGTAAAGGATAGATTATGGAAAATCTCTATCAATGTGGTTGTCTAGGGAGATTCTCAGTCCTCCAGGTCATGGTTGTCCCAAAAGTGCTTTTTTCAAGAGGCAACTGGACTTTGAGTTTTCTTTGAAGATGTTTTGCTTCTCATCCAAGAAACTTCAGCTCTGAGCTGAAGAAGTTTCTTGGATGAGAAGCAAAACATTTTCAAAGAAAAACCAGAAAGTCCAGTTGCCTCTTGAAAAAAGTACTTTTGGGATATCAAAGTGGTTGAAAAGAGCTGACAGTGAATTGATGACATATAATCAACCAGCCATTCAGTCCAGAACATTCCGGGACACATGTACAATATGTTTAAGGAAGCCACAAATTGGGTATATTTCTACAAAAATTCAGGAAAAACAAGTATTTCCCGAATACTTCATATTGGAAGTTACTCCAAATATAACTTACCTTTAACATGAGAATAACATGGCGAACAGTGCACTATGTTCTTGTAAATCCAGATATTATCTCCTGCCTCCAGGTTTTCTAAAGTTGCTTTGCAGATTTCACACTAAAAGACATGGAATTAAAAATCTTTAGTGGCAAAAACCAGACAAAGAACAACATATCTGCCAATCATTTTTAATGCAATTGTAGCTTGCCTTACACCTTTATTTCATTATACTTCTACTATGATTTAAAATATTTCAAAGAAATTCAGCATCAATACTCATTTTCTGTAGGAATGTGCTTTATTATTGGGCTAGCATCAACTGAACTAACTATAATCTTTCCACATTTTGGCTATATAGCTTTACAATTATCCAGCATTCTAAAGATAAATGATAAATTAAGGAGAGGTTTTACACTGAAGCTTAACATTCATCCAGGTCAGTGTGAATGTAGCTAGCAGTGCTGGTCCAAAATCTCAAGTGAAGATTATTCTTATTCCCTCGATTATTTTAACTGGGTACACCAAAACGACCTTCAAAAAAGTACTTGTTATTGAATTTCTGTTTGGTTCCATGATCAGAACTATGATTTCAGATTTGCCTAATTGCATTCAGTTTAAACCTATCTTTTTCTCTTTCACAGGAGCTCCCCAAATCTGATTTAGCAAATTTATAGCGAACTGCAATGAATATGTCCAAACACAAAAACAACTATGTTTATTATATTTTTATCCCATCTTACTATTTTGTAAGTAACTCATGCTAGCAAATGTATATAATGGTCTTTCCTGTTCCTATTTTCCCCAACAACAACAACCCTGTGAGGTGGGTTGGGCTAAGAGAGTGACTGGCCCAGCTGGTGCTTGTGCCTATGCTGGAACTAGAACTAAGTCTTCTGCTTTCTAGCCTGGTGCCTTAACTTCTAAACCAAACTGGCTGGTTTACTATGCTTCCAACAATCATTCAAAAAAACTCATATCTTCCACAATCTGAAATATTAATGCGATCAGGATTTTATTACCATGTTCTAGAACTTTTTAACAATGCATGGCTCTTGCAGCCTTGAATAATGTCACATGGCAATGCAAGAACCAAACAGGAGGATTGTCATGACTAGCATTAACTAAGATTCTAAGCCAGCATCTTAACTACCATACCAGAATGGATGCCCATCTATATATCTACATCTATATACATTTGTACACACAGTGAAACAGCATTCTTACCTTGAAGCAAGTTGCATGACAGCAAATATTTAGAGCTTCGAGAATCATTTTGGTTTCTGTGCCCAATGGCTTCTGGCAATAGGTACACAATTCTTTGCCAATAATAGCCCTTTGTTAAAAAAAAAAAAAAGTGGGGGTGGGGTAGTAGATTTCTCATAACTATTGGAAGAACTAGTACACCAGCCATCACTGAGGTCCTAAAATATTAGCATCTGCAATGAGTCACACTTGTTCTAAATGATGATTTCGCTAATTATGCAGAGAGGAAATGTTCTGAAGAGGAAATGCAGGCTAATCCAGATAGTTGAAAAATAAAGCTATTTGTATTTTAGCCTTGATAAAATAAAGTTGCAATTTCTAGTGTCATGGATTGATACAATATTTAACACTTCCTGCTTTTGTCAGAATACACTTTTTCTTCAAGTTCAACTCAGCTTTTGATCACATACATAGTTTTTTTTTTCAAACAACAATATACAGGTGGTTTGCTTCTGCCTTCTTCCCAGATGTTTTTAATCTGTCTGCTCTAGACAACCATAGTAGTTGGGAGGCCTCTGGAGAGAATGGTGGACTTACACTTGCTTTGCTTTTAGAGGAACTGACAATTACAGTAGAAAGTAGAGTCAACAACCAGCTCCCTGAACTCCTCTCGGAGACGAACTTGAGATTGTTCAGAGGACTCCTTAAAATATTCCCTTGCTGAGAAGGTAAAGTAGCAGTGTCCAGTGTGTTTTATAGCTCTGGGAGTTAGGAAAGCGAGCTTTACCCAAGCTATGGCCAGAGCCTTTCATAATGATACTGAGTTTACCTCCCCGCTTAATTGCTTATATTGGAAACAGGTTGTTAATAACTTTTGGAACATTAAGAAATTCCAGAAGGACAGGTTTTATTACACTGGGTGTTTTTCCTCCAACCTGCAGCAAAAGAAGATTTATTAAGTTTAAAACTTAGATCCTTTTTAAAATTTGCAGTGAAGGAATTATTGGAATGCTGATTATGGAAAGTTTTTAAATGGACTACTAAACAATCAGATTGACTGGTCTGATGAATGAGATGAAGGTTTGACTGTGAAGTGTAAAAATGAAGTGTAAAAAATCTCTTCCTTGAAATTGCCTGGATCAGAAAAAAAAGGAGAACCTTAGTTGCTAAGGGAAACCTGAAAGAAATAAAGATTATCATTAAAGGGAAAGACCCAATAATACAGAATGGAGAAAAAATAATAATTCTGGAGGAATGCAAGAATCCTTGGCAACAATGTTGGTGCTGCCAATGGCAGTCTTAGTGAAATGCTCTCTTGTAGTTTTGATTTTTTTTAATTATTATTATTATTTTGTGACTCACTGCAAATTTCATATACAAAGGATGAGATTTTGAACATCGGACAGAGAATTTGAAATGTCAACCAGCTTTCTGGGATTAGTCCAAACCCGTAGCAGCCCACTGCACCCCTGCATTAAACAGATCTGGCTTAGCCTATTGATTTTGCTTGTGGGTAACAGGGGAGTCACAAATTGTGATCACCTGACCACAGGATGCTGCAACATTATGAATGGGAGTTGGTTGCAAAGCCCGCTAATCGTGATCATGTGACCACAGGGATTGGGAAATAGTCCTAACTTTGAGGGTGGGTTATAAGTCACTTTTTTCAGTACTATCTTAACTTTGAGCTGTTGTTAAACAAATGGTTGTACATCGAGGACTACTACTTCTAGTTGTGATGTTTTTATAGATAGTCCTCGATTTACCACAGTTCATTTAGTGACCGTTCAAAGTTACAATGGGATTGGAAAAAGTGACATGATCATATTTCAAAGTTACAACCTTTTGCAGCGTTGTCATGATCATGTGATCAAAATTCAGATAATTGACAACCCTTTTGTGACCTTCTGACAAGCAGAGTCAATGGGGAAACCAAGTTCACTTAACAACCAGGTAACTAACTTATCAACTGCATTAATTCACTTAACAGCTATGTCAAGAAAGGTCATAAAATGGGGCAAAACTTGCTTAACAAATGTCTCACTTAACAACAGAAATTTTGGACTCCATTATGGTTGTAAATTAAGGAGGACCTGTATTTGGTTTCACATTTAGTATTTTCCTGCTCAAATTATACCACATTTGTGTCTAACCATAGCAATGAAATTAAAAGTCACAAACTGGAAGTATAGACTTACCTTTGATTGCTTTTATCTTTGATTTCAATGAAACTGTCCAGGTCAGAGCTGATTTAGGAACAAAATAAGATAAGTACACAGGATTGCAGGGATTCCAATAATAATTGAGCAGAAGGTTCAAATGTGTTTTTAATTTATTTGTTTTAATATTACTTAATTTTTTTTATATTAGTAATATTTTATTATTGCTCCACTTGAACATTGTTTTTGGTGAAAGGATGGAATATAAATTTAACCATTAATCATAAATGTGCATCGTAGTAACAATGTTTTCAAGGAAAGACTGCGTATTCAGTGAAATCTTGATTTATCGGATCTCAGTATAATTAACTCCGGATGCAATAGATCTTCTGTAATGATTTGTATCACTTGCATAATGAAGTAATTATGCAAATAAAATAATTTGTGAGCTTTGTGATGCTATCACACAAGCAAAGTCCAATAGTTTAATTGTTTCTTTTCTTGTAACTAATGGACAGAATATTGCTAAACTAAAGCTGTAAATTTCTATTCGATCAGTAGCCCCCAACCTTTGGGGCACCAGAGACCAGTTCCGTGGAGAGAGGTTTTTCCATGGACCAATGGGGGCATGGTTTCACATGCTGCCTATATCCTGTGGATGGGACTTTGCTTGTTTGCGCTGCCCCGTTTCTGGCATGTCTCAGACCGGTGCCATTCCATGTACCGGGAATTGGGGATCCCTGTACTAGATCCTAAGAGATTCTAGGTTGTAGCTATCCTGAACTTCTTTCCCATTTCCTCATCCAACTCAGGACTCTACAGTCTCTTCATCTGGGCTTCTCTGTGGGAAAGCTCTGTGTTGCCAAAACTCTCCCCCATTGTTTTCCTGGGTACACATTCAATCGCAGATGCAAATGGTGCAATGTTGTTGTTTTTTTGACTATTCACACAGTAAAATCCTGTAAATGATGCAAAATATCCCAATGATACATTTTCACATTTAAAAGATATTTGTGAATATCTCATTGACTTTTACTCCTAACTAGTCCTTTAAAGCAAGATTTCATTTATATATACTAACAATTCAGTAAGAAACTATAACATTTGTAAGTTTATGAAGGAATGCCTGATAAGACAACTATCACCAATATTTGATTCATAATATTTTAAAAGAATGAGATATTTTTTCAAAACCAGATTCATTAATGTAATGTACAATTCAACAGTACAGTTTAGAACTTACAATCTGCCTTTCTGGTTTGATATACGATTCACTTCAATGAGATCCTCCACATCCTGATATCCGCTAAGATGAAAGAAAAACCAAAGTAATTTATGGTGTTTGAATTTTGTCTAATACAGAGATAAAACAATAGGAGGAACTACTACTCTCTAAAGCGGGGGTGTCAAATTAATGGCCCGTGGACTGGATGCGTCACACACTGGCTACACCCAGGCTCAGTTTAGCAAAGGGGAAAAAGTCACAATATGTCACATGACAGCGGCATGATAACCCAAGTTTGACACCCCTGCTCTAAAGCCTATGATTTGATCTGACTACATGAGAGTAACTTTGAAGATTAAGAAAGTGTTTTAGGTTTGTGAGTAATGTACCCACTAATGATTATTAGTAGAAATTTCTGCTAGAGGAGAAGCCTTAAAAAATAACACAGAGATATCATATTGATGTGGTATGAAATATTGTTGCTGATAAATAAAAGTTTAATAATGCATTGTTACATAATTCATGCTTTGGTACTTGGGAATTTAGTAGAGCTAGAAAACTACCTATCATCGTGGTATTCTATGTTTTTTTCCCTAGATCAGGGGTCTCCAACCTTGGCTCCTGGAAGCCTGGCGGACTTCAACTCCCAGAATTCCACAGCCAGCTTTGCTGGCTGTGGAACTCTGGGAGTTGAAGTCCGCCAGGCTTCCAGGAGCCAAGGTTGGAGACCCCTGCCCTAGATACTGAACTGGAACCAAAACAGAGACTTAACCATGATCAGTTTCATCTTTGACCTTAGAGAAAGTGTCCAGGTTATGCCTCTTTAGAAATGAAAGTAGACAGATAATTTAATTGAAATGTTGTGCATTTCAATTAAATATTTCATTGCTTTTAATATATCAGTAACAATACTGGATTTATTTGCATTATCTGGGCATTGTTTGTTAGCCAGTTTAAAAACGGAGAAAGAAAAGAATCCAAGTATCAAGAAAAAAATGTTTCTTTGACTTGACACCATTCAGAAAATATTCCTTCTTTCAATAGCACTACGTAAAGAGAAATAATAAAGATCAAAAATCACATCATGCACAAGTTATATTAGTGATTAATAGCATCTCCTGACCTGTATTCGAAATAATTAGGTAAAAATCTAAAATGCATTAACCTTATGTTACAGATACAATCAAATAATTTGACAGAGATTAAAAATGTGATCTTTATTTGTAGAAATCAGATGTCAAAAACAAGAATAAAGCTAGAGCATAAAAATTTATAAATTTAGCTTCTATATGTATCTGTTGAAATTGTATATTGTTTCACATACATACACACACTTTTACATTTTCTGTGTGCGTTTAAGTCATCGCTGACTTCTGACAACTGCCTGGCCAGATCTCTGCAGTTTATTTGGCAAGAATTCAGTAGTAGTTTCTCCTCCTTCCTAAGGCTGAGGGTCACCCAGGGTCACCCAGCTGACTCATGGTCTCTTGTTTCTAGCCTGGGGCCTTAACCACTATATCAAATTGGAGGGAGGAGGATGAGAATGGAAATCAGAAAGTCCAGAGCACCAAAAAGTTTGACCTTTCGAGTCAAATGAGCTTAGGAATCATAGAGTCATGGAGCTGGAAGGGACCTTGGAGGTCTTCTAGTCCAGTCCCTACCTAAGGCAGGGGTCCTTAGAACAATAACACTTAGAGCTCACATTGCTTTATAGCCCTCTCTAAGCAGTTTACAGAATCAGCATACTGCCCTCCATCAATCTGGGTCCTCATTTTATCGACTTCGGAAGGATGGAGGCAGGGGTGGTATTCTACCGGTTTGGATCTGTTTGGGTGAACTGGTAGTTCTGGTGATCATTTGGTCCCACCTACCTGCCCCTGCCCTTCTCTTGTGCTTTATTTCCTGGTTTTTGAGCACAGCTGATTCGCACAGCAGAGCGGTTTGCCACGCATCAGCTGTTTTACTCACTAGGGCTTCAGCAGAAGGTAAGTATTATAGCTAAAAATGATCTTTTCTAAAAGCTGTGCACACGGGCAAAGCACACACTCATCGAACCAGTTGTTACACCATTTCAATCACATGACTGGATGGAAGGCTGAGTCAACCTTGACCCTGTGAGACTCAAACTGCCAAACTGCTGGCAGTTGGCAGTCAGCAGAATTTACCTACAATACTGCATTCTAACCACTGTGCCACCACAGCTCTTATATCCTCCTGGATGAACGACTGTCCAATCTCTTCTTGAAAACCTCCAGCTATGGAGTATCCCAGAACTTTGGAAGGCAAGCTGTTAACAAGCTTCTACCCAATGCTTCTTGTTCTGCCCTTAGGTACTTTAGAGAGTAAGTCAACTCCCTCTTTTCTGTAACAAAGTAGGAGTTGACCCAGTTGAGACTGAAAGTGGGGTCAAATGCATTATCAGTTTGAAGTTGTTATGGCCCCAAAAGAGTTCTAAGTCCAGCCCCTCCTTGAAGTCCACTGACTCTTATTTGATGTCAATATGCCTTGACCATTAGTAGACCAGATTCTTGTGCATAAGTTGCATGGCATAAACTCATAGTGCCTTTGAATTCTATCCTGGCTTCTAATTTCCTGTGCCTGACAGACAATTCCTGGTAGTACTGGTAGATAATCAAGTCATATAATACTTGATACTCTTCATTAGGCTAGATACAACTAGATCTCTCAAACATTCGTTACATGGTTTAGCCTCCAGACTCTTATCATCTTCATTGCTCTTCTCTGCAGTATTTCTACGGTCTCAGCATCTATTTTGTATCATGGTGATCAGAACCTGATTCCAAGTGTGTCCTCACTAGTGTAGTGCAGAAGGATACTATCACCAGTGGTGGCTTAAGGCTCACTGGTACCCTAAGCACTGACAAATCTTGATGCCTTCCTCCTTTGTAAATATTGTACATAAATGAAGCCAAGCTTAGGGTATATAAATGTTTTGTGGTGCCACCTTTGGGCCTGATGCCCTAAGCACGTGCTTAGTCTGCTTAATGCTTAATACACCACTGACTATCACTTCTTGTGATTGTGATGCTATCCTTTAGTTGATGCAGCCTAGAGTGACATTGGCTTTTTGGTAGCTGTAGGACACTATTGGCTCATACTTAAATAGTGGCCTGCTAGGAAACCTAAATCCCTCTCCCAGTTACTACTGTTGAACCAATACCACCTATTATAATCAATTAAATTTTCATGTAGCAGCTATGCCAGTAGTGACCCTCAACCTCTTTTGTATGCGTATTGACATCCCATGCATTTAATAAAAGTTGTAGCTTCAATCATATGGAAGCAACTGCTATCTTCACTTTTTTTTTTTTTACTTACCCTATGGATGCCCAAGGAACAGTGAAGCTTACAGCTTCATAAGAAAGTAGAAATGGACTTGGCCCCCCTACCTTAGCCATCATAAGATTCAGTAGAGTTTTGGGGAGGAGGGTGGAATAAAGAAGAACATGAAATTTTACAATTTTCAAACTAGATTCAGAATGTAATGCAGGTTTCAGATTTTGAAACGTACTCCTTCCTAAGCTATTTTAGACATATGATTCTCTTTGATGAGATTGTTTAGGTCTTGGGATCTGTTAAGGCAATATAAAAACAAAGGCAGTTTGCTGTTTATATGTTTTTGTGCATTTGATACCTGTGGAGAAGAGTTTTCATGCAGGATTGGTTACTTGCTTGCTCTGTTCTCTGTGCCCAAGCCTGCATCACCATGAAATTCGGGGATAAAAGGAGCACTGTGCTGATGCCCAGAGATTATTATTGGGTATGTGACAAACTCTTTCGAAAAGCTGTTGAAGTCTCTTAAATGGAGCCAAGCGGCACCTCATTTGTACTTTTCCATATTTATGTGAATGCCAGAAGAAAAGAGGAAGGAAAACTGCTCTTTAGCTGTTGCTTAGTGTTAAGATACGTACTCAGAAAGGGAATGAAAAATTCAGGAATAGATTTAGGAATAGAGGTTGCAGCAAAAACTCATGGGCTGCACGGCAGGAGAGCTACATCAGAATGGTGAAACTGGGCTTCTATATGGAAGGGAAGGCAGGCTACAGCCTAACCAAAAAGTTCAAAAGATCCTCAGTGCCTAATCATCTGCTAGTAAAATATCCACTTCCAATATCCACTGCTTTCCAAGATTAATTGTGCTGGTAAAATCACAATTTAATAATACAGGTAGTCCTTGACTGGTGACTGCAATAAAGCCCAAAATTTCCATTGCCAAGCAAGAAAAGTAAGGTATATGAGTTTTGCCCATTTTAGGACCTTTCTTGCCACCATCGTTAAGTGAATTACTGCAGCTGTTAAGTTAGTAACATGGTCGTTACTGGCTTCCCCACTTTTTCTTGTCAGAAAAAGGTAATCACGTGACCCAAGGATACTGCAAACCATCATAAATACATACCAGTTATCAAGTACTCAAATTTTGAACATGTGACCATGGGGATGTTGCAATGGTTTTAAGTGTGAAAAATAGTCATAAGCCACTTTTTCCAAGGCTGTTATAAAACTTAAATTAAATGAATGATTGCAAGTCAAGGTCTACCTGTATTATAGACACTTGGCCATCAGTACCTTGGACAGTTCCCATCTCCCAGTTTTGGCTTGTAGGCTACTCTGAACAATGAAGGTGGGTGGTGAGTTATCTCAACTCAATCTGAATAACGCTTCCATCTGCTAATTTTGAATGCATGCTGTCTTTGGATAGCCAAGTCAGCCCTGGGAAATTATTGTATGCTGCCCATACTGATCCTTAACAGTCTTCCTAGGATAACTTGGGTAAATTTGTATATGGTGTTAATAATCTGAATCTGAACTGCTTGTCCTGGAAGATTTTGGTGTGTTCAATCATGATTTCATGACAAAGGACCAGTCCCAAATAACAGTTAGTCCTACACACAAAGCAGAGAAGATGCTAAATTTTCTTTTCAAGTACAGCTATATATCTGCAGGAGATCCATGTGGCTGTTTTCAAATCATTCCCTGATCATAAACCATTTTTTCAGATTTACAACCTTTGCCCCATCCCTATGGCCACATGATTTACATTCCAGATGCCTGACAACTGATTCACACTTCTAACAGGTTGCAGTGTTCCTGGCTCATGGGATCTGCTTTTGCGACTTTCTGACAAGCAAAGTCAACGGGGAAACCAGGTTCACTTAACAGCTGGGTTGCTAATTTAACAACTGCAGTGATTCCCTTAACAAAAATGGCAAGAAAAGTCATAAAATGGGGCAAAACTCACTTTACAAATTTCTCAGCTACCAACATAAACTTCGGGCTCAATTGTGGTCGTAAGTCAAGGACTACCTGTACAGTTTTGATGGCTTGACTGATCTGTAGAATAGGGATCACAGATCATACAAAATGCAGGTCAGCCTTGGAAATTCAAATGTGTGCTTGTTTATTGTTAAAACAAAATTAGTATTGTGAATTTAATTTAAATTGTTCCTGAGTACCTCCTTCCTTCTTGTGGCACCAAGTCCTTTATTTATGAGCAAGCTCTGAGTAATGAAGCAGAAGCTATCCCAATTGGAATATAAAAGGAAGAACACTCAGCTTATTTGAGAGTTAATACAGAACCAGGGGCACTTTCTTTAAAGTACCCATGCGAGAATTAATCCTCATCCCTTATGACAGCTCATTAATTACAAACCAGCTTGTAATTCTGTTTCTAGAAAGGTAATCGGAAAGACTGGCTTTATATCTTCAGATGCATATGAATGTTAGTGATCTTCTAAAACCATCTTAAATAGGATTTCAATTATGCTATGGTACTGAAACTGCACTGCTCACCCAAATGGATAACCTACCCCCAAAAAATTCTGGTTGATTTTAGATGTCATCAACTATTTTGTTATCACCCACCTCTTGGCTGTAGTTTTACAGTGGTTCCACTCAGTGATGGGATTCAAAAAATTTTTTACTACCAGTTCTGTGGGCATGGTGTGGCTTGGTGGATGTGGTTTGGTTTGGTGGGCGTGGCTTGGTGGGCATGGCAGGGGAAGGATACTGTAGAATCTCCATTCCCACCCCACACCAGGGGAAAAGTTACTGCAAAGTCCCCATTCCCTCCTTACCCCACTAACCTGCTTTCCAGCTCCGTTCTCCTGTGCAGGGCAACAAAAGAAGACACAACCAATCAACTGGGACTCGGAAGGCAGAGAAGAGATGGGGGCAGGGCCAGTCAGAGGTGATATTTGCCAGTTCTCTGAACTACTCAAAATTTCCACTACTGGTTCTCCAGAACTCCAGAACCTGCTGAATACCACCTCTGGTTCCACTTCCTATCAGGATGGGAATTTGTCATTCAACACTTTATCTATAGTGTCCTTTTAGGGTTATAGCCTGCATCCCTGGGAAAAATCATCTGCGGTTTTAAAGCAGACAGCCAGCTGATCCTTGCCATCCAGTTCCAAAAAAGCACTTAAGGGTGCTCTTTAATGGAAGGGTTGGGTTGTGCCTTTGAGTCAGTGTTGACACCTGGCAACTGCCTGGACTAGTCCCAGCGGCTTTCTGGGTAGGATTTCCAGGTGTGGATTGCCACTGTCTCCTTCCGAAGGATGAAGCAGGGTGATTCACCCAAAGTCATCCAGCTGACTTCAAGCTTGAGGTAAAAGTAGAACTCATGGTCTCCCAGTTTCTAACCTGGTACCTTAACCACTATACCTGTTTCTCCTTAAATGTTAACTAAATTCAAAAATGGGCTGGATGAGAGAGGATGAGCAAGGAAATGTGTTATTGGGAGCTAGAGTCAGAGTTTAAACTGGAGGGGCCCTTTCTCTGAAAGAGCAGAGTTGCAGTACCTGAGTGCTTGTGGGTCCTCAGCTAACACTAGATTTACAAGTGACATTTGTGAAGAGGGATATAGGGGTGGTGCGGTGGTCTGGAGTTGGACCTCTCGCCTCACAATCAGGAGGCTATGAGTTTGATCCTAGAGAATAGATGGGGGCAGGGCCAGTCAGAGGTGGGATTTGCCAGTTCTCTGAACTCCTCAAAATTTCCGCTACCAGTTCTCCAGAACTGGTAAGAACCTGCCGAATACCACCTCTGATATATATATGACTTGGCACAGACAGAGACAATTCAGCATATGCCCTTAACTAGATTATTCCAGGGACTTTTGCAAATGCCTTCTAGCATCCAACAAATGCCACATGTATAATTTTGTCATTAATTTTAAAATACGTTTTTTAAATGAAGTTAAATCACTGAAATACGTACAGATACACACACACACACACACAAACATTTTGTTTGCTGATCTTTGATCACAGTAAAAGCTTGATACCATTTATTAGAACAGAAAAGATATTTAAAGGATATAAATAAAAATAATGCAAGATTTACCTGGGGTTTCAGCAGATGGGGACTGGGATGCCTAATGAAATTTATCGTTTTCAACACTAGATTAGAAATGCAATACAAATGCCCAGTGTGGCTGCAAAACTCACCTCTTGTCACACGGCTCAAATGTATAATTCACTACGATGAAGTCATCCAGATCTTTGTTTCTGTAAAGAAAAAAAAATGGTCATTTATTCTTAATATATTGTGAAATTAAGTTGACATAAAGGCATAAGGCGGGGAGGAGAACTTCCAGTCCCCAGCAACAGACCTAATGGCTTAGCTTCCTTCAAACAAATGAAAAGACTTATAATTTTTTCTGTCTTATTTACCTTATATGATCTGCAAATTGCAATAGAAACTTGCTAAGTATTGAAGCACCCTCTATATGAGGATTTTCAAAGCAAAGCCTTGCAGAGCTTCTGCATTATTATTATTGCAAAAGATATATGTACCTAGTCGACACACTATATAACTGAAAGTTAGTTTTATTTGTTGTCTTTGTTATAAAAATAAAAAACTTTTTCAAAAAAAAAAGTATGGTGGGAATTAGTACAAATGAATACTAAATACAGTATTCACGACCACAAATGAGCCCCAAACTTCCATTGCTAAGGGGAGGCAGTTGTTAAGTGAACGTCGCCCGATTTTACGTCCTTTCCTGCCACAACTGTTAAGTGAATCACTGCAGTTCTTTAAGTTAGCAACAGGCTGGTTAATTGAATATCAGCTTCCCCATTGACTTTGCTCATCAAAAGGTCGCAAAAAGGGGATCCCATGACCCCAGGACATTGCAATCATCATAAGTATGAACCAGTTGCCCAGCATCTGAATTCTGATCAGGCGACCACAGGGATGCTGCAATGGTTGTAAGTGTGAAAAATGGTCTTCAGTCACTTTTTTCAGGGGTGTTGTAACTTTGAATGGTCACTAAATGAACTGCGTAAGTCGAGGACTACCTGTACCTATGCCAGAAAGTGAATGGAGACTTACCCCTCCTTGCTGTTATTATCTCTGACCACAATCAGACTCTCCAAGTCACGGCTTGTTTAAACATGAAACAAAATCAGTGCAAAGATTTCAAGCAGGTAGAATTATTTAATTCCTTTAAATATATTTTAACATCTGAATTACAACCCTGGATTTTATCTGCAAGTAGTTATTATTAGCAACACTTGTTTATTTTAATAAAAAGACAAGGTATAAATTTAACAAATAAAGTGTATGTACAATATAGCTAAACATAATAACAACAACAATAACAATAACAATAATATAATGGGATACGGTGGCTCAGTTGCTAAGACACTGAGCTTGCCGATCCGAAAGGTTCAGCAGTTCGAATCCCAAGCGTTGTGTCACGGAGTAAGCTTGTCCCAGCTTCTGCCAACCTAGCAGTCCGAAAGCATGCAAAAATGCAAGTAGAAAAATAGGGACCCCTTTGGTGGGAAGGTAACAGCGTTCCGTGTGCCTTCGCATTTAGTCATGCTGTCCACATGACCACGGAGACGTCTTTGGAAAATGCTAGACTAGACTTTCTGTCTCCGGAGCTTCTCTGGAATTTTTTTTCCCCCTTTACTGGTACTTTGCTTGTGTCCCGCCAAAAATTGACATATGTGTAGCCATTTCACTTGGAAACCTGACAGTATGACTTTCTTAAAGGGGAAGGGTTGTTTTAAACTTTTTACACTGCTATTGGGAGGAAATACTCCCCTGTTGCAGTTAGCACTTTGAAGAAATAATTAGCACTTTTTTTTTTCTGCCTTTCTGGATGTGATCTTTTCTTAAATCTGGATGATTTCCTTAGGATATTTTGTGATGTGAGTGAGACCAGCTGGTATCTTCAAGTGGTGCAAATGGATCTAAGGATTCCTTTTCCTGGGTGTGCTTTTCCTGGAGAGCTTAAATGACCTCTCTGCTAAAGGGTTTCACTTTAGGAGCAAGAGTTGGCTGCTGATAGTTACCATTGCATTTTAACTATTTTAATTCCTCAAGGTAACTCCGGTTTGCAGGTATTATTAATCTAATAATTTGTATTTAAGGAAGCTGTTTGCAAGCAAAAAAGCTTGTTGTATTTTTGTACAGGTAATCCTTGGCTTACAACAGTTCATTCAGTGACCGTTCAAAGTTACAATGGCACTGAAAAAAGTGACTTATGACCGTTTTTCACACTTAAGACCGTTGCAGCATCCCCATAGTCATGAGAGGTCATGCAAGGAGAAGCATCCCTTGATGTGAGTGATGTTGAATTGGCCATGCCCACTCAGTCACGTGACCACCAAGCCACGCCCACCAACTAAGCCATGCCCACAGAACCGGTTGTTAAAAAAATTGAATCCCATCCCTGGTTTGATACCCCTGAACTAAAACTATGGCTGCTAAGACCATTCACTTAATTTTGTAACTCAAAGGGAAGGAAATTCTTTCTGGTCAAGACACTGTGTCAGTCTGTGCTCCCTTCAAAATCCAAGAAAGAAATACTCAGACTCCATGGGTTAGAGCAAAGTTATCCTTTTACTGGAAAATAAAGTAAAAGCTACAGATTTAATTCCGAATCTGAGAAATTGGCACGCAGATCACATATACAAAGGAATGGAAATGCTCCCACCCCCCAAAGTCCAAATGACTCTTCCAATTAAAATTTCTGAATATGATCATGTGGCCATCTCTAGGTGGTGATGAGGCTTCTGTCAGTTGACCTTGACATATTTTGATAAAAGTTCGCAGTTGCGCAAAAGAGGACAGAAGCTAGCCAAGAAATGGAAAGTTAAAGAAAGGAATCCCCCTCCCCTTGCTACCCACAGCAAAGGAATGCAAAACAGCTCCAGCTTTCTTCCCCTCCAAGTTCCCCCCTCCCTCCATTGCTAATGACAGCCGAAAGAAATAGATTGGCATTGCAGCAGAGAAGATGCAATAGTTAGGATGCAGAATATATATATTATGGAAGATATCTTGAGGCTGACATTCTGTATGATTAAAACTCATTTGATTTTACACAACTCTTAGGTACAATAACAGCACCTTCTAAGATGTTTGACTACACATTCCCTATCTAATTTCCACTACTATTTGTAATCTCAGGAAGAATGTAATTCATGGCTGCTAGGAGGAATTTCCTCTACTGGATCAAACCAGGGGCCACACTTGTTTTGATAAGAGGAAATACCCCCACACACAAACTGTAGCAGTAAACATGAAATTATCTCATTTCATCCTCAGAAAAATTCCAGATAGGATACACAGCTCACCTAACTAGTCGTTACACTGAGATGACATGTCAAGAAAATAAACTGTGATTCCTATCTTCTTGTTCTCTCCACAGTGGCATGCAGGTAGTCCTCGAGTTACTACCACAATTGAGCCCAAAATTTAAGTCACTAAGTGAAAAATTTAAGTCACTAAGTGAAAAATCATTTCAGTGATTTTATTCCATTTTATGACCTTTCTTACCACTATTCTTAAGTGAATCGTTCCATTTGTTAAAGTTAGTAACATGGTTGTTAAGTGAATCTGGATTCCCCATTGCTTGTCAGAGGGTCGCAAAAGTTGATCACATGACCCGAGGATACTGTAACCATCATAAATGTGAACTAGTTGCCAACACCTGAATTTTGATCAAGAATGAAGATGTTGCAATGGTCGTAAGTGTGAAAAAAGGTAATAAGTCATTTTTTCAGTGCCAATGTAACATTGCCCAGTCACTAAATGAACTGTTGTAAATCAAGGATTACCTGTATAAGCAATGCAGTATGTTATGTTAGCATAAAAGTCACTGGACCATATGTACTTATTTAACAAATCAGATTTTTTTATAATGTTAAAAAAAAAATTCTGAGATAAAACTCATAAAATTTATCCAAATCTGAGGAAAGCAAATAAGCTGTAACAAAATTTAAAAGCTCAGTCTGAAAAAAGTTACAATTCTCTACCAAATCAGGTACATCCCCAGCTGATGCATGCATACCTCTTGTTTATCCTGCTGTCTAAGACAGGTGAGGTGTTTGCCTTATCAGTATTGCTTCCGCCAGGAATCCTAAACAACAAAGATAGTTTCTCATTAGGTATAAATTAGTTTGTTTTTAAATTAAAAGGTTACTAGCTTTTAAAATGTAAACAGTAAACAGCTTTAAAATTAAAATCTAGTACCGGTTTTTCCTTGGAATAAAAAAGCATTAGCTTTGTCATGCAATTCTCCAGTGACCATCAGAACAGCACTTAGAAAAAAAAATTCTATAGTAATGTAGTAAAATATTATTTTATCACTTGAATTTATTATTTTCCTTGAATTAATGTTCCATGGCAATAAAATTAAAATGTTCTACCAATGCCTTTAACAAACAAAGTGATCCTTGCAATTAAAGTGATCCCTTACCACTTCAAATGTTCCCTTAATCATCAGACATAATTGATTGGAAAGTTTACTGTCCTGCAACCTAAAGACACCCATCATAGACAATTACATTTAAAACACAGTCATTACATTGAATCAAAGAGGAAGTTATGTTTAACACCTATTTCTTTTAAGCCAACAAAATTACACCAAAAGCAAAACATAAGCCCTTTCCTGGCATGTGTTTGCAGTTGACTTAAGTGTGGTCAGGGAACTAACCCGATTTCCTGCATTCCAGTGATGGGATTCAAACTTTTTTACTACCGGTTCTGTGGGTGTGGCTTGATGGGCGTGGCATGGCTTGGTGGGCATGACGGGGAAGGGTACTGTAAAATCTCCATTCCCTTCCCACTCCAGGGGAAGGGTACTGTAAAATCCCCATTTTCTCCCACCCCACTAACCTGCTTTCCAGCTCTGTTCTCCTGTGCAGGGCAACAAAAGAAAGCCCAGCCGATCAGCTGGGGCTTGGGAAGCAGAGAACAGATGGG
Organism: Hydrophis major; assembly: GCA_033807585.1. Lineage (NCBI taxonomy): Eukaryota > Metazoa > Chordata > Lepidosauria > Squamata > Elapidae > Hydrophis > Hydrophis major. Next base: position 29,574,447 of record CM066332.1, on the reverse strand, counting down.
GGCAGGGCCAGTCAGAGGTGGTATTTGCCGGTTCTCTGAACTACTCAAAATTCCTGCTACCTGTTGTGTATGCAATATAACTAATAAAGTATGAGCTTGGAGTCAAGTGCAGGGTTCTGGCCCTGCACTTCTAATTGGCTGTTAAGCGGCCGAACCGGATTGGCCCGTTTCGGGGAATCCGATTGGCCCTTAACAGAAATGTCTTATTGGTTCAAGAGCTAACATTCCTAGCTCGTTATTGGTTAATCGTTACAAGGTTTGCCTATATAAGGCAGGTTTTACTGCTGTTCAATTGAGCAAGTTATGATGTAAATAAAGAGCTGAAGTTCACCATTCAGAAGCTTGTCTCCATTCTTTCTCGCCCATGCTCAAAACTTGACACTACCAGTTCTCCAGAACTGGTCAGAACCTGCTGAATACCACTCTGTTGCATTCCAATGACATGCAAACACAAAACTAGCATCCTTACAGCTAAAATGGCTGTTGTTGGTTTGGCTATTGGTCTCTGACTGAGTGAAGAGAATGTAGCTGGTTCCTGGACTTCTGAGCCCAGAAGCCAGAAAGGGGCCCTTCAAACTGCATATGCCTTGTGCACACAGAGTTGCTATTGTGCAGTCACAACAGCACTTGAATTGTCTGCATTGAGGGGATTGTGAGAAGCCCAGGACTTGGAGATGGGCACAGCGGGAGTTTTCCAGCACCACCCATAGAAAATGAACAACCTGTCTATGACCTTTTGGGAACCACAGCATGGCATGGCTACATATATTAGAAAGAACGGAGTACCGAGAACACCTCCTTATTGTCAGTCTCTACAAACAACAATATATATGAAGTAGTTTCCAAACTAGGCGATCTAATAATAGTGAACATTAATCACCTCTGACATCCTGGCCACAACATGTCCTGAACATCATGCCCCAACAAACAATCTACACAGGTCACTTCAATAACCATCATTTTAATTGGAAATGCCATTCCATTGACGACAACAGTGAACAATTGTCCAACTGGGGAGAAGCAAAGTCCAACTGATTTTCAATGCTAAAGATAGCAGCATGTTTAAATCAGTGGAATGGAACTGTGAAACCAATCCAGACTTTGCCCAACTTGCAGCCAGTTCCCATAAACAGGAAAGTAATGGATATATCCCCCACACAGCCAATGCTGTCCTATCTTGCTAGAAGTTGGAATCCTTAGTCCCCTAATTCACTCTACCCCTAGATCCAGAGGGAACTTTCAACAAGCCAACTGGCCCAAATTTCCCCAAAATCTTGATAAAACTATAAAGCATATTCCACCAAGTAATCAGCACAATCATAGATTTGTGAAGGCAATAATTGCCTTGGAGAAAAGACATATCCCTCAAGGATTTAGAAGAGAGGACATCCCAGGATGGAAGGAAGACACCGAAAGGTTCTAGCAGATCTGCCTACATAGCAGTGATCTGGCAATCGCCAATGATCTTTTACACAGCTTGGGTGCAGCTGGACGTAAGAAATGGGAACGATACACAGAATCACTAAATTTCAGCAAATTCAGCAGAAACCTATTAAGTAAATTGAGTGGAGGTGGAAAACCTACACAACAAACACCCAATGTAATTCCCGACCAAACAGCTTCTTGAGTTGTATCTCTCTCCAAAGCACCAAAGGTGAAAGAACACATTCATCGAGAAAGTGCTTCCAGCTTTTTAGCAGTCAGGCTGAATGCCTTCTGAGTACTCTTGTCCAGAGGTGATATTCAGCAGGTTCTGACTAGTTCTGGAGAACCGGTAGTGGAAATTTTGAATAGTTCGGAGAACCGGCAAATATCACCTCTGACTGGAGATTTTACAGTAACCTTCCCCTACCACGCCCACCAAGCCACGCCCACAGAACCAGTAGTAAAAAAAATTGAATCCCACCACTGGTCTTGTCTCTTCTCTTTAAAGGAAATTGACACTAGTATTGATAATCTGGAATGTGGTAAAGCACCAGGCTTTAATGGCATTCATCTAGAAGTCCTGATAAATTCCGGGAGGTAAACATGGAATTGGATTGGTAAATTCCTCTCAGATGTAGAGACTAAATATTTTGGACCATATTCCGACCAAGTGAACTAATTTTTTTCACAATATTTTTTTCATTAAGTAATTGAAATGAGATAGTGTTTTTCTATATTAAACTGGTCTTGATTTTAACAACTGCGTCTTTGGTATACTACACATGTTGATTTTGTTTTTTAAAAAAAGGTATCCTAAAGCCGAGAACTGCATCACAATACTTAGGAAAATACAAAATACAGAAGACAACTAAACTGTAGCCCAAGCTCTGGTCTGAGAAATATGGAACTGATAATTTTATAGCATAATTTTGAGTTAATTATTTTTTTCAGACAATCTTAGATGCGAAACTTCAATCTGTAGAAGCCAAAAACCCACCGTGGCATTTACTACCAAGTTTTATATTCTACCTATCTTTCAAATTGCTGTGAGGATTGTGAGTCTTGACAACAACAACATTCAAAATTAGCTTAGACTAATTTAAGATCTGTGATGCAAAACAAGACAATTATTGTATATAGTAGGAGCGGAGAGTTAAAGCTTTCTCTACACCTCTTTGCTGCTGTCTAGTCTTTCCAAACCAACAAATGAATTGAATCTGCAATCCTCTTTTTATCTGGCCTGTTTCATAAAACATATTAGCTTAAGTCACTTTTGAGTACACACCTATATTGGATTGAATTGCAGATGAGCTTAAAACTTAGCAGAGAGACTTAATTCAAATATAAAACTCTGTTACATCATAGTCATAAAATGCAAAAGAAACACTTAAATTAATAAAGCTTTTTAACCTGAATAAATTTGCTTTCATCCAGATTGCATAATACTGTACAAAAGCAAAACAAAACAAGTATAAATTAAAATTTTACCTGTCTAAAGTAGTATCAGATCTGTATCGATTAAGCATAGCTTTCTCATTCTTCTCCCCTTCTAGGTTCCTATTATTAAGAAAGAAAGATTAATTCATGATAGTTGATAATTATTATTAATTAGTTACCATTTTCACAGAGGTGTGATATTTACCAGCTGTTCAGTCTATATAAAATTATCTTTGGAACTATGGAATAAACAAAAGTATGACAGCATCCCTGCTAATAGTATAATTAATAAAATATTGTTAATAATATTATTTTTTTTATTAAATGACACACATTTAATATTATAAAATTATCTTCATAATTAAATATGCTATAAATGAGAAAAGTGTAGTAAGCTTTTGTTATTTATGTCTAAATCATATCAATTTCAATTAATCTATGTTGAATCGGTCATAGTAAATAATTTCCAGCTGAGATTTCAGCATCCTCAAATTTATTATTTGCAACATTTTTACAGATTATCTCCATCACAAGTGACAGAAATTGCCTAAATCCAATTATACAAAATTAGGAACATAGAAAATACAAAGGTGATGGCAGAAAAAGACTTAATGGTCCACAAAGTCTTCCCTTTTGGGGCTTTTTAAAATTTATTATTATTATTTATTATTATTATATTTTATTAATTTTTATTTTATGTTTTTATTTTAGTTTTTTGTTGCATGATGGACATGTGTTTATCCCAAGCATGTTTAAACCACATAACTAATACTTTTATCCTTAAAATAAATAAAAGCACTTCTTTCCATAATTTGATTCTATGTTGTATGTGAAAACAAAACTAAGATAAAATCATTTTCCATTATGGTTACCATATTTGAGCTGAAAAAGTTATTTTCTGAATGGCCAGAAATGGAAACAAGGAATTTGTGTTTCCTGATCTGGCTTCTATTGGTCATCCAAACATTTGAAGCCCAGAAATGGCAGCCATAATATATTTAATTATGTCAACACCAGCAATACCAGATCTCAATTGAATGAATAAACTGTTCAAGAGACAGGAAGTACTATTTATTCCTGTCCTACATATGTCATCATAAAAGGAGATGCCATTTTTATTGCAAATTCAATGCTAATTATTTCTTCTTGAAAAATGCTCTTAAAAGGTTGGTTGGATCAACTTCATTTTTAAAATTACATAGTGCAGTTATTATTAATTAAGCTACTCATAGGGCTGACTATCAAAATGTCTCATATCATGAATTAATGGGTACGTCAGACTTCATTATTATTTTAAACAATGAAGAAATTACTGCATTACAATCAAGTAACAGAAAATGCCAATGCCTGAATTAAACCAAAGGCCTGACTTTGCTCAATTAATACATTAGGTTCTTACCACAAATTATTAACTGTACAATGAATTGCAACATTGCAGATGAAATGGGCATAGGAAAGAATATATACATTTAAATGATACCGTACCTGTGCAAGCTATCTTGTGATTTATATTGATTAAGAACAACTCTGCCATAGTTTTCACTGGAGCTGCAATAAACAAAAATTAGATATCACCCATATAGTACAGGCAGTCCTTTATTTACAACCACAATTGGACTAGAAAATTCATTGTTCCCTGGTGTGTTTGTTAAGTGGGGCATCATGTGACTGCACCTGATTTTATGACCATGATCATTAAGTGAGACATCACATGATCATGAATTTTTTTCCCATTGAGCTTTTTTATTGGAAATTGGGTGGAATGGTTGCAAGTGACAATCTTGTGTGACCTCGGACACTGGCACTGTCAGAAATACATGCTGGTTGCCAATGCTTGAATCACAATCATGTGATTGACCACAGGAACGATGTGACATTCTGAGTCACTCAATACAGTCTTAACTTTGAATGGTTGCTAAGTGAATGTTCTTAAGTTAAGGACTCTCTATAAACCAGACTATACATCATAGCAAAAGTTTAGGACACTGGATTTTTTTAAGCTGTAAGTTTCAATGACACTTTGAATAACGCAATATCAGAGATGTATTGAGCAGGTTCTGTCCCGTTCTGGAGAACCGATAGCAGAAATTTTGGATGGTTCAGAGAACTGGCAAATGCTACCTTTGACTGGCCCTGCCTCCAACTATTCCCTGCCTCCCAAGTCCCAGCTGATTGGCTGGGTCTTCCTTTGTTGCCCTGCACAGGAGAGCAGAGCTGGAAAGCAGGTTAGTAGAGTGGGGAGGGAATGGAGATTTTGCAGTATCCTTCACCTGCCATGCCCACCAAGCCACGCCACGCCATGCCCACAGAACAGTAGTAAAAATATTTGAATCCCACCACTGCACAATATGCTTTAGTTATTTTAAAGTGGACAAAAAGTAAGAGGAGAAAATGGAAAGTATCCAAACCGCAAGCTCACTGCAATTCAATTCTGTCCAAATAAATCCTGGATCTTCGTGACGTCCAAAGGGAACGAACGCTTTAAATCCAGAACTGAGCAACTTCTGACTCTAGGATGGTATATCGTTTTCAAACTCTTAGGTTGCTTTCAAACTAATCTCACAATTATTTCCAAAGAAGAACTTCAAACTTTTAGTGAAAGTAACCCATCCCTTCCTTGAGAACCTATTATATCAAGAAACAGGAAAGGGAAAATCCCAAATGCATATACCGTAAGATTTACAGCTCACTCTCTCGCCATAGATTATTAAAGCTTTAATAACCCCTGATTTAGTCATTTAGTATTAGATAATAGATCCTTCCATGCTATGTAGCATACCAGCCAGCATATTGATATGCTATGTGGCATATTGGGCAGCTTTAGTCAATTACATTAAATGTTTTCATACCAGAGAAGCCTTGGGACCTAGTTTTATGTCATTAATGATGCTGCATGACCTAAATATTGCAGAGAATTTTAGGAAATGGTACTATGTCAAATTGTCTCACTGCATTTAGATCCCGCAAACAAGAATATACATTGGATACCACATTGCATCAGAAACATAGATCTACAACTTTTGATTAATTTGATTTTAGGTTGTTTTTCACAGGAAGAAACATGAAATTTTTGAGACACTAAAATTCACTGCAACAAACTCTGAAAACCATCAAATTAAATTAAACATTTTGTGTTACAACATTTGTATATCACCCATAATCAGTATGGGAGAATGAATAAATGCATTCCAAAACTCCTCTTTAATTATTTAGTCATAACTATTGCACCATCTAGAGTGAAGTTATGAAGTTTCCAAAGTTTGTAAGATGCTATACACAAAACATTCTATGAAGTAGTACTATACATTGAATCTTTTCAGCTGCCTACATTTAATTTAAACCACTTCTTTAATACTCATTTTCTTTTGTCTTCTATTTTGTACCTTTGGCTCCATTTCTGCAACACGCTAATCCCTTAATTAGTGAATAAATCTAATTTGCACAGTACATTGAACCATCAATTTGCTGCACTGGCTCAATGGCACAAAAAATGAATCCTCAAATGATAAATCACATTTTACCGTTACCCTTTTGGAGCCTTTCTCTATTACCAAATTGTATTACTCTGGGGATCATCTCTCCCCAATTCAGAGGTGGTATTCAGCAGGTTCTGACCAGTTCTGGAGAACCAGTAGCAGAAATTTTGAGCAGTTTGGAGAACTGGCAAATACCACCTTTGACTGGCCCCGCCCCCATCTATTCTCTGCCTCCTGAGTCCTAGCTGATTGGCTGGGTCTTCTTTTGTTGCCCTGCACAGGAGAACGGAGTTGGAAAGCAGGTTAGTGGGGTGGGGAGGGAATGGCATTTTGCAGTATCCTTGCCCTGTCATGCTCACCAAGCCATGCCCACCAAGCCATGCCATGCCCACCAAGCCACATTCACAGAACTGGTAGTAAAAAAATTTGAATCCCACCACTGCCCCAATTGTTTCTATCTGCTCTATCCAATCTGGGAGGAAGGAAATGATCCAGGTACCATTGTCTAAGAAGTGTCAATTTGGCAGGGCCCAGGAGGAGAGACTTTACTGCTATGACACCCATCCTTTGGAACATCATTCCACCCAAGATTAGATTAGCTCTGTTCCTGTTGGCATTTTCTAAGGCCTTGATGACTTCATGTTAAAGCTGGTGCCCTAGGCATGGGGTAGAGCCATCTCCTGGTTGTGTGGATGATTTATTAAATTGCACCTGGATGTTACAGTATGTGCTTTATTTCTATTTGGTTTTTTTATACTGTCTTATTTTAGATATTTTATTTGTTTATTGTAAGCAACCTACAATCACATAAAGTGAGAAGGACAGCTATATAAATCAATCAATAACAGAATAACAAAGTTGGAAGGGACCTTGGAGGTCCTCTAGTCCAGGGGTCCCCAACCACTGGTGCCCGGACCGGTACCGGTCCGCGGATCATTTTTTACTGGGCCACAAAGCTTGGGCGCCACCATCTTGTTTCGATGGCGCTTCTGGGTTTTTGGTTGCTTCTGGGTTTTCGGTTGGAAAGCGACGTTTGGGTACTCGCGCCTTAGTTTAATCGAAGGGGGGGCAGCTTCAAATGAAGAGCCATCCTGATGGCAGTGGAGTCTCACGTTACTCAGGTACCGGTCCGTGGAAGAATAAATAATCATGAAGCCGGTCCCTGGTTCAAAAAAGGTTGGGGGCCACTGCAATCTAGTCCAACCTCCCCCTCAAGCAGGAGACCCTATATCATTGCAAACGTGGCTATGTTGGAATTCATTGTTGGAATGTATTTTTATGCAACAACTACAGTAGTATTCATCCAGTAGATAGCAGTGTTTACAAGTTTGGATCTATGGTATATATACTCTATGCTCTTTTGTTGTAAATAGAGATTCCTGTTTCCTGTTATAGTTAAAACAGTTGAGCAGTAAAGCACATGGTGACTGTACTTTTTGTTTGTTCTGTGGTGCTATATATAAACAGAATTTCTAACAAGCTGTCCAGTCTCTTCTTAAAAGCCTCCAGTAGTTCTCTGTTCAGTAGTTCTCTGTTCAATTTACAGTTAGCAGAAAGCAATATCGGCATGAAATTGGTTGTCCCACTTCTCAATTCTTATGCTACTCTCCTGCCTCTGCACTCAGTCATTTATCCAGCTCCATGACTTTTCTTCAAGGTAATGCAGTGAGAGAGAAGGCCTCAGGGCTGCCAACCTTGAGTGATAGTTCGGAGTGAGACACTGCGAGGGAGCAGAGCGACCGAGGGGGGGATGGTGTGGAAGGGGGGTGTCCCCCCTTCCACGGTAGGGAGCTTTGACAATTTTACATTTTAAATGGTGCAATCTGATGCATACTTTAGTCATGATTTGGACATATATATACATACATACATGCAAGCAGCACCAATGTACTTGAACCGGATTTGTAAGATATTAATAATGCAGTTCACTGACCATCTTGGCCGGAAAGGGTCCACATTCTTGGGCCTCTGCCCATCTGCTCTGTCCCTTTGGCCTGCTCCGGCTCTCCTCCTCCTCCAGGGTCCCTGGCTGAGAGGGGCGTCCCAAGTATCTGGGATCCGGCCCCTCCAGGCTGCCTCTTCAGGGCCACAGAAGCCTCCCTCACATGGCCCCGGGGTTGGAGGGGGCCTTGCCAGGGTTCCCGGCCTTGGAGCTGGGCAGAAATGGCCCTTCCCAGCCCTCTCCCACCCTCTGGGCCTCCCACCTGCGGAGGGGAGGGGGATCCAGGCTGAGTCTTGGACCCACCAGCCTCACAGTCCAGCTGAAGGGTCGGAAAGGGCCAGGCAGGCAGATGGACACACACACACACACACACACACAGAATGGGGGGGGAGGCTGGTGTCCTTCACTCCCCAAACGCCCCCCTCCCAGTCTGTGCATGGGACCCCCAGCAATGCTGCCATCAGCTGCTCCCCTGCAGGGAAGTCCTGGATTGTCTGGGGGAGGAGAGGAGAGGACAGTGGCCACTCCCCCCCCCTTTGCTTGGCATTTGTGGGGAGACCCCTCAAGGCGAGATTCCTTCCCAGGGGCTCCCAAAGAGCATCCAAACGTTCCTGGCATCAAGTGGGGAAAGAAGCCTAAAAAGAGAGAAACTCCTGCACCGGCTGCGATTGGGGCTCGGAGGGGACAGGAACCCCCCCTCCTTGTGAGCCCCCCCCGCCCCGCTCCAGCCTGCCCTCTGGCGGGACCCCCTTCCTGGAGAGGCTCCTCCCTGCCAGACCCTCTTGCAGCCTCTTGGACCCAGGGGAGGCTGGGGGGGGCGCATATCTAGGTGCAAAGGGCGGGGGGAGGGACACAATGTACCCGGGAAGGAGCCCTCCCCCCCTCTTCCCCCTCCCTCTCCAGGGACTTCCCATCAGGCTGGGGAGCGAGAGAAGCCGAGGCGCGCAAGAGGCCAGCCACGGCAGCTCCCCTTGCGAGAGGGAGGCCGGAGAGGGACGCGCCTTTGCACCCCAATCCCAGCGGCCTTGAGACCAGACGGGTGCGGGGAGGGGATGATGGGAGCTCAGCTCTCGAGAAAGGCCCAGGTATGCCCTGTAGTCATACTTCATGGGGGATAGAGAGTTCGTCTCTCTCATCTCCGCCTGCCAGAGCAGAGTGCAGCGCAAGGGTTAAGCCCAGAGAGTTGTGACATCCTAGAGCGGAAAGGAGCAACCGCTTCCTGCAGCGTGGAATTCTCTCCTCACTTCGGAATATCAGAGAATGTAGAGATATATTTATTTTTGTACATTCCATTTTGGGGGTTTAGCGTCAGATTTCGTTTATCAGAGTGAGACAGTCAAAATTGGTTGAATTGCGTGAGTCTCACGCTGATTGCGTGAGAGTTGGCAGCCATGAGGCCTAACAGATTTTCTAGACTCTGCTCTTGAAAAGTGTCAGAATAGGAAGAGATATTGTTTTAGCAGCAGTTAACTAAGAAGTTAAGCCAGGAGAGGGACTCATGACTGACTCCCTCATGAGCTCAGGACAAGAAAAGACAGATTCATGGAAACACAGCAGAAAAATATGACTGCTATGCTGTTTATGCAGGGAATAAATGCAAGTGGGGGATGGCTTCAGATATGTAAATTACAAGTTACAAATACCCACTTGAAAAATATTTACTGCATTTAGAAAACCAAACAAAAAATTCAGCTGACTTTTATGAAAACAAGTCAATCACCTCCATGGATTTTACATAAGGATTCTAGAACAGGGGTCTTCACCCTTGGCCACTTTAAGACTGTGGACTTTAACTCCCAGAATTCGCTTAAAGTGGCCAAGGTTGGAGACCCCTGTTCTAGAAGAAATTGCAAGGCCTGACCATATTGCCAAAAAGCCAGTGGGTCCTTTCCTTACCTTTCCTCATCAGGCCTTTTCTTTATCCAGCTATTGTCTTGCAAAAGGGTTCTTCGCTTGTTGACCTCATTAATAGCTTTCTGTCTGCTCTTCATCGCAAGGGAAGCATTCTTAGAATCTGGAAATATATCAGCAGTATATTAGACAGTACGTAGTATTGTTAAATCATTTTGGAACACCACAGAGTTTAGTTGCCTCAGGAGTCATTCCTTCAATCTCTGAGTTGGCAGAAAACTATGCCAACTTAAGTTTTCACACCTCAACTGTCAAGCTCAATTCTGTCTCAGGAATGATGTCAGAACAGGTGTGTGTGTGTGTAAAGTTGATTGTTTTTATATTTGTGAATTCTTTTGGTTTTGTTCCAACTTTACTGAACTTTGCCTGCTGGTGGGAAAAACTTTAACTGTGTGATGGGAGACAACAGGTGGGTATAAAAGGGAGCTTGGGATGGAGGGCTTAACCATCTTTCAAGTTGCCAAATGACATGCGGTTGCATCTCAATGCAAGTCTGGGTCGAATGCCAAGCCTCTATCTGTAACTTATGCTTTCTTCCAGAATTGTTTTTAGCTTCCTGGTCTAGCCTACAATACTAGCTACCCATCAAACTATTAATTTAAAATATTTGCTTAGCTTGGCTGCTTAGCTTCTAAATCTAGAAAATGTCAGCCTGGTTATTAGTTTTCAATATATTTATTTCTCCATTGTTCCTCTTCTCAAATTCTTACACAGTGCAACATTTCTGCATGTCTATTTAAAAGTAAACCATTCTGAAGTTACAGTGGAACCTCTGGTCACGAACGCTTCTGACCACGACCAAATCGGGTTCCAACCAAAAAATCCACAACATTTTTTAATCATGATTTAAAAATCGGGTGGCAATCAAACATACCTGTGTCCCTTTCTACATCCATTTCCCCTTCTGCGCCATTTTTGTTTCGTAGGGGCATGCGTAATCAGTCTCACTTCAGGTCACGACCAAATCGAGTTGTGACCAAAGTTATGGAAAGAATTATGGTCGTGACCAGAGGTTCCATTGTATTTATTATTACATGCCACCCATCTCACTCTGAAAAGTGACTAATTTGATAGAAGAAAGTTCCAAATGTAGCCAGATACATTATTTGAAATGTGTCCAAGATACAGTACATTTTGGCAGCTATGTACACTTCTGCTGTTGTAAAGAACACATAAGTACTGAATTGAATTGGAATTGGAAAGTCTGCCTGAAATTTGCAATTCAAGCTTTGTATCTGCTGATCTTCTTGACTGTTATTTGCTGCTTCATTATTTCCAGTGCTTCCTTGATCTCAGGGGTGGGATTCAAATTTTTTAACAACCAGTTCTGTGGGCGTGGCTAAGTTGATGGGCATGGCTTGGTGGTCATGTTATTGGCTGGGTGTGGCCAACTCAGGAGCACTCACATCGAGGCACGCATCTCCTCACCTGGCTTCTCAAGACTGTGGGGATGCTGCAACAGTCGTAAGTGTGAAAATGGTCATAAGTCACTTTTTTCAGTGCCATTGTAACTTTGAATGGTCCTTCCACACAAGCAAAGTACCAGCAAAGGAGGGGGAAAAAAAACTCCAGAGAAGTTCCTGAGACAGGAAGTCTAGTCCTGCCAAGAATGTAATAAGGGTTAATGGAGAGGCAGTTTCTGTAAGCAACACCAGAATGTTTCCTTCCTGCCTTCCTTACAGGATTAGATTGGTAATTTCTTCTAACAACCAGTTCTCCAAACTGCTTAGAATGTTAACAACTGGAATCCCACCCCTGCTTGATCTTCCTTGTCCTTTTCATCTTGAGCTTCTTTTCTTTCATCTCTTCTTGCTTGCTTGCATGTGATCTCAGCTTGCTGGTCCTGATCTTCCTTTTGATGATGCATTGTTTGGCTTTTTTTCTTTGTTGATTTTGCAACCCAAGTATTTGGTTAGATTTGCAACTGCTATACATTAGTTGGTTTGTATCTTGCGGTGAGGTGGTACTTTTATTTTATATTATAGTATTTGTATCTTTTAATATTTGTGTTAGCATCAAGCTGCTAGTTGATGACAATGTTTAACAGCTGCTAAACATGTGGCTAAAATAACTTTTATAGCTTAAAAGTCGTGAAAGAAGTTTAATCAATGCATTTGCAATTAAACTGCATATTTTATTCTTAATAAGGGAAAACACCAATCTACCCTACACATATGCATGCATACACATGAGCATAACCACACTTTTGCATATCATTGCAAGGCATTTCAGTCTCAGTTCTTCATATTTCGTTTTTGTGATCAATCGGCACAATTGAAACAAAACTGAAAGATTACCATTTTTGATATGCGATGGTTTTCCTACAGTGAATGTTGACATTTTATTCAGGGCTATATCCAGTTTGTCCTAAAATAAAGTAAAAACACAAAAAATAAGTGGTCAAAAAACAGAAAATGGCATCAGAATGCATCCTTTTCCTGTACTATTCACATACAAAATTTTTGCTGGATCAGTTGAAATACAAACTGTTTTCTGTTCCCATAGCTGCCAGCCATTATATTTAATCAGGATATGCACCCAAAAATTTCCTTGAATGCTCTTGCAACTAGTGCTCATTGAATTTTGCCTCGGAGCCTGGAAAGAGCATAGCCAAAATGACTTGTTGACCTCATAAATAGCTTATACTGTGATAGTGAGCCAAGACCAGCAACTTGCCTATAATTTTAGAAGTACCCACTCAAAAATGAAAAGTTCTTTAAGAAAATTTGTAAGCGCCCATTCTTATTAAGATTATGACTGTGTTAATATCACCACACCACATCCAGCTCGTTTAGTCATTGTACTCTGATCAGCACTGCAGCCATTGTAAGAATGGCATATGGAGACACAAAATGGTTCAATACTGAAAAAGGCACTCAACAAAGTTGCATTCTATCACCTATACTATTCAACATGTACCCAGAAATAATTATGAGGAATGTGCGTTTGGAGGAATCTACCATTGGGATAAAAATTGGTGGTAGGAATATCAACAGCCACCAAGATGCTGATAATACAACATTACTTGCAGAAAGTAAGGAGGATTTCTACTGGTTAATCCTGAGAATCAAAGATGAAAGTGAAAAATGTGGACTGCACTTTAATATCAAGAAAACAAAGATAACAACAACTGCAGGAAACACACAGGTCAGAATGCAGATTGACAATGAGACCATTGAAACAATAAAAGAATTCTGGAAGAGTAAAGATATCAGCCTCACAACCAAATGCAGATTAGTTAATGCAATAATTTGTCCAATTGCTACTTATGGATGTGAAATTCGGACTCTGAAAAAGGCAGATAGGAGAACCACCTTTGAACTGTGGTGCTGGAGCAAACTACTCTGCATTCCATGGACTGCATAAATAACAAAGAAGTCCTAGAACAAACCTCACCAAAAATATCACTTGAAGACTAGATTGCCAGAGGCTGTCACACTTTGGTCACGTCACACAAGCTGACTCACTCAAAAAGTCAACCATGCTCGAAGTGATCAGCAAAATAAGGAGAAGGGGATGTCCTAGCACCTGCTGGCTGAAAACTATAAAAGACGACACTTGGATGACCATGGTGGATCTGAAGAAGGTGGTGCGAGGCAGAGGGGCATAGAGAGTGCTAATCCATAGAATGGCCAAGGACACAACTGAATGACTGGCAATGATAATGATGACTGGGGAAGTTCAGGGAAGTGGGCATTTCCTAAATTTAACCTAAATTTAACTGTGCTAACTTCAAACACGTTTACGTACAACTTAGAATTTAGCTCGCTGATCATAGAATGAACAAAAATATTTATCCTTTCCATTTATATCTTATTACAAAACCATTCATTCACATACTTTTATCAGAAGAACATGGAACTTGTAAGCTTCATTTCTAACTCGGCGCAATCGCTCAAGGAATAGAGTATAATGTAAGAAAATGTGAAGAAAAAAAATACAACCTGCTAAGCATTCTGCCAATGCAGGGCATTTCCTTAGAACAACAGTTCAAACAAGCTTTTGAAGTTTGGATGTTATTGTTTAAGGCCTTTCCTCACTGCTGAACTGCAGAAAATAATGTGGGTATGAAATAATGTGGGTATGTCCCCAATCTTGATTACTTTTTGTTCCGTCCTCTCTCTTGATTATGTCCTTTCCCAAGGCCTTAGTCTAAAATCAGTGGTGGGATTCAAAAAATTTTACTACCAGTTCTGTGAAGGTGGCTTGGTGGGCATGGCTTGGTGGGCATGGCAGGGGAAGGATACTGTAAAATCTCCAGTCAAAGGTGGTATTTGCCGGTTCTCTGAACTACTCAAAATTTCTGCTACCGGTTCTCCAAAACTGATCAGAACCTGCTGCATACTATCTCTGGTCTAAACTTTCTGACAAAATAACATCTGCCAACCTTCCACAGCTTTTTGGGATTACCCTTGGACAGCGCTAAGGGGAAAACACCCCTTTGTATGAAATCAACAAATAATGCAAATAAGTCATAAAAATTACAAATTCCCAACTGTGTACTCTGTGCCGACCTGCAAATAAAAGATGAGAAGCATACTTGGCTATTTATTACTTTTGTTATTACCTCAGATATTTTTTTTTTAAAATCCATATGAGTTTATTTTTAGTTTTCATAAGCATATCCTGTTTGCATAGAAATATATGACTAGGATATGATAATTAATACAGTACAGGAATAATATTAGGAGATGAGATGGAAGGAAGGAATGTAAAGGATATAAAAGTTATTATATGGAGAAAAAAGGAAGAGGTGGAGGTCAGTTAAAAGTCATAGAATCAAAGCAATATGCCAAAAAGATACTAAAGAAAATGACATTCCTTGAATAATCAATCTCTATTTAGTAAATAAATAGCTAAAATAATAAACTTACAGTTTATTCACATTTTGCTCTGGGTTTCCACATGTTGTAATAACAGTTACTTGGAAATACCAGTCGTTATAAATGAAAATTTATCTTGAGTAATGATATTACATAACTACTGTAAACTGTTGCTCCTCTAATTGAGTTTGCAGTGTCTGGACTTCATCTATAGTATGAGAAGAAAAAGAAGGAAAGGACCTACCACCTGGAGAAGGTGACAAGGGGATAAGAAGAGGAAAGAGACCCTCAATTCCTACTTCACTGCAGAGATTTTGACACTTTGAATTGCAAATCCATTTCTTTGCTAAATACTATAATATTAGACAATGATAAGAACAAAATCTCTCTTCTCTAAAGCCACCCTGAGCTTTAATTTTCAAGAAAAGATATATTTTATTTTATATATTTTATCTATTATATATTTTTTAAAGTATATGAACCATAAGTGCTTATAGTCCAGTTGGGCATGCAACTACCGGTAGTTATGTTATTGAAGGAAGATAGAGGCACTAATACGGAGATTGTCTCGGGCAGGGGAGTAAAACTTGCAGGGTCATGTCATCACGTGACGTATCACAACTTTCCCCCCTTCGCTGAAACGAGGATGGGCGTGGCCAATGCATGACACATCTGGCCTGCAGGCCGCAAGTTTGACACCCCTGGTCCAGGGGGCTCCAGGCTTCAATTGTTTAGCCTCCATGATGAATACTACAAGCCAGTCTTGAAATGACCCACAAGCAAGTTCAAAAGAAGAAAATGCTGGCCTAGAAACCAGGACGCTGTGAGTTCTAGTCCCACCTTCGGCATAAAAGCTGTCTTGATGACTTTGGGCATGTCACTCTTTCTCAGACTAACTTCCTCACAGGGTTGCTATCATGGAGAAAATAGGAGGAAAAAGTATTAAAAGGTGGGATAAAAATCTAAGAAATAAATACATAAATGTAAGACAGAAAAACTGGATTCTCGTGCATAAATTTGGATAGAGCAAGTCAGTTGTACTAGCATTGCATATGGAGGAAGCAATCTGTCATTTTTTTAAAAAAAAAATTTTTAAAAACAGAAACAGCTGTGCACACTTGGCAACAGCTGACTGAGTATAATTGCTTCTTTAAAAATATCAGTTCATAGAGTCATAGGAGAAGGAACAAGTCCAACACCCTCCAGGATTCATTACATATCCAACTAGAGTAGACTATCCAGTCTGTATTTGAAAAAAGTCTGGCAAAGGAGTTCCTTCAGAGGAATTCATAGTCCATAATCCATTTGAACTCTGGAGAGGTTTGTTTTCTGTTTATTGAATATGCCAAATACAGGTCATCCTCAACTTACAACCACAATTGAGCCCAAAATTTCTGTTGTTAAGTGAGACATTTGTTAAGTGATTTTTGACCCCATTTTACAACTTTTCTTGCCATGGTGATTAAGTTAATAAGCTAGTAACCTGGTTGTAAAGTGAATCTGGTTTCCCCATTGACTTTACATATCAGGGGGTCGCAAAAGGTGACCACATGATCCTGGGACACAGCAAAGGTCATAAATATGAACCAGCTGTCTAATATCTGAATTTTGATCACATGCTCCTGAGGATGCTGCAAAGGTCGTAGCTATGAAAAACGGTGTAAGTCACATTTTTCAGTACTGCTGTAATTTTAAACAATCCTTAAATGAACTGTTGTAAGTCAAGGACTACCTGTAATCCTTTTTTGACAGCCACACCACAGTTAAACAATTTTGGATAGTTGCACAGATCTAACTTCCCCTCTTATAACACAGTCCCGAAAGCCTCCAAATTACTTTCCATAAACCTTCAACATCTTGTGAAGCCCTCATTGTGTGTATAGAATAGAATAGAGTAGAGTAGAGTAGGGTAGGGTAGAGTAGAGTAGAGTAGAATAGAATAGAATAGAATAGAATAGAATAGAATAGAATAGAATAGAATAGAATAGAATAGAATTCTTTATTGGCCAAGTATGATTGGACACATAAAGAATTTGTCTTTGGTGCATATGCTCTCTTGTACATAAAGATAAAATATATTCATCAAGAATCATAAGACACAACACTTATTGATAGTCATAGGTTACTAATAAGCAATCAAATCATACTAGGAATAATTAAAACAATGTAAATTGTAAAGATACAAGCAATATGGTTATAATCATAAGTGGGAAGAGATAGGTAATAGGGAGGTTGAGAAAAATAATAGTAATACAATCTTACTAAGTAATTTGACAGTGTTGTGGGAATTAGTTGTTTAGCAGAATGATGGCATTCAGGGAAAAACTGTCCTTGTGTCTAGTTGTTCTGGTGTGCAGTGTTCTATAGTGCCGTTTTGAGGGTAAAAGATGAAATAATTTATGTCCAGGATGTGAGGGGTCTGTAGATATTTACATTGAAGCTTTTTTGTTCACTATGGAAACCAGAACTTAACAGTTGAAAGTTTCTGATCAGACCAAAATCTGTATTGATCAGAGTCATCACCTTAAATAATGTTATAAGATAGGAAAATCTTGATTATCTGGCAATTTTGTGAACAATATTATAAATATTTGTCTATTGAGATTCTTGGATCATATTCAACATCAAGAGGCATAAATGAAATGAATGCATTTTGCAATACTGTGTAGTTTTGATTCACCTTGACATTTAAATCACCAGTGATAAAATAAGCCAGAGGATATAGGGCTAAGCAAAGGTTCAGATATTGTCCAAGTTTGCCTGTTTGAGTTGTGCATGGGCAGTTCTGAAACTCGAAAAGAAGGGAAAAGATGACCCAGGTAATTAAAGGGCTGTTTCAGGTCAAAACCAAACAAACTCTAGAACAGATTATTTTTTATTATTCTCTGCAATTCACTATGAATTTCATACTCAAAAGACCATCTGCTATTGATATTGACTGTTTCCTATTAGATTTGATTGCTTATTTGTACCCTATGACCAGGGGTGGGATTCTTCCAGTTCGCACCTATTCCCTAGAACCAGTTGTTAACATTCTAAGCAGTTTGGAGAACTGGTTGTTAGAAGAAATTACCGATCTAATCCTGTAAGGAAGGCAGGAAGGAAACATTCTGGTGTTGCTTACAGAAACTGCCTCTCCGTTAACCCTTATTACATTCTTGGCAGGACTAGACTTCCTGTCTCAGGAACGTCTCTGGAGTTTTTTTCCTCTCCTTTGCTGGTACTTTGCTTGTGTGGAGTGACCATTTAAAGTTACAATGGCACTGAAAAAAATGACTTATGACTATTTTTCACACTTACGACTGTTGCAGCATCCCCACAGTCTTGAGAAGCCAGGTGAGGAGATGCATGCCTCAATGTGAGTGATATTGAGTTGGCCATGCCCAGCCAATAACATGACCACCAAGCCACGCCACCAACTAAGCCATGCCCACAGAACCAGTTGTTAAAAAATTTGAATCCCACCCCTCCCTATGACTGTCATTATATGTTATACCTTATGGTTCTTGACGAATGTATTTTTCCTTTTTATGTACACTGAGAGCACATGCACCAAGACAAATTCCTTGTGTGTTCAATCACACTTGGCCAATAAAGAATTCATTCATTCATTCATTCTAAACAATCAGGATTGGATTTTAGTAGAGAAGATGGTCAAATGTGAACTGGACTATACTGTATCAAATACGGTAGATACAGGGCTGGTTTAAGAATTGTACTCAATGAATGTATGTCAGTGACTTCTTGTCAAGCAGAATGGAGGTGTTGGAGGTATATTGCAGCCCCCATTCCAAGCCCTGTAAAGTTCAATTCATTTATAAACGACTTGGAAGAGAGGTTAGAAAAATAAATATCTTCCCACTGAGGATGACAGAAAGATTGTGTGAATAGTATTCCTATCTGTGACTCCCAAGTGCTCCCTCTACTGAGTCAATGCTAACTATTGTCACTAAATGTATTCTAAAGTTTACTACTAAAGCTAAAATGACAAAAGGTTATTACACTTGGCTTCATAATTAAAGGTTGTGGTTTAAAACCTGGGGGAGTTTTTTAATTACTATTTTTCTTTCCCTGGGCGACAAATTTGAGATTTTTTCCCTCAGTTCGGCAATTTATGTTTTCTCACTTCTCCTGTCAGCTTTGCCATCTGCACCAAGCCGGCTGGCATCTTGCCATAAATGGAGTGAGGGGGGCAAAGCAATTTGGGGGGAAATGTGCAGAAGGGAAGGAGGAGGAGGGAAGGGAGGAGGGAATGGCACTGATAGGAATCAGAAGTGTAAAATCGGATTGATTCAGCCACTCAAGGATGCTTGGCCTGAGAAAGAATGTGAAGATGTTTAAGACACGCCTGACATCAAGGCAGTTCCCAAAACATCATCTGGGATGCTTTTGGACACTAATGATCTGGTCAAGGGGGGAGCACCATGGAAGGGGAAAACCTGTAACTTGTATGCAGAAATACTCAGTTCTAGCCTTGCTTTTGTTGCAACCACTAATCCTTAGTAAAAGAACCTATCATTTCAATCAAATGGAGTCAAGAGTCTTTCTTTCCTAGGGACCTAGCTGAGGTAGGCCTGACATCTCTTATTCTTCAGTTTCTACATTAATGATATGGTGAAATGGTTAAATAAACCAAATCATCACACACATACCCCCAAAAACAGGGGATCAAAGCATTACCATGTTGCTCTCATCCAATATTGTAATAATGACAAATGGTCATAAACTACCAGTCATTTGAAGTAAAAGTGATTCCCTCTGCATTTTTGTCCTCACCCAATATCTTAAAATATAAAGTTTATGTTTGAAAATATATAACAAAATGTGATTATATCAATAAACCATTATATTATATGGCAGGTATGACTTTGGTATTATGCAGTACTAGAAAACATGCAAGTGCTCATTTTGATAATCAAAAAGAACCATACTAGACATTGATCAAAATACAGTTGTTAAAAGCAAGATTTTTAAACCATGCAGGAGTTTTGAAGTCAGCTTATCTGCCTTATTTTAAAACTTCCACACAATAGACAGTGGTACATAAAATCAATAAGCTATCAATATGCTATCTCCAACTGATCATTTTTTAACCTATAAACATTTACCCCCTATCTTCATGCTGGTGTCATTTCTATCCCAGGTCATATCTTAAGCAAAAACTCTACCCTATTATGTTCTATATTTCAAATCACCAATCAGCCATAAAACACAGTGGAGAATAAGAGTCCAGACAATTTCTAATTATCTTGACAGCAAGGGCTGGAAACCGCAATGTTCACTCATCTGGACAGACTATATATGGAGAAATCTAAAGCTGTATTTAAGGCAATATACATTTTGCAAGATTTAAAAATCTCCTTTGAGCGTTAGCCAGAATCAATTTTCAATATTATCATTTCCCTGGTTGTCTCATAATATTTACATTGTATATTATTAACTGGTGTATATCTCTGTTTACACTTAGAAATTACATTCTCTATGCTGGTAACCATTATAAATCCAATCATAAAACAAGATTACAAATGCAAAAGAATGCTACTTGAATGCTACTTGAATGTGAAACTGTAGAATGAAAATCCCTTGTCTATTCAGTATAAAGTAAGCTGTAGGAACAGGTTTTTCAGGATTTGGGTGGAGATGAAGATTCAGTCTTGAAAGAATTAAAATGGTAAGTAGCTATGGGATGAGATCGTTTCTCTGTACAATTTTGATATGTGTGAGTTTTCCATTAACACCTTAATTGTTCTTTTATTAAAAAAATGACCTTTTTTACAACCTCAAACTTAATTCTTTATTATATTGGGGAAAAAAATAACTTAACAGCATATTATTAAACAGCATATTATGCTCTTGCAAACTAAATCAGAATAAATAAGGAATATTTCCTTTAAATAATTCTCTTGTCTCTAAACTCTTACTTTTTCAATATCTAATACTTTGCCTGTGAAAGACAGATAGCGGCATAGTTTTACTATTATGCCATAGATGTAGTTTTACTATTATGCCATGTGTACAAATTTACTCCTATGGTTAGCTGTCCCTGGTGAGATTTTAAGATTTTAAAAAACCATCTTCTAAGCAATTCTTTTGCTCAGCAGAAACAAAGTACAAAGGTGCACAACATCTTAGGTTTCCAGAGGTTCTGAAGGCATTGTATTTGGGCATCCTGTCTGAGTTTCTGAGGTGGTAAATCAAATCCAATAGAGAGAAGGAAAGTTCATGAATTGCCCTGCTCTTCTAAATATCATAAACTGAACATTTTGAAAAAAAATCTCATGCCGATCTATAAATATCTGCTTACCTCTTTATGCAACCAGTGTCCAAATCCAGATTCCCCTGAAATACTGTTGTGCAGTTCAGCTTACAAAAAAGTAGTATTGTCTGCACCTGGCTGTCTTCACAGCTTTGTGGCTTCTCCAGTAGAGATGAGTCACACTGGGAGGAGAGCGAAGGTGTGGAAAAGGGAGGGCACCTTTTTAATAGTTTAAATACACTACAGTAACTTACAATTGTTTATTGTTGTTTTACACTGATATTTGCCTCATTTCCAAAACGGGATGTGCGTATTGGTGTGGTGGCATTCTACCATAAGATGAAAGAGTGTATATCTATATATAATATAAAATGTATGTGTGGGGGAAATTACATATAATACAAATATTGGATATAAATCTAATATTGCATATTGGCTCTAATAGTTAAATTTCTGCCAAAATAAATCCCCCCCCCCCCAAAAAAAAACAGAATATGGGAAAGCCTGTTTATTTTTATCTAAACAAAATAATTTAGGAATTATACCAATGAATGATCTATTTATTAATATGGTGCATCCCTAACCTTTCTCTCTTTTCTAAGATGAACCCCACTAAGCCTTAGCAGTATTTCAGTGCCAATTTATTGGGGCTCCAAACTCCCTTGACCTTTCCTTCAGATATCTGTTCCGGTTCAAGGTTCATTTCTCCCACCAGTGTCCTTTGGTTTTTTGGAGAGCAGCATGGAACAAATTACCCCAAACTTCACTTCTCATACGAAGGACATTTTTATCTCTTCCTAACTATGGATTCTTCTTTCTCTCACGGAAGCAGAAATGCAACCATATTATAGTACTCTACCATCTCACCAGCTCCTGGAACGGACAATTGAACATGGCTGCCTTAACACGCCCACTTCATCTTGGGGGGGGGGGCAACATGGCTGACCCAACATGGTCATTCTTTTTTTTTTTTTAATGTATTAAAGGAAAGTTTAATTAGTTTTAGCACAGAGATTATTGTGACGTTTGTCTGTGTGGATCTTTGTCTTTTGAGTTTGTATATTTGTATATTTTAATTTTTTGTATTCAATAAAGTTTGTTTTAAAATTAAAAGAAAAAAGAAAAAAAAGAATAGATTAGACAACCATTTAACCAGGGTGGTATAAGGTTACTGCCTTGAATTGGGGGTGGACTAGAAGACCTCCAAGGCCCTTTCCAGCCCTATGACTCTATGTTTTCCACATACAGTGCTCTTTTTTATATATATAATAATTTTATTCTATAAAAAACATTTATTTGACATACATTTAAAACATGGTCATTCTTACTTGGCTGGCTCTCCACCAGCGCTCCCTTCCCGCCACTGGTCCGCCAGCATTCTGATCCCATCCCTTCATCCCAGGCGTATCACAGAGGAATACTTTTCCATGACCAATTGGCTGTGTGGAACATTTAAATGTGCATCGGGGCAGCCAATCCCTATGCTGAGGAAGGGGCAGCCTTGGGCACAAGGAGGCAGGGGACACAGTGATTACTTTGTTGTGTACACATGAGGAGGAAAATGCAGCCCTTGAGGGTGGTGGTCAGGGCAGGGCCTTTCCCTTCCCACCCACTCAGGAAGCTGTCTTTCCTGCTGGCATAATGACAAATATAATAATAAACCAATCTGGCAACATTCAAGATAAAGTGTTCTGTCCTGAATTTGCATACTCGAAATCCCCGCGCCTTGATTGGCTAAGGCGCGGGGATTTCTGATTGGCCAGGCGAGCCGCGCTGATTGGCCCGATTGAAGTCTCCCGCGATTGGCTCACTCCAAGAGCGGGAGACTTGAATCGCTGCCATTGGCCGCGGCTGCCGCAGCGAAAAGGATAAAAGCCGCGGGCTTTTTCCTTTTCGCTGGTTCGGTTCCCCACTGTTTAATAAAGAGCTTGAATGATAGTCACCGACTCTGAGCGTCTTTTTGCGGACACGACACTGGTGACGAGGATGGGATCCCGACCCTGAACCGAACCCCGTGTCCAACAAAGAGCCAGTTCCAGCGCAGAGATGGCGAAGATCGCACCGCCCGCCCCCTTCAACCCCGCCGCCGAGGACTGGGAATCGTACTCAGACCAGTTCCGTATGTACCTTGAATGCGCCGGAATGAAGGATGCCCCGGGCCCGCTAAAACGCGCCGTCTTCCTTACTCATTGCGGACCAGAGGTCTTCCAGATGGCCAAAGCATTGGCCAAGCCGGCAGACGCAACCGCCATGGACTGGGACGTCCTCGAACCTATACTGCGGCGCCATTATGCCCCCGAGGTCCCCATCCTGATACGGCGCAACGAGTTTTACCGCCGAAATCAGAAACCAGACGAGAAATTGAGCGACTTCATCGCCGAGCTGCAGCGCCTAGGAGGACTCTGCGAGTTTGAAGGTCTGAACAGCCTCATAAGAGACCGATTCGTGCTCGGCTTATGGGACCCTACACTCCAGAGCCGGCTTATGGCCAAGGGCGACATCAGCCTAGCAGACGCCCTCACCGCAGCCGCAGCCGCAGAAGCAACCCGCTCGTCTGCTGACAGCATGCGAAGATCTGACGCGAAGGGCGGAAACAACAACCCGGCGAGGTCGGCCGACCCTAGAAGCGAATCAACCACACACTACGGAGAATTCCAGTCAGCCTCCAGCACGTCGGAAGACGAGGAGGACATACATCGCGTGCAGACGGGACGCGGCGACCAACGGAATCGAAGAGGTCGTAGGTCGAGGACCAACTGTGCCGGGTGCGGCGGCGACCACCCCAGGTCAGAATGCCGATTTTTTGACTCTATTTGTAGGCATTGTGAACGGCGGGGTCACATCGCTCGAGTTTGCCGCCAAAAGAAGACCCGCAGCCCGCCCAAATGGGAACAACACGACCGGAAGAAGGAAAGCCCCCCGCCCAGGACCAGAGAGCGCCAACCGGACGGTCGGTGGGACCGTGCCCAGCGGTCTTCAAGAGGCGGCGACGGTCGGCGAAAGGAAGAAACACACCAGACAGTGACCATCGGCCACGCCATCTCTGACGGCGCCAGAAAGGTACACGTTGAAGTCCATATTGAAGGCCAACCATGCAAGATGGAAGTGGACTCCGGGTCCTACCTCTCCATGATTGCATGGCGCGAGATTAAACGGCTAGTACCCACCCTCCATAAGAGGAACATTCATACCCAGAAAATCATTATAAAAGACTACCAAGGGAATCGCGTCCCGGTAGTGGGCACCAAGAGCTTTAATGTAACCTACAAGGGCCGCACCGAACAACTGCCACTCACTATCGTCGATCGCGACCGCCCAAGCCTACTGGGTTTACAATGGTTCGCCCCGCTTGACATCGCACTGACAGGAGTCAACCACGTCGCCGACGACGGTTGGGAACAGCGGCTAGCCCAGGAGTTCCAGGAAGTCTTCGATGGAAGCTTGGGCAAGTACCAGGGGCCCCTTATCTCGTTTGACCTAGACCCAAAGGTTCCCCCCAAGCGGCTTAAACCTAGGAGGGTACCATTCGCCCTGAAGCCTAAAATTGACGAGCAGATCAACAAGCTCGTCAAACAGGGGGTGTTGCAGCCGATAGACCATGCCCGATGGGAGACCCCTATAGTGACCCCAGTCAAGCCAGACGGGTCCGTGAGAATTTGCGGGGACTATAAGGCCACCCTAAATGGCGCATTACAACAAAGCGCCTACCCAGTCCCAATTGTGCAACATCTGCTGCACTCACTGGGAGGGGGCAAGGTCTTTGCCAAGCTCGATCTCGCCCAGGCATATCAGCAGTTGCCAGTAGATGAGAAAACGGCGGAAGCCCAGACCATCGTGACCCATCGGGGGGCCTTCAAGTGTAACCGACTCCAATTCGGAGTCAGCGTGGCACCAGGCATCTTTCAAAGCCTGATGGAACGTTTGCTACAGGGCATCGAGGGGGTGGTGCCCTATTTTGATGACGTATTGGTGGCGGCGCCAAACGAAGCCGAATTAGAAAACCGACTCAGACAGGTCTTAACAAAATTTAAAGTGACAGGACTTAAAGTTAAACGAGAAAAATGCCAACTATGCACAAAGCAAGTGGAATTCTTGGGCTACCTTCTCGACCGGCATGGCATTCACCCTACAATTAAAAAAGTGAAAGCCATCAAAGAAGCCCCCACCCCAAAGTCTAAAACGGAACTACAAGCGTTCCTAGGGTTGCTGAATTTTTATAATGTTTTTCTACCCCAAAAGGCTACGGCGGCGGAGCCTTTGCATAGACTCCTGGATAAGGCGGCAACCTGGACTTGGGGGAGACGAGAGCAAGCCGCCTTTCAAAAAACCAAAGACCTCCTCACCTCCGACGCCGTCCTGATTCAATTCAGCGAAACCTTGCCCTTAGCTGTCACTTGCGACGCATCACCTTTCGGCGTCGGCGCTGTCCTCAGCCATACCCTCCCCGACAAAAGAGAAGCACCCATCGCTTTTTTCTCCAGGACTCTGACTAAACCGGAGCGGAACTATAGCCAGCTGGACAAAGAAGCTTTGGCTATAGTTGCCGCCGTTAAGCGATTCCACGAATACCTGTATGGCCGCCCGTTCACCATTGTGACAGATCATAAGCCATTGCTGGGAATCCTCGCTGGAAACCGAGCCACCCCGAACATTTTATCACCCCGGATGACAAGGTGGTCCGAGTTCCTGGCAGCCTACAGCTACGAACTGTTACACAAGCCAGGTAAGAAAATTTCGCACGCGGACGCCTTAAGCCGTTCCCCCTTACCAGACTCTGAACCTGACCCAGCACCAACGACAAACACCCTTAGCATTGAGAACCTACCCATTACCGCATCGGACATTGCCAGGGAGACTATTAAGGATAAGCGTCTGGCGCGAATCCTACATTGGCTAGAAAAAGGTTGGCCTGAAAGGGACAATGACGAATCCATTAAAACATTCAGAAACCGCCAGACTGAACTCTCACTGCTTAAAGGATGTATTTTGTGGGGTGACAGGGTGGTCATCCCGGACAGATTGCAAGGGAGGGTCTTAGAGATGCTGCATGAAGGTCATCCTGGCATCGTCAGGACTAAAGCCCTGGCCAGGAGTTACGCTTGGTGGCCAGGGATGGACAAACAGATTGAGGCATGGGTCGCCAAATGCCATCGTTGCCAGGAGACCAGACCCAGCCCACCCGCACCACCCATCCGGGACTGGGAAACACCAAGGGGGCCCTGGTCCAGAATCCATTTAGACTTTGCGGGTCCAACGAATGGGCATACTTTTCTGATCACAGTTGACGCTTACTCCAATTGGTTGGAAGTAAGCGACATGAAATCCACTACCACGGAGGCCGTCATCAAAGAACTGTGTAAACTGTTTTCCACGCACGGCCTCCCAGACGTCGTCGTCTCAGACAACGGACCCCAGTTTACTTCCCTCGAGTTTGAAAGGTTCTTGGCGGAGAGGGGCATCCGCCACGCATTGACAGCACCGGCGCATCCGGCGGCAAATGGTAGGGCGGAACGGATGGTTCAGTTTACAAAAAAAACCCTCCGGAAAATGGACCACGGGGAGATCAACGACAAAATCAATAAACTCCTATTCATACAACACATCACCCCGAACACCACTACCAACAAAAGCCCAGCCGAACTACTGATGGGCAGGAAGCTGAGGTCCCCACTCGACAGGTTGCACCCAACATACAACCCGGAGCGGCCCCCAGACTCCAGTTCCAAATACTGGACATTTGCCCCCGGTGACTTAGTCTACGCAAAAAACCTGACGGGAGACCCCCTATGGATCCCAGCCGTCATCACTCAAATCACCGGTCCACGGTCGTACCGGCTCCAAACCACCGACGGGTGAGCCTGGAAACGACACATCGACCAGCTCAGGTCACGAACGGCAACAGACCTCAACCCCCAAGACTCGAACCAAGGGGGGAGGGAATACCCGAATAAAATAGCGCAGGAAAAAATCCAAAAGTACTCACCGGAACGCAGCCATCGAGAGTCCCCTCCGGAGAAGAACCACCTGGCCAGCTCAACCGACTCGGAGAAACCAAGCGGGAGCGGCGAAACCCGTAGCTCAACCGACCCGGTAGGCCCAGGCGGGAGCCACGGAGAACGAACCGGCCCGATCATCCAGCCGGTTCACACAGAGGGAGGAGCAGCCAAAAAGATGACCGCTCCGGCCGAGATACAGCTTGCAACTGAGTTGCGCAGGTCAACTAGGACTAGACGGAGCCCCGCCTACCTGCGTGACTACGCTACGTGATGGACTATACCAAGAGGGGAGGGGTGTTCTGTCCTGAATTTGCATACTCGAAATCCCCGCGCCTTGATTGGCTAAGGCGCGGGGATTTCTGATTGGCCAGGCGAGCCGCGCTGATTGGCCCGATTGAAGTCTCCCGCGATTGGCTCACTCCAAGAGCGGGAGAATTGAATCGCTGCCATTGGCCGCGGCCGCCGCAGCGAAAAGGATAAAAGCCGCGGGCTTTTTCCTTTTCGCTGGTTCGGTTCCCCACTGTTTAATAAAGAGCTTGAATGATAGTCACCGACTCTGAGCGTCTTTTTGCGGACACGACATAAAGGATAAGAGAACAATTAGTAAGTGAAGGATTTATCTGTGAATGGTTTAATTATTACAAAATTTTTGAGAGATTTAAACTTGATTTTTAAAAAGTGTTGTTTTTGCAGAAGTTGTTTGATTGATTGATTGAATGAATGAATTGGATGTCAGCTTATGTTCTGGAGATGATCACTTGATTGCTTAGACTAGGGGTGTCAGTCAAACTCAATTTCATTTAGGGATGCATCAAGATTGTGTTTGACCCCAGAAGACCAGGATGAATGTGGCCAGCTCGACATCACTTGTGTCGGGAGGACCTGTGGTGGCCAAGTGCTAAGACAGGACTTCCCCGAGATTCTCCCCCGCCCCATTGTAATCTCCTTCTTTCCTTTTTTTCTTTTTCCTTCCTTCTTCATTATCCTTCATTCCTTCCCCTTTTATTTTTCCTTCCTTGCTCCCTTCCCATCTTTCCTTCTTTTTCCTTTTCTTTGTCTTTCCTTTTTCCCTTTCTCTTTTCCTATCCCTTCTTACATCCTCAAATGCAAAAGAGGAAACATTTCTCCTTTTGTTTTGTTTTTAGCTTGTTTTGCTAGCCCTCTGCCAGCAAAAACGGAGCCCGGGAGGGCCACAAGCGCTCCCTGCGCCCTGTTTTCAGCTGTGATGGCTTCCTGCAGCCCTCTGCCAGCAAAAGCGGATATTGGGGAGGCCATATGGACCACCACCCCATGCTCCATTTTCACTGGCAGAGGTACCATGGGCCAGTCGTTTGCTGTTTCCAGGCTGGCCTCGTGAGCCAGATCTAACACCCCATGGGCCAGATCTGGCCCATGGGCCTTGAGTTTGACAACCCCTGGCTTAGTCGATGTAAAATGTTACTCAAGATGAATCTGGAAAACAAATATGTCAAAGATGGCATGATAAAATGGGTAAAAATTTTTTACATACAACATAATGTTAGATAAATGGGAGAATGTACAGACTAATGGATTAAAATTCCCATTGAATTATAACTTGAAAGATTTTTTCTTTTTACAAAATGATGTATCACTGGTATTTGACCCTTGATAGACGAGCAAAAATGTACAGGTAGTCCTCGACTTAACATCACAACTGAGCCCACCATTTTTGTTGCTAAGTGAGACATTTGTTAAGTGAATTTTGCCCCATTTTATGACCTTCCTTGCTACAGTTGTAAAGTGAATCTGGCTTTCCCATTGTCTGTGCATGTCAGAAGGTTGCAAAAGGTGCTCAATCACATGACTCCATGACACTGCAACAATCATAATCGTAAGTCAGTTACCCAGCATCTGAATTTTGATCACTTGACAATGGGGATGCTGCAGTGGTCATAAGCAGAGATGGTATTCAGCAGGTTCTGATGAGTTCTGGAGAACCAGTAGCGGAAATTTTGAGTAGTTCGGAGAACCAGTAAATACCACCTCTGACTGGAGATTTTGCAGTATTCTTCCCTGCCATACCCACCAAGCCACTCCCACGGAACCAGTAGTGAAAAATGTTGAATCCCACCACTGGTCATAAGGGTGAAAAATTGTCATCAGTTATTTTTTCAGTGCCATTGTAACTTTGAGCAGTCACTAAATGAACTGTCAAGGACTATCTGTATAGAGGGACTTCTAAGAAAAGTTGGAAATGCAACCAAAATCCAGGAACGTTTTATCATATGTGGAAGTCTTATAAAATCATGTTAGGAAAACACAATAATGATAATGCAAAGAAAACTTAAGAATTGTTAAATATTTATTTTTATTTTATTTATTTGTCAATAGCTTATAAGATAATAAATGTAAGTATAAATACAGGAAATGGTTATGAATAATTGGGGACAATAGGACAGGGACAGTAGGCACGATTGTGCCCTTACAGATCTCTTAGGAATAAAAAAGATAAATAAAAATTAATTTGGGATGCTATTCCTTCACACAGTGACCAGTGCGAGGATTGTACTTGCCAAGCATTGGAAAGGAAAAAATTCAGCATGTACCTTAAGAAACAGGAAACAGGAAAAAGAACACGATCAAGTTAGCAAACTCATAGTTTGGATGCCAAAAAATCTTTCAGTGACTGTAGAAAAGGCTTTTGGCAATGCATTTCTTTCCCACAAATTTCAAGAAAATTCATGAGTAGATAAACATGAGCTGAATGCATGTAACGCCTCAGCTGTCAACTTCTGTGTCAAAACATTAAGGCAACTAACCATTTCAAATGCTATGGTGAGAGGCAGCAAGAATCTTTGAATCATCCCTTTTTAAAAGTATATTGAATGTACCTCAGGCATGTGGAAAGCAGCAGGATATCTGTCATCATGCTTGTGCCTGCCATTTTGATGCTATTGAGCCCTCAGGGGATGTTTCTATCCCCTTTGAGGATCCTTGTGATGGACATATGGCAAGCAATCTTCTCCCATGATATTCCCAAACTGAGATGCCCATCTTTCAGAACTTGGATGGTTCCTCTGCTTTAGCAAAGGTAGAAAGATAAAACTTTTTATTTATCTTCATGTTATAAATTACTTTAAAGATACCTTTAAATTAAACATGATTTTTAGTGGCTACTACCCAATGGTGGGATTCAAATAAATGAACTACCAGTTCTGTGCATGTGGCTTAGTGGGCATGGCTTGGTGGGTGTGGCAGGGGAAGGACACTGCAAAATCCCCATTCCCAACCCACTCCACTAACCTGCTTTCCAGTTCTGTTCTCCTGTGCAGGGCAACAAAAGAAGACCCAGACGATCAGCTGGAGCAGAGAATAGATGGGGCTGGGGTCAGTCAGAGGTGGGATTTGCCGGTTCTCCAAACTACTCAAAATTTCCACTACCAGGTCTCCAGAACTGGTCAGAACATGCTGAATATCACCTCTGCTACTACCATAAAATGTACTTTGGGGGCTAGCAACATGGAAGTGGTTTGCTCATGCCTCCTACGGCCTATGGATGTTTCCCTCAGAACCATCCAGGATAATCCTCGACGGAATCAGTTGCATTGGTTGATTGCTGTCATCTGCTGTAAGCAAGCTATTTTTAGTAATTTGCTGTTCTTGTAATATTGTGACATAATTGCATTTTTAATAATGCAGTGGTTACTTTTTAATTTAAAAATTGTTATAACCCATCTGAGTAGCTTCTTATTAGAAAAGCAATATAAATGTGTCCAAATAAATAATTGTCTGTAAATAAATATTTATTGAAATTTGAATCCTGGTGTAGAACGTAGATTAAATTACATTTAAATTGTTATGGCATTTACTATATCAGTGAATAATTCAATGGTTGATAATTTAATACATCCTTGCTATCTGATGCATTCCACAGTATCCAGTAATCCTTTGTAGCAGTGCCCAAAGGTCTTTTTTTCCTGATCCAACATATTTTGAGGAAAGTGGTTAGGAAAGACATTCACAGAATGTTTTGTACAGATTATGGTTAATAATAACTAATGTCAATCTGGATCAGTGTCACACTGATTCATTATTTGGCTTGTTAGCATTACACTGGTGTGGAGAGTTAGAAAGATGATCTTGATGAAATATGCAAGAGCTATTACCTCAGCAAAACCACCTGAAGAAAAAACAAGAATATATGGCTGTATTTTGTGTACTTTTGTACCTTCGGCAACCAGTTTAAATAAAAATTTCAGCTCTGCCCTGGTCATTTTTTACTCACTGAAAAAACTGTTGTCTTTGTCAACAGGAACCAGAGATGGTTAAGCCAGAAAGATATTATTCTTGAAATACTTCAATTCTGGAATCGTAGCTAAATTGAGTGATTAAGAGTTCTCAGGTGTTGAATTACAGTGCAGCTAAATAACATGCCTAACCTGGGTGTGTATTTAAATATAAATCACCATACTTGACTTTAGTCCATCAGCAACTTGCCTTTACAGTATGTGAAACTTTCAGGGAGTGGAAAGAAACTGGGAGAGGTAAAACCAGTTTAAGAAGCTTTTTACTGTCAATCTTGAAACATAACATTTAATTTAAACATTCAATTCTGTTGTGTCGTCGGAAATGATGCCAGGAGTCGGTGACTTAGTATCAAGCTCTTTTATTGAGTTAGGAACCGAACTGGGGCTATGGAGAAACTTTGCGGCTTTTTATTTCTTTAGCCACGGAGGCCGCGGCTTACCTCCAGCCAGTTGGAGTAAGCGTCTACGGTTATCAGGAAGGTGTGTCCTTTTGTGGGCCCGGCGAAATCTATGTGGATCCTAGACCAAGGTCCCCTTGGGGTTTCCCACTCTAGGACGGGTGCTGTGGACGGGCTTGGCCTAGTTTCCTGCCATCGTTGGCACCTTGCTACCCAGGCCTCAATCTGTTTGTCCATCCCTGGCCACCAAGCATAACTTCTGGCCAGGGCTTTAGTCCTAACGATGCCCGGGTGCCCCTCGTGTAACAGTTCCAGAACCTTCCCTTGTAGCTTTTCTGGGATGAACCACCCTATCCCCCCATAGTATGCACCCTTTTAGGAACGAGAGTTCCGTTTGCCGGTTCCGGAATGTCTTGACGGACTCGTCGTTGTCCCTTTCCGGCCACCCTTTCTCTACCCAATGCAACACCCACGCCAGACGTTTGTCTTTATTAGTTTCTCGGGCAATGTCTGACGCAGTTATGGGTAGGTTGGGTAGAGTCTCTATACTGAGGGTGGTCGTCGTGGGTGCTGGGTCGGTGTCAGGCTCCGGTAATGGTGAGCGGCTTAAGGCGTCCGCATGGGAGATAGTCTTACCCGGTCTGTGTGTGAGTCCATAATTGTAGGCCGCCAGGAACTCGGACCACCTTGTCATTCGGGGAGACAGAATGTTCGGGGTGGCCCTGTTCCCTGCAAGGATTCCCAGCAGCGGTTTGTGGTCAGTTATGATGGTAAATGTCCGGCCGTAGAGATACTCGTGGAATCTTTTTACTGCGGCGACGATAGCCAGAGCCTCTTTGTCCAGCTGGCTGTAGTTCCGCTCCGGTTTGGTGAGGGTCCTTGAAAAGAACACGATGGGTGCTTCTTTTCCGTCGGGGAGAGTATGGCTGAGGACAGCGTCGACGCCGAAGGGTGATGCGTCGCATGTGACAGCCAGAGGTAGGGTCTCGTTGTACTGGATAAGGACGGCATCCGAAGTGAGGAAGTCCTTTGTTTTCTGGAAGGCAGCTTGCTCACGTTTCCCCCAAGTCCAGGTCGCCGCCTTGTCCAAGAGCCTATGCAAAGGCTCCGCCGCCGTCACCTTTTGGGGCAGGAAGACATTATAAAAGTTAAGCAGCCCCAGAAATGCCTGCAGCTCTGTCTTCGACTTGGGTGTGGGGGCTTCTTTGATGGCTTTGATTTTTTGGTTTGTGGGGTGAATGCTGTGGTGGTCTAGGAGATATCCTAGGAATTCAACCCGTTCCGTGTATAATTGGCATTTCTCCCTCTTTACCTTGAGCCCGGGCTCTTTGAATTTGGTTAGGACCTCCCTTAGGCGACCCTCTAGTTCGGCTTGGTTGGTTGCCAACACTAAGACGTCGTCGAAGTAAGGTACCACCCCCTTGATGCCTTGTAATAGCCTTTCCATTAGGCTTTGGAATATTCCAGGCGCCACACTGACTCCAAATTGGAGCCGGTTGCATTTAAATGCTCCCCGGTGGGTGACTATGGTTTGCGCTTCTGCCGTTTCCTCGTCGACTGGCAACTGTTGGTATGCCTGGGCGAGGTCAAGTTTGGTGAAAACCTTGCCCCCTCCCAGTGAATGTAGTAGGTGTTGCACCACTGGGACGGGGTAAACGCTTTGTTGCAAGGCGCCATTTAGGGTGGCCTTATAGTCCCCACAGATCCTCACTGACCCATCGGGCTTGATCGGGGTGACTATGGGGGTCTCCCACCAGGCGTGGTCTATGGGTTGTAGGACCCCTTGCTTGACGAGCTTGTCAATTTGCTCGTCTATCTTTGGTTCAAGCGCGAATGGCACCCGCCTTGGTTTCAGGCGTTTTGGGGGGACTTTTGGGTCTAGGCTGAATGATATAAGGGGCCCTCGGTACTTGCCTAGGTTTCCGTCGAAGACCTCTTGGAATTCCCGGGCTAGTTGTTGCTCCCAGTTGTCGTCGGTGATGTGGTCAATTCTCGTGACTGCGATGCTGAGTGGGGCGAACCATTGCAGTCCCAGTAGGCTTGGGCGGTCGCGATCGACGATGGTCAGGGGAAGCCTTTCAGTGCACCCTTTGTAGGTTACCTTGAACTGTCCGGTTCTGACTACAGGGATGCGGTTTCCCTGATAGTCTTTCACAATTAGTCTCTGGTTGTCTAGGCCTTTTCTTTGGATGGTAGGCACCAAGCGTTTTATTTCTCGCCATGCTATCATGGAGAGGTAGGACCCGGAGTCCACCTCCATTTTACATGGTTCGCCTTTGATGCCTACCTCCACGTAGACCTTCCAGGCGTCGTTGGTTGTGGCGTGGCCGATGGTGACCGTCTGATGGGTCTCCTCTCTTCGCCGGGTCTCGCCGCCTCATAGGGATCGTCCGTTCTGGTCCCATCTGTTGTCAGAGGGGCGATCTCTGGTCCAGGGTGGTGAGCTCTCTCGTCTCCGTTCACTCTGGTCCCATCGTGGAGGGCTGCGGTTCTTTTTGAGACGGCAGATGCGGGCGATGTGTCCCTTCTTGTCGCAATGCTGGCAGATTGAATCGAAGAACCAGCATTTGGACCTGGGGTGGTCGCCTCCACAACCGGCACAGGTGGTCCTCGACTTATGACCCCACCAGTTCCGTGGGTCGCAGCCTGCCTGGAGACGGTGGATTTCCTCCTCCTTGTCGGAAGTGGCCGATGCTGAGTGGATGTCACCCTGGTGGGTGGTCGTCTCGGGTTGGGCCTCGGCCGACCTTGCAGGGTGGTTGTTCCCGCTGCGGTCCCCAGCGTTCGGTCGGCGCATGCGGTCGGCGGATGTTCGGGTCGCTTCGGCAGCTGTGGCTTCGGTGAGGGTATCTGCAAGGGTGATGTTGCCCTTGGCCATCAGCCGACTCTGGAGAATGGGGTCCCAAAGGCCGAGCACGATTCGGTCTCGCAGGGCATCGTTCAGGTTGTCGAATTCGCACAGCCCCCCTAGGCGCTGTAGTTCGGCGACGAAGTCGCTGAAACTCTCACCCGACCGTTGGTCCCGATGGTAGAACTCATGTCGTCGGATGAGGATGGACACATCTGGAGCGTAGTGTTGCCGGAGTATTGGCTCGAGGACGTCCCAGTCCATCGCGGTCACGTCGGCGGGTTTGGCAAGTGCTTTGGCCATCTTAAGCACTGCGGTCCCACAGTGGGTCAGGAAGGCGGCTCGCTTCATGTGGCCGGTGGCGTCCTTCAGGTCGCTGCACTCAAGGAACATGCGGAATCTGTCGGAGTACGATTCCCAGTCCTCGCTGGCGGGGTTGAAGGGTGCGGGGGGTGCGATGTTCGCCATCGTTGAGTTTCGTCTGGCTTCCGTCGGACACGTGCTTCGTTTCAGGATCAGAATCCCACCTTCGTCGCCAGTGTTGTGTCGTCGGAAATGATGCCAGGAGTCGGTAACTTAGTATCAAGCTCTTTTATTGAGTTAGGAACCGAACTGGGGCTATGGAGAAACTTTGCAGCTTTTTATTTCTTTAGCCGCGGCGGCCGCGGCCAATGGCACCACTTTGAATCTCCCGCGATTCGAATTGACCAATCGTGGGAGATTCCTAGCGAGCCAATCGGCGCAGCTCGCCTAGCCAATCAGAGTGCCCCGCGCTTTGGCCAATCAAAGCGCGGGGATCTCAAGAATGCTAATGAGGGGACAGAACAAATTCATTCATTCTCCGCTCCCCATTCGCTGCTGAAATGCTAACACCAATGAAAGCATTTACTTCTTTCTTACTTTTGGAGGTTACCCTTCAATATTCCTACTCAATGTCCATGCTGGCAAGAGCTCATGGGAAATATTGTACAAAATATTTACTACAAGAAAGGCCTTCAGCTTTGCAGACTGATCACATTCTAAACCTCTTAAAAAGTATCATATTTAAAAGAGTTTCATGGCCAGACCATAATGGTATGCTTTAAAAATCAATATTATGGTTATGTTTTGCAAGTATTTTCCATGTCTTAAACAATTATTATTAATCCATTATTCCTTAGAAACTGTATATTTCTTTCAAGAAATTTAGCAATAGTTATGGGAAGAAGAGGAAATCTAAAATTTATCTTTGCAGGAGAAATAATGCGTAGTTTCCAGATTGGTTTTTTTTTTAAAAAAAATCCAAAACAAGGATTAGCCAAGTCATCTTATCAAGCTAAACTGTCTATGATTGAAGGTTTCATTGTAATACTCAGGAAAGTGGAGAGATGTAGTGCTGTTTTGTCCTGTACATTCTGTCCCATTACTCCTGTTACATTCCACCTTTTATGATTATTTTTACAAAATAACTCAAGGTGGTGAACATATTTCAACATACGTTCTTTCTTTTCTCCATGAAAACTCTGTGAGGTGGATTAGGTTGAGAGAGAGAGAGATTGATTGACCCAAAGTCACCCAGCTGGTTTTTATGGATGCTGTGAAATAGAATTAGTAGCTATTGTTTTCTATGTACAGAACCTTTGAAATTTGTCATAGCTCAGAGGATAGTCATTTTATGCCATTTTATGCTAGCTGTACAATACAAACTTCTGCACCTATCCCTCCATCTGGGTAGGAATCCCACACAGTAATGGATGTTGCATATCCAGCTGTCCTATCCAATTCAGTAGCTGGGTGTGTTTAACCTCTTCTATCAGAGTTTAAACTTTCCCATTTGGTAAGGGCATAATTCACACTGAAATGATAAAAGAGCAGGAAAGCACCATTAGCCATTTGTGAGAGTCAGCCAAGGGGAATGTGTGTGTGTGTGTGATTTCCTCCATTTTTTCATCAAGCTTAAAAATTATTCACTGAGCATTCCAAATACATATTTGGGACTACCAAAGAAAGTAGGACAAACTGTCTAGGGATTCATCATAGCTTACATCATTGGTACAGATCACACAATTATAGCTTTGAATACTGTATACCTTAGGGGCCTTATAATTTATTTGATTTCATTTCTAAACAGAGATTTGCCTTTCTGGAACTTCAGGGTCTAGTTCACACAACAGTCTCTGTGGTGGCCATAACATGATCTTCAATTTGTTTATAAAGTGGCTGAAGATGGCCTTTTCTCCCCCCCAACCCTGCTGCCACAAGAGAGTGTTCTAACATAGAGAATAAGATGAAATGGAATTTCCAGTTAATATATTAATAAATAGAACTGTACAGGGGATGGGGCGCAATGGCTCAGTGAATAAGAAGCTGAGTTTGTCTGCTAGAAACCTGACAGCCCAGGTTTGAGACCTAGCATTGTGCCATGGGGTGAGTTCCCATCTTTGCACTAGCCACTGCCAACCTGGCAGAATAACAATTGGAAGGGACCTTGGTGGTCTTCTAGTCCAACCCCCATGTCAGATAAGTGGCAGTCCAGTCTCTTCTTAAAAACCTTCAGTGATAGGGCACCCACAACTTCTGAAGGCAACCCATTCCAGTGGTTAATTGTTCTCCCTGTCAGGAGTGATTCATTTCCATCCAGGCTGATTCGCCTATGGTTTTCTGGATCTGTTTTTTTTTTTTCCTTCCCCTTTTTTGAAAATGGCAATCATGCTGACTCTTTTCCTGTCCTCTGGTAATCCCCTGGTACTCCAGGGTCTTTGAAATATATGGTTCAATGGTTCTGAGATGACATCTGCCAGCTTCTTTAGAACTCTGAGATGTAATCCAACAGGTGCCGATGATTTGAAGTTGTTAGCATCCTCACAAGTCCACCACATATGGTAATACGAGCCGGGTATCTGATGACATTTCCAACATTTTTCAGATTTGTTCTTAAACATTCTTGCTATTCTTGTCGGAGGAAAGTGCCACCTGTAAAACATCTTATACAAGTTTTCTTTATATGCTGTTGACATTGTCATTTTATAATTTTGAGACCACAATTTCTGCCATTTCTCCAAATCAATCCCATATCCAAAATTCTTCCCCCAAACAATCATAGTTTCTTTAACTTGTTCTTCCTCTAATTTCATTCCCAGTAAATAACCATATAATTTTTTAATCACCTTCTCATCAGTACCCATCAAGATCTTGTCTAAATCAGTCTGTTTATCATAAAATCCCTCCGTTTTAGAATCTTCATCATACCTTGAGTGTATTTGTGCATATGAAAACCAATTCATCCTTATACCTTGTTCTTCTAAGTTTTGGATCGATTTAAGTTCACCCTTTTCATCCAAAAGTTCCCCATATCTAACTGTTTGTTCCTTCTTGTAAATTATAGGATAGGAAAATGCTTCAATGGTCGATAACCAAACTGGAATTTTCAAATAACATTGTCTTTTTATCTTCTCCCAATTTAACCACAAAGACTCCCGTACATAATGTCTTCTAAAATAACCCTGTGTTTTAGTTCCCTTATACCATAAAAAAGCATGCCAACCCAACAGCAAGTCATGCCCTTCTAGTGTCAACAACCTATGTTTCCTTAATGTTATCCATTCTTTGACCCACATCAAACTTGCAGCTTGATAATACAATTCCCAATTAGGCAGACCAAAACCTCCTCTAATTCTAGCATCTTGCAAAAGCTTTAACTTTATTCTCGCTTTTTTACCTTGCCATATAAACTTCAACATAATTTTATTTAGATCTTCAAAATAGTCTTTTCCAAGCCTAATTGGTATTGTTTGAAACAAAAATAAAATTCTAGGTAAGATATTCATCTTAATTGTTGAAATTCTCCCTATTAATGACAATTGCAAGTTTTCCCACTTCTTCAAATCTGTAGTTATCTGTTGTTTAAGTTTAATATAATTATTCTCCTTTAATGTGCTACATCTTGTTGTCAAATATATCCCCAAATACTTAACCTTATTTGTAACTTGAATTTTCAAAAGATCTGCCAATTCTTCTCTCTGTCTCAATAACATATTCTTTGTCAAAATCTTTGTTTTATCTTTGTTTATTTTCAAACCAGCCACCTCTCCATATGACTCTATCCTTTCCAGTAACTTTGGAGCTGTTTCAATCGGATCTTCCAAAATAAAAGCTAAATCATCAGCAAAAGCTTGTAGCTTAAATTCTTCCTTCTTAATTTTCATTCCTTTTATGCTTTTATCATCCCTAATATTTCTATTCAAGACTTCCAAGGTCAACACAAATAGCAAAGGAGATAGGGGGCATCCTTGTCTTGTGCCTTTCCTTATATTAATAAAATCTGTAAGTTCCCCCTCCATCATTACCCTTGCTGTCTGTTTATTGTATATAGCTTCTATTGCTTGAATAAATTTTTTAGCAAAACCCATCTGCTCCAATAATAATAACATAAATCTCCAGTTGACGTTGTCAAATGCTTTTTGAGCATCTAGGAATATCAAAGCCATTTGCTTTTCAGGATGAGCCTCATAATATTCCAAAGTGTCCAAGATTACTCTCATATTGTCTCTAATTTGTCTCTTTGGCAGAAATCCATTTTGATCTGAGTGAATAAAATTATTTAAATATTTTTTAAGTCTTTCTGCTAAAATTGAAGCAAAAATTTTATAGTCTGCATTCAATAAAGAAATAGGTCTATAATTCTTAATTTGCAATGGGTCAGTCTCTTCCTTTGGTATAAGTGTAATATAGGCCTCTGACCATGTTTTAGGTATCATCTTTTTTAACATAACTTCATTCATAACTTCTAACAATGGGATGCTCAATAATTCTTGAAATGTTTTATAAAATTCTACTGGAAGCCCATCTGGGCCCGGAGCTTTCCCATTATTTTGTCTCTTAAATGCTTCATTTAGTTCCATCATTGTTATATTGCTTTCTAGCATTTCTTCAGTCTCTTTAGGTATCTTTGGTAAATTAGCTTCCTGTAAATACTGTTTGACTTTTCCTTCATCAATATTCTCTTGTTTATATAATTGCCCATAAAAATCTCGGATAATTTCTTTTTTCTCCTTGTTCCCATAACAAACTTGGCCTTGTTCATCTATTAACTTCAATATTTTTCTTGATTCCTTCTCTTTTCTCAATTTATATGCTAGCCATCTACCTGGTTTATTTGCATCTTCAAAATAATTCTGTTTAGAGTTTCTAATTTTCTGTGCCAATTCTTCTTTCTCTATTAATTCCATTTTATGTTTGATTACATCCAGCTTCAATTTAATATCCTTTTTCTGTGGCATTTTCTGTAATTCTTTTTCAAGAGTTTTATACTCATTTTCCAAGGCCTTAGAAGCTTGCCTTTTCCTAATATTCTTTTTTCTTGTATAATCTATTATCAAATCTCTAGCGTATGCCTTCATAGTATCCCACACATTTTGCGTTGAAGTATCTTCTTTTTTATTTTCTCTAAAGAAAAAAGCCAATTCCTTCTCCATCCATTGTGTAAAATCTTTCTCCTTTAAAATAGTATTATTTAATGTCCATCTCGATCTTTTTTTTTGTCCCTTCCATTTAATTGTCATTGGGCTATGATCTGCCCAGGTACTTGTTTCAATGCTTGTTTCTTTAATATTAGATATTAGTTCTGTTGAGATCCAAATCATATCTAATCTGGACCATGATAAATGTCTATTTGAATAAAAAGTATATTGTTTAGCTTTAACGTTTCTTTCTCTCCAAATATCTTTTAAAGTTAATTCATCTGTCATTTTAAAAAAAGACCTTGGGAGAACCTTTCTATTTTGCTTTGTTGTTGTTGCTATATAGTCCAGTTTATTGTCCACAATTCCATTAAAATCTCCCATCATAATTATATTAACATAGTCCAGTCCAATTATTTTCATGTGCAGTTTTTTATAAAACTCTTCTTGTTTATCATTCGGAGCATAAATTGCAATCAAGAGTATTTTTATATTATTATCCATTATTTCTACCATTAATACTCTTCCATCATCATCCGAGTAAATCAATTTTGCTGGAATAGCCTCCTTAATGTATAAAACCACACCTCTTTTCTTACATTGGGTCAAAGAGGTAAATGTTTTCCCTAATTTTGGCTGTAATAACAATTGTTCATGTTGTTTTTTAATGTGAACTTCTTGTAAACAAATTATATCAAATTTTAATTTCTCTAATTTATGAAAAGTTTTTCTTAAATTTGAAGTTGTTAAAAGTTTTAGAAAAGGCTGCATGGATATTATTGGTGGATTAAATTATGTTAAATTGGTGGTATAATTAATACTATTAACATGAGTATTATCCTCCACCAATTTAAGAGATATTCAATAGTAATTGAATTATCTGAGATTATCTTTTGAGGAGAGTTGTTTTAATTTTTCTATTTTCAGAAATATTATTCAACTATTATTCTATTGGCCATATTTAAGTCAAATAAAATTTAGAACTGCAAGCCTTTTTCTTTGTGGGCTTCATTTGAAAGCTTTTATTTATTTATTTATCCACACTAATATCCCATATCCGACAGAAGCTAAAGTCATAGACTTCATTTTTATATTGAATATTGAAGAATTCAACTTTGAAAATAGATATTAGGAAGTTTTATTTGGAAGGTTTGGGCAGAACATGGAATAATTACATCAAATGAATTACTTCATTTATTAAGGATTTCTCTCAAACTTTAGAAGGAATTTTGCTTGCCCAATTCACAGCAGAGTAATATATTCAACAATCACATTTTGATGGCTAAATATGAACTAGATACTTCATCTGCTTCAAAAAAACCTGATTTGTTTTTTTTTTTGAGAGAGAGCCAGTCACTGGAATGAAACATTTATCCTCAATGAATCAAAATAAAATTTAAAAATTGTCATTCAATTCTCACAGGATCAAAGATGACTCAGCCTTCCATCCTTCTGAAATCAGTAAAATGAAGACCCAAATTATTGGGGGCAATACGCTGACTCTGTAAATTACCTAGAGAAGTCTGTAAAGCACTCTAAAGCAGTATATACCACTGCTATTGCTATTAAGACCAAAGAATTTGAATTTACAATAAGGGAACCCCAATGGTTTCATTCTTAAGGAATATCAAACTAGTCTCTTTGGACTTAATGATTCAAATCAACAACAGATGGCCAAACGTGTATTGAAAAGAATATACATCAGGTTCTCTCTACTGGCAATGTAAAAAAATTGATTTGATTTGGTCTTGAGAACTCTTGGCATTTTTGGAACAATATTTAACATTGTTAATATAAGAAAGTTTTTATTTATAATTTTGCGGAGGGTTTGGAAAACTTGTACTTACTTGGTTTATTTTCATATTTTCTGTTACAAAATAAAAAAGATTTTTTTAAAACCCAACTAATTTAATCCTGGATGAAAGTGTTTCTTTTTTCTTTTTAAAAACTTTTAATTAACTGATTTTTTTTTAAATGAAGAAAAATAAGTATACACAACATTGAGAATGCATATTCACAGGTATATACAGTAGGAATAAATGGAATTGGATTGAATAAATTGGATTCATTGCGGCTATCCCTTGTCGATCTATATTGATTCTGCAATCTGCTAAATAATTGGAGCATACATTTGTGTTTCGAATGATGAATAAGATGTACAGGATTTTAATAACTTTTTCCCTTTTAGCCACCAGAGGGATCTCTAATATAAGGAATAAAATAAAATGAACCAAATTCTCTAGTTGCCTATTAAGAATTACTGTTTTTTTAAAAATCAAACCTAATATTAACCACTTTGTTTTTTTCTTGATATTCATATATTACATTGTTAACCTTTAATAAGCTTTTTTTTTTGGTGCACATTTTGGAGATTCAACTCCCATGTTAAATGAATGCAATTATTGGGAATGGGATAGAAAAAGGGAAGTAGTCAGTGGGTGGAATCAGTCTTTCTCACTGCACTCCATAAAGTTACCATGAGTTTGGTAAAAATAGATAACGCAAAACAAATCTTATTTCATTCTTTGACTAAATGATTAAATTAGTGTACCAGCGAAATGCTATAGACACAGTATACTTGGATTTCAGTAAGGCATACACAGCATTACCATCAGATGGAATTGTGACTGGTTGACAAACTGCATTAAAACATATAATCCTTAATGGAACTGCATCTAGATGGAGAGAAGTAAGCAATGGGGTACCCCAAGGTTCCATTTTAGGCCTAGTACTCTTCAGAATCATCATAAATGATTTAGATGAGGGAATAGAAAGGGGATTCATCAAATTTGCAGGTGACACTAAACTGGCAAGAATAGCCAATGCTGCAAAAGATAGGCTCAAGATCCAGATGGATCCCAATGGACTTGAACTTTGGGCT
Source organism: Hydrophis major (assembly GCA_033807585.1). Taxonomy (NCBI): domain Eukaryota; kingdom Metazoa; phylum Chordata; class Lepidosauria; order Squamata; family Elapidae; genus Hydrophis; species Hydrophis major. Next base: position 29,531,348 of record CM066332.1, on the reverse strand, counting down.
CTAGCTAAAAAAATGAAATTCAATGTAGTGAAAAGTATGGTTTTACCTTAGGCAAGAAAAAAACAAATATACAAGTACAGATTAGGTGAAACCTGGCTCAAAGCAGTAACTGTGAGAGGGATTGTGGAGTCCTAATGGACAATCATTTAAATATGAACCAGAAGTATATGGCAGCAGCTCAAAAAGCCAATGCAGTCCTAGGTGGCATTAATAGAGGGCTAGAATGAAGACCACATGATAGATTAGTTCCATTTTATAAAGCCTTAGTAAGACCACAGTTAGAATATCACATCGAGTTTTTGTCACTATATTATATAAACAGTGTTGAACATATGAAGAAAGGGTGCAGAAATTGAGTATGACAAGTTTAGTGAAAAGAAGGACTAGGTGTGATATGATAACAGTGTTCCAATATTTGAAAAGCTGCCACAAAGAAGAGGGAGGTCAATCTATTTTCCAGAGCACCAGAAACAATGGATGGAAACTAATCAAGCAACCTAGAAATAAGGAGAAATTTCCTCACAGTGAGAACAATTAATCTGTGGAACAGCTTGCCTTCAGATGTAGGTGCTCCATCAAATAGAGGCTTATAAGGAGAGACTGGACAGCCACTTGTCTGGAATGGTATAGAGTCGCCTGTTTGAGTTGGAGTAGAAGACCATTAATGGGGATAACCATTAAACAATGAACAAATGGTAATTTTGGGATTGGTCACAATCCTGGAAGAGGTTAATAGTACAGCTGAAAATGGATAACAGCTGCATCCCAACCCACATGTGAAGCAACTGTTCCAAAAACAATATTTCTGAATTTGATTGGACAATAGAGCCCAGCAGGGGGATGCATCTAAGAGAGGGAGAGTTACACTTGGCAATTTTGGTGCACACTTTTCAATTCTGGCTTTGCTTTACTCTAGACCTCTTTCGATGGGTGGATATAGCATATCAGAATAGAGCTGGTTTGTAGGTTTTCTAGTCCAGCCTTCTGCTCAAGCAGGTGACACTATAACCAGAGGTGGTATTCAGCCAGTTTGGACCGGTTCTGGCATACCGGGAGCAGAAATTTTGAGTAGTTTGGAAAACCAGAAAATACTACCTCTGGCTGGCCCCACCCATCTGCCCCTGGTGTTACCTCTCCTATATTCCCTTGTTTTTTTAAATTCAGCTGATTCACATGGCAGAGTGGATTGCCACACCTCAGCTGAGCTAAAAAAACAGCTCAGCTCACCAGCGCTGACACAGAGGGCAATCTTTGAGCCCTGCACACGCGTGCAAAGCGCTCTCGCATAGAACTGGCAGGAAAACATTTGGAAACCCACCATTGCCCTATACAAGTTTCTAATTATCCCAATTTTCCTGTTGTCTGGGTGGCACATAAATATTTATACAAATTAACATTTTTCTCTTTAGGTTTCAGTCTCATTATTTGAATTTTATCCACTATATATCATAACTTTCCAGAATAATTTCTTCTATTCTTACATCAAGGTATAATGCTCATTAAACCCCTCAGCCACCCTTTCAGTCACTCTTGGCCCATTTATAAAAAAATACCTGTGGCCACCTATTTTACCAACATTATTTCCCATCAGCCAAGTTTTCTGGAGAAAAAAACATGTAATAACTCTGTAGCAAGTGCAAAAAAAAAAAAAAAAAAAGCATTGATACATTTGTCCATGCAGCCAGCAATGTTCCAAGACATCATGCATTTGATTGCAGATATCTTCATGTTAGATTTTTGTCAACACTGTTGATTAACTTCAGTTAGGATTTGGTTCTGAAGACTATTTTGTGTACTTCTCCTACAAAATTATTGTGTTGGAGTGCGACATAGCTGTTGGCCTCTGGAGCTTTATTCCTATGGGCATTTGAATCATCTTCTCACCATTTCACATGTTCAATTGACTTTAAAGTTCCTTGAGTATCTTCATACACACTGTTGGTTTTGGTTCTGGGCATATTTGTATTAAACCTGTTGATATGTAAGCCTCTCATAGTTGCCTCAAACAGCAAGATGGGTTTCATACAAATAAAATAAAAAAATGTATGTATTAAAATAAAATAAATGTATGTATGTTGCATCCTAGGTTTTGCTGGAGGGATTCTTGAGCACTATTATTATAGTTTGTGTAAGGTTCTCTCATGTATTCAGTAAGTCTTTCTGTTCTCAACCTAGCAAGGTTCCAAAGGTGTCTATTATTTCTGCCTCCAGAGGTTCAGTTGCAATCTGACCTCCTCTCTCTTCCTGAAGTTGATGACCGAAATAAGTTTCTGCCAAGCACAGACTGATTTATTACCTTTCCAGCCAGAGACGCCAGCATCCACTCCTTATTTCTCAGTTAAAGTAGCATCTTGATGTAACATCTCAGTGAGTAGAATGATCTGCACCCCATAAAATATGCACTTTGGAAATATTAGAAAAATGGACAGCATGCCTTTATTTTGAAAAGCATACTTGGGATTATAGACTGTTTGAATGTCAGCAATATTCACTTATGGCCCATCTTACTAGGCAGCCACTCCACTAAATACAAGTCAATTGCATAGTAATGACATTGAAGTAACTGGTTTAGGGAATAAAGCATTGCTTTCTTTGAGCCCCATCATTCACTATTGAGTCTAATAAGAGTGATATATACATACATTTACTAGTTTGCAACACGTTTGATCTTGATTTTCAGTCCTTCAGTCCTCAAACAGAATCTGCCTGATGAATCTGCCATGTTTAACACAATAACAGAGTTGGAAGGGACCTTGTAGGTCACCTAGTCCAACCTCCTGCTCAAGTAGGAGACCTAAGTGGCTGCCTAGACTCTTCTTGAAAGCTTCCAGTGATAAAGCACCTGCAACTTTGAAGGCAAACTGTTCCATTGGTTGATTGTTCTGTCAGAAAATTTATCATTTCTAGGTTGAATTTCTCCTTGATAGTTTCCATCCATTGTTCCTTATCTAACCTTTGGGTACTTTGGAAAACAAGTTGGCCCTCTCTGCTGTGTGACAGCCCTTCAAATATTGGAACACTGTGATCATGTCACCTGGTCATTCTCTCCACTGGGTTAGCCATGGCCAATTCTTGTACCCATTCTTCATATGTTTTAGCCTCCCGAACCCTAATCATCTTTGTAGCTCTTTTCTGCACTTTTGAGTCTCAATGTATTTTTTAATGTGACCAAAATGGATGCAGTATTCTAGATGTGGTCTAACCAAGGCTTTATAGAGCAGTACTAGTACCTCATGTGATCTTGATTCAACCCCTTCATGCAATTTAGGATTGCATTGTTGTTGTTTTTTTGCTGCGGCCACACACTGCTAGCTCATATTTGGCTCATGTCAAAAGCAGGTTTACTTGGAGTTTGATATTTTTTTCTCTGTTGGTTCAACTATGGCATCTCTGTTTTGGGATATAGCAACTTGGACATTTTTGAAGATAGGGTTCCCTTCCTCGACAAGATTAGTCAATTTAGATCATAGAATTACAGGATTGGAAGTGATCTCATCTAGTCCAATCCCTTGTTCAAGGCAGCAGACCCTACACCATTCAATCAAGTGGCTATCCAATTTCTTCCTAAAAATATCCAGTGACGGAGCACTTACAACTTCTGGAGGCAAGCCAATTGTTCTCACTGTCAGGAAATATCACAACAGTAGAGTAGAGTAGAGTAGAGAATATTGTTCTGACCCAACCGGCTTCCCAGATAGCAAACACAGGCAAAGGCAGCAGCCCCCACTTTTCAAGGTTTAATCATAAATGTTCTTCCTTTACAGATAAAAGGCTGCTTTCCAACAATTATCTCCTACAAGAAAGAGCCTTGCCAAGGCTGCCAAAAACCCAGAGATAAGAACTAATTTACAAGGTTCACGAATTAAGATGTCCACCAGTTGAGCTTAAGAGCTTCTTTGTTGTCTGCAAAGAACGCTTTTCCAAACCTGGCTTTTATCCTCTTGAGGGAGGGGCCATTACCTTGCAGCCTTACTCCCGAGTCACCTGTGCTGCTGTCATTGTTCTTTCCTCCGAGCAATCCTTTGTGCACGCGCACTTGGCACAGGCTCCTCGTGAACCTCCTCATCACTACTGCCAGCCCCCACAATCTCTGAAGGCAGCAGTCCACTCCCTGATGGTCCTGACCCTTCATCAGAGTCCTTGCTCTCCTCAGCCATCTGCACCTGCTGCCGGCTTAACCACAACAAGTATAGAGTATAGTAGAGTGTAGAGTAGAGTAGTAAGGAATAGGAAAGCTATAGGGGTGGCACACTCAAATTAGTAATTGTGGAGGGAAATCTTTTTGAAATGTTTGAATTGAATTAAAGTTTGTGAAATAATGGAATTGCAAACCTGACAGATAAAAGGTATAAAAGTATAATGAAATGAAGGTATGAGAGTTATTTAAGGTCGAAGCTGGAGGAAAGTATTTGGAAAAAAATAATAGTAGAAAATATGTAAAGTATCTGTAAGATATGAAACTAAATGTGAAAGATGAGTATGTAATTATAGTCATGTTTGTATGGAAATGTGAAAACCTGGAATTATGCTGTTCACTAAGATGAGATGTTTTTAAAATGTGGAAAACTGAAATAAAATTTTATTTAAAAAAAGGAATAGGAATAGAATGGAATGAATAGAATAGGAATAGGAATA